>CM071623.1:9832249-10541722 GCA_036365135.1 Miichthys miiuy
GTTGGAACATGATGTAAAGTGCTCAAAATGCAGACTGTTTATTTCAGGGTCAGAGTTTTGTTTGTTACAGCCATGGCTGGGCTAGGCACTTCACTTATAGAGTGTACCAGGCCACTTCAATTGAGTGGGTGAGTCACTTGTGGCCTTTCTAAAGGGAATGGATGCCATCCCCTGGGAAATTAAGGTCCTTCTGTAGTACAGAACAGTGCTATTTCTGGATTGTCAACTGTCTGTTTTTTTTGTTCTGGTTCCCAAGAAAACTGGAGATGGGACACTTACCCTCGTGCACCTGTAGCCACACGATCAGTGCATGGCTTGCAAACTCTAATGTCTGTGTGGATTTCAGGAACACGAGGCACCTCCAGGCTGATGCTACCACGTTTATCAAATACATTCTGATTATTGAGTAACAAATATTGTTAACTTTTCTAAAGACGTGACGTTACCTTTGCTATTACCACAGAAAGTTATGTGTAGTTGCACGTTATGACTGCTGGGTTCAGATAAAAGCAGCTGTAGACTGGGCGATACGATCACTTTCACTTGAGAGCAAACTAAGAATTTAATGATACTGTGGATGATTTTGCATGCAGCAGAAGTAGGAAAAAATATATTTTTTGATTAATTTTGACTTATATTAGTCATCTTGTGTTTGCTATAACCTTATATGACACCATTGCTTGCTGTAAATTGTTTTTTTAGGTTTTGTTTTTGTTAATATTAGAGGTGGCTTAAACTCTTATGTGCTGCTGGATTTAATTAAGTGTACAGGCTGGGCTGTTGAGTTTCAGATGAATTGTAGTCATCGCACAGTTGGCTTTGAGTATTTTTTTGTATATCTGCATAAATCTTATTGAGGGTACTAGTGTGTTGTTGATAAAAGATCCTAACTGGAGCCACAAATCACCAGGAAACAAGAAATGCAATCAATTAACTATTTAATTATCCAACAAATATGCAAGCGTTCTTCAAAAGACACATGCGAAACACCACCAAACATCGAGGTGAAACTGTCTGAGAACAAAGTCCAGTCAAGTTCACCATTCATAAATTTGGAGGTACTCATAAATACTGCCAGTTGGGGTTTTCTTGTGGAGAGGAGGGGACATAAACTCCGGCAGTTCCAGTGGCGATGAGCCAGTCCAGATGGCTGAAGTTTGTTCCCATTATGACGCTGGTTTCCTTTGATTCGTTCTTTTAAAGGGGAAAATAGGAAGTGAGGCTACTGCGCCTTTTCAGAATGTGCAGAATCATGCGACCAAACTGTAATGGCCCAGCCCGGTGATTTGCCCTGTGTAGTTGATGCACAATTTAACACAATTACACTTTGTAATCAAATCTGAGAGAACGCCGTTGTGTGTACTCTGTGCACCTGAGTACACACACCACACTTTGATCTCGATTCTCTCTCGCCGGGCACTTTTGTTCCAATTACCGCCCCAAAAAAAAAAAAAACACACAAAAATAATACTCAAGGTATCATAGCAAGAATGTAATTCATACTGGCACGGGAAGAAGATCCATGTGCACGCAGTTTCTGGATGGCATTACATTCATCCTTTTTTTAGCCAGAACATTGTTGAGGGAAAATGATGGAGAAACAATGCCTTTCCAGGGGTATCGGATGACAATTCAGTTCATTATAATATGACGCTCCAAATAGAAATCCATAGTACAAAACATTTTTGTCTCCTGCATACCTCCTGAATATGTCTGCTGACAATGGCAGTAACCAGGTGGACAATGGTGACGAACACATCACGCACTTGGCTTGAGGATAAGTACTATTCAGTTGGCTAATTGATCAGAACAATAAGCATTAATTCAGAGCAGCAGGGTTAGGGGGAGGAGAGAGTATTTATAGAGTATCTTAATGAAGCCCAGTAAATACTGTACTGTTGTAGGAAGAGGGATGACTCATTGCGAGTTCATGTATCAGCCCCGCAGCACAATAAGATGCATGATTCAGAAAAAAAGAAGTATATATTTGAAGATACAGAAAATTGGTGCAGCTGAATGGAAACAAACCGAGCCCTGCGTTTAAAAAAAAAAAAAAATCCACCGCTAAAGAAAGTCGACCTTGATTTGTGTTCGAGATTCATCTATTGAACTATGGCACAACAAGCACTGCTAGTGGTTTTCAACTTGAACGGTTTCTGAGGGCAATTCTCTGTGTAATTATGTGTTGTCTTTTTACGGTGTTCCCGGTGTGTGTGTGTGTCGTGAAAAAGCTCCTGACAAATGTAACATGAAATCCAGGCACTTTATCTCTGAAGGGGGTGTTGTGTTTAACACTGGTATGTGCACCGGCTGCTTGATGATATGGCGATGGTATTGCTTTGAAATCTTGTATGAATTTGCAGTCTCCAACAGACTTCATCTTTTCATCTGCTGCTACACTTTTAAAGCAGTCTGTGGAGCCAAAGCTTCAGTGGCTGTTCAGGTCACACGGTTTAGATATGTCATGTGGAAAGAAACATACTTAGACAAGATGTACATTTCGCAATCATGATTTATTTATTTAAAAGTTAGTCGCTTGGCAGCTGCCCTGCGGCCTAGTCGTCCACCATACCCTACATTCACACTCTCCCCCAATATCTGTGCTGATCAAATAAAGGTAAAAAGCCTTTGAGTATGTAGAAAAATGCCCATTGATGTAAACAGTTCCAGCATCTCTGAACATCCATGATCGAAAGTTGCTCTTCACATATTTAACTTTTCATGTCATGGGTCCTTTCGTCACCATTCTATTTCCATCCATCTATTTTCTGTAACTGCTTATCGTCATCAGAGTCACTGTGGAGCTGGAGCCAAACAAGCATTCAGCCAATTTAGAGTCACCAATTAACCTAGACATGTGGAAAACATGCAAACTGCACACAGAAAGGCCCCAGCCAAGGTTCAAACCAGGGACCTTCTTGCTGTGAGCTGACCTCCACGCTGCCCCACCATTCTATTTCAAATCTGGATATTCTACATAAATATATTCACATTCATATATAACAATCGTGTTTCTATAGCTTCGTGTTAAGGTGCAACAAGACTTGGCCAAAGTATCATAGTCAGTTGATCCTCATATTTGCATATATTATGTTTCCTGGCAAATTAAACTGTTGCAACATGATTTTCCATGTCTTCATATCCATCAAAAACAAATCTGACAATTTGCTTGTGAGTCAGCACACTGTGGATGCGCTCAAAGCTCAAAGCTGCAGAGTAAATCCCAGATGAATGATGCATTTTTGCGATTGTGTGACATTGAAAAACAGAAATAAAAAAGCTGACATACAAAACAGAATAACCTTTTTTTTTTTCCAAAGGAAACAATCTAAACAAGACCTAAGGGTTTTAACAGAATTGAATTTTCACCTGCTTTGGGTTAAAATAGCTTTGGATAAGATATTATCAGAGGGAGGGTCGTGGTTATGGGTCAGGATTTTCTTATCGCTTTGTAGGAGGATTTTGAAATCATAGAAGTTAGCCTGTAGATTGGCAGTTCCATATCCCTGCAATGAATAAAGTATAAGTCTCAGTATGAAATCAATTGTTTGTTCTCTGTTGCATCTCAGGCAGAGAGAAATTGTTTTGCCTTGGTAACTGTCACCCGTTTCACAGTTGTTTCATTACCTCCCTGTGACAATGCCTTTGCTGACAGATAAAAGCCTGAAACAGTAATGAGTGTAGATCCATTTTTTATCATTAGGCTGGCAGTATTATAACACTTTGCTTTGTACAAGGCCCACTCTGTAGTTTAGCTTTTTTTATTTATTTTTTTTTACAAGAACTGCTGAAGGATGAGGATCCGTTTATCACACACACACAATCGAGGAGTATAGAAAGGACACTTACTTTGTGTGAAACTGTGTGTGAGTATGTCAGTTCTGTACAGTTTGAATGTATACAAAGTTGACAAAACAACTCAAGGTCTACTCACTTGTAAAGTTTGCTCAGTTCTCATTGAACGCAATGTTTGCACTTTCAAATACTGAGAGTACTTTTCGAGCTCTCACTGGTGCCGTGGCAACTTCTCCTACTTTTCCTGGTTATGATTTGTTCTTTGTTGGCACCAGCGCTTTTTCTGAAAAGTTCTTCCTGGAAGGCATTTTTAACTCGAAACGCTCGGAGCAGCCCCACAAAAAAGGAAAATGATGCTCTGTGCAACGCTTTTTTGAAATATATAAAATAATAATAAGAAAAAAGTAAACAAACCTGATTAAAAATGCTAAAATAAGGTCTAATAAGGCATCCTGTAATTCTATTAATTCATGCAGAAGCAGCAACAAAAAGAAAAAAAAGAAAAGATACACTAGGGCCTGAACAACATATGGGAGATCCCATAACTCCACAGGTCATCCGGCCAACTTTACACCATTCATGCACATTCTGTAAACATGCAGCAAATGTTCATCTGAATGTGATTTAACCGCATTCTCCAACAGAGGCAACGACAGATGAAAAATAAGCCCCTTCTGACAAACTGCAGCAACGTCTCACTGCCTGATTGCTAACAATATTGAGGAAAAAAAAAAACAATTGTGTGAGTGGCAGCCCCACAAGACAGCAGCCTTCACACGAAAATAAATTGAAATTTGAAAATAATATGTCTATTTCGCACCGCTGTTGGGAGCAGACTCATTTGTTGCTTTGACAATCTGTTATTTGGAAACAAAAATATGACTTCATTTCACCGCTTGGTAATCACTGTAATCACAAATGTCAGTCTGTGTGTGTGTGTGTGTGTGATACAGTACGTCAAAAGACAAGAAGCTGGGCGGGTGGAAGAAAGGGAGAGAACTTTGGGCTGACCTCATAGTGCGCCCTATATCCACGTTGAAGGGAAATGAACAGATTGATAATGACTTGTAAGGGAATCCCAAGTAGCCCTTCACGCCATGCCGACAGATTCTCCTCAGCTGGAGCAGGTAGCTCTCAGCCTGTGGGAAACTTTAAGAGGCAACTATTAATGCAACAAGATGGCATTCAGGGGAACAGCGGGGAGAAAAAAAAGGGCAACAAATAGAAGTAAAATGGCTTTTAACATCAAAACAACTCAAGATATGCTTGGACTAACATGTCGGGACTTCAGCCTGCTTTTCACTGGCACTCCACAACTTTTGGAACCGACAACCATTTTCAACTCATGTTTAATCGGTTTAGAGCCGCCCATGCGTGTAATGCACATTTATCATGAATGAACAATGCCAGCCCACCCACCGTCTGGATTTTTTTTTTTATTTATTACAATATTTTTTTTTTTTGACAGGCTTATCCCTTCCCTGCACTTTTGATTGTGCAAATTTAATATTTCTCAACGCTCGCACAAAGCTAAAGAGTGTTGAGAGTTTTGTGCTGTGGAGGGATTTTTATCAAAAAGTATATATACCTTGCTCTTGTGTTGCATGGAAGGTCTTGCCCTTGTTGTTGGCCCTCAGTACTTCTGTAGTCATGAATAATTCTAGAGAAGGTTATTCACTGCATGACTGTTTGATTTTAATGGAAGATATTGAATACTGAAAATTGAGATCCTCACATTTCCAAGGAATTCAGACCCTGTTTCTGGGGGTAAATGCTTCCTTGACCTTGAGTTGATGTAGCAGATTTAACAGCATCATCCATCAGTTGTCATGATATTTTACTCAAAACCACTTTACCTCATGTAGTGAGCTGTCAGGTGATCACTAAAGTCATTATGATTCATCTTTTGGTGACCATAAATGTCTGTAAAAAAAAAAGAGAAAAAGAAGGGAATGAAATATGCTTAGTCATACATGCAGGAACCTATCCTAGATCAGGGAAGTTGAGGCTAAATTCCACCGGGCATGGATGCAACGCGTTCCATGTGCGCCTCCGGAGCTAATTGCGACCGTTCGAGTTAATCTTTCAAACCCCACAGGAAGCGCCGCGATCCGTTCCAGAAGCCTCCCAGAAGTGGGTCTCCGCTCAGCCCCGCCGAGAATATGCAACTGTTCTATTTTTTGCTGGGTGCCCGCGAGCAACCTGGGTCAAACTACGCAGAGCAGCTCGAGCTGACCGGAAGTCAGACACAGAAAAGTTATAGAGAATTTGGTCGATTTTCAAAATAAAACCCCCTGTGCAAACAGCAAAAAGTTACACATATTACATATTTTGGAAGCACATAAACCAGGAAAGGACGTATCTGGTGGGGTTTCGCTGTAAGCCTGTGCATAGCATGCCATTAAACAGGTGGGATATCAAGTGTGGCAGAATATCACAATGACATGTCAAAGAACAACGCTCTCCTTCCTGCTATTAGGAGATGAAAAGATGGATATGTGCAGAAAAGCAGGTTGATGATGATTCAACCTCAGAGGTCGTGAAAGCTTAATGTAATAACAAACATCATAAAATCTGAATAATTGATCATTAACTGAGAATTTCAAATGAAGCTTTGTTCATGGAGTGAAATATATTCCTTTGCCTTCGACTGTAAGCACGAGCAGTGAAATATGATTGCTAACAGGTATTGCATGATTGATGAGCTGATGTAAAATGGTAACTGGAAACTTGTCAGGCTAAACTAAAAGGGGGGATCGAAGTTAACACATGGTGTAAATACTGCCCATATGGAGAGGAGGGGAATGAGTGGGAAGGGCGTGTTGGCCGCCGTGTACAAGCTCCAGCACATTTCCCTCCCCGCTGATAGATTCCCGCGCAAAATAGCAGATTGATACGCTCGAATAAACAAAGTCTAAATATTTATAGCTCTTGTCTATCATGGCAAAAAACAAATACGTGTTTCCCCGTCTCTCCTGTCATCACTCTGTAGACTTCTAAACAAATGAATGATTTAGCGGTTACAATCCATCCTGCAGCAGATGCACGTTATTAGCATTCGAACGTTCTTGCAAGTTGAATTGAAAGTTCTCCAGGATTTGTGTTTCTGTGACGTCATGCCAAGTTTCTTTGTGACCAAAGAAGCGAAGCAAACTCTGAAGCTGGTGGGCAAAGCCGGGGGTTGTCAATCATTCATGAGCACACTGCTCTCTCCTTACCACAATGTTAACTACTTTGGAAATATAACTGAGCTTTATATATGAATTATGTACACCTGGACCTTGAATTCTGACCACAATATGCTGGTTTAAATATTTATGTTCTGTAAGAAATATATATATTTTCTTAGCGCCAATAACATCTGTTTTGAGGTCTATGTGTATGAGATGAAAACTGTGTGAAACTATGACTCACTTGTTTTTTCTGTGTACACTGATGAAAGGTTTATATCCAGGGTTCAGACTGGAGACTACTTTTGGTCTTGTGTCGATATTCTATTATGCCACGCCACAAGTTTTGGCTTAAAAGAAAACAAGTCTGTTGACCCCCAGGAAGGTAATATCTTTAATCTATATATCAAAGAACTCATCTATAGACTTGGGTATGATCTTTGTAGTGATATATTTCCTGGACTTGTCAGTATTCATCTCATAATGCCAGGGTCATTAAATCTTCTGCTATTGGCTGCTGTGCTCCAGCCTGGAGCTGTAATAGCCTCCCGGTGTCAAGCTGCGAGTGGCTCACCTTTGAACAGCTTTGCATGGGGTGGCTAAAGCTCTTTCATGTCGGTAATCATAGGAAACATAATCATAAAATGGCCTTGGATCGCCTGCAACATGGCGATAAGAAATGACCAAAAGCAGCTGTGGTCAAAATGGATGATATTAAATAAATAAGACATTAATACATTAATAACTTTAAAGTATGAGTCAGGCCGCTTCTTATTCCCAGTTATTAAAATTTCAATCAAACTTTTTGACAGTATTTGATTACTTTTATTGAGTTCACTTTTTATGATACCGTTGATGTCACTAATCCGCCTCCTTTACTTTCAACCAATCATTTAGGTGACAATTTTATCCAAACCGACTTACAAAAAAAGGGAATCAAGGTACAGTGCGACAAAGACATGTCAGCACAGCAATAAGTACTATTTGTATAGAATCAGGTGACAGTTCTAGAAGGGGGGGATAGATTTGGCATCTCTAGTTGATGGTAGTGCTAGTAGAGGAGCTACTCTCTGAAGAGATGGGTCTTCAGGAAAGTTTTGAAGGTAGAGAGGGACGCCCCTGCTCTGGTAGGAACTAGTAGCATGTCCCACCAACAGACGAGGAGAGTCTGGATTGACCCGAGCGAACAGGTGTCAGAGCCAGGCATCGTCTATTGGAGGTGAGCAACAGTTGGGCGATAACACATGCCTGTATGAGGGCATTCAAGTAGGTGGGAGCAAATCTAAATCAAAAGGCACTCATAAAAAGAAAAGGGTTGATTTTCAAATGGCTTCATTATATATTAGTTCTCTTATTTTGTGCACTTACTGATGTATTCTAATTCTTAATATTTTCAAGCAAAGACTTTAACGATCTTCATTTCAGTGCCTAAAGGCATTGGCAAAGGTTAGGGTATGCAAACAAAATTTAAAACATACGAATTTATTAATCTATAAGCTTGTGGTATAACACTGAAGAGAGAGGTGAATACATTAATTTATTGGCAGACCTTGGCTCTCCAAAGTTTTGTATTGTCACTCCATTATGAATCACTTAGTTTGTGCTCTGGTGCCCTGCTGCATTGAAAGTGCACCCAACCCAAATTCCTAAATCACCAACTTTACAACCAGCCACTTGTAAAAAAAAAAAAAAAGTGAGAGGGCCAAGACCGCAGTGTTACATAATAGAAGTCACCACTTGAACAAATTTCCTTGAATAGTCACCATTGTTGAGGTTTGTTGAAATCTAGCATGCAGCTCAGCCTGGCATTATTTCTCCTCTGGGGAAAAAATGGGCTTAGAGAGAAACAGCACAGCCCACGGATATTTCACTTCATGAAAGATGGTTAAGGTTATAAAGTTCAGAGAACCTATAAAAGAGCTTCTTTTTTTATTATTTTTCTTTAACAGCAGTGAAAATGAGTCCATCAGCTTGGTTTATTGTCACTTCAGACAGTATGGAGATAAGACTATTAAAGAGAAAATGGGTGTTCAGTTAGACTAACCCCAGTGAAGGTGCCCACCTGTTGAAGAGAACACATAAATGCACTCGATCTTATTTACATTGCATTGCTATTATAACATTTGATCATCATTTTAATTTGTTACATGACATTCAAACTAGTTATTATTGCTGTCTTGGTTCAGTATAATCTGTGATTATTGCTTGTTGTACAATCTTAATCAAAAAAAAAAAATCTTCACATCTTCTCTGTACTGCAACATTCTTATGAGTTATATTTTTATCATAATTGAACTGCAGAGAAGAGTTAACATTTCTGCATTTCTGATTTGTCGAATTCACAGTTCCTTAGATTTCTGCTAATGTTTAAACATCAGACGATTTACCTGATGAAACTGGTTGGCTAACAAATGTAGATGAACAAACCTCACAGGGATGTGATGTGTAAGTGTTGGCAATCATCCGCTATATGTCCATAACAATATAAAGCTAAAATAAGAAAGTGCATGGAAGAACTTTGCCCATTCCATCACTACTCGACTGTCTTTAATTCAAAGTAATTCAAACATGCATAGTTATAGGCTAAGCCTGGCACCATTTACGTCCATTTCTTCTATGACATGCTAAAAGGCCATTTTGGTGTGGTGTCATGCCTGATAAATGAAATGTAACCATAACTATTTGGCCAAATATCTATAGAAATTGCGTCCACACTAGACGATTCTTGGAATTTTACATCAAATGGCAACAATCACTGCAGGGGCGGTTTCAGCAAAAGCTCATGTGACATGATGTCAAGGACCAACCACGCCATTGAAAAGTCTTTTGACAGACATGGCTCTCTCGCACTTCTATAATGCTGAATCTTTGCATGGATTACATGCTAATTTCTAGTAGGTAGCCAACGGGTTTCCATAGAAAAAGATGCAGATTTGGTACATAATAGGCAGTACTTACAGTAGTTTCAAAGTACGAAGGCCCACCCACACAGACTTATTTCAGTCTGCAACGTGTTTGAATTCATTCGTTGCTGGAAAAACAGATATGATTTGTGGAGGCTGTTGGGCTTTTTTCCAAAGCAGCCGGTGCAAAAAATGCTTCCATAACACTGTCGAAAATCATGGAGGAATGAACAAGTTCACTCACTGACACTCATATTCACTGACGGGCATATTATGGACCTATGAGAGATCTATTTTCTTCTCAGAGACAAACTGAATGAGGCCACGCTATGCAGAGAGTGGCTTGTGATAACACATGCATAAAATTACCATACAATGCAATACTTTCAGATTGAAGAAGTGCTATCTGAAGGCCAATTTTCCACTTAGAAAGGTCTCGCCTATCCATAGGGCACTGCACCGGTGGCCACATAGTTCACAGGTCCAACGAAACTGAAACAGTTAGTCAGCGCTGACCCTCAAGCCTAACCCTACCATAGCTATGCTTTAAATATGGTTTATTTGCCATGACAGTCCTTCCCCAATTCTTACCATGCTGTAGCTTCTATGTGCAGATGTTACACTTTCATTGAACGTAAGTCCAGTTTTTCAGAATGGACCAATGTGACAACACTGGCTTTACAACACTGAAGCAACTGTTAACAGTGTCCAGCTACAAGTAACTTTAAAACTACCATCACATTGTCTTCTCTACTCAACGTGGTTTGGTAGTCATGGTTTGGAAATGCTGTAAAATCACCACAGCTATGATTTGCATATCATATCTTACAGAGAGCTAGCAAAATATATATTTGACCATTTTTCAATGAAATACACACAAGTAGTCTCCTTCAGCAACTTCGTCATCCCTGATTGACCGTAATGAAACGTTTCCACATCATCTTGACTTTTCTTTTGACCTATAATTAATCTACCTTCACAGTCAGCAGCTGTATTCCCCCCTACACCACACAAATCTTTTCACGAATGATAAAGTCTCATTTATTACCACAGGTACTTAATCTTAGGACTCATTGGAAACATCTGCTTGATAAATGGCTTGCATGAAATTAAACAGCAAATGAACACAGAGGGTATCATGGATGATCGCTTATCGCTCCTGGGGTATCCAGGGTAATGACCACATAAATTACACAATATTTAGGCAAAATGAACGCAGATGCCATTAACACGAGACTGGTAAATTTGGAAGTGTGGCGTTTATGTTAGGGCGATAGGGCTCACCGCAGGTACTAACACAGGAGGTAGGGAGTACCAATTTCACAGTAGTGACAATTTATCTTCTAAATGCCAGATCGTAAGATCAAAATTTGTGATTGATGCAAGACAGTGATGTATTTTTTGGCAATAGTATGGAACACCCACATCTGAAATTAGAGATTTGATCATGCCGTTGCTTCCCAGACGATTATGTCAGTAAAATCAATAGAAAATAGATGATTATTTCATGGGAAACAACAACATGGGCTCACCAGAGTTTCCCAGGGCTCGGAATCTTTCCGAATCCTTTTAGGGATCAAGCTATTTAATTTATGCTCCCTAACATGACAGCCCGGCATCAGAAACATATTAGAAGGTGATCGGGGAGTAGAAAGCCCGTGGTTAGGATTCATTACACACATACACACAGCGGTGATAGCATGAAGCGCTTCATATATAATGTGATTTTTCTAGCCACCGGGCCCTCTCGCTTGTTTACCCCCGGAGCATAAAGGAAGAAGGAAAAGGAGAGAGAGGGAGAGAGAGAGAGGAAGAAAAAAACGGAGCAGAGGAAGTTTGCTACAGGCCTTTGCGAAGGTTTCGTATCTCCTGGCATTTGCAATTAGCACAAGGCTGCCGACTGACACTGAGAAACAGATGCTGTCCGTCCGTTTGTCACGACTCTTATTTCTCTCTTTGTTGGGCGGAGATTGTGCCCTCGCAAACTCCCTGTGTGTGTGTGTGTGTGTGTCCCCTTCTGAGCAATGAAGCTGCACTGTAATGAGGGTATGACTACTCGTCTTCAAACGCTCACTGTTAATTATACTCCCCTCTATTGTGAGTGCACGTGCGTTTGTGTGTGTGTGTGTGTGTGTGTGTGTGTGTGTGTGTGTGTGTGTGTGTGTGTGCATGACATATAAAAAGAGAGAAAGAGGGGAGGGGTGATGGGAGAAAAGGGGAACAAGGGATCAAACGGCAAACCTAAAGCTATTCAGCAGCATGTGACACATACATGATTGGGTCACAGTTTGCTGGAGGGATTAACAGTTCCAGGCCATCCTCGAGATATTTCAATACAAATGCATTTTAACACAGAAAACAATATGTTTATGTTCAGTTTCCTTTATTTATTTATTTATTTTAAAGCTGCACAGTGCAAGATTTTGCAAACATCGTAAATAACAGAGCAGAGCTGCAACAAAAAGAGGGATGTGTTGTCGTCAAAGATAATTGGTAATCGAGGAGGCGGTGTAAAAGTCCCGGCCTTAATTGGCTTTATTCTTCCAGTATGTAATGCAGTTGTTGGGAAGCAGCCGAACAATGCGTGCGCAAGGAGGTATGAATGATTTATAGTCGACGCTTTCAATTTTAAATCAGCTGTTTTGTGGTCAGTAGCCGAGTATCAAACCTGAGTCATTAATCAGGGCTTAGGGCTATCTGTGGTGGGATATCAAATCTGGATTCATATTCCTTGATGTGCCACAACAGAAACAATACTGACCCTTGAACACACTCAAATACGTCATTCACCTGACGTTGAAATTGGCGCAACTTTCTCTTTTCCATCCATAACGCTACTGCCAATGTCTGATAAGATGGAGGAGATTGTATATGATATATTTCAGGTCTTATTTCATGATTTTAAATGAGGTAACTTTCGTGCAAGTCATAATAGTTTCAAGCATCTTTAACTTGAATTTCTGACAGTTAGGCTTCAGTGTAACTGTGGGCTTGAAGTGAAGGGCGCACGCTCACTGACCCCAGTGCAACAATATTTCTGTTTACATCACCCAAAGCATGACATGAAGCATGATGTTTTCTTTCTTTTCTTTTCTCTTTTCTTTTTTTTTTGTGGGATATTAGAATGTCCTTTCAACACGGGTGTTTTATCCCTGGAACAGCGTTGCTCTCCTCTATTACATGCACACAAGGCAAATATATTGACGTTGATGTGTGCACCAGGGCAAAACATACAAAGAAAAAAAACAGCAATTTCAAAGTCCATTAAACTCGTTTTTCTTCATGAAAACTCTCGTAGAACATGTGTAGCACACTCCCTCCTACATGCACATCCATTGTATCTCTGAGTGGCCTCACTTGTCCTGAAAAATACAAATGGGCTGCAGCATGCTAGGCGAAGACAATTCCAAAACGCTTATCATTTTTATTATACTATTATCGCATGATTGCCGTCGAGAATTTTGTGTTGTTAGCATGGAGATGATCTAGGTGGTTAATCAAGTGCATGTATCAAATGTATCTCCACGGGGGCTGATTTGTCAGGGGCAGCATAACCGATTTGTTTTATCAAGTGTCAAAAAGGGAAAGTATGAGGCCATGTTTTACTGTCAGCACAAGCTTTAATATGACTTCCATTGCAAAGTGTTAAATCTAACTACCCCACTCTCACCCATCATGCGGTGTTCAACACAAACCAGCTCCTGTAATGGGGTTTCACTTTTCATAATTTTTCGCGGGAGAGAGAGAGAAAGCGGGATGTATTTCTTTTTATATGATTTCATACAGCCAACATTTATGACCATTTATGAACCTACTTTTCCCTCATAAGTCACAAGCAGGGCTCATATTGTTAGGTACAGTATCAGGCCCGGGGAGCACGCTTCCGCAGCCTCTGCACGGTAGTGAAAGATTAACAAAGTGTAAATCAAAGTACTTTTACACATGAGGCATGATGGCTGAGATCAATCACCGCTGGACATTGTGGACAAGCCTATTACAGCAAGTGCCACACGGTGTAAATCTTTTTTTTTTTTTTTCAGACAGAGGTGGTGGCGAGCTTTGGGATCAGAATTCACGAGTGAATTATTGCTAAATTAGAATTCGCCGCTCGCACCGGGGGAAGCAAGATGAATGATTTGAATATTTCAATACTGGAAATCTTTAATTAAAAGTTTTATACAATGAAATGTAAGAAAGGTACTCCTCGTCTTCCTTTGCTCAAAATCCTTTACATAAAGTTTGAATTGACCTGCTATTGCGACTGAGTAAATTTCTCTTTGCCTGTTATTCAGAGACTCGGGTCTATTACGGCTCTATAGGGTACTTTCCACCAGTGTCTGTTTGACAGAGCCATCACTTTAGGTCCATTACTCTCTGTCTGCTCCTTCTACCAATAATGCCACTGCAACCATTGAGCGGGATCTTGATGGAAAATGATATGCTTGTTGGCAGCTCGGTGTAGCAATACTGCAGTGACCCGTAACATGTCATAATGAAATGGAAGGAGGAGGAAGAGATGGGAGGAGGAGGAGGAGGAAGAGCCCGCTCTTTTAGAAATTCCTTTCATACGGTGGGTGGAGGCAAACAAAAGGCTTTGCTATTTGGAGACGCTATAGCTTTTTTGATTTAGCTTTTTTTTGTTTGTCAATGGCTGAATTTGTGAATAGGTTGGATTATGTTCATATGTCAGGCCTCTTGAATAAATCATCCTACAAAGAGGATCCAGTATGTAAGAACACTAAGAGTACTCCAAATATATCAATTGAACTCCTCCTCATGTCAGAAAGCTCGAAACAATAGCGCTATATTTTTGTTTCCAATGCCGTCACAGAGAACTTTCTTCCTCCTCTTCCTGTGACAGTACTTCAGTAGGTTTTCCAGAAATGTGGGCCAGTAACAGCAGGTTTGGGACAAAGTTGTTCACCGATATTCACTGGACTCTCCAAGAGCACCTTACAATGGTGCATGTGAATTCTATTTCAGTATGTAGTGTGTACCCTTGGAGACCACGAGCACTTTGGGAAATGAGTATCTGCTTTCCACCTATTCCTCATTCACATTTGCAGTGCCAGCGAAACACTGAATGGTGTGTAAGGGAAAATAGAGAAGTAAGAAGAGGCTGCTAAAGCTGAGCGCCGCTGTCTCGGATGATGACTGCAGCAAGTTGGCATGGCATGACAAATAGCGGTGAAAGGGTGGCTGGTTCAGTCGTGCGGTACAGACCAAAATATGTCGTGTCCAAAAGTATGCCTGAGCTGTTTGCAGCCTATCAAGTGTGTCTGTCAAAACAAGTGTGAGTTGTTGTTTCACCCCGAGTGACGTATGTTCTTTCAGTTCATGTCAGTAATGTTATCATGAAATGCCTGTATTATACTACAGTATAGTATTTTTTGAAAAAAAAAAAAAAAAAGCTGCTTGGGTAGCTGTGAGCCAACTGCTAACTGGCTAAACTCGAGGGCTGTCCACACCAGAGGAACGGCGCTGGTCATTTGTCAGGAAAACATGGAACCCTTGTGGCTTTGAGAACAACTCGGGGCAACGGATAAGATGGATGGTTGGATCAACGAATAGTGACACTGACACAAGACATCAATGTTCACATCCTCCTCGCTGACAAAAGTCAACATTTGTTTCTTCTAAAGGCTGATTTTGCACATCAAAACCTGTTTACAGGTCTTGGTGAGTACTACTGTGTATTGTATGTGGAGAAAAAGAAAAAAAAAAAAGAAAAGTTGTGTCAAGCCTGTGGCTCCAGAGGGAGCTGCACGAATTCTGATAAATTGCTTTCAGTGCTTTCACTTGAGGCTACGTCTGTTGGATCGTGGGTAATGTAGGAGCTATGGTTTGGTAAGGGAAATGAATGTGTGGAGTAAAAAAAGGCTATCTTTGATTGTACTGAATGAATTCCTTCATGTTTTGTGATTTTACGTTCACCTTAATTAAGAACATTTCATTGCCTAAACCTGAACTATAGATGGCTGAAAATACACGGAACATTGATCCGACAGGTGATTTAGACCGCTACACATGCTCAGTCCTAGTAGCATGTGGTTGCTTGCCAGTTTCACTGTGTGCATATTGAGTTTTGCCAAGTGATAATGGAGTTGGTTATGCATGGTTTGGACGCATGGGGTATATTAATTGGTACTAAATTAATGAACTGAATCATTTAACTACAGGATCATGGATACATTGATTTATTTTAATGTAAAATGTTAAAAATGCATATGTATTATTTCATTTAATATATATTTTTTAATAAATCTATATAGTTTTTACATGTTAGAAGACCAGCTGTGCAAAAATAGACATGATCTGAGGTCCATCTTGCAGTCGTAAATGATTATAATGGACACACTCTGCTCTAGGCATGCTGTAGCCATCATGTAATCCCATGTCACATGTACTTTAGCCGTTGGCTTATCAGAAAACATCCACAGAAATGACTGTTGCAATGTAGGAGGCTTGAGGATGGGACATAGAAAGGAGTTGGCAGTCTTGTTGTAAATGAAATGACTTGTATTATACAATAATAGTAATAGTTGGAGTTTAGATTGGTATAGTTTGCATCTTTGAGAGCAGCAAACTGTATTTCGTTGATTGACCCCATCAGTGCCCCCGTAAACCAGTAAACGAACCAACACTGCAAAGAATAAACTTGTGCAAGAGCTTAGCACATTTGATATCCAACCAGCACCGATTCAAAATAATGAAGGAGAACTACTTGAGCATCAGTTTAGAATGTCGAGTTTGTTCTCACTTTCCATGCATGACATACCGGTGCGGCCTATCAGCTCCCATCATTCATCTTCTTAAGATAGCTGTGTTACTGAATGTCAAGATCAGAGACGTGCAGTTTTGCAGCAATTTAAATCTAAGGTTGAGACGGCTTTTCACCAGCACAGTCAAACGGTTGAATACTCCAAAGTTGAGATCAAGCACTGCTATACAACTTCAGCCTGCCCATTAACAAGCCATGAGCATGAATATGTGATTTATGTCCCACATGAGGCTCACTTACTGTATTGTGATTTTTTCATACTGATTTTTTTTTTTTTTTTTTTTTTTAATTGGTTCAAATCAAGTTCATCCCCAACTAACTTTTGACTTTACTTTTATCACTTTGGTGACATTTAAATCTTGGAATCCCCACACTACAGCACAGTTTAATGCTGTTGTTTTGATCGAAAATTTTCAATTGAAGTAATTTCATGGGCAGAAAACAACCAAGCACTGTCTGTCCTTTTCCCTCTTGGCACGGCTAATAAAAGTAACCCACACCGGTGTGATCTCTTGCCCTCGATCCCACTGTAAGACCGAAGGAGGAGGAGGAGGAGGAGGAGGAGGATTCATGCATAATGTTTTACTAAAAACATCCGATTACAGCTGATTCAGCTCTTCCTCTTCAAGGTCCACAGAGGTTTACATCCTCACAAGTTAATCACATTAGGGTCTCCAAATAATCATGTTTGTGTTAGGCCTTACAAACATGCGGAACAAATACCAGAAGCATATTTAAAAGACTTGATTTCACTTTCTTTAAGTCATTCCTCTAGAACAGGCTTTGCTCAGGATGAATAATATTCACTGCTAAATCTCCTAGTAAGTACTAATGTAATGTCCAACCTAAAATAAGATTATACTACAGTTTGTTATTCCCAGACTCTTACACAGTTCAATCAATATGCAAACTGAAATAACAACTACCTCTAGAGCTTTGGTTACAAGAATAAAACACATCAATTCTCTCCAAATGGGGTTCAACTACCTCTGGGGCTTCAGTTTGACACTCAAGGTGCTGCACGGCACCTCCAGGCTTCCACAAAATATGTTCCTCTAAGACTGTAGCATCATGAATTTGCCCTCAGTCAATACTTTGTGGAGTTACTACAACTAAAGGGGGCATAAATCAACCCAACTTCCTCACATGCTCGGTTAATTATGGACACTTAAATTGCAATCTTTTGTTATTAGTCAGTTACAGTCTTGTTAATAAATGCAATTTCCAAGCAACGCAGTAATGGTGGTGTTTCAATGTTTAAATCATCACCAACACACTCTGTACTTAAATTGCCTGCAGCCCTTAAAGAATACCTATTGGCAAAAGCTGTAATGCGAAAACAATTCCACGTAATGATCATGGTGATTGTTTCTATTCTAATAATATAAATATATCAATGACGCACATCACTGCATTTGCTGTCATGAGTCCTGAGAAGAATGAAAGTAACTACGTTTAAGTTTATTAGCTGTGTTATTTTTGCACAGCTGGTCTTCTAATGGGTAAAAAGTATATAGAATTATTATAAAGTAGAAATAGAAGGAAATAAGAAGGTGACTAAAGGTTAGAAATGAAAACAATAATTGACTGGAACGGACACAAGAATACTCCAACAATAAAATAAAGAAGACTATGGAAGGAGGCAAAAGTGAATTGTATATGTCTGTTTAAAAGTGAAAGGTTTTTTTCTTTTTTTTTACATAACATGTCAACATTGTCTACTGTCCTGATATTCTCAGTGAGAATGTTCCATCGCCTGAGGCCACAAGTGCCACAAGATGCTTCACAACTCTCACCTCCTGATCCCTTCTAGAACATAAACCAGAGGTATAAGATATTATTCAGGCCTGCCTTAAAAATGCTGTACTTGTGCATCTCGGGTGAGTCATCATATCTTAAAAAAAAAAACAAAAACTGGGCATAACCTGCAAATTGTAAAAGCTGAAGCTGACTCTGCTTTGCTATGTTCTCAAAAGTACATCACATCCATAATCCCAGACTGGTTCATCAATGGAATGAAGAGCTCATAGGACTTCCTTATAAATAGATATAAATGAATGTTTTATTCACACACTATGAAGATGGTCCAAGAATAGAGCTCTGGGGGATTCCACTGAGTAAGAGCTTTAGTTGCTTACAACAAACCAAATTTCTCCCTTAGAAGTGCAAATAATCTAAACCAATTAAAAACTCAACAGTCTATTTTTGCAATCCATCAAGCAGAATTTCATCTCCAGCTGTATTAATTGCAGTAGTCAGGTCTAGCAGCATAAAAACAGAATGCTTCTTGGGATTGGTTTTGATTCTCAAATCATTGGCCACCTTCACAAGTGCCGTCTGTGTTGTAGTGGGCCCACAGCCCAGACGGAAGCTTTCTAAAGATGCAGTGCTATTCCAGACAGTCTAGCTGCTTGTATACCACTTTTTCCAAGCATTTTCTCAAGGAAATGTTGAGTTCAAAATGGGCAGATAAATATTATGTGCAGAATGATCAAGTTTTCTATTTACAGACTTTGGCTTCAGTGCTCAGAGGAGCTGGGGTTTTGCCCAGGAAAGTGGATTGTATTTTGAATGTTCTCTCATGTCAGCTTTTTAATTAAGAGGAAGAATTCCAAAGGGTAATAGTTTTGAATTGAGACAGAACCTCCAAGTAAATGACAAAAGTATATTTTTCACACAATTAGTGACAAATGCATTCCTGTGCATTTCATGATACATTTCCTCTATATTACATAGTTTATATAGAGTGTTACTAAAGAGAACAAACCAGCTGTCTTTGCAAAGGACACATTGAAAGATTATTTGCATTATCTCAGTTTCGAATTGTTGTCGGGGTAGATCCTTCCCCACACTATCGTTTGTGTTCATCTTCTCGAAGCATAGAAGAAGTGCTTTGTATCTACCATTCCTTCTTCCACATGAATGGAAAGAAACTTATATCAGGGGAATGCAGCCTCAAAAAAATGTCCCCATGGTTTCATCAAAAATCATCACTGTTCTGACATATTCATATATGATTTAATGAAAATGGGGATTTGAGGGTTTCAGGATGAGGTTCAGGGTTTGAGGTTCTAGTTTGTAGCTGATGTTACTGCTGTAACGGGTCTTTAATGTGGCATTAATCAGAATATCTAAATCTGCCAATTAATCCTTGGCAATAGCTTCACATTTTATGTTCTTACACCCATAGGTTATGGTCCTAAATCTTCTGTTTCTAGGTTAAGTAGATTTTTTATATTAGAAATAATTGTTTGGCTGTCCTTGGCCGTAAGAATAACATCTGAAGAGTATTAAATTGAATGGTATTCCCTTTTGAAATAATTCAAGCGCTTTATGGTAAACACTGTCACCAAAGTTCTGAAAAGAACCCAGGAGGTATTGGAGAGTATATGCTGCAATTATTCAAATGGGTGCAAGCCACATTATCCTTGGGATGTTGGCAAAGAAGGGAAAGTACATAAAACTAAGAAAGTTTAATAGTGCAGCAAGATCCAAGACTCTCTTCATCTTCAAGAATATATTAAATCCGAAACTAGCTAACTAGAATCATGAAGTCTTCAAAGCTCATAATTCTTCCAAGTTGAGTAAACTCCAGAGAAGTTTGTGTATATACAACAAGTTCTATCCGGGATTGAAAGCTGCAGGATATACGCTTGATTGAATAGTAGACACACTCCCGGGAAGCCAGATGTGTTATTGCACAAGTGTGTTAATAAGCAGCTATATAATCAATTACTAGACAAGCATGTGTCGGCTTCTTTTACTCACAAATGGGGAAAAAAATGTGAGCGCTTCACAGTATGTAGCCAGCATTACGGTGTGTCAGCCTTTTCATGCCACCTAAATCAATGTTCAAGCTGGGAAGAAGTGTGGAGAAAGTGTAATGAAAAGCAATGGCTAGCACTGAAACGATCAATTTACAGATAGAGCAACTATTTAAAAATGGTTGCACACTCTTATTGTTATTATATCTTCTAAAAATCTAAGCAGGAAGACTGATGGAGAAGTGAGATCTGGAGAAATAAAAATTCCAAGCCAGTGTTTCACTGTGCAAACATCCACTCAGATCTGGCCTTCTTAATGACATTAAGTGTTACAGACAGTTTTCTATACCAGGAAGTGTCTGACTCACTTTATTTGAATACTGATGAGACAGCAATGGGGGCGTCCAAGTAGCATGCTGATCTGGATAGAAAGAGACTTATTCATATGCAGGCCTGATAGCGACTTTAGTCAAACAAAGTACATCTTTCCCTTCTCCCTGCAGTCTTTTAATGACTTGGGGATTTGTTGATAGAAACAAACACCAAGAATAAGGCTCCATGATGGACCTGTAATTGTATTTTCATTGCTGAAAACTGTGTTTGTTTACGCTGATTTTATCTGGGCTTATTAAAAATTCACAATCAATATTACCCGAGCATTAAAAGAAAACGTGGAATGCATGAGGGATTTAAATATGGATGTCAAGAACACCCATTATGTCCATACAGATTAATTTATTATTTAACCTAAATACAATCATAGCATTTGCTAATTAGGACCTGTGTAATGGGTTTGCATGAGATGGATAATTAATTTCAAGTATCTAGTATCTTAAACAAAAGGCTCTGAGTGGCTGAAACCTGTCACACTCTCAGCTACCCTGCACTTCATTTCCAGCCACAGCCAGTGTGGAGCAGCAACATAAAGAAAGACAAGCATCTATAATGTATTAGTAGTAGCAGCATTACTTTATCGATCCCACCGTGGGAAGGTCCTTTATCACCGAAATGCCACGCGTGATTCAATATACAGAACAAAAAACAATCAGGACTCTGCCCATGTAGCATTACAGAATAATCAGTGACATACAGGAAATCATGATTCACTGCCTACCTGCTCTACTCATGAGCGGTCTTTTCTCTGTGCCATGGATACCCTTTTTGCAGACATTTTGAGGAAAGTAAAGCAGAATAATTCCAGAGTTGCAAAATTAGGATTAATAAAGGTTTAAGCTGTGTGTGTGTGTGTGTGTGTGTGTGTGTGTGTGTGTGTGTGTGTGTGTGTGTGTGTGTGTGTGTGTGTGAGTGGGAGAAAACTATAACTTATACACACACAACCCAGAAAATGCAAATAAATTGTATTGTTTGAGATAATGTGATGTAACTCCAACATATGTTTAATCAGCTGTAGATTTGATTAATTGTGCACTAATGTAACACACCCTTTTTTTTATACAATTCATAGCATAAATTTGCATTTTAAATACATTCACTGTAGCTCTGGAGTTTCATATTAATAAATTTGCATTGTTAATATCCACGCTTCAGCAAAGGGGCATAATTATTATGTGTGAGTATGCTGTTTGCTGTCTGATTACTGGACATTTATAACTTTTGTTTACTTCTGCAGACTACAACAGGTCAATGTATGTGCCATCAAAAGATAAATGATGTTCCCCATGTGGACATCCAGCTACCCCAAGATGAGTAACCAAACAGATAACACTACTCTGTACACTTACCCTCTTTAAATCAGTCAATTAACTCAAAGGCTCACATACCTGTCTGCTTAATTGTGTCCCCAGTGCTTAATTATCTGCATAAATTTTCGGGAGATGAAGCCTGAATCTGCCAGATGTGGGGGGAAAAAAAGAAAAAAAATACTGCTACAGCTTGTTAGCGCTCGGATATTGATGTATAATGAAAGGCGAGATGCCCAATATAGAACTATTTCGAAGTAAAAATGGCCACAGAGATCAAACTTCTGTGTTTTTAAAAGGAAAGTGTACAAAAGAAGGGAGGGGAGGTCTGCCTGAGAGCTTAGACGAAGATTTTTTATTTTTAAATTTTGGCGTTATAGCTGACGCTCTTATTCACAACAAATTAGAAATACACAAATGTGCTGAATAATAATTTCCTCACCTGACAACATTAACATGCCAAATGTAGCATAAACAACATCATAGCCATTGTGAAGAGACTTTGTATTTACATTCAGTGTAATGTGCAAGATGAGGAAGAAAGGTTGGTCGTGATGGAGAGAACTACTTACATGTCTGAATGATGTGTCTCATTTCTGCAGCTGTGGTTTGTTTGGACAAAGAATGCAATCCAAGGCAACTGCAGGGAGCGACTCTCGCTGGGTTTATAATGACATAATGAAGAGATGGATGTTGACATCGGATAGCTGGCTACTCGTGTTTGCAAAGCAAAATGAACAGGGAGTACACTGCATAAACCCGACGCTCATGTTTAACCATTTCTTCAGGGCTTGAAGCTGCTTTGAAAATGAGAGGAGGTAAATTACAGATGAAGCACAGACAAGTCCATCAGGCTTAACTAAATTTACAGCTAAATGCAGAGGGTGGGGTATTGCCAACCGCCTGGTAAATTTCTCCACAAGTGGCCATCCTCTTAAAGCTATTCTGAAAAAAACGAGAAGTATAAATACTTAAATGCACCGTTATGGGGTTTATATATGTAATAATTCATTGTTTGTCCTCAAGAGACAGATTTACATAAGGCTTATATTTATTCTATAGCCTCAGACAGGATCTAAACCTGTTGGGAAGTAAACATTTCCATCTTACCTTCAGGTCCAGTATATTTGCATTGGATCTAGTCCTGGTTCCGTGCCAAAGACGGTCAAGTGTTTTCATTAAAGCTTTAATAGATGCATTCTCCACCCCAAACTAAACTTTTCACCTTGCCAGAGCATCATTTGGCAGAAGATCAAAAGGAATCAACACAGTTGATGAGAGATGGTGGATGTTGTTGCATTGGGTCCAGGGAACCGCATGCTAATCAGTGCAGTGGTTCAAATTAAATACAATACTGGAAAAGTAACTGTTTACAAAAAATGTCTGACGATACACCGAGCGCATTTCTTTCCTGCTGTTGTAAACTGAGACTGAAGAGTCGCTTTGTCGCCTGAAGTTTGAATCAGAATGAGTCAACTTTTTGGAAGGGAATAAAACACCGAACAGCAACTGACAAACATGCACCACATAAAATGATACCCGACTCACAATCCTCTGCTATTCACTAAACCATCTCCCCATTCATTCCAGCAGCAAATAAATAGTGTGCAAAAGCAAACAAATATGCCAAGGATTCGGTTGCATCAATTTGAGTTGACAGATTGTCGGTGCTTGCGGATATGCTTGCATCTCCAAAATGTCAATGTTTTCAGGTGCAAATAGAACACAGCTTCTTGGAACTTGAAATCTTTTACGGGTTACACACATGTATTCATCATGCGCCGAAGAGAAAATGGCAAAAGACAAAGTTTATTGTTGAAGCACAAGTGAGCGTTTCAATTATCCTGGAATTCTTTATTTGGGTGGCGTTAGAGGATGTTGGCAAAACTCTGCGTGAACTATGTATGGTGCAGTTTTGCCACAAGTTTGAGAGCAAGGTAGAAAAAAAACAGGGTTGGTTTTCAAAAAAACATGTCAAGTTTTTAAAAACACCGTAGTACCACGGCAAGAGCTGACAGCACCTCGCTTGCATGGCAGCTAAGAGTCTTAGTTGTCACTAGATGACTGCAAATAAATACAACATTTTTTTTTTTTTTTCTTATGAGAGCAAGTAAAAACTGACTTTGGCAAGTCTGACAAACTTCCCTTACTGGCACATGAAAGAGAACCCATTACCCTGATGATATTGACCTTGTTGCTCCCTGACGCTGCTGCCTGACGGCCTTTGCTGTTGTTGCTGGAGCAATCATGGTTACCAGAAAATGAAGGTAGTGACCATGACACACACAAACCTGGTGAAGATAATTGTGTAAGATTGACTTTGAGTGTGTTGGAATGCTGATGTTAGCATTTAGCTCAAAGCGTCAATGAATACAGCTGCACCAAGCTGCCGGCTCAGCTGTAGACTTTTAGTCTTGTTAGAGAGTATATAGGCCGAAAACCTAGGATACATTCTTTTGTGAACTTTATGTAGTTTTGGGACATGAATACTTTAAGTGAATAACAACTATGTAGCATTTTTAAACTAACTTAATCACTTTCACAAGTTTTTTTGACAAAGGTCAGGTCCAAAGACATTTCCCTCTCTCACTCCCCCTGGCTCAGCCAACGTTGACAACACTATTTCACTTAAGCTCTTTTCTCTGATTAGAATGTTCTCCACGGTCCTGATAATTAGCCTGTTAATTGCCCCTACTTTCAGAAATGCATTTGAGCATTGAATTGATATTCAACACAAATGAGTCCTTGCAGGTTTCATTCAACGGGTCCCAGCTGTTGGATAAATTCACCGCTGATGGAACTCAGAAGAGAAACACAATCAGATTTTATGGGATTTTTCTTCCCTTCATTATTAGATTCATGGTGCGTTATGACATTACTTAAAAACCTGAAGATTAACGTATGTTCTGTTATGATGGATCTCTGCCCATGCAAACAGTTTGTCGTGTGGGGTCCCAGCTAAATCGCCTATGGTCGCTGCTACTCCACAGTTTAGTAAAACAGTCTTCAGATATATTTCCCTCCTTTTGTTGCAAGTATTTTCCACCCATTCCCCCCATCTGCTTGTACTCAAAAATCAATAATGCTGATTATCTGCTCTACATACCTGCGCAGTGAAAACCTACACATCTATTACTCATTACCATGTGAACAATTTCACCTCAACTCACCCGGAAACGTCCAATAAGCATGCATGCACAAACACACGTGCTTTCACGCTTTCCTTTCCACTAACCGAGCGTCCGTTTTCCAGTGTACATTTCCTCTCTGTTCAATTTGCATCGCATAGAAAAAGGTCGACTCCCCAACGCCTCAGCCGCCTCCGTCCCCCTTGCCCGCCACCCCACCCCACCCCATGTTGCTCTGACAGTTTGAGGCTGAAAACCCATCAGGCTGCTCAGTTCCACGCATGAGAGAATTCCTGTTAAGGCTCCCACTGAGGAAAATGGGCCCTGCCCCTTAATTTACCTCCTGAGTCAAGAGGAGGGCCCGTTGATGCATTTTGAACTAACTAGCTCTGTTCAGAGACCCATCGCTTTGCTTTTTTTCCATTCTATACTATTCTTCTCTATTTAATAAATCACATTCCATTCTGTCCTTTCAACATTTCTGCCTTTTGGATTCTGATATACTCACACAGATTTTTCCCACCGTTTTGTGACGGTGTAGAACATTGGTGTAGAATAGATAAATCCAGCACGATAATGTTATTCGCAGCTGATACAAAGCCCTTACTTCTTATATCTTCGGTGGAGTGAAATAAAAGGAAGCATTGAGTCTAACTCGCATATATAATCAGTAGTCATCCAACAAAAACCTCAAGTTTGTCTGTTTCGAGTGTCCAACATCCAGTATAAGGTGATTCTAGGACATCGAGGGAGATCAATGCAGGTTATAACGGTTACATATGAATAATGTACTGACGTTAAAAGCACAAAGAGGTATGCAACAGTAGATACAATTAAAGAAGATGATAGATCAGCATTTTGTAGGTCTGTTGGCTGTATTTATCATGTTAAGTTACCTGATGCAGCAAAATGCTAATCGCCCCACTGTAAATTAATGACTCTAAATGTCTGAGCAGAAGCAAAGGGTTTGAATAAACTTCATAATTGTTACGTGGTGTGTGGGAGGAATAAGTTTGCACCAACACATTCGGAGACATTTCAGAGCACCTTTTTTTTTCAGTCCACATCTACTTAGCATTGCAGCCTGGGTTAAAGTTCATCATTATACAGCACAACTTACAGACAAAAGGCTTTTTAAAATGTTTTTTTCACATGGCTGCCAAACAGAATCCTTGGCCTGTGTCCTTATTCGTGAATGGCTGAGAATGTGTCTTCAAAGTATTCTTAAAGATTCAGCAATTTTAGTGTACTTGCTGAGTGCTTTGCTGAGTTTTGAGCGTGGGTGATGATAGACACAATAAGCCCATAAAAAAGCGAACATGAGTCAGGACCTCCTGTTTCAGCGTGTTATTTTGGATGCTGAATCCTCAAACACAGGTTGGAAAAAAAACAATAGTAAGACAACTTATAAGGAGACCAAATGTGCTACATATTCAATACAAAATGTCCAAATGTACAAGATCAGTAGCTATTGTTTATACTTGCACTTTATATACTGCATACTGTGAAGTCACTGAGGCATTGTTGATCGATCTTTTGAGTCGATCTCTTACCCCTTCAGATGAAAAGTACTTTGTTAATTTCCACTAATCAGAACTAAATGCCATCTTGTGGGTGTACTGTAGCTGTATGTCCCTTCTGATGCTCTTGTTTCACGTTTAAAACCCTTTCATCGGCAAATCACGGTGGCTTTCACTGTGAAGCATCTACAGAAAATGTGCTGTATTCGTCTCCGGGCTCAGGGCCCGACGGCTATTGTTCGTTATAGCTTTGTACACAACAAGGTATTGATATTTTCAGGGCTTTTTTGTCAGCGGTTCAGTTTTAAATAACACAGGGGGAGCGGTAAAAGAAGACATAAAGGGAAGGAGAATCAGTACATGTCGTCATGGTAAACCCCTTTTTTCTGTGCTGTCTTTTTGGATGGGAAACTCATATGGATATATCACAAAAACTGCCTGTGATTGCTGTTGGCATGGCGCAGGATGGGGGGTCCCTGCTAAAAATACTATTAACCTTTTGACCTGTTGCCTGAGATGTTCATTTTTTTCATATTTTGCAGTCATTCGCATTTGAAAATGTGTCTTCCAGGTTGGTTTTAGGGCAAATGTAAGGTGGTTTAATTTCACACTAGGCCGTTTCATCTCGACAAAATGAAGCAATCACATTTGTGGTTAGAAGCTTCAAAGCCTTTATCAATCAATATTTCACCTGTGTCATGCTTTACCTACAGTATGTTTTCTGCTGGGGAAGCAAACACACCAACATGTGATGTGGAAGGGAGCAAATAAGCAGCAGACTCGCAGTGGCGCTTCTGTAGCTGAGCTAATGCTGCTATTCTGGAGCAGCAGCCCTGCGATGGCATCCGTCACCGAGCCAGCTGTGCAAAGTTTCCCGTGTTTCTCGGCTGCTTTTAATCTCGCCGTCTCCTCGTCTCTCCCATCTCCACTCTGAGAGCAGGCCACGTTCAGCTGGGCCGTATCCATGGAAACGTGCAATTATCCAAGACATCAACAATTCATGCTGAATAATTTTTTATCATGGACCGAATGGGCGCGATGGCAGAAGCGGCGGCCCCCTCCACCTCCACCACCACCCCACTCACTGTTCCATCTACCTCATTTAGCACCGTGCTCATCATCTATGTGTTTCAGCGAAAAGCATGTTTGTGGGAGTAAATATAGCATACGGGCGGCAAAGTGCTGCACATGGGTGTCATACACAGACTTATCAGTGAAGAGTGCCATCTAAGCTCTCTCTAACTCTCTCTCTCTGACTTTAGAAAGCAGTAATAAGGCTTGCGATTTAACTGTCTTTTTTTCTTCTTTCTTTTTTTGCCTGTGATCGACCCGGCGGCGACAATATTATTGACTGAATTACTCTCAGGATTTGTCCGCCTTCAGCCGTAAAAGGGGGGGGAAAAAAAAGAACAAAAAAAAAGATGTAAATTGGGAATTAATGGGAACATATGAAGACCGACAGCACGCGGTGACAACAAAGGGGAGGTGGAGGGAGGGAGGCACAGCTTTGGCAGGCCTCTTAGTGGATTTAAAACAGTGATACATGGTCAATATTCCTGTGGCGTGTAAAGCACTGAGTTAAGCAGTGAGTGAGGAGCGGATTTAATGAAGTTAACGCCACCAAAAAACACGTGCTTACTTACAGTAGAATGGTTTCACAGGGCTTCATCAAAGCAGACTGATATTTTAGCACAACAATGAACTGTAAAATGTATTATCGCCACCATAGCTAACCTAGATTATTAGTGTGTACACTAGAGTTTGATGTCACACAACCTGTTGCTGTGGAAATATTTTCCCCAGTTGGGATGAACTTCTGAAAAACTTCTGGTGCCATATGTGACATAGCGGCGGGGGTGGCTAGTTTTAATTGGGTACATGTGGCACATGAAGCAGCAGGTATAGCGCTGAATCTCTATCAGCTGATGATCAAACGCCGCAGGTAGCACGGCGAAGCGCTTCGGCGACACGTGTTAACAAGTCGAGCTGGAAAAAGGTTAATCTCCGCGTAAGTTGCACACAATCCCAACGTGTGCTCGGTTAACTGACGCGAGATGTACTTTGACCTTTGTTCTTTGGACGGTATGCGAGTTTCAGCAGAAACAGCTCGACGCGTGTTCCATTTGGATTCATGTAAAAAAAAAAAAATATGGAGCATTTTGCAAGTGTCGCTGAGCTGGTGTGATTTTTGGAGCTGATGAAAATACAGTGACCTCCTGCATGATGCAAGAGCAGTGTGAGCTGCTGGAGTTAAATAATGTTCTGATAATGATGGTGGAGAGTGCTGACACCTCTCCCCATAAGTCTTCAGCCGGGTTGAGATCTGCTGCTGAACCCCATGAGACGTGATTAACATTTTTAATTTCGCAACCGCTCGGTGCACTGTATGGAAGCAGCTGTGCACATTTTTATTTTATTTTATTTTATTTTATTTAGCTTTGCATGCTGAGGTTTAACTCATTATTTCTGCCTGTGGAAACTGGAACTCAAGTCAGCTGAAAACCTTCCAGTCAGACCATCCTGCCACTATCCTTCCATCCGACCGCTCCACCACACCGCCGTCTTTCTTCCTCCCCCTGATTGTCGCTTCTCCTCATCTGCTCCCTTTCTTCACACAGAAAGGGAGCAGATGACTGCCTCTCCTGTTGCTAATCCCCGTTTGAATTAAGACCATGGGGACGCCGCCGCGCTCCTGAACTGTAGAAATCAATTAGCGTCAGTGTTAATGCGGGGGCCACTGTCTGCTCATTACGGCCCGGGTTGTCTCGCTGACTGAGGATCTCGGGGCCCCTCTGCATGTTGACGGACAGTAAAGCTGGAGCTGCACAACCGCTGTCTCCACATCGCCTCAGGGGAGAAAGAAGTGAGGGAGAGATGGCGAGAGGAGGGGGGGGTTGGTTTCGGATTACATAAGTCAAAAGTCACACTATCAGGGTGAGTGTCAAGTACATATGTGTGTCTGCTGAAAGCTGTCTTGCTCAGCAGGCCATTGTAGGGAAACACTGGAGTGCAAGGTTTTTAGCTGCTCCCCTGAGGTTGAGTGTGCATCCGATGATTCCTTTATCCATTCATGCTTATTTAATAAGACACAGATGACTTAGCTTAGATTAAGAGGATACATACAGTGTTTATAAGAGCACAGAAGTGAATAATGAAATATTTATCTAGATGGTATGTTATGGTGATGATGGATACTGGGGAAATTATCAAGAACAGCTTGTGAAATAGGTGTCCTACATACTTTTACAGTGGTGCAAACTAATAAACCCTGCGTTCATGACGGTTCTAATGCTCAGTTTTAAAGCCTGTGTAAAGGCAATTCTGAGATTTCTTTCAAAATACATTAAATATGTTGGAAAATAGTTGCTGAAAACATGCAAGAAGACTTTAAACGATATATTGCTGAAATGTGGAGTTAAAGGTTAAAGTTAAAGTTTTTCACCAGTCCAGGATTTTGTGGGCGGTCCTAAAGGGTGGCTCGATGACACGCCGAGGCCACCCTGAGCATACCCCTGCACCTCTAGCAGAGAGATAGAGATGAATTCATCTCGCTCAGAGTGTTTCAAAGTTAGTCGACTCATCTGACACGTTCCAATCACTTCAAAATTGCTGCTCGACTGCTACTAAGAGTGGGCGTGGCTTCAGCACATTCAGCGGACGTGCCCCGAGAGTCCTGGAGCTGAGAATACTGCTCTTTTTTACTCGATTTTTGACATCTAATTTCATAAACTTGTCTATTTTTAATCATTCAAATTTGGCTGGGTGGTTAACAACATGTTCTTCTTTGGTCTGGCAAACTCAGAACACATTTATTCTTACTTTACACAGACTTTAAACTGTAACTTAACGTTAGTGAAGCTGTCTGAGCCACTACAGCCTATGCAAAAATGAAACCAAGATACTAAAGTCAAGAAATCATCCATTTATTGTAAATAGTTCAGTTATATTTGGCGGAAAGTACATCCAAATTACAACCACTTGTTATTCAGGTTATCACGTCCACGCCGCGCATCTGTTTAAATATGATTGGACGTTACTAATCAGCTGGTAGCAAAGCAGCGAGCGACTGATAGCGAAGCATGAATGAAGCAGCTGATGCCAAACTACTAATGCGAAGCCCGCTATGCTCCATTAGAATCATATTTTCCAAACAACTTAGCATATTTCCCCCCTTCCCAAAAAAATGTTAGAAGTATTTTGAGAGATAACACAATGCAGTGTGCGCCTGCAGTGATGAAGGATGTGATCAGACTTAAACTTCACATTAGTACACTAAGCTGAAATATCTACTAAAGCATTATTCGACGCTTTTAGTGCCCATGCCCTGAAACAGTATGCACATTCTTCACTGAGGTGCTCATCTAAATAACCTTGGCCAGTATTATGAATGAGTTCCTCCTTGAATTAGAGCTTATGTTTGTAAAGACAGCAGCAGGGATAAAGAGATTTGTTACATCTGCTTTAAGAGCTGGAGAGCATATGTGAAGGTAAAAATGAAAATTCTAAGGGAGAGAGCCCACGTAGACTATTTGTTTTATTGGGTACATTGCTATTTTATCCAAACGTGGCTTTTGCAGTCACAATCTATTGATCTTTAGAGAAATAATCTCAAGCGGAGGCCAGTGGAATCCATCAAAGATAAGACTGCTGTGCATGTGCAATTCTCTTTGGAGAAATCTTTCAACTGATATTCTGAAGCACCGAGTCTAAAATGAGAATTTTCACTCTCGTAGTATATTATGCAGAGCCTAAATGGAGCACAAAAAGCTGTGACCACTAATCTGAGCATTACACAGCCTCAGCAAGAATAGTATGTACTTTGTACATTGAGATACTGTCAGTTACGCCAATCACACTCTGCATATAGAATTCATCGTAGGCCTAAGTACTTCTACAGCACTTAATTTGCCCAAATTGCAACACTGAAATCCCATTTGAGCCTTGATCTGAGGGATGTTTTTATTCATCATCCTCCGCAGACATTACAGACTCTCTGACAACACATCTTGAGAGCATTTTGCTTACTCAGTGTGATTCAGACTTTATACTGGGACGTGAGACTAAATGGGGATTGTTCAATTTCAGTGCCGGAGAGAAAGCTGATTTTCCATGAAGGTTAGGGTAAAAACAAACGGCACCTTGATGACATTTTTTCATTAGCTATTTGATGTCGAGCATGTTTTGTGGGAAGTAGCGTTCAGATGTGGAACGCTCGGCCGATTTTGTGGCAAGGTAATGCGTTTCTGCTCATTTCCATGAATGATTCATGGTCATATTTCAAGTGTTTGTAATAAATTCTCTTTGTAGTGGGCTACACTTAGACCTTTGATCCTGTAATCACCATTAGATCCTTTGAGTATATTAAATAATCCAGTGTTTACAACAGGAGCAGTCTTTTCATTTTAACTGGGATGACCAAAGAATTTTTCAGCATCATTTGATTGTCGATTTTTTCTTTTTCTTTTTGTCACCCTAAGGTGAAATGCAGCCAGACATCCTAGTTGAGATGCCATACAGCCTACACATATTTTCACCAGTATTGTGTCAGATTCACTTAAAAGCCTGCAATATCTTTTTTTTTTTCCATCGCTTTTTGAACATTAAGTCCTATCCCTGGGCTTCACATTGGCTATGTTTGGAGCTGCTCTACAGAAGCATTATTTGTCAAAGCTATTTGAGTTTTATTGTTAGCTAACTTCTCCTCTTTCTCCAGACATCCCTTGATTTCATGCAGTGTTAAACAGCAACAACAACAAAAAAAAAGGCACACAGCTGTGAGAGAAATCTGTCAAGTCTAAGTCTAATCTATAGATATACATGTGCATGGATCAGTGTGAGTTTTGATTACAGAAATGTGTTAAATGACTCATTTACTTTTGCTGTTCTAGACCAGAAAGAGCCATAATCCTGCCATATTTCCATATTTTAATACAAAATTAATATCACAGTGTAAATGACTCAGCAATAACATAAATAAACCACTTTTTTTTTCTATTTCCGCTCATATTGATGCACGCTTCTTACTGAATATGCATCTGCCTGAGCTTATTTACACCACGAGACAGCCTATCACACAACCCTTAATTGCCTCGAATTTATCAGAAATTTCTTTTACATCATAAGCGATTCTGTTCCACATCATTTAAACGACTTTCATTAACGCACGCAGAAAAAAAAACACACTCATAACGCAGGCTTACACACATGTTAGAAACGTGTGTGTTTGTGACCCACACATCATTGCCTGTGGAGATTTTCCTAATGGCCAAATCCAAACTTTCCGTCACGCTTGCAGCCTCATTGCACGTGAATCACCTCTCCCCTCTTTTTCCTGTCTCTTTTTTCTTTTCTCAGAACATGAGCGTACAGTATTTCACCACCACGGCCCATTTATCTGATTCAATCTCCTGTCCTGTAATTGAAACTTTTATTGAGATGAAGACGATAATAGTTGTAAATGTGCTAACTGGCGCCTAGTACCCGGACGTGATGTAAAACCATCCAGAGGCATAAAAAAAAGTCCAAAGTGTGAAATGCTGCCCACTCTTGTGTCATGTATCACGCAGTGCCATTAGGACACTCACGACTGGCTGATTATGGCTCAGCCTGCGTCTCTGCTGCCGAGTGCAGTCGAGGACATGCCTCATTATTAATAGGCACCTCGGTACACAAGACGCACTTTGTTCCACTGTTATGAAGTCTGTCTTCATTACTTTTAAAAAGGAAAATAGACGTGTGGTACATCAGCCATGCAAATTCAATCATGGAACATATGCTAAGACAGTTGTGTGATTATAATCAAGGAGCTCGTGAAAAATGTCTTGCGAAGGCTGAAGCTTGATTTAACTGTCACGTCGATGTCTTAAAGTCACACTCTGTTGGTGTTAAAGCTTGTTGCATAAAAACACACCTGTCTGTCTCGTAAGCCGCATATTCACGAGAGCGTTCGGTTCTGCCAAACGGAGGCACAAATCAAACTTAATTGGAACGGTAGTAGAGATTTGGTGAGATCTGGAGTCAGACATATGGCAAAAGGGAACTCAAAAGATGGGGGATGATTCAGAGCAGCAACCAGACTGATGTGTCAGGCACAGGGTTATATTAGACGCACTAATCAAAAGGGAACATAATGGATTCATTGTATATTAAAGTTCCAGCAATGTCGTTCACAAATTTGTTAGCAAACTATTGTGAACCCGCTGCTAACTGTGCACAACCATCTGCTCAACTGTGATGCTACTCTACTAACCTGAGCTGAGAGTATTGTAGCAACCACTCACTGTCAAGTCGACATTGCTGAGAGCTGCTCCTTTTCCAATTTTGAATTTGCCAGAGCAGCTTGTAATGCCAGTTTAGCTGGTTTGCACAAAATCAGGACCCGGACCAGCAAAACCAAAAACCGCCTCAACCCTACTGATCTTCTTTAATTATTTCTGGAGCCAACCAAAAGTTCACAGACCAAACTATGACCACTTATGTCCTCATTTGGTTTATTTTTTTGTACCCAGCTTTAACACGTGTGTCTTGCTTGCAGTCTATGCTGCAAAGTAGCAATAACAAGAAGCTTCCTTTGGTTTGTGTCCATTTGTTTGAAAGATAGAGAGCGGTGGTTGAGCGACTCAGAGAGTGAATGAGAGAGAGGGAGCACCTGTATCAAAGGAGCCATTGAATTCGTGTCACTTTCAACAAATTCCGTGAACAGACCAAACTAACTAGTTAGACAGTCTCAGCACTTTCTGACTTCCCTCCACTACCTATTGGTCCTTACTTAATATGTAAATCTTTTAAAACACCTTGCAAATATTTATTTATCTTTTAAATATCCATTTAAAAAAAGCCGGTCACTGTTGCTTCTTATCAAACATTACTCAAAAGGAGTTAATAGTATGCTAATTAGGGACTATTTTAAGCCATAAATTACACATTAGGCGCCGGCTGCAGCATGATGTATGTGGGGCATGACTCATGCCCATGCAGGTGCAATAAAGAGAGGTTGTAATAAAGAGACACATCACCCAGTGAACAGTGGATCTCACTGATGTGTTCTGATTAGCTTTTGGACGAATATACGGCCTGACAGCACAAAGGAATGAGATCAGGCTTTGGTTGCACAAACAGTACTTGTTAGCAGGATCAATTCATTGTTTATTTTAGTCTTGGAAAGGATTTGTTGTTCATTTGTTGAAGATAGAGAATACCACTCTTATAACAGAAGCACTTTTTGCACTCTGACAAAGTGTGACTTAGTGGTGTTGAACACTGTCAGCAATAGGTTGGCCTTACATAAACATGTGTGTGTTTTCAAGTTTGGTTACAAGCTAATTGCCCCTGAACTAGATGTACTGATGTTAGTTTGAGTAGCAAATTAAGCTCATTTGAATATTTTTGTCTTGTTATGGTAAGAAAACATCAATGGAAGCAGCTGAATCTTCTTTTTAAGCCTGTACCTTAACCTAGAAAGGACAGTCTATTAAAATGTATTCAGAGGTCATATTCAGTTAAAAATATGCAAAACAATTTGATAGCTTAGCCATGATTATACATTAATATGCATATAAGAGTGTTTTTCCACATCCCAAAGCTGCGACCCAATTACAGGGCACAGGTTTCCAGTCTGATCTTTCAACTTGACCTGCTGGCCATGTCTATGTGCAAAAAGGTGAGCGTTTGTGCTCTGTACTTGATTTGCTCAGCGGAACCTATCTGAGACTATGCAGTGTTTGCAGAATCACCTCTTTATGGGCTCCAAAAAGTGCTCAAACATTTGATGGATGGCTCCCGTGAAACCTTGTGGCCTCCAAATAAGCTATAATGTAATTCCGCTTCTTGTGTGATTTCCCTCCATGACCCTGTGCAAGGAACAATCAGCAACTTTCAGCAAAAACATGGTGCCAAGGTTCAAATATCCCGAAGGTGGGGGGAAAAAAATAAAAAATACACACGGACTGGAACAACATGACCCTAAAATAGACCCGTTTCAAGGCTACCTCCATGGAAAATGCTACATATGGGAAGAAGGAGGCTGCTTAAGGGTGTTTATTTCAAGACATGTAGAGGGGAGACGTGTAGGTAACAGGAGATTTTTGCTTTGATGCAAATACTTCAATATGCTTCGCTTAGCATCAGCGTTGCACCTTTTAAACCATGTTGTCATCAAAATCCACACATTTACATGAATCTGGGGGGGAAAAAAGCACTATAGTCGTATTAAAACAGTTTTATTTTGGTAAATGATTTAGTTATTTCCTGTATGTTTCTCTCTTAGTACCTAATGACTGAAACCTCGGACTGAACCACAGCACCAGAGATGCACAAGAATCCGAGTGATTGGCATGATTGGGTTTATCGCAGGCATATCTGCTTTATTTAAAAACACGACCATAATAGCGTGATAGGTCATTACTTTAACAGTGTATATACACAACATTAGGCTAACGTAATGGAATAATTAAAGTAAAACTGTCCATGCCTGGTTTTAAAGCCACGGCTCCACAAGTTGTGAAATACCTCTTGAATATTTCATCAAACTGAAGCTAAGTTTCAACTACTCCATCACTATCTCGAGGACGCAACCATGCGCACCTGTTTTCACTTAATCACCGGGACCTGCAGCAACGCTATAAGGCGAACAAAGAAAACACCGTACAGACATTCATTTGTTACCACAGTCTTTCAGACCATTTAGCAGATGATAAGTTTGCGGAACACATAAAAACTACACAAGTACAATGAGCTTCTGTTCTGTTGTTTGGTAAAGTTGGCAGATAAATCAACTAAATCTGGGCTGAAATCAATGATTTGGACTCCCAGGAACAGAGCTGAGGAAAGCCAAAAAACAAAGCAGCCTTTTTACACTGCATGTTCATTTTTAACTAGGAATGTGTGGCACTAATAGAAAAAACATGCAATACCTCATTTTAAACTATGTTTGTTCATCTAATTTTCAGTAATTCAGGCTGACGTGAATGTACCTTACATCCCCAAACGTGGGCACAGAAAAATCTGTGAAATTCTAAAAAAAGGAAAAAAAGCAGGTATCTGCAGACCTTTTGTGATTAAATATGGCCTCTCCCTGGACTTCTATCTACATTCAAGGCAGAAGAGTCGGAGCCTGTGAAGTCTAACCACACAGACAATTGCATTGTGCGTGTCGTGGCGATATCACACTGAGCGGAGATCTGAGGAAATCATCTCCAACCTTTGAAGTTGCTCTCTCGCCATTTGTGAAGTCTTGCCGCTTCATAGTCGAGCTCAGGCGGTGGAGAAACAGGCACCCACCAAAGAGAAAGAAAGGGCGCTTCAGCCTCCAGGGTCGGTCCACGCATAATGGATTGTTGAGCTGCAGCCAAAATTATTGTTAGGCTTCAAGTGTGCTTGTGTATGCGTGCTATTTTGGGTGATGTTTTGCATATGCAAATGCACGCACATTTGAACCTGTGTGTGCTTGTGCAATGTGAGACACATCATTAACACACAATTAGCAAATTATAATTGCATGACTGTTTCCCTCAGGTCAACTCTGAATTGGACTGAAGAATTTAAAAAAGTCTCTCCTCTAATTTGCCAACCATAATTATTAAAACGTGGCTGTACTATTTGGAATTGTCAAATACAATTAGCCAACACGGCCTCGGCATTAGAAGTCGTCAGAGGAGATACAAGAAGTGAAATCCTCTTAGGCCTCACATGAACCCTCGCTGATAATGATGTGCGGCGCGTAAAGGAATGCAGCCGGAGGCCGATTTTCCTCGCAGTGCTACGATTCGGCTGAATTCTGGTGAAAGTGAGATACTCGGTGAAGACTAGGAGAGGGGTAAAAAAGAAGAGAGAATCAGGAACATTTCTTTTTCACCCTGTGAGTGAGCTAAGTGTCTTCAATTGCAGCAAATGGCTGCCTTTCGGAGGAAGAGTGACAGAAAGAATGACTTTAATGGACAAAGAGGAAGGCGAGAAGAGTGACAGGGATTGATAAAGGACAGCAAGAGGGAGTGTAAAGGAGAGGAAGGAGGAAGTGTCCCTTTTTTGTTGTTGTTGTGAGTATCCCTGACCATTGATATGCAACAGAGACAGCAGATTTTCTCTGTGGTCTGACAGCGCTGCCAGGCCTGGACTTTTGAGCCTCTGATGTCCGGTTCACTCCTGGGTCAAAACCGAACAACAGCCGTCTCCTCTTATGCTTTTGCTTGGCCCAGACGCTCATATCGAATGCATACAAGAACCCTTTGTCAGTGCAAAACAGCAGATCAAAGAGCTGCATGCCAGAATCCATGGCTAGATAATAGCGAATGTAATCACAATCTGTAAAAAGAAACATATTGCTTGGCAACACTAATGTCTCCCTTGAAGTTTCTGTACAAGTGTGAAAATGCCCTTGCAGAGCTGCATAGCTGGTCGGTTTGAAATTCACTGTCTGTCACTCCTGAATTAAGGTTTTTGAAATAACGCTGTGTATACATATGCTACATGTTATATATCCTCAAACACATCGCATAATCACCGTGGGTGAACAGCGGGACTTTTTTGGCTCTTATTGCCAGAGACAGTCATGCGCCAAGGAGTAGGTAGGGAGGACTGACGGGGTCATGGCGGCTAAATTAACTCTAAATTAGCCAACTTTTAATATTGCGTGGGTTGAAGTGTGGGAAGTTTAAGTCAGTTTTATTTTGAAAACCTGGCATTTTGTTGTCAGACTCTGAATGTTGATCCAGGCACCAATCAGAGAGAAATGTTGTGGATCACATACTCATTATAAAACTGACCTAAAGTTCTCCTCTTGTAGGCGGACTGAGATGATTTTTATCATAATGATATACAATTTGAGTGCAATATGCAGTTTTAGTGCCATGTATTGTTTTGCCTGGTGTTTTTTAATTTGGTCAAGAGAGCTACACATGCCACAGATTTGGTATTAAAATAAAATGGAAGTTGTGTTTTTGTGTGGTTTTTTTTTTTTTTTTTAATGAAACCAGCTTGTAATTGTCAATTCCTTTCTGTTTTTGAGATCTGAGATTTTTTTTAGAGCTGTTTGTTGGATTTAGAACCGCAGCAACATTCTGAAGTTTGATCGGTAATTCCTTGACAAATCAAAAAATAAAAAACTTTTCAGAACAACCCAACACCAGTTTGATTGTGAATTGTGGACTGCACAAAAGATCTGTTTTTTTTGTTTGTTTTTTTTCATTTTGTTTTTTTTTAAATAAACCCTGCATGTCACAAAAATATGTATCCTTATTCGGTTCATACTGGAAGTGTGTGTGGCTTATACCAGAAAATATAAGAGTTGGGTTGCTGGTTAGCTCGGTAGGGTAGTAGAGTGTGCGCCCCATGTACAAAGGCTCAGTCCTTGCCGCACAGGGTTTGAATCTGACCTGCGGCCCTTTGCTGCATGTCATTCCCTGTCTCTCTCTCTCTCTCTCTTTCTGACTGTTACCATCTATACTCCTTTTACATCTTTATCCAGATCATGTATTTGTTTACACCCATGACTGTGAATGCTTCGTCATCACAGAGAGAACACATGACCTGCTGTTGTAAGATTTGCCTCATCCCTGATCAGTGCATCATCTCTGAATTATCTGTAGGCGTGAGCCAGACTTCTGTTGTACTCATAGTGTTATCAATGCGTCTGCGTCGTCTTCGTAGGTAGACCAAAATGACCACGATGCTGTTCTTCTGGTGGTTTTTGCCACCAAACAGCTTGAGGTCCATTACCACCATCATCTGGACTGGATTTGCATCAAGTACAGGGAAAGCAAGAAGGCTGCAGCCAGATTTGTGACCTCTAACAGAGTCAAACATAGTTTCTACCTGTATTGGACCACATCTTGATTGTATCCACACATAGGACACTTGAAACGAGTGTAAAAGGTGTGTGTAAAGGTGCACGCCGCCATTCTTGCTTCCTTAACAGTAATCCCGTCTGTTAACGTCTGAATTCCACACAGCATCACATTAACAAGGGATGCATGGCGGTCATGCTTGTTATCATGCTCATTTCCCACATGGCAGGGGATCTGACCTGCTCATGTCACGCTAAACTGAGACCTTTGCAGAATAATTCCGCGTGTCAATATTGCTCACGCTGGTATACCATCATGCCGTTCTCTCTTACAGACTTGTACTCCTGATCAACATCTCGTTAAGCACACTCAGGTCTGCTTAAAGTCCAATTTGGAGCAGATTTCCCACGATGGCCGGATCCCATGGATATAACCGAGGTCACCACACACATGAACTCAGTATGAATAACAGCCTTGTTGCACAGGTCCGTCTCCTCAGTGCGTCCCGGTGGAAAAACGTCTCTTTTACGAGTTTTAAGGTGATTACTTTCTTTCATTTGCCCTAGCCGTGGAGATCTCTGTTCTCTGTTTGCACATGTGTGATGGCCAGCGTGAAGCAAATTGGTTCAGAGACGGATCACATCAGAGACATGACGATACATTTAAATCCAACACGCTCGCTTGTAACAAATTCATCCCCTTTGCTGAAATCTGGCCGGAGAAAATAATGATTTTCTGCGGCGTGTGTGAAGATATCAGTTCATGACCGTGACTTATAGAGAAAGATTGCTGTCAATTTGGTTGACAGCTTTCATTGCAGGCAAAGTTGGAAATGAAATATTCGTTTTACATTCTTCCAGGACTAAAACGATATTCATATGTGCACTGGAAGAGTTATTTGTCAGCTCATATTCCTTCTGTCTATACTTGCAAGGACACCCCTTTCTAATACAATTCATATATAAAGGTTCAAGTTTAATCAAAGCCAATTTAAGTTGTCTCAGGTAATCCAGATCAGCGTATTTTCTATGCAAACATCTGAATAGTCCACCTGCAGATCCTTTATTAATTGATTTCAACATTTTAAGTGTTTTGCTTTGTCTATGGATGTTTCAACAGATTGTCTTTGAGGTATATATGACAATTCATGAATATTCACGACCCTAACCAAGACTTTTTAATGAAACATGGTATTGTAATGTCAGAAAACCATCGTCTGAACTGATACACTCCCTCTTGCTGTCCTTTATTCAATTCCAATCTGAATCAATAAGCTGCTGAAATGTAATATATACTAAATAATATATAAATGTAATATATAAACTATGTGTAGATGCACTGTCCAAATAAAGTGTTTTTCTTGTACAATAATATCTATTCCTGGAATCTGAGCAGGGAACAGCAATCATTATGTCTGAAGAACAATAATCACATTTTTCATTATTGTTATTGTATTTTTTACTTATATTTAATTAGTTTTGGAAAGTTTCTCTTTGAATCGTTTATGTCATATTTTCTGGTTCATTCACTCAAGTCTCAATCATCGGAGCAGCTTTGAAATGCAGCCAAAGCCACCATGTGCTGCACTACTCTAAAATTACTTACAATGACATTTGGGTTATTTAGGTGATCGGTGTTATTTCCAGAAATCTACAAAAGATACACAAGACACAAGATTACCAAAATTTGATATGACCACAATGACAAGTCACGGCGTCTTTCCTTCGTCTGTTTTGAGGACAAAGGGAGCCCAAAAAAACCAAAGAGGAGCTCCTGTGGGAAGTGCAGCTTTCTCCTAAGTTGTCCTTGCTGTTTGCCATGTGCTAAGAGCCTGATGATTTGCACAGCCATAACCACTAACAATAGAAGCTATGCAAATTATTCGCAGCAATCGCCAGGTTTGTTATCCCTTCTTTATAATCCTCTGAAAGAGATTTTTCTGGTGCCTCACTGAGAATTTACTTAGCTTTATAAAAATATGAAAAAGAGGGGAAAAAGTGGTTTGAATCTTCTTTGGTAACTTTTGTCTTTAGTGAAAATAAAGAGAATTTAATGAAAGCATCCAGCACTGCACTGCTGAGATAAATGAATCATTTTAGAAAGGCTTCTCGTCAGTATTTTCAGTGATGAGGTGGTACATTATGTGCACTTTGACTTGTTAATCCTTGGTTGGATCCGTATCAGGTAAACAACAGAAATCATAATTAATTTCACTTTTCTGAACATACAGTATGGTGCAGCATTAGTTCTGAACTTTCTCACAATCAGCGCCGAGCCAAATGTTCACAAGTTTAATGAGTGGCCTGACTGTTCCTGCAAGTACAAGGCAATTTATAACATGAATATACCTGTACCCATCAGAGGACTGACAGAACCACAGCACATGAAGTAGAATTCACAATCAGCATAGTCTAAGAGCATATTAAATTTATTATGTGGGAAGACGTCTACAGGTACAAGTGCAAATGACTAGTTAAAGTTAGACGTGTCACGTGTGGGCCTTGAGGCAATAATAGTTTTTTGGCTTTGCTTTAGAACAAAAGGTCCCAGTCTATCTCAACGTTGTGGTGACCAGGGTCGAAGAGACCTAATGTTGTCTTCCTAGACATAATAGATAGCTTGCCATGGACGTTTCTGTAACATAAACAGACAACAGTGTTTCCAGACTAGAATGTGCTGCCGGTAACACAAACAGGGGTAAAGTCATTCTCTTTGACTAGGCGTATAGTATTTGTGGTGTTATCTGTAGGGGTTTAAAGTGGGACCACCAGCAAGAGTTCAGCAGAATGTCAGACCGACTCAGGCACTTCTGATGTACTTTGAGAGTGTCTCTAATTCTCCTTGGCCAAGCATCAATAAGTAATACAGCGTAAGACATCAGAGGCTCCTGAACACTTTCTTCCCTCCTGACTTCACCAAATCAAACCCAACCAAAATGTCTGCACCTAAGACTCCAAAACAAATATTGATTGTTGTGTATTGTGAGTAGAAGTGATCGACTTGTGCAGTAAAATAAACTTTCGCTACACCCTGTCTGCAAACAGCTAACAAGCTAACATCGCATTTGTCAATAAATGGCAAACAAAGCTGCTCAAGTTGCCAACCAGATAATGACAGGTGAATTGGAAGAGGAAGTCTTGGCCCAGATATTCATTGTCTGTTACTGGAAGTCCTGAAACTTTAGCCACCCCCGAGTCTTTGTCAATAGTAGTCGCTAATGTAGCCTGTGGCTGCTAGCCTCAAGCAGAGCTGAGGAGCAGACTAAACAAAGAGCAAAATGTATTAGATGCTGCCCAGCTCCCAGTTGTAAACTCGCAAACAAAGTTTGATGTGTAAAATCGGTAGCGTTCAATTTTTAACACTCCAGTGATGAGGACATTTAAAATGCCGAAAAGAAAAACTTTAAGTATCTTAGTGCAAGAACTACTGTGGCCCAGAAACCAAACCAAAGAGTTTCAAGAAGTTTTTCGAGGATGAAAAAGGAGTTACTTGAATGTTAAGGGGGTCTGATGTGTTTTTTTTTTAAGTTTTCCAACATGATAATCATGATTACCCACCCAGAAAGGGGTGCTTTCTGTGCTGAAGGGCAGTCGGGCAGATAGCAAGAGCGCCAGTGGACCCTCTCTGCTCACACGCCTGCTCCTGGCAAAAACTTCATCATGACCGTTGCCTCCTATTCACTTTGATCTACCTCGACTGTGACAACCGGGGATTAACGGATAGTCGAGGATACGATGTCATAGAGGATTTAGGGATAGATTTTTGATTTATTAGCGCACGTCCCGTTTGTTTCTGGATAAGACATGCGGGAGATGACCTCAAAAAAAACTATTGGATTTGGGTATCCTAGCAACGGCTGGAAAATGGAGCAGTAATTGTGCAAAAAAGCGGGTATAGACGAGCCTGTCACAACAAGTACAGTTTTACCTATTCTCCCTGTGTCCTCAGAGGAGCACCGAGCTGTCTTTTCATTCACAGTTGGAAATTATATTTCAGATCTATACGATTCAATATTCTGTCTGTAAATATTTGAATATGCTCACACAGACAAAAGCACAAAGGCTTTATTTTTGCAGGTGGCCTTGCAGTGCGTGGTCGCTGGGCACACTAGCATATCATATCTGTTGTTATTATGCATGAACCTACAGTAAGTGGCCTTTGCGTGAACTCGCTAATCAGCTCTAAACCATTCGCTTATGAAAAAGGAAAAAAAAAGCATCAGATCTGAAAGCTTGCCTTGGATTTCAGAGATCAACTGTCGTGAGCCCAGTCAAACAACAGACATGCTTGAGCTTTATGAGTCAGACCCTCCTTTTAATCTGGCCCCTACATGGCGCCGAAACTCAACAGCTCTAAAGGGCCAAATCCCAAGATCGAGAAGCTTTATCTCCAGATTTCAAGTCAAAACTTCCAGCAAATCCTCAACTCTCCCTATCCATTTCTGCCTCCCCTGCGACTCAGATTTTCTCACTTATTTATTTATTTTCCCGCTGCCATGAATACTGATTATTTGACTGAACGATAGCCTTCATTCAGAGATCATCCTGTGGTATTTTAGTGTATGGATGAGAAAATGTGAGTACCAAAGTGCTACTTTATACACAGGACGAGCTATATTTCATACATGCATAATCCAGAAAATGGTCCAGTTCTATTTGTTTAGAGGCTAAATAAATATTAAATGATGCATTGATCCTCTGTCTGTCTCACTCAGCTGTCTATACAACTGGTACTAAGCAGTGTAAGTGAATAACAGTGAAGATGTCGACCAATACCTTTTTTTGCTCCTGCACACACTTTGGAGAGATCCGTAATCTCCACAGACATGAATGGCAATGTCACCAATCCCACACGACACCCAATAGCCAATCAGATTCCTCACTGGTGTGAGCCAGAGATAACACAGGGAACGTCTTTTATTTATGTCACAGTGTGTCTGGAGGAGAAGTGACGAGTCATATTTGACAAGTGACAACTGGAAATTACTGATGAAGCTTTGGCTGATGTTAGACGTCTGCGATTATTGATTACATTTCAAATGATGACACGGAAACACACACACACACACACACACACACACACATAAAGAAATGAAAGAAAAATTCTGGATCTCAGACAAATGAAAATAATATAAAAATATCTTTAGCCATTGAAAATCCTGTTAGGAAAAAGGAGAATATGTATAATAATTAAAACGTAACTTCATCACAAAAAAAGAACAAATATATGATTTGATGTTAAATCGTTATGCTTAATTAACAGAAGACAAATAGAATAACTAGAGAAGAACACATCAATTGTTAGAATTAAATTATCATAAAATTACCCAAAGAACTGGAACAGAAAACGAGGGAACCAAATTCTGAAGTTTATACTGCAATTTGAGTCTGACATGAAGGCAAAATATTAATTAATTTTGCATTCATAAATATTTTAACACCCACTGCACCCATTATATAATACATGCATAACATTTAACAAGAACACATAAAAAAACTAAAACTTACGTCTTTACATTTTCAAATATCTTTTACATTTTATATGGTGTGTGATTTCCAAAACAATATGTGTCATGACATCTGAAATTGCCACGTGCACATGTGAAATATGAAAATTGATAAGGGATATGATGGAAGGTTGCATAAGGGGAAGAAAAGGAAAAACATATTTTATTTTGCATTTTGAGAATAAAGTTGAAATGTGGAGAATAAAGTGAACTCCAACCCAAAAAATAAATTCATAATAATAATGTTGACTGTTGCCCGGGATGAGCAAACTCCCTCCCGAAGCTCATGGGGTTGCCCTCCAGCACACCAGCCTCCACAACATAAAAAATAATACCAGGAAAAAAAAGATTAATGGACGGGTTCTGGACAGGGGACTCGAGCTCCCCTGCTGTGCCTCTGCAGCAACAGCGCTTTGGGCCCGCTCCCCTGGTGGTCAGACCTGCCCCACTGCCAGCACATACTGTACTTGCAAGCTACTTATTAGTAGCTACTTACACCCCCGCCCCCTGATTACCCTGATTATTCACACACATCAGACATATCACCGCACTCTCCGTCTTGAACTGTCAAGTTCATTCACTATATTTTTTATGTTATTCTCAAAATACAAAATAAATAAATGAACAGCTTCTTCGTCTAATTTCTTTTTTCTTACTTCTGGCACTAATACTGGAAATTTTTCTCGACGTTTCAGCCTACTCATTTTTCCCTCAAGCCTGGCACGCTTAAACACAAGACAGTTAAACTAAGAGATTGTGAAATGGAGGCAGCCCGTTGGAAATAAAATATTCAGACGCGCTTGACGGTGATGAAGAGAGCGAATTTAAGTCAGGAAGTTGAAGAAATTCGGGAAAACAAAAAAAAAAGTGGGCTGTCGAGTGAGACAGAAGGAACAACAGGCTGGTTGTTGTAGCCCACAGCTAGTGCCAGTTTCCCCGCGACTCCACCAGCAGCCGCAAGAACATATTACATCATTAGTAGCGCATCACTCCGTGCCGAGGCTGATCCTGCCCTCCTTCATCTCCCCCTTGAACCCTACTTTGTCATACAGACACACACACACACACACACTCGCGAACACACATTTCTTTTTCCTGTTTATCTTAGTCTTTACTGAACTTCCTTTTGTAGCAGCTTCTTTCGATCAATCTGTCAGATAACTGAGTGTTGTGCTGCAGCTCAGTTACACCGTGTAGATCTGTGTGTGTGTGTGTGTGTGTGTGTGTGTGTGTGAGGAGAAACTGCACAGCTTTGATTTTTTTTAAAAAGTGTTTGAAATGATTTCTGTGCGCCATGCATATGTACAGACGTGTCTCTGAGGTCAACGTGTTATTGAAACATTACATATTTCATCGCTCTGCCATCATCCTCCCTCAGCTCTTTTGAGATCTGATTTTGCGTGTGTGTGTGTGCATGATCGCGCTGCCCAAGGTCCCAGACATGATCATCATATAATCAATGGAAGTGGACACATCAGTGGTGTCAGTCAGAAAAACAGCGACGGCAGTTGGGTTTGAAGTTGGATCCCTGCAGGAAATTGCCTCTTTAGGCTTCAGGGCTTCAAGATCTGCAGTGCAAACAACATGGCTGGTTTGCGTACTCAATTATTACGGTTGCTTTGCAACATACTCCAGGGTCAGGGAGAATGTAATGTGTATCGTCAGCATACTGAGGAAGGCTTTTGAAATCTTTATTTACAAGTTTCAGCCTATTAATGTAACCATGCTGGTCAGTTGGTAACAATTAAGGAACAAATGATTTGTATTAATCATGGCGAAAATTCACATTTTCTTCCATCGTCTGCTTATCTTTAAAGAGCCGGCATACAACTGCCCAATCAGTGTGGCAGTTTTTGATAAGGCTCTGAACATTTATAACTCAACTCCAAAAACTGATCAGCTCCAACCTGATGTGCATAGATTAAATAAGAAAAAGAGAGGCGGAGAGGCTGGATCTTTCTTTTCCCTCCTGTGATGATAATGACTAATCCACCCGGGTACGATATGCTTTGACTGAATACTGTATCATCTGGATCCAGCCCAACTCCGGTCAGTTACTATGAACCAGGAGGAACCGGAGATTTGATTTTGTTTTCATTTTATTTATTCGATTTTAAAGACGGTGAAATTTATATTAGAATGTGTCCAGGGATGCTTTGAACACATGGTCAGCATCTCAAACAGCAGACAACTGTATTCTAACCCACTTATTGACTGCTGCGGTCTGTTTTGAACGAAGATGAACTAAAAGAAAACGTGATTTTAGGAGACAGACGTCGCAAATATTAAGAACAATTATTAACTTACTAAGGAAAAGAGAAAAAATTGAATTGCCTACAAGCAAATCTTGTGTATGTGTAGAGAAACAATTTCATCTATGCAGTTAGCACAAACAGCCCTGAATCACTGCAGTCAAAGTCGATGAGAACACAATCAGAATTTCAATCTGTCAGCAATTAAGACACCGGCTTGTTTCCTTCTTGCTGTTCACGTCAAGTCTTTAATCACTTTAAATTACATGAACGCAGTCTCACGTCTTTGTGACTCAATTCCCAAACAAAAATAACAGCAACATGAATCAGAATTGAAGATGACTGAGCAAACCCCAATACAAAAAAAAAAACAGCTGTATTTAGCAATTCTCCTTTCTACTGTGAAACTCCAGCTACATTCCCATGTGACCATTTAGACTTAAAACTAATGCAAATGATTCACAAGTGCTGCGCTGGAAGTTATTTGTTTAAACAGATTGTCACCCAGCGTAAAAGCACTGCGTGTAACGATTGTGTTGGACAAAACTGAGCTGATTTTGCCTGGTGGCTGAACCCCAAGAAGACAAGCTTCATTATGAACTTTAAGTGATCTTGGCCATTATACAGGTTAGCATGTATCTCAGGGGTGGATTTACACCTGAAGTGGATGCATGTGCGTGGCATTCATTTTCTGGATTAAATTAATTCTCCTGTTTAGTGTAGTCACAAAATATATAAAACCAAATAATATTTGAACCATGTCATACAGGTCTTAGGGCGGCATGGTGGCGCAGTGGTTAGCAGAGTTGCCTCCCAGCAAGTTTCCTGGTTTGAACCAAGCGGCAACCTCCAAATGAAGCCAATGCAGAACTGCAATTTCTCAAGTGGCTGGCTACAAAATATTTCAACCTCCATAAGGCCTCATGTTAAGCAGAAATAAATGTTTCCAGCCTGGTCTCTAGCCTATAGTTTTGGTCTCTATAGCTACTTTCCCCGTTCTTGACAACTGCACTGAGAGTAATTTATTTTGGGGTTTTTTTGGTAACTCACCCGTTCAAATGATATTAAGGCTTAAAGTTATGCATAATTAACAGTGTGGTCGCTTTGATTGGCAGGTAAGTGACGTTACAGATGGCTTATTAGGTCCATCTTAGGTCCGCCGAAGATCCATTGATGGTCTCTGCCGATATTTAGATTAGCTAGGAAGCGGAAGAAACAGTGGAGCTAACATGGCGTGGCCATTTTCAGCTTCAAAATGGCGCTTTGGAAACCTACGGGTGATGTCACACATGCTCTGTCCATCCTTTATATTGTCATTGGTTCGAACCTTGGCTTTCTGTGTGGAGTTTGTTCTCCCTGTGTCCGTCCTGTGTGGGTTCTCTCTGGGTACTAATAGGCTTAACGTGTCAGCCCTGTGAAGAACTGGTGACTTGTCCAGGGTGTACCCTGCCACTCGCCCAATGTCTGCTGGGTTTGGCTGGTTACAAAAAATGGATGGATGGTCTATTACTTCCCTAAGACAACGGAAAAGATAAGAAAGCTGTTGGAAAATGTGCCATGATTGGTTTATTGGGTTAAAGTGTAGGTTTTGTATGGAAAAGGCCCTCAGGTTTAAAGGAGCCTGACTTATATATTGGATCATGAGGTGAAAATAACACCTCTGCAACATCAGGCAAACTTTATTGTGCACTGTGTATATATGTGTATATATATATATATGATTACATTTGTAAGTATGCAGAGAGTTGTGCTGAACTAGCTACTAATTAGATACGTTACAACATCAAATTTAATAAGAAGCATCTTTTTTTATGATTTCAACTTTATGAATGGTCGTTCCAGACGAACGCACCGCTATAAAATCCAGAGATTCCAGCGGTGCGTGCGTGTGAACTCTGTTTATATAACAGTTCTAACTGAGAAGAAATGCTACGAGTTCGAGGCAAATGTGTGTTAAATGAATAAACAAGAAAAAATAAATATTGCTGCATAAATTCAGATGCCATTCACAGCTCCTCATATATGCTCCGTAATATATTTGTATTTGGTTACATTCCTAAAATATCGAGGCAAATAGACGCTGCAGGGTTGCTAAATGCTGGCTCTCCTTTTAATAAGATGCTATTTGGAACATTTTTCACATAAATGGATAAGTAGAGACTCTTATGAGCTGTCTTTTTGCAAATATAATGTTGAAATTTCAGCAATGTTTTTTTTCATGCTCAAGAGCACCAGCAGCTTCTTTTGCCCCCCAAAAGTAGGCCTGCCGACGATGAATGCGGCTTATTTCCGATTCCAAAGAAGACAAATCAGCTGTCATTTACACAAAAATGTAATCATAAAAAGGCATTTGGACATTTTTTTTAGGGCAGAAAGTGAAATCTCTTTTCACTGGTGTTGCTTGAAGCGGTCATTAAATGTTTTTTTCATTATCAGAGAAATAAAATGGAATTCCTGTTTCTCCGATCCTTTACTTGTTTTGCGTCGTTAGAAAGGGAAACCACATATCATATCTATACATCCCTCTGCCACTAACCAGACCTGACACCTCACGCCACCTTGGATTTTTGCTCACGTCACCAGACGTCTCACATTTAGTACAAGAGCTCTTTTTTTTTTTTTAATCTTGTAGCAGAAAGTAACAAAAAATAGAAACCTTGACAGCGATCCGTCTTCGATGTTTTTTTTTTCTTACACAATTGCTTCCAACTCTCACTCAAATGTCAGCCAATCAAGTCCAGTCATTCACCGATTTTTTTTTTTTTTTTTTTTTATAAGCGGACCAAAAAGAAAAGAAAATCCCCTCCAGGGTTGTTTGTCTTTGTGGTTCCAAAACTAGCGGCAGCCCAAGTTCGGAATTACAACCACCAGTGAATGCTTGGATGTTAATTAAAGAATGCAAATTTCATGTTTCTGGTCCAAGGCTGACACACACTCAAGGCCCAGAGGTCCATAAGAGAGAGAATACACACTCTCATTTATACACACACACACACAAAATGCACGCAAACACCAGAGGACACACAGAGTTTTAAAGGCTTACACCCATGCAAATACGTGCACGCACACAAGTGAAGGCCCTAATCAGCCTCCCTCATCCCCTTTGTTCTCGGAGATCGAGATAAGACAGTCGGCAAAGCGAATGACCTTATGGGGGTAAAACTCAGGAAGCTGATTATGCAGAAGTTACATGTTCATAAATATGTTTACCAATATGCAAAGAGAAGAGCATAAAGTGGGTCAGGACTTTTTTGGGGGGGAAAGTTTGCGGAAGGGAAACATAGGCTGCATAGGAATGCAAAGTTAGGGTGGGAACACCCACACAGACAGGAAAGACAGGATGCAATTCACATAAACACACTTTAAAAAAAAAACTTTTACAGTGCACGCTATAGGTAGTGGACCCAGACACACAGATTTAATTTTTCTTTATTTATTGGCTCATAAAAAAATCAGGTTTTACTCAGAATGGATTTTGACTGGTGGCATCGAAACATCCCTGAATCTGTCAAAAGGCTGCGTCTAATCTACAAATATGATCTCAATAAATGGATTTGGATTCACAGAGGTGTCAATTTTAATTATTTTCTCACACATTCACCTGTTAAATCTGCTCTCTAAATTCTTAAGTGTGTGCTAAAATATCCGAATACAGGTCATGGATTGAATTTTTGATCGAAGCAGGCAAAGCATTTGAAGTCAGTTAGTGTTTGCCGGTATCTTAAAATTGAATCTTTTGATTTTATTTTTTTTTGGGTGGGAGCCTAATGTTGAAATATTCTGTGCTCCTGACAGACTGGAGAAGCCTCTCAAACTGCATTTAGTCCATCATCGCACACTGAGATTCCTCCCTCATTCCACTCTAATTAAATTAATTTGGGGGTTAGCGGCCCTGCATGGCTGGAGGAAGTGCTCTGTCTCAGATTTCACCTCTTTGACGGTGCTCTCCGATGGAAATAAATGATATCAACACACACACACACACACACACACACACACAGAACAGCACATACGTGTTACATTTGACAAAAGCACAGTAGTTTATTTATCTCAGCAGAAGGCTGCTGTCTGAACTTTCCTTTTTTTTTCCACACACACACACACACGTGAGCACACACACCTGACAGCTCTGAAATCATATGGCTGAGGCTCTTTGGCATGTGGCATGATTGCTTTGGCATTTGACACGAAACAATTGTGCACTGGTGCATTGCTGTGTGTGTGTGTGTGCAGTTGATATGCTCTGTTACTTGAGGGGAGTTGCTCTGTAGTGTGTGTCTGTGTGTGTATTTAACACACAGTTCCCTTAGGTGTTGGTGTGCTTCATTAGAAACATACAAATAAACACGAGTATAGCGTCACTGAGGGTGAAAATTCACCTTTTAAGAGCGTTGAGACGTTCATGTTGGAGTTTAACTTTCCGTTTATTTGGAAAGTAAAACTCCAGCATTGATTTCTCTGCACATGCTACTATATTCTTGGCAAAAAAAGCAAACATTATTTCTTTTTTCTTCACTCTAGCATCGAGTTGAATTGTAATGAGGGCTCCGTGTGTGTGTGTATGTTTGGTATCGGAGGAAAGAAATAGCTCGAGATACTGAGAGATATTGCTGAGTTCTTGTAAGTATGCATGGGCTCATTTTTGCTGCGCTCACAATATTTTTCCAAGAAGTCAGAGCAAACTATATGCAGAGCCTGTGGAGATATAGTTTCATTACACTTGCATAATGGGTCAAAACGCATTTCCCCCCCCTTTCTCTTTTTATGTGTCGTAAGTATGCTATCAATCATACATCCACATGAAAACAACGCGCTCGCATGAATGAAAACTCCTCGCATGTTCATGAATACATTACAAACCCCATGAGCACACACAGCGCACACACAACATGCTACAGGCGGTACGACGCGTCTGGCCGTGCATGCACAAATACAAGACTCATGACGGCGTGCGCAAGCAGGCACAGCCTCACAACAATGCTTTCAATTCAGTAATAAGAGAAAACAAATAACATCATCCACTTTGACAAGCTAATGTGTTGTGTTTCACAGCTCTGTGCCCGCAGGCCAAAGTTGCAGCGTAATGCTCATTTTTCTGCTAGATATATTTCTCTTCCAAAAAACGCTAGAAACTTTGTCAGACACAGGAAGCCTGTTGGCAGGAGAGTTTAAAGGCACAATCTGTACTTAGACAGAAAAACAAAATGATATAATAGCTCCTCTGACTGAGAGCTGAGGGAGGGATTTGGTGGAGCTGTCGCCTAAACTCGGCATCAAAAGCTGAATAGAGTATGACACACACACACACACTGCATAATTTGTACACCTGCAGTATGTTGTTCCCTTTGTTTTTGAAATGAAATTGAGCAATGTGTTCAATTTGCTCAGGGGATATGTTTATGTAACTGTAGCAATAGATTTTGTAAATCCTTTTTTTTTGTTGTTTTTTCTACCTCCACAAAAGGGAAATTATGTCTTTTTCTGTTTGTTTGACCGCAAGCAAGAACAACTTCACTTTCCACAGAAACTGGTAGGCAGTCAGGAACAGGCCCCTAAAAAAGTGAATTTGATGTAGTTGGTCTAAGTTTGGGATTTCTGTCATTGAGTTTTCCGACTGTCACTTTAACTTCATGTGATGTGTTTGTTGGACTGACAGTAGCTTGACGTCACCTGTGGGTTTCTGAAGAGATGTTCTGAAGCTCAGAATGTGTGGCTCTAGCCGCCAGACTTGCCTCTTCTGCCTCCTGGCTGATCTAAAAATCAGCAAAGACATGGATTATTGCCTCCTGTCAATTCTGTCATTTTTTAATCTTCATAGTTTTGGTCATCACTTTTATCCATGCTGATAACATTACTTAAATACATGAAATCTAGGAGCACTTTGACGTCACTAAAAGGAAGTCAGATGTTTACCTGTGCATGTCCAATGACTCCTTGTGGATTTACCTTCAAATAAAGTGCTTTAGATCTGGCTAGACGGTAGATTACATGATATATTTTACTTGGTGGTCAGTGTGTCCGATGACGTACTCATGGAACTATATGTTCTTGCCATCATTTGCCCAAGAGACATTGCGGACTACATGTTGGACCCCAAGAGTGCAGACATCAATCATAGCTTTCTGGCTTTCACAACTTGTGTGAGGTACATTCTTAGTTAATGGTAAGTACAAGCTTTTCCGTTCCACCTAATGGCAGCAAATGTTTCCACATGGAGACATGTGGGAATGTTTCGTAACATATAGAGTAACATAGTTTAGTCCGTGAATCCACCTGGGCAGCCTCAGTTTTAGACATTTCAGGTTGACTGTGACGGGTTTTGACCGTTCTGATCATCTGATTGGTAGCCACACCGTGACTTCTGGCTCCAAAAGTTGGAGTGGTTGGTGGACACCCCTAAATGAATGGAAAAAAACCTGTGTTTTTACCACAGTGCCAGATTCTGTCTGAATTTGGATTTACTCCGAAGCAAAGAGAGTGTGTGAGTGCGCAGCATACATATGCACAGGCTGGTATCACACCCATGGGTGTGATTCATTTGGTATAATCCTCCTGCCTCCAAACCTGCTGTCTATCACCTTGCAGGTTGGCTGAAATTAGTGTTGGTTGCAGCACGTCATACAGATTGCTGTTTTCCATCTCAGACCCCAAGTCTGTTTGGTTGTGCCATTATTGTCCTCAAACGGTGTAGTCTGAAATTGCCATAAAACCTTTCTGGTCGTCTTGCCCTGTCAGACATCCTTGGAGTGAACACCATGTTCCCTGATCTCCGCAATTACTTTTTTTTCAAATACTGTGTTATCATTGCCAATAAAAAAGATCAAAACCATTAAAAAATGTGTTTTAATGAACAAGAATCGTCCTTTATGTAGTCATCCAAAGAACCTGCAAATGACAGCTTCAGCTTTCTTGAATTTTTATGATGTTAATCCACCCATCTGGTGCTCTTGGTGGGTTCAAAAAACACCCAGAAATGTTTGTGCCAGCCAGGTCTGGGTGGATGTGTCTCTTGCACCATCTGCCATGCACCTCGCGAAACCGCTTCCTGTCAAAGGACTCCATAATAACATGACAAATGTGTCAGAAGTCATACATCATTTAGATGTGACGGTTATCTTCTGAACTTGAATAAACTGCTTGGATTGCATGGCTCATTTCTCCGAAAACCAAAAGGTGAGTTGAGCTCCGACACAGTATTCTCTGCCTGAATCAGCCCAATGAGCATGAAGGACGACGGGCCAAATTTAACTGTCTGTGAAGACTACATTCTGTGAGTTTATGACCCCTGACCTTCACAGTGCCTCCTCAGGCATGAGGCTCGATGCTTGCCGTGCACCCTTGGATGCGTGAAGGCGTTAATGACTCTTGACTCTACAGTGTGGCTTTGTCAGCCCGGCCAGCTGTGTATTAATCTTAATACTTGTGTGCTTATGTGTGCGCACTAGCTTTCTTGTATCTGCGTTGCAGGGGAAAAGAGAGGTCAAGGGAGGGAGATGAGAGTGTGTGTCTATGTCTTTAATCCTCGCCTGCTTAATTATAAATCTCTCCAACTGTCATCGGCTCCTTACTTGTATCCCAAGAGTTCCTGTTCATATTTCATGACACTGTCTTGTCCCTGAAGCAAAATGGCCGACCAGCAATTAGGCCCTTCTGCACAAGACCCTTTCTGGGCTGAGTGAGTCTCTGCGGATATGAAGACCTGTTTACTAGCAGATAAATAGCAGATTCTTTCTCTATCATTGACAAAAAAAAAAAAAGGCCTTGCATACTTTAGATGTAAAATTGAACTACATAAATAAACCCACTAAATAAAGGGGAAGGAAACAAATGTCACTGTCAATGACTACCTCGGATGCAGTTGAGTGTTTTTTTGACAAAAAAAGTGGGGCAATTAAATGAAACCCACGCACACACAAGCCAATCATGGCAATTTGTAATGGATTATGTTTGGTGCAGCCATTTTGCAGGGGTCACCACAACTCAGCAGCGCGTCTGCCCTTTACCGACTTCATGTTTTCGTGCAGATGAGTCATTTTGGAAACATGATTAATTCATCCTCATCTAACCACTCACTATGGCATCGGATAGATTACTGGAACAGCGGGAGAGGTAGATGGAGGGGAAAAAAGACAGCGAGAATGATGAGAGGGGGGAAAATGAATGGGAGGGGAGGGGAGGGAGAAGGCAAGAACACTGAGAGGGAGTAGCGGATATTAGCGTGAGAGCGATAAGGGAAGCTTGAGATGAAGAAGACAAAGTCTGTGCACACAAACGTACACCCACATACAAACAATTTTACCTCACTCTGCTGTACTCTACAAATCAATACTCATCTTTTCCTCTCCAAACAAACCAAACTTCAGTACATTCCCTTGGCAAACCAGGAGCAAGGCTGTGCCAAGGTCCCATGAGGACGTCACCACAGTGACACCTGCCAAGTCCTCAACAGCACAAATGTGACCTTTAGCTTCCTTTAGAGAGCCAGTCGCTCTTTCCTTATCGGGCTGCCCGGGCGCCTCTTTTGCTTCCTCTTGTGTCAGACAGCTATAGTGACCTTTATTTAAGCCAGCATGGGAATGTACTCTTCTTGAGTCTTTGGGGGGACCTGAGACGACTACCCTACCTCCGTTGCCCCAGACCAAAATGTTTTAACATTTTAGTGATGTTAAAAGTTTGCTCCAAGTTGGGAATATGTCAAAACTCTGCAGGTCAAGATATTAGGTAGGAAAAAAGGGTGGCAGCAGCTGACTGGCCTGTAATAACAGGACTCTGGAAGAGTAAGCAAGCAATTTTTAGCTATGTCAGAGGTTAAACAATACAAGTCTGTTTAAAATTGTAAGGGCAGTGTCACACTTAAAGGGATGCTCTTCATATTACAATTCCATGAAGTTGGGCGACATGCAATACACAGACAAAGAACAAGAATGCTCTAAATTATTGCAGTAAACACACCGATATCCTGATTTTTAGTGCGGGTCAAGCTCCTAAACCACTGGTTCCTACGTTTCCCGTAATTCAACTTGATAACATCTCTGTGTTGGACCCTCCCTGCCTGGTAATTGCCTATTTCTGACGGCCTTTTCATTACGAACTTGTAGCTTGGAGGTCCCCCGGTGGCCTAGGGGTTAGTTAGGGGTCAGTTGTAGCTCTCTACTATCTACTTGCTAATAACAGCAAAAAAAGCTGAGATAACCCCGATGACACCTCCAGGGGTTATTTTTTTTCAGACTTTAAATCTTCCTGCAGAGCTACAGAAGACATTATAACATCTATTTTCACAGTCGTAGTATGGAGTTAGGACTCCCAATGGCAGATCTTGATGCGTACAACTAGTGGAGTTCCCCTTTTAAAAACGAGTCGAGTTCCCCAGTGGTGAAATCTGTCAAATTTATCTTCTGACACATGCATGAATGCACAGATGCAAGCTCACACTCCTAAAAATGTATTGTCCCAGTCTGGGAGAGATCACAAGGTCAATCTTCATGGATCACACTTTTTCTTCACTTACCTCTTTCAGAGGCGCAGCGCTATTTCTGCACCACCGTCTCTCTCTCTCGCGCGCATTGGACGATGATCCATGAGGTCAAACATGCAGCTCAGCAGAGCGATGGAAATGGCTTTTAAATGCCTTGATTAATCCCAGGTATGAGATATTTCTCCTTAAAGTGGATTCACTAGATTATCGCTTATGAGTGATAGAGAGGGAGACTGCTCAGTTGTGACTTTGGGATTTTCTTATTGCTGAGTTTGATGTATATGATAAGGAACCACATTTAGTAAATTGTGCATGAATTTCAGCCAAAAAAATACAATTAACTATCTCTAGAAACAGTCTTAAATGTGTTTTTCTCAGACTTTTCAACGTACACAGCACAAGTAAAGTACCTGTGATTCATCTCAAGTTTGTGCCATACCATTGGTCTGATGGCCTATTATTCCGTAACTGTCCCATTGGACTAAATCTAACCAAGCAGTTTTGATGCCTAAACCTGGCTTAACTGCGACGGTTTCATGACCTTAACTGTGTGTTTATTAGCGTTACCATGATGTCACCAAACTTTCACCTAACTTTGTCCTTTTTTGCATGTGCAAAACTCCAGGGAGTGTGTATTTTTGGAAAAACTGGCCTCAGGAGCAGTGGGTTTTTGTTTTCAGGATAACAGACTGTCTGACTAATGGGCTTCAGGTCCAACGGGACATTTTTTAGACTATTTGGGGTTCAGAATAATGGGTCGTCAGAACATTGGGCAGTCCCCTTCTCAAGTTAGGGTGAAAAAAAAAAAACTTCCACAAGTATGAAAGTATGGCGCTTTAAGCTGGGAAGCTTCAATAGCTGTTTGAGTTCAAAATGCCATTTTTATCGTGCTTATTCAATTCAGTTTACCCAAAAGAGTCTGCATATTAACTTGGAATTGCTTAGCAATCTAGCTAGCCTTGCACTGTAACTGATGTAATGGTAAAAACTTGTGTGTGAGGATCCAATTTCAAACTCAGCAAAGGAATAATGCCTTTGTCAGCAAGGTCTTTTTATCCCATGTTTCACGAGGAGAATATTTGCAGAACCGCATGCATGTGCAAGTACATTAGCAGGATGAAAGCAACGCTGGCTTCTACTCAGACATGCATACGGTGTTTGACACCTTTTTTTCCTAACCTCGTAGCACTTCTCATTGTTCCATCATTATGTAAAAAAAATCTCATTATGTTTTACAATCCCCTTGTCTTTATGTGAGCGGTTGTGAGGCAAATTCCTCAAATGTTGGCTTCATCATGTATGCTCAGCACCCCCAGGTAGAAGGAATTAATGAGCATTTCTGTGCTGCACCTGAGCATCATCATGCAGTCTAGTGGAGCGGCCAATTTCCCTCCAACTGGCACTGCCCTCCTAGTTAGCTGCTAAACCCCCTAAGGCGGTGAAGGATTGTTTTCAGCAGTTAATTGACAAGATCCTGGTGGTATTCCACATACACATACACTCATCTGGTGGAGAGGTGTGTGTGTGTGTGTGCGCCTCGCGTGCAGCGATGACAGCCCGGGTAGCCTCGTCATGCAGAGCTCTATGACCTTACTACTGAAGCGTTTGTTTTAAGCTAAAGGTTCTCGCCAGCGCGTGCCTTATTTATAGTTAATTATACACATCTAGTGACTATCTCTTAATATACTTTTCCAATTACAGGCTTTGTGAAGCGCGCCATGGCAGGGCATGCCAATGAGTCAACCTTGATTGGCCGTTAATGAGTGATGATAATGTCTCATCAAAACTTCTCAAAAGTCAACACAAACACAAGTGTCTGCTTTCGCCATAGGTTCTTTAAATGGCAATGAATTCTGAATAGTTTTTATAGATGTTAAGGTCATAAAACCTGTTCAGCATGTGCTGTACATTGTAAAAAGAAAATATAAAATTGGAATTAGGAGCTTTTTCATGCAGCTGCAGCGGTGAGTAAGTATTATTGAGTCGAGAGGAAGAAGGAGAGGAAATGGCCCTGAACAAAATGGGCCCGCCGTCTGCTTGTCGCTGTGTCTGTCTTTTCGGTTTGTGGCGGAGTGACAAAGAGCTGGAGGAAAGTGATTCCGAGGCTCTGACTTTGCCAACAGGCAACTAATCCCCACACAAAGCTCAGCTGACCTGAAGCCGACTGTCTGCAGCATTCACAAGTCAGACACCTAAATCCATATGCACATTCACTGCCTTAGCTCTAAGACACACACACACACACACACATTCCTGCATTTCAGCAAGCATTCATGCGTCTCAAAATTTCTGCTGTAAAATCTAATCTGCAGCAACAACTAGTTAATCACATACAACCTTAAAAAATCATCATTATCAAGCGTGCTTCTTTCTACAGCGAGAACAATAGCTGTCACAACACACAAACAACTCTATTGTACACAAATGTGCGGAGGAACAGCCACGAACGCATGCGTCTTAAATGATGAAGGGGGGCCACAAGCAGGCCACGCAGTCCAGCTGTGTTCTTCTCAGTCTTGTGTTTCCTGCATTTGGTTAGCAGGAAACACTTCAAAAACGTCACCCACTTGGACGCAAGCGAGGAAGTCACAGATGGAGAGCTTGGAATTAAGGCAATTTAGGTCCTTGAGCCAAGATCAAGTAGGGTCACGGCATCCTTCTGAATAATGCGAGTGGACTGAGTGGATGGTAAGGACAGGCTGCAGCATGTGTGATAATGTAGATGCACTGATCTCAACCAAGGGAGGCCTGGGAAAAATCTTTCTAGCAAACACGGAGACCTTTCCAAGCTAAATTCAACATATTGATTGGTTGAGGCTAAAAAAAGGATCCCGCCGAGAAACAGCTTATCTTGGTTGTTTTCCTGCCCGGGTGACACAAATTTCCACTCATACTTTAGGTGGAAGAGTGGCCTGCATTTATGTTTTCATGAATAAAAGCCTCTAAGTGGATAAGTTTGGTACATTCTATGTTCTCAGCTCAATTGGAAACCTTTCACAACGCCTTTGTGGAGTGGTTATGACCTAAATCTGCAACATACGCTCTTCTGCAAACACATCAAAACCTGGTTGTTATTCCTGCAGCGGTAACACATCGCGCAGGCTCCGTCGTGGTGAAATGTGACTGGTTCGAATGATGACAACAGCCTACAGCATCGCAGCCTCGCTCAGCGCTCTTTCTCCCCGTCTCTTCTTCTCTTACCTACATGCCCCGCTCTGCTCCTGCTCCACTCGGGAGACATTCCATCTGGGCAAATTAGCTCATACCGTCCTCTCCAAGTCATCAGCACTCTAATAGTGCTTTTACCATTTGCCTCACACGCCAGACGATTCTTCTATGGATATAATTCCTCCTCGATAGAGAGAGAGGAAAATAATTCAAAAATATTATTATCCTCTTCCCTTCAGGTAACAGAGAATGTCTGAAATTTAATTTCTATTCAGTATATATTGTATATGTGATTTCTGGCCTGATCATAATCTTCATGCAGAAACATTGGTACAATATATGATCGCATTACCAGAGGGAAGCTTGGGGAAGGAGTTAGTGGACATTTCCGGATATTTAAAAGCCCATATGAGGGGCTATCTCCTGGAGAGCCTCGTGGTTATGTGTCCGGTGCCTGGCAACAGGGCTGTGTCACCCATCATGCCAATTTAAAAGCACACAGCTGAGGTAGACAACGGATTTTTTCATGACCTTGAGTTGAAATGACTTCACTTGCAGACTCACTCTCTGCAAAGGGCTACAGAGACAGGTGTGATACTGTCCTCTGGATCAACGGGCACCGATTTTTAAAGGTATCATTCACACTAGGAGGGACTATAACTTCCTCCAAAGGGTGTGCCCTGGAATAAGAAGACAGATTGCATTTTTTGCTAGATTATGTGCTAGAGTTAAAAAAAAATTCCTTCATGCAGGCAGACATGAACAACAACAACAACAAAAAAAAGAAACGTGCACACACACAAAACAAACACACATTCGCCAGCAAAGGAATCCCCCCAGAGAGGTGCTGTGCACACAGTGTTTACTGCTCTCCTCAATTATTGATTAGTTGTTTTCCTTCTGTTATGAGAGGCCACCCCATATGAACAGGGAGAAAGGCCTGCTCATAAAAACTGCAGTAGGGTTCTTTCTCTCAAACCAGACTGCGCTTTATTGACCTCGGCCTCCCTCCTAAACAGGACACTTGCTTTTCTTGGCATTGTCTCGCTCGCTCGGTTGCTTATTCTTCCTGTTTTTTTTCCCCCTTCCCTGTCTCTTATTTGTCTCGTTTATTCTCATATCAACTCCTTCGTTTGTTTTCTCTCCCCCCCCCTCACCTAACCAAACCTCTCCGGTCCAGGGCGCCTTCATAAAGTGGACTGCAGACTGTGCTCAGCAAAAAAAAAAACACACACACGCCATTGGTTAAGACTAAATTATTAAGAATCATTTACAGTTGGTGGTTTAAAAAGTGCACTGAGTGCAATATGATGCAGGTTCTTGGTAGGGCATGTTGTAGCAAAGTACCTTCTCTTAGAAATGTTGTATTTATGTAGTGCCAAATCATAAAAGAAGTTGTCTCATGACATTTTCCATATTTAGCAGGACTGTACTCTATATAACATTGTTCACAGAGACCCAACAGTTCCCACCATGAGCAAGCACTTGGTGACAGGGGCAAGGAATAACATCTTCAGAGGCAGAAACCTTGCACCAAACCCGGTTCATGGTGGACAGCCATCTGCTTTGTGGTGTTTTGTAGAGGTCTTTTCAATCCATATATGTATAAATTCCATTCATGCAATCATAAAGATGTAATTCTAAGTTTACAATTAACATTCTATTAACGATCAAAAGTGTGTTCTTAGCTTCTGCAAGTCATTAACAAAGGCTGTTTACATCAGTCTATCCTACATCATCAATCCTGTAAAGTACAGGACGTACATGTTAGAATAGAATGTTGTAGGCCCAAAATACAACTACACACACACACACACACACACACACACACACACACAAATGGGTCATAGACATGCAAATGTGGAGAGATGGGCAGCCACATAGCGCCCTAGGAGCTGTTGGGGTTCGGTCACCTTGGGAGTGCCCAGGAGGTGAACTGGCACCTCTCCAGCTACCAGTCCACACTCCATACTTTGGTCCATGCTGGACTTAAACCAGCCACCCTCCAGCTCCCAAGCCAAGAGCAAATATTATCATCATGGGTAGGGTGTGACATAATAATCTCATTACAGTCAAGTGGATGTGAAGAAAAGAAAAGCCCTTAACAAATATGGTCTAATACATTATACAAATACATGCAGAGAGTACTACAGTATTGTTCTCAAGTAAAAATACTGTTACTTACTGTTAGGGCTCATTTTCTCATTCATTCTCAGTGTATATATAATCACTCTGCTCAGCCTCTGTGGTCCCGCTGAGCTTCTCGAAGTTTTCCAAAAATGTTGAGCTGAAAGACTCTGTGCAGTCACATCAGGGATCACTGTCAAAAAAAAAAACAGCACATCATGCTCACACTCCACACTGAGGGTTGTGAACATTTTAGCATTTGGCATATAGCCAGACCCAACCTGCACCTATTGGTCACACAACATCAAGGGTGTGTTTGATTTTGGTCACCAGGTGACGCTTTGAATTAGTGATTTATTAGAGCAGGTGCAACCTACTACCTTTTTTTTAAAGTGTGCTGAGGTACAATAACACTAGCCATACCCCCATGAGTACACAAACCTTAATTTTACTGTTCAGAAATGTGTAGCCCCGGCTCGGGTGTGACTGGTGTTCTGTGTCCGTCACACCCCCTTTGACAGTGAGTCAGTGAACGTTTACATTTTCCCAGCTGAGCGCTGAGTGTCCTCTCCTCACACCGGCAGCCTCTTCTTGCTGCAGCTGCTAATTTGGCTCCATTGTTTTGTTCCATTCTCACGCAGTTGAGCCAAATTAAAATTACACATTTACACACAAGTACTCAAATGTAAGTCATTACTTCCACCTCTGGTCTTCATCATTATGTAGTCTCATTCCACACACTTATATTAAGGTGAATTATTAAATGATTTATTAACATTTCATAAAATGTATAGGTACAAATTGAGCAAACTCCTATATCCAAGACTTGAACTTTGGCCCTCAGCACCTAAGTCACCTCTCTGTGCATCCTACCAGCATGAATCATTCATTCTAAATTCTAAGAAACACTTAAGACCTGGCAATCAAATTCACATCCAGTGACGGAGTATCTTGGCTTCCCAGCAACACAAGGATCTCAATTATGGCACGCTGGCTGTAGCACCGCCACTCCTGACGATAGAAGATAAAGTGCAGTAATGGAAATGCCATCCTGTTACATAAGCGGGGGGGGGGGTGGCTCCAGTGTCTACAAGAAAACAAAACAGAGTCAATATTGAAGAGGCGAAACAATGTGGAAATAGAAAATTGTCAAACGGCAGTCCGACTTGGCAGGGGGAAAACAATCTCAAATGGCATGCAAAACAATGTCAGCGACGGGGCTGCTGTTTTAGTCGTGCATCTGAGTGTGTGAGAGAGGGAGAAAGAAGGGAAGGCAGAGCGTGTTTACTTGTGTAGCCTTTTGTCAAAGGCGGCATAAAGAAAGGTGGCATGTGGTATCTAAAAGGCTCCACATGCGATCCCAGCTTGCCCACCTGTTCTTCCCCTGCTTTGATTTCAGCTTGAGAGGGAAGCAGAGAGCCTCTTGCTGAACAAGCTAAGTATCCACAGGCCTGGCTGTGAGGTGCGCGGAAACAAAGTGAAATTTCCCTGATACCTTTTCCACCCTCTTGTAATACGTGACAGGTAGGAAAAGAGAGACTTTTTTTCCCCCCGGGTTTAAGGGTGCGTTTAAAGCCACGAAAACATTCGAGGAAGTTTAACGGCAAAGCGTCTACAAAGCACCCTCCTTTTGGTCTGCGTCTAAGCATGCCTCGAGATTCTTTTTCTCAGCATCTAAGGAAGAGAGCACGGGGTGGTTCGGGAGGGGCAAACAGGAATCATCCCTCTCCCCGAGGAGTTGAGCAAACTGTGAGAGAGATGAGACAGAGACAGAAGGGGTGAGAGAATGAGAGATGTAGACAGAGACAGAAACACAGCATCAGAGAGGAAGAGGAGACAGAGCACTTCAGGGCATACCCAACTTAGACATGGCCATCATAAATGATTAAAGGCCGATTTCCCATTCTGACAAGCCTACCAATCTTTGCACAGTGTAATGGAAGCCAAAGTGAAACGAGCACGGAGCACTGCATTTGCATCAAGCAATCACCAAAGAGATGTGTTTAAAGAGTCCAGGAGGGCTGGGGAGGAGGACCGGCTGCACCGAGAGGATTTCTTATACTATTATGGTCTGTTTAAACGGGGGATATTACCTGTTTACCCAGCTGCCGAGGGCAAACGGCATTTTGTTTGAGGTCATCCCCACCCGTTAATATTCCTCCCACCGGTGGACGATCTGGCAGTAGGGGACGGCTGTGATTCCGTCTTTATAATTCCACGGTGTGATCCGCTGGGAGAGGGAGGGTCGTGACCTCGGAGGCAGAGGTGAAAATTACACCAGTGGGCCAGTGAGGAACGGAGACAGAAATGAATGATGGAGGTGAGAAGGAGATGGAAACTATAAAGTCATTCATAAAGCAAGGATATGTGGCTCTCTGGATTTCTAAGCTCGTATATTTCCGCACCCTTGATTAAATTCAGCTGACGTAGCCTAAAAAAGTGACGCGTGATATTAAACCTGGACGAATGCAATCTTTGAAAATGTTTATGAAGTGGAGGTGATGTCACACACCTTTCCCGATGCACACATTGACAAGTGTCTCTAACAGTGTGTTCAGAAGTCTTCTGGAGGTGATCTGAAGGTTGCAAACACCATTTTTAGTCTCACGTTTGAGGCATAGCCCCGAGCACAGCGAGGCTGTGAAGCAATGGGTGCGTATCTCTGAGGCCATGGATGATGGATTATATGAGTAATGATATTGATAGCCGGTGGGTTTTCCATACAAATGAAGAGTCAAATGAGTCAAACCTGAGCGGTCTTTCAATGATAAATCGTATCATCCGAAAGCCTAAAAGCTAGCGCGTTCATTCAGAGAAACAGAAGCAGCTTTGATGCATCGCACAGCGTGATTTTACTCTATCTTTCCGCATTTTCCAAATGATGGTGAGCGTCGAAGAAAAACATGAAAATCACTTGCAAATTCTCTTTGGCCTGTGACTGCCTATCACACACCATATGTGTATAGCATCTTCCTCGTTTTGCATCTTTATGGGTGCGACGCCGGCATGTTTGCTGTTATTTAATGTTGCATTTGCTGCTGCTTGAAATTCTGAGGGGCGTGTCACATGTCCTGGCAGCTCATGCACACTGTGCTGACTGATGATACACCATGCCTTGACGGATCTCATCCAATGACACCGTGCTGTAATAGCCCTGCCCGTTTCTGTTTGCCATGCAACCACTGCTAAATCTCCAAAGTGTGTCTCAGTTTGCCTTTTTTTTAACATCCTCCTCTTTGAGATGTGCGCGCCACTTGTTAGCCTTTTTTTTGATTTCGTGTGACTGTATAGTCCTTTCTACTTGTATAAAGCAGAACAATGATAAAATCCTTGCACCCTTTTAAAAAGCAGAAATTCTTAAGGTGACTTTTGAGAGTTCACCTGATCCTGACACAGATCAGTCTTTGTAAGTGCGTCATTGTGTGTCGTTCATGTAACAACCTCCAAAAGAGCGATGTGACAGCGTTTTAATCAACGTCTCTATCTGTCCACTGGGTTCAAGACCAGGCCACACACTTCAGCACACACACACACACACACACACGCATGATCCTAGGCATTCAGGCAGAAAAAGCTCTAGACGCGCACAAACGCTCGCGGTGCAAGGTGAGCCGCGACATCGGATAAAAGGCCTTTGCCATTCACTGTCAGCGCCGTCCTCTATGGGTCCGCAAATGTCATCCTTAATGCATCTGACAGCGCACAATTAGGGCGAGATTATGGAAATAAAAAAATATATATATCCAACCCCTTCATCTTATAATCATGTGGGAGAGGCTGAACCATAAAGGGAGAGAGGTATGGTAAATATTTCCCTAACAGACAGAACAAACAGCTCCAAGCCGACAGGTCAATTGTGATTCCACTTGGGTGCTATTCAGTGTAATATGATAGGAGACACACCAGAGATGAAACACATGTATGTGTGTGTGTGTGTGTCCACACGTGTTTGTGATGCGTGCGGCCATTATGGAGATGCATGGAAACACTGCGGCTCGGATATTGCCTTTTGTCTCGGGCTAAATTTACTGCAAGGTGTCTCCTCCGCCTTGCCTTTAATATCACTGCTCAGAGACAAACCCCCTAATTAGGATTTGTCTGCCTGATCCCGCCAGGCATGCCTTTATCCACGCATGTGTGTGTGTGTGTGCGCCTGCCTGTGTGTGTCAATTTGAGCCCAAGCGAAAGAGTTTAAGTTGAAACGCTAGTGTGTGTGTGTGAGCACGTGTGTTTGCACAGAGCAAGGGCATTAACCTGAGGCTGATTCATATTGTCCTGCTAAGCTAGTGGCTCTCCTCATAATGCTGAAACGAGACAGATTTGTCATAATAGGGATGAGGCAGGCAGCCGGGGCCATATCACAAGAATGGCCAGCCGGGGTCCAGGAAATAATAAAGTACCTGAGAGACTGTGACTTCTTTTATCTGTCTGTTTTTTTTTTGTTTTTTTTTTCCTTTACTGTCCCACTAATGGCAGTCCCTTTCAGTCCATGTCTCTCTGTCTCCTTTTATGTCTTGTTTTCTCCCTCTCCCCTCTGTGTCTCCTTTACTCCCTCCCTCTCCCTCTCTCTCTCCCTCTCCTCTCTTTCTGTTCTTGCGTCAACTTTTTTTTTTTTTTTTTTTTGCCGCTTTCCGTCCTCAACCCGCTCCACTAACTCTCCCCTCTTCTCCTCCATCTCCCACTCGCTCTCCTTCCTCCTCTCATGGGGAACAATATATATCAGAGCCCAGCAGAGCCCTGCTCCACTAGTTGCCATGGCAACCAACCTCATCACAGCATCTACTCTCTCTCTTTTTTTTTTCTCTCTCTCTTCCCCACTTCTGTCCTCCATCTCTCTTTCTCTCTCCCCCCTCCGTCTTTCTCTCCATCTTCCTCTCTCCGTTGTGCCGTCCTTTAGAGACGAGGAGGGATGGGGGGGGGGTTCTTTAAATTGTAAGTGGGCCGGCTGGCCTGTCTGTGAGCTGAGCGGCGGGGTGAATCACTGGTGAAACGAAAGCGTTGACCCCAGACGTTGTCTTTCAAAGACACCTAGTTTCTGTCTGCCTTGAGTTAAATGTGGCACAGAAAGAAAACTATCTGTTGATCTACATAGTAATATACAACCCACATGTGTGATCTTGTTTCAAAAGCATGGCAACTGAAGGGGCGCTGTAATAATTTTGCATATGACGATAAGCCTGTGAAAACAGTCGCATAATGTTCTCCGGGAGAAGAGAAGCTTCGTCAAGTCTGAAAAAATAACACACGATTATGCCATCAGGGTTATCTTTCCCTCGACATTTCCCACAGTGAGCAAGAGTGAACAGCGGACTTAAATTTGTATCACATTGCCAGAAACACGACTCTGATTGAATGCTAATATCGTTCCGTGTCTGCTGAGGCACCTGTAACGTATTTGCAATAATAACTGTAAGGTGATATGTTGTGTTCACAACCTGTTCGCCGTCCCCAGCTGGGCCAAAATAACAACAAAAAAACTTCTTCTAACAGCTTTAATATGCTTCAGACAGCCTCCAAACAACATTTTGGAAGGTGGCTGCAGGGATCAATGAGGTCCAGCACTGATGTTGGGCAATTAGGCCTGGCTTGCAGTCAGTGTTCCAATTTATCCCAGAGGTTAGACGGGGTCGAAATTTCTTCATGGAGCTTGCTTTGTGCACGTTGGCTTTGCTGAAACAGGACAGAGCTTTAACCAAAGTGTCACCAGTGAGATGTAAGATTCGGCGAGAAGTAACAGCTATGATGTAAGAACGTCTCTGTGTTGTGTTGCAGAGATCTTTAATGAAATTAACATGCTAACCAGATAGCTTCAGCCCATACTTTCTTGTAATAGTGAGTCCCTGTAGCTTTCAGTCCAACGTGAGGACAAAGAGGTAGAGAAGACAGAGCTGCTGTTAATCGACAGACATCTGCTGAGGCCGGGGGAGGTCCTGAAAGAGTCGGCGGGGGCAGAGTTAGGGATCGTCATTAAACACCCAAAGTCACGCCAGATTCTGCTCCGATCCAGAGCCCTTTTATCTTTCAAACTTTCAGAATTCCAAAGTGGATTTATGTTCACTCTTACTTCTCAGCCTGTCTGCTGATCCACTATTATTGTAATCATCTGTGGGCACCCAGAGTTTTATGATTCTACTTCATATTTATACAAAGACCAAGACAGATTGCCTGGAGAAAAGTAAGCAAAGAAGTAGCTGGTAAGAGCTGAAAATATGAGTCTGTTGCTTGATTCCACCTGTAAGCATAGCCCTCATCGATCTGAAGTCGGTTCAGAAAACAAGCATTTGAAAAGTTGTTTGCTGCGGACAGACCAACAAAGTAATTATTATTATTTTTAAATAATCATCATGTAGTTATTCCAGCATCCTTTTGATCCGTGTTTTGCAATCTAGACACAGCAAAATCTGTTTATCTTGGGTTCACTGCGGTTCATAGCTACTTGGATTAACCACACACTGTTGTGAGAGTTTGGAAAGTTCGTGAGACATCTTGAGGACATCGCAAGGTCATCGTATAAAGGGTGGGAGGAAGAGGTGAAATGCTGCCCCCTATTGCTTCAGAGCATATGGCCAGAAATTAATGATTACTTTGGATAGCAGCCTCAGAATAAAATTAAAAGAGGAGCCACATGCTTTTGGTCACATCATTGAACTGTTGTATTCAAAAAATGATTTTGATTCACTGCTTTTTTATTCTTTCACACGGTACCCGATCCTTCATCTCGTGTGTATATATACACACAAACATGGTCACACACCTCGACTCAACCTCCGTTCACGCAGGATTCAGCCATATTTCAGAGGGCGACAAGGGCAGGGGAGCCTTTTTCCTGCTGTGGGAATTTATGTGGTATCATTATTTAACCTAATTGCATTGAAGACAAGTGGAGGGCGGCATGCTTCCTCGGAGTGGCGAGTACCAGAAAAGCATCCATCACATGTTTACGCGCATGCCACGCACACACGAACGCGCCACGTGCACGTTCTGCAGTGTGCTCACATGCACAGACAACATAAAGGATGCTGTGAGTAAAGTATGGGTGTGAGGACTGCATATGTAAAACTGCAAACGTGGGCATAGATTAGACACACAGCTCTCACTCACACAGAGACATACATTTACCGCACAGATATATCAAGTCCGTATATACACATGCTTGCCAACATGCCTTATCTCCTCTCTATACCGCTCTCTCTCTTACTCACCCACAGACACACACACACACACACACACACACATGCGCACAGGCACTTACACGCTCCTTACCATGCAGAGCAACAAGACAGTTGTCCTCCATCTGTCAATGTTATTCATGAGGAAATGGAGATCTGGGCCGTGAGTGATGAGTTCTCCTACAGAAATGGCCGGGCCAAAACCTCTAGGAAAACCACCCAGCCCATTTATAGAAAAAAAAAAAAAAAGATGAATAAATATATGAATAATAACTTGCAACCAAACATTTGCGGCACAAAATTAATGGCAAATTATTGTGTGGGGATATCGGGAATGGGCTCAGCCCACTCTATCATGCCTACACCTTTATGTAACATTTCCATAATACACAGTGCAGAGAAGGGAAAAATACCCATATGAAAATAGTAATAATTATCAATTTTCTTTGCTTTTTTTTTTTGGTACGTCTAAAATGTAAACTTTAGAGTTAGATGCATACTCTTCGCACATATACACAACATATAGAGCGGGACAAACACAGCAAAACATGTACAAACATCTTTATCATTAACATAATTAGAAGTAATATATAGTACAAGTAGTATTTGTTCAGATTCCAAAGACATTAATGACGGAAAAAGCCACCGACAGGTTTTAGGCAGACTTCCAGGTTAGCCAAACAAATTTAGACGAGAAAACAAAGGTGAAAACAGGGGTGACGGGTAAAAAATGACCCAATTTGTCCACTGTGAACATCCATTACAGTTTAAATACCGACTCCCAGCGTCAACTATGACCTACTGCGCTTACTGTTGGGGGTACGAGGGGTAATTACCGAGATATCACACGTGCTCACTTTGACTTTCACCTCCAAATAAAGCATTATTGATCATGTGGCCAAACTCTTATTTACATTATGTCTCTCCAGCAAAAAAACAACCGCATCAAAATAATCAAAACTTCACGTTAAGGGTGCCAAATCAACAAACCCTTCATCTGGGTCATTTTGGAAGGCAATAAGAAGCAACTTATGTTGGCATTTGTTGTATGAGACAAAACAACTCCTCTAAACCAAAGAGAACAAAAGCAGTAAAAGTTAGCACATATCAAATAGTTTTGACTAACTTCTCCAGCATATCAAGATTGACGCTGTCACGGATGTGTGGGGAGAAAGTTCCAGAGGGAAGGTGGTTAGATGTGGAGAAGGCCCCGTCACCCCTGGTCAAAGGCTTGTTAATAATGGATTGTCTGGGACAGGAGGTTGGCGTCAAGGGAAGGAGTGTGACGACGTAGAAGTTCATTGACATGGGGAAGGGTCTGGGCTTTGTGAGTGAAGAAAAGGAGTTTGAATCAAATCCGCTGTGGTCACAGGAGTGGGCGAGAATGAAGTCAGGTTTATTAGGGACTTTGGTTGATGTGGCATAAAGAATTCTATTGCAGGCGTCCAGTTTGGATGTAATGAAAGTGTGTATCAGAGTTTGAAAAGCAGGGAAGGAGAGGGATGGGCATAGACGAGCTTTGTTTCTCAAGCGAAAAGGGCAACAAGATTTACAATGAGATGTTTGAATAAGATGTCACAGCACAGTCACTGCGTCTGGAGATCCATAATGTTATCATCCCTATTAATAATGCTCAAAACTATGGAATGAAGGGATCCTCAAAGTTTCCAGAAAACAGAGTGCTGTTTGCTTCCTTATATTTACTTATTTCCTATATAAATTGGCAGATTGGGAGGGACTTTGTGGGAGCTTTGTCATAGTTTACCTTCCAATGAACAGGGCCAGTCTGGCAGGGAATACAGTAGCCTACCAAGGTGGTTTTCTGGCCAGGTTTGTCTCCTGGCATCCCGGGATTGAGTCAGTTTTTAGCTCACCGAGCTAATGGTAGCGGTTCTCATTTAGTAATCTTTCCATCAAAAAAGTCTGTTAATCGCCTTGGTTAGTGTAACTTTATTCCCTGTTGGTCTCGGAGACTGTGCTCTGTCCTGTCCTGTCCGACTGCTGAGCCCAGTTCTATCGCCTGCTAACGGCATATTCAGTTAGCAGCCGTTAATTTGTGGTTAGCTACTTTAACAAGTCGTGATGCTAAAGCTTTCCATCAGAAAATTCTTGAAGCTGAAGCAGCCGGAGGACATCAGAGGGTATATCAGCAATTATATTCTGTATAAAGTATGACCCAGCTTCACCTAAATCAGGGAATAAAGTTATAAAGTTGTGCTTTTGTACAGTAATCAGTGAGATCCAGCCATTGACGCATGTAGCGGCCCTCAGAATCACTTTTATCACTTGTATCCAGCAGGAATCTTTACGCTCCTGCTGTGTCATAAACGAGAAAACATTTCATTGGATGCAAAATTAGTATACGCCCCCCGAGGGCAGGATGAGTCATGAAGAACTTTTAACGTTTACGAGGAAATGAGAAACTTTAAAATGTCACGAAGAATAACTTTTTTTGTGATTATTGGGCCTGGTTCTGGAGTATAGGTGGCATATGTGATAAAAAGATTAACATTTTGACATCATTGGGACTTTAAAAGGCGTATCTTTAAGACATAATAATGTAAATGTCCTGTAGATGAGTCCTGCAGCCAGTACTCCAGCAAATGCAACATGCTCAGGCAACTTCATATGGCTAACGGCTATATAATTACTGTACCAACAGTGCAATTGTACATTCCGATGATGATAATGTGAGTCAGACCTCTGCAAAGTGCTGCCATCACTATCACCGTCCCAGTGTGGCTTCATTTGATGGGGAGAACAAGATGGTTGAGTCGAATGGCAGGTAGAAAAGCTGCCATGTATCTGCCAATCACGCCATAAAGTGGGAGGATGTTATCTCTCCCTCTCGCTCCGTCTCTCTCATTGATTCCAGCTCTGTCACAACCCCCCTCCCTCCCACCTCCCCCCTCATGCCTCCCCTGCCTCGCTTTGTATGTGGGGATCTCTCCATAAAACATCTGACACTATGTCACCCGTCGTCTCGCTCTCCACCCCGCAACCTGGACACTGCCATTACACAGATGTCAGACACAGTTGTGATATCATCATAAAAAACTAACTGCCATGATTTCCTCGAAACACACACATATACACGCACACACACACACACACACACACACACACCGCATTCCCAATGCTTGCAAGTAAGCAGGGAATGGAGGAGGAGAGGTTCGCGGGGGAGTCGGATAGAAGTGCAATTACACTCACTGATGTGCTTTGGCCCATATTATGATGTTGGGGGATGATAAGACAGCAACAGCCCATGCTGCACACATATACACACCTACACACACACATATACACAGACAATAGCCCTGGCTATGATGGATGCCCAGATGCAGGCCCTCTCCAAGCAGAAAATAGATGAGTTCCCTTCCTCTCGAACCAAATGGCAGATGGTTCCAGGACGCGTCATGTGAGCTCATAACTAGAACTTTATTGGCAGCACGACTGATAACACTGCCAAAGGGGCCCAGATGATAAAACCAAGCAGGAAAAAAAAAAGCACCCAAGCACAGGTCTACATGATAATTTAATTCACGTCCTTCAGTTCATCGAGTTGGGTTACAGATGTGTGCATGATGCTCAGTTCAACCTTGGAAGTTCACGGTTTTAAAATGATCTGAGGTGTTTATTTTGAAGCGTTCGCTGTGGATCAGCAATGGCATTGACACTAAACTGTTGAAAAAAGGCAGCACTGGTGACCTCCTGTATGCTATGTGTGAGTGCCTTTCATTTTCATTGATGCATTTTCATGAAAAATTCGGCATTTCTGCAAATACATCCTTCATTTTTTTATGATTTAGTTTTTCTTACTGTACTTTACTTTACTTGGATGATGATGTTTTACTTTTTGGGATCGAACTGCTGGAACTTTTGGGCTGCATTTACGCAAGCATCCACTGAGTGGTTAAAAAGTTGACGTGTTATCCATCTTTCCCCTTGCATGTATCTTGCTTTCCAGCAAAGAACTGCTGCAAGCATGGCATTCAGTCTTATAGATCTCTGCATATCTTTCATAACAGGGGTGAACTTCGACACCCGGATTTGCATGGTTGACCAATAGAAAACCTTTTCGACAGTGCTGCCCTTTGAGGGAATGGAGTGCTGGAAGCTATCGTAGCTTGATTTCGCCGTCCTCTGCTGGAGTACAAACTGCTCTACAATTACTGCTACCAACCGAGCTCACTGCAGGGCTATCGTTACCATGATTATGACTGACAAGAGCTAACAGCTTTGCAGTTCACCGGCTAACCTTGTCAGTAATCAGTACATCATGTCATGTCATGTCTTTCCAATACTTTGCAAGCTATCTATGAAGGCTACTTGCCAGATTTTGATTTGCATATTTATGATCACAAAAGTCTGATTTCTAAAGCTTATGTGTGACCCTTTGACTTTTTCTTCAGCCTTACCATCAGGTCATGTAGTCCATTTTTTTATATTCATGCTGCTAAGACGGGCCATTCTCATTGTGGATATTTTATAAGCGTTCCTCTTGCCAACCTTGTGTCAACCTTAGGTCAACATGTCAACTTTGCATACAAGATATTTCTGAACAAATACCAAAACTTTTTTAAACATTTCTACCAGTGGTGAAATCGATGATGAGCTGGAACAAAGAACAAATGTTATATTATAACAAATACATGGCTGTTACCACTGAAGACACAGGAATAATGGTGTCAATCATCTAGCCACATGTTTGGTAAGGTGACCACTGGAACGACCTCTCGAGTCTGTATTACTCCGGATTTTCCACCCTGTTAAATTTCCTGCCCTGTTCTGTGGCGGTCTGACTCAGTGGCTGTTTTCGGGGTGAAACAGCAATTTCCACTTCCAGATGCACATCTATGATTGCCGTGACCCCCATCCCTTCAGTGCAACCGCGAAAAAATGCTTTTTGCATTTTGACTTATCACCTCCCATCTCTCAATCGGTCCAAAGACGGCAGCTCATTCACCCACCTGCAGATATGCCCATCAACCACCAGAATTTGACTTCTTTCAGGGAAATAAAAGTGCTTACTGAACGGCTTTCACTATTCTTTCCAGACTTATAATTTCACTTTGTGCAAGTTTCACAGACACATTAGTTTTCGAAAATAGCCGTACGTTTTGGATTGATTGTGCAGCTGTCTACTATCCACTAAACAAAGTCAAAAAGGGTATTCATGTATTCATTGTCATCACACAATCACTCACAATGGTAAAAGCAAATGATTGATTGATTGATTGATTTAAAAAGGGTAGCTCCTCAGTTGGGGGTGAGAGATGTTTGGCGGGATTTCTGACCAACAGAAAGCCATTTATTTAACTCTGCATCTAGACAATAAAAAGAAAAACGGCCTCTGGCAACTTAATACAAGTATGCTGAATGATAAAGTAAAAATGAATTTGTGCAGAAGACTTTGGTCTTTTTATGGAATTGTCCTGACAAGAAACGATGCAGCCTGATCCTTTAACTGTAATGTCATGGGAAATGGGAAACAGCATTCCTCCATGGCAAAACATCAACAGCCAAATGTTGTCACAAAGGGACTGGCAGTAAGATGACATAAATGAAGGAAGGGCAAAAAGGAATTACAGAAATGAGAAAAAATGGGAAGGTCGAGGAATGGGGGGGAACGCAGCCAATAAGCGTGCTATCTTACCAAAGCAGCGGACCTTGGAGAGGGAAATCTGGCGAACATACAAGAGAAACTTACTTGCAATCCATGTACTGTGACAGAGAAAGCAAGTGTCAATAGGGATTGGGAGAGTGCACATATGGATTTGAATGAACAGCGTGCTGGTGTGTGTGGAGAAAGTTGCTGCCTCCGGCTACAACACACTAGGCCACCACAACAGCCGTTTTCTTTTTTTTCTTTTTTTCCTCCATGTCATAGTTTTATAAAGCCCTGACACTACTCTGGTAAATAACCAGAGAGTAGCATGCTTTGCAGGTTGTGTATTATTATACTGGCAAACACTGTTTGCAAGGATTACAAAATGAATCATTCTAACACAGTTAAATACAGAGTGGATTAGCCTTGGAAAAATTGGCGTGTTTGTAAAAATGCAGTTCATCATATGTCGTCAGTTTTCTTCAACTTCATCTTCTGAGTCAATTGTTACGAATCTGAGACAAAGCTGAACTTGACAGAGATTATTAAATAAAACAAAAGTAATAATGCACATTGCATACAGTATGTTACCACAACTACTTTGTTGTACACATGTTCATATTGTACCAGTCGGGTTCCATAAATGGTTGTTAATTTGAGCCAACTTTTATAGGGCATATATTGTAAGTTCACAGTGTATCCACCTTCAAATATTCAATATGAAAAGTGCATTTTTAAAGAAACTGTCTTTACATAATCAAATAGTGTTTTTTTGTATGTCAGGGTATTTGCAAATGACAGACACCAAGAAAGCACATTATTTATAACAAATTATAAATGTGCAGCAAGGAACGATGGCATTGTTGCCGATGGTTAGGTGTGGTGAGACAGAGCGGTGGTGCTAAGGTGCTTCAACCGGCCGCAACACGCACCCAATGAGTGTGAGTTGTTGTTGTTGTGGGTTGCTAGGCGGCAGTAGCATGTGGAGAGGCAAGTCAGCTGTTGCAGGGGAGGAGAGAAGCTCGCAGTGACAGGAGGAAGTCTTAATGAGCTTTCTTTTCATGAGTTTACTCTTTTCCTGCTCTTGCCTGTTACGTAACTGTCCTCTGCTCTCCGGCAACAAAACGTCCGGACCAATTACCGTTGGCCTTCAGGAGAGAGGTGTCCAGGGGCAGGACCTCTTCCTGATTGCACGTTTACAGTTACACCTCTTTCATAAGATTACCTGACTAGGAAATTTAAAGCCCCTGGAAAGTAGTTTCAAATCTAGACTGACTTCATACACAAGGAGAAAGTTTAAAGTTTAGGAGGGAGATAAACAACTTTGAGGATTATGTAAGGGGTAATGTACAGCAAGTCCCCTCCACTCAATATGTATAGATTATTGATTTAAAAAGTTATTTTATTTTATCCACTTGGACCTCCAGATTCTATGATCACAAACGCATCCATAGCAACGTTATGTTATTCATAGCAGCAGTCCCCTATACAGAAATAACATACCATAGAGTGCCATAATTCCACAAAGTCATGTAATAATTATAAAGAGAATCTCTGATTTAATCATCAGGACTGTGCAGTTGTGGTTAATCATGACAGTAGCTGACAAAACAAACCCACAACTGCCACACCTTTTCATTTAAACGCTGCTAAATCAAATACACAGCAACACCTTTCTCCAATGTTGCTTCACCTTACACCAATAAGAAGTTAAGAAGATAGAAATTGATTTCAATTTGGTTTGTTGGATTGTTGTAATCAACAGTTTCAGACCCAGAATGAAAACACCGACCAGAGACCACGATCATTTTTAAACCGTTTATTGAAAACACAGGTGGAGGTGGTGGAGGAGACTTGAGGGATGGAGACGGTGAATGGTGCAGGGTGGTGGCTCAGAGTGAGGCAGGGCTGGATTCCTGAGGCACAGGGAAAACAAGGTTAAGAAAAAGCACAACAAGAAAATCAGAGAGTTCAAGGTTGGCCATATGTAGTTACCACTGGAGTAGTGGCAGAGTCTTGAAGGTTGGACTGGTCCTCTATACAGCTGGGGTTGATTAGTTGATGAGCTGTAGGTGATGAGGTGAAGAAGGGATCTGTGGCCTGATCCTGGTCAGATACAATAAGAGTCCAATCCAATATCTATTTACATAGCTGTTACATTGATTTAACATGCATCTGGACAGTGAGATAAGAGCTGTAGCCATTTAAATTTCACACGCCTCTTTTTCTTTATCACCAACAGTGGAAGAAGATTGTGTTCATGTATGGACTCATCACTCATGGAAAGCTGATAGAGAAAATATATTTTACTGGCCTTTAAACTGTGACATTAGCCTCCCTGTAACACAATTTATTCAATGAAATGGCACCAAATGTCCCTCATATGCACTAATCATGTACATAGTTACACTATAGCTGCTATACCCCTGGCAACAAGTGTTTCATATGACAAAAATGTCTCCTAAGACGTCTAAGTGTGCAGAAAACAGCTCAGGTGTCTGGGTGTGTTTATTGCTTCTAGTGTTTCTCTCCATGTCATCGTGATGAGTGTGACACAGGAAGAAGGGGTGAGGTGTCAGCTGCAAAAAAAAGAGAAGACTTATGCCCAAAGCACTGTCCATGACAAAATGTTAAAATGTTACAGTTGCAGAGTTTGTTCTTTCAGCCCGTGTGGCCTGTTTGCATTTGTGCTGAGGTTTCATTATGGAGTCATAAAAAAAAAGGGAAAGAGCTGACTCATGTAAACCTTTTGTCAGTCATACGATCTCTCAGCTTTGACACTGGAAATTCATTCCATCACGACATGGAAAAACAGCAAAACTCATTTCTTTTAATAAGTCCTGAGAGGCTTGTACCGCGCACTTAAACCGTGTGTGGCATCAAATCCCAGAGTCAATCTACCTTTAAAAGTGCCTCGTCAGAAACGGTAAACACTGCTGGGAGCTGCTTTTTATCCGTCGCTTTGTCAACATAGACTGTTAGAAATCTGCAGAAGCAAAGATCTCAGAGCATATAAACAATATTCATAACTTGTTCTGCTTTGACTGCTCTGCCTCCGAATACCACAGAATATGATTGAATGTTTATGCCTTTTTGTATTCATGATGTGAATGCTTCTTTAGAAAAAGAGGGAGGAGGGATAGCCTCAGAGCAAGGACGTGTTGGTATTTAGCGACCAACGTGATGACAGATTAAGATACCAGCGTGGCAAAGGGTGGTGAAGATGTGCATGTCCCTGATGGGCGAGGCTGTCTGACAAGTTGCTTCATTGAGCTACACAAGGACCCAACAAAGACCTGTGTGGTTACACAATTCTGCACAATCCTGACTAATGTTCAATGACAACCTTTTTGAATGACTTCTTTCTGCAATATGTGTGCATAGAAATAACAGCAAGCTGCGGTTTTGGTAAATATGGTGTGAGGGATAACTCTGGTGTCTGTGACAGGAGAGTTAGGAGTTACTGATCTGAAATGACAGCTGGATGACAAATTAATGAAAAACACAACATAAGGTGTCTTTGGGATTGCCATTAGTCTCTAACCTTGAGGGCACTTCCATTCAGATTCTGGCTAGTTGGCGTGTGCTAGAGACAAAGTTGAACAAGTTTTCTTCAAAATCCTTCCATCACCTATGAGTTAAATCATGTCTGTAATTAAGTATTGTCTCAATCAGCCACGGCACAACAGTTGGCGCAATCCATTATAAATTGTCAACATTTCTGCTGCTAGCTTCGCTGTAACCTATAATGCAAAACTTTTTATATGACTCAGATTTCAACAGCTTTGATTAAAGTTGTCTTTACTCTATTTATTGATTTATTTTTAACCCTAACCCTACTTGAATTTAGAACTTTAGAATTGTAGAACTTAAAACTCATAACTGAGAATTTAAGAACTTAGTTTTTTCTTGTGAACTTTTTTTTTTGTTTTTTTGTTTTTTATACTGCGTGTGTTAGGAACTCTTCCCCTTTCTAGACGACTGAACTCTTCCAACCAGAAGCTGGAACTAGCAAGAAATCGTTTTCACTTTATTTCAAGAATTGCAGTGAGAAAAAAAAAAAAAAGTGTTTAACCTTACCTAAGTTGTTGTTGTGGTGTTCATTCGCATTGGGTTTCCAACCGAAACCACTATTTTCTGATATCTCTAAATTTTATTAAGCTCACTTGTCTCAGCAGACCATAGCTCTGTATTCCCTTTGATTCTCCACTTACTTCTTAAGTGTTTTCTTTTCATTTATCATCCACCAGTACAGTATGTTGTTCCCAGTCATTTATAAATGTGTAACTCACAGACTTATCGATTCCCAGCTGTGGTGAAACTTTGTACTATAGAAGTCTCTCACTTCTTACTTCTTGCAGTCAGATGGAAAAATATTTAGACCTTTGAAAGCAATGTCAAATCTTATTTCCAAAAACTAGGAGCTTTCACTATAGTCATACATGTACGAATACATTTTTAAAAAGCATGACTTTTATCAGGCTGTATTAAGTCCGACAACCCTGGGTGCATTCTGTTTCCAAACAGGAGATTCATCGTGGCTTCTGAAGGCCTTCAGCACATGACTTCACAGATTTTTGCAGAAATTTCTCACAGCACTTTAAAAAAAAAGTTTCTCAAACACACATCAAAGTGTGTTTCAGTGTCTTGGGGAGTAGTAAAGCTGCTTTGAAGCTGTCTGTAGCTCCAGAGGGAGTTGGCGCGAAATCTGATAATTTGCCTCAAGTGATGTCATTTGAGTCAGCATCAGTTGGGTCTGGAAAAAAAAGTCTGTAGCCCGCTCCTCGTCTCTGCATAACACACCCTGTTGGCGGTCGAATGGCATTTTGGGTAATGGAGCTGCCAGTTTTTGATGAGGAAGTTTAATTTATGGAATAAAAAATCATCACCTCTGATTTTGCTGCATCAAATTTGAGTCAGTGCAACTAGTTTCTGTGATTGTAAGTAACTGGGTCCAACGTTTTCATCAGATTTACCCATTAAACCACATTAGAGGGCTCTCTGTATGTTGACTGAACCAGGGTAACGATATATAACCATGTTTTAAATGCCTTACCTAAGCTGTTATAGTGCCTACACTGAGCAATGCATTAAATCTGACATTTAGTTATGTTAGCGCCAATTACATCACTGGTGTCGAGAGACCTTTATTATCTACACCACCCTGTCAGCTACAGTTCCCCGTTAACTTTATTTGTTGCTGGCAGAACCCTTGGCATCTCTGGTTTCATTTAAAATAGGGGTGCTGGGGATGTGAGAAAAGCCTGTCCATTCCAATCTTTCCAAACACATGCAGGTATAGGTAGAGTTTAAAGGGCTAACACTCCTAAAGGCAACATAACCTTTATTTATTTTTTTAAGTTGATATAATTCGAGGAAAATTCAGGCCGCAGGGAAGAATGATTTCTTTTGAAATCGCCTTGTGAGCAGTTAGAGCCCAGCTGCAATCACTCCCAATACATCAGTCTGGTGTCACACCCACACAATCTCATGTCACAGAGAAGATGAAAATGCCATGAGCGAGTGACTGATACCTGCCCAGATCCTCGCAATGGCTTCTTGTGGGAAGAGAAGACACACTGCACACAGCCGAATGAATAATTTGAGCAGGTGCCAGGGTCTTGTTATTCACACAAGATAAAATGAAGAACAACAAGTACCGCTTCCACTTTTTCCCCATGATTTATTCAACGATGTATGCCGTTTCAACTCCCGGTCATCGCCCGATGGATACCTTATGAAGAGACAGGAGTTCAGACATAGTGGGGACTTAAATTAATGATAGGAACAGTGTGTGTTTTTCTTGCAAGGAAAGTAAAGAGATATTTCCTGAGCAGGGAAATCCGTGTCACTTGCATGGAGTTATTACTTGTAATATGTCTTTTGATTTTATGTGCTACTACCTCAAACACACATACAAATAAAATATCCAGATTGAAGAGCTAGATCTTGTTTTAATCTTCTAATACATTACACAGACACCGACATACTCATGTCACAGGGACGGTGAAAGCGCCTCAGCCAGGTGACTGATACCTGCCCAGATTTTGTTAATGGCACCATTCTGATGACAAATGATCACGACAGACAGCTGTAATGCGACTTCATCTTCTGCCGGTGTCATTACACGCAGCCTGTCACAAATCAAGGCCTTTCCGAGGCCCTGATGAGCAGAAAAAAATTGTTCCGGATGAAATACTTATTCATACAGGTAATCATAAATCTGAAGAAAAATGTAGCAGACGTGCACGTAAGTGGCCCGCAGCAAGATTTCAATCTGCTCTGCAAAGAAATTATTACATTTTTCTTTTCTTGTTCTTTTTTTTTTTTTAAATGAAATGCACTCGTTATGGAATAAACAAAATTACTCTTTGGTAATGATTTTCAAAGAAGCCAGCTTATTTTTTCTTTCTCCATACCATGATAATCAGATAATCAGTTATACTCAAGGCACCGGTAAATTTCCCAGAAATGCACAAGTTCAAATTTAAATTTTTAATATAAAAAAAAGGATAATGGTAATAAGTAACCTTCAGAGATGGTAAAACTCTTGAAAGAGACTCTAGTGCACGATGTTGATCAGGTATATTTCCATTTGCTCTTACTGTTCCTTGAAAAGCTCATCTTTCCATTGAATTACTAACATATTTAATAATACTGTATGTATGCCAATATGAAGAAAGTGGCATTTCATATTAGCAAATACATAATTTTAAGCTTTCCATCAAAACTACCTAGGGAAAGGAGTTCAGCTGACTAATCTAGACATTCTTATTCCAACCTGCTTCTCCTGTAATGCACTACCATTGATGGGTTTTTCTCTTTAAAAGGATTTTTGATCTCACTGCAAATATTCAGTTTGCAGGCAGCAAGTCAAAGCTTATATCTAACTCTTCTTCAATAATTTATTGAGTGGAACATCATAGCGATGTGTAAAGCACAGTGTGTGCATTGAGCAAAGCTTAGAGGCACTAAAGCCTTGAAAAGACAAGGATGTGGAAAAACAGAGAAAATACAGTACATGGAGCATGTATCTCCAACTCAACTCTGATGTTGTGTGTTATTATTTTTTACCAGGGAGAAAAGTTTTCTTATCTCACAAAGAGAAGAACTTTGATATTTCCCAGGTGGGGGTTAACCCTTTAACGGTTTTCAGTTCACATTCACATTTTGAGTAGTGAAATATTGTTGACTGAAGATGAAGATTGAGCAATCATGTCAGGCTCCAAAAACCCAGGTGCTCTTTAGAGAACGAATAAAAACATTCAATCAACTGACAAATGCAGCATTTTCAGGAACTGTGCCTTTAAATGAACTGTGTGGAATAACATAAGGTTGCGACGTCACAACTATACAGTCGCCACCCAAATTATGTTGTGATTTTTAGATATTTTTATTGAATAGACAGTCACTAAGTGGGGGAATCCACTGCTGCTATTTCTAGAAGTAGTTCTTGGCATTGACATCCTAACTCAAAATATCAAGTCTGTAGGAAATTGAGCAAAGTGTAACCAAAAAAGGATACAAATAACATTTCATTCTTTAGGAATCACGATGAGTTCTCCATCATTCCCGTCTTTGGCAACCTGTTGAGTTCAAATGAGTCCAACCTTTAAGATATAATCTGCCTCTATTTGAGGCAGTTGCCTTATATAATTCCAAGGTTGCGATATTGTCAACATATTTGGGTTTCCCACCAGCATTCAGAACTGTGCGTGTTAACATGGCTGTTCCAAAGGTTCAGCTTTGTTTTTAAGACTTTCAGATGGAGATGGGAGAACGCACTATGCGGTTTCTCCAATCGTGCCTTGATATGTGTCTGGTGTTTTGCTGGCCATGCTGATAAGGATGTTTAAATAAGTTTGAGTGGTTTACTCTTTATTAAAAATGGGCATGTTTTCCCTATTGTTTGTTAATATATAGAGACAAAATTATTGTTTACTCTTTTAAATTTGAGGTGTTAAACTACATCTAAAATATTTTTGATATTAGGTTTTAGACATTGTTTGTGTCCCTGAAAAAGATGCAATTAAAAAATATTTTGAATGAACATACACTTGTGCTCATGCTGTGTCACGGACCCCTCTGGATCATTTCAGAGTCTCATAATTAAAATGAAAAACAAGTGTCTTGTTTTCCATTGATTGAGAATACAATACGCATGGTTAAAAAACAAGAAAATACATTCTTGGTCATTATGACCTCCTTATCTTGTTTTTCACCATGAATGATCTATTTCTGCTATTCACAATCAAATACAGGAAGCAGGGTAGCAGCAGCACAATGAAAAGGCTTGATTGCTGGTTATTAGAGTGCATTCAACTACCTGGATGGGGTCTATGAAATGGTCGCAGATGTAAAGCAGAGTTAAATGGAATAATGGATGAAAATGACAGGGAACAACCAAGTTTCTAAAATAGGCAGAATGCTTTTATTATATGTCATTACACTAAACAATGCACTTCTTTTTACAATTCCTATTAAAAGGACAAGTGCCATCATAGTCTGGAGAAAGACAATCAATAAGCAATTGTGTTTACCGTCAAAACTCTCTATACATGTCATACTATTGACTGATGTGTTATCAATCATCTTAACCTTTACTACAGTAAGGCAGGTGTCAAACAAATTGCTTAAAAAAAATTCAAAAATGGAAATGCAGACATTCAAACGTGTCACCCATTATTGATCGCACTTCAAACCGGAGCCATGGTATGTATGAAATTAACTTTTCAACTTAGTTCCAGAAATGCCAAGAAACAGACAAAGGCTTATTAATTTTACATTAAGTGAATGGAGCTGAATTATATTCAATCAATGCTCCGAAGAGACAAGTTTGAAGCGTCATTCATTATGGCTCGCAGTCGCATAATACCCACAAAAGACGGTTCATGCAGGAAGAAAAGCGTGGAAAAAAATGAGGGACATTGAAAAGTTTCATTACAGCCTTTTAGCGGTCAGACCTGTCTGTACGGTAAAAGGAGCGATTTGTCCTCTTTATCACACTCTCGCAGAACTTCACAGCGAGAAAACAAAAAAGCAGAAATTTCATGATAATTGAAAGATTTGTACATGCCAGGAGTTTTCATCATATACATGTATATACTTATTTTTTCGTGCCCAGAAACAATTAGAATTTAGACGATGACCTCTACCCTCTGTGAGTCAGGAGGAAAAACAGAATAGACCGCATGGAGAGGTGGATGTTTGCCACATGGCAAGTAGATGGAGAGCACAAACAGGGTGTATGGATGGACAATGAATCACAGTATGTCTTGCAGGATTGTTGGCCACCAAAGGAGATCTGGATTGAAAGTGTCCAGGAGGGCTATGGCAACTTAGGAGAAATTGTGAAAGTTGGCAACCAGTGGGGATAAGTTTTAGGGTAAAGATAGAACAAACTAAGCCAACAGGGGAATCACACCCCTTCAGGTGAAGTAGGACATCAAAGACAATTGCTTGTTTGGGATCATGCTGAGATTTAAAAAGCTTTGGAAGCATTTTCACCCAGAAATATGTATTCAGTCTGTACTAGAGTGAAAAATAGACTTTGCATTATTCTTTTTAATGTAATCTGTCGAGCCTCAGCTTTCTGAAACGCAACCAAACCGCAACTTGATTGCACTTATAAGCAGTTTGCTTGCGTAAAAGTTCTGCTAACTTATTCATAAAGAAATTCATCTATGTACCTTTTGATTAATTCTATTGGATATGTGTGCACTTCTTCCACAAACAAAAACAGAAATAGCTGCAAATGAATTCAAGCTCCAGACCGCTCTTTGCTCTCACTTTCATTTTTAAAACACCAGACCTTCCAAGTATGAGTCACTGCTGGCCATCTAATATCAACATCCATCTCTTTATACCCATTCATTTGTCCATTTTGGAATTGCCTCCTTTTGGTATTAAAGATTGTGTCCTTGCTTCCATTTAAAACCCCTTAAGCTCAGAATGAGAAGCTACATTTCCGCATGGTCACAGTGAGGTTATTTGGTGTGGACTTCAAATGAACAAAAGGATTAAAAGCTCAAGAGCCCAAAAGAACTGCTCAGAAATTCACAATATCTACACGTTAGCTAAGTCACAGGGGTTAAAGAGACAGTAGGTTCAAGTAGTGTAGAACATACAAATAGAACATACACATTTCTATAGTGCATAAAAAAGTAATGCTCAAATGTGAAAAACATGCCAACCCTTTCACCAGAAAGAATGTCAATGTTGGATGAAATTCTATGAAACGCAAGATCACCTTCAATGCTAACACTTTTAATGTTCAATGCCAGGATGCATATCTGCATGGTAACTAAGGAACAGTTGCCATTGGGGGAAATTTTTTTGAGGTAGGCTAAAACACTGAATAAGATTAGGGTTGTGGAATGTGTGACAAGATGCAAACACTGGTCGCCCATCCAATACCCAAACTCAATACCTTTTAATGGGTAACTTCTCTGTTTTTGTGTTGGAGTGACTCATGGGGTCAACAGTTTTGAAAAATACTGGTTACCCTTTAATACATGGTAATATCACACTTCTGCCACATCGATATTATAGCCTATAGCATGTGAATTATAGACTGCACACGCTGCTCAGACTGATTACACTTTATCACTCTGCTGAATCTTTGTTACCTACGTTGGAACCATGATATTGTCATTTTTGTGGACTAAATGTAGATAAATGAAGACTCCTTCCTGCATTGACAGTGAACGTTAGACATGAATCATGCGACGCAGATTTGTCCAGTCTAAAAAATAACTCCTTGTCTGATTTACTTGTAATCAGACTTTGATGAGGTTTGACGTGCAAATTTTCAATCTTCTCTTGAATAATTGTAAACCATCTTGACAACGCTGACCTTTAGGGAAGGGAAAGAATTGAAAATGGAGGAAGGTATTATGCTAGATGTGTCAAGCTATCCACGTTTATGTAACCCTGTTACACTGAACAAGAACCACACATCATAGTAGCCACTGCACAACCTGCAAGTACACGACAGGAAATGAATTCCTCTGTATGTGCGTAATCTTCCTTCCCCATGCACCTTGTGAAACATTGTGTAGTCTCATTGCCTGGTTCAACAAGGGTTAAAGTATGGATTTCCCACTATAGTCTTTGTTTTGACATTTTTGAGTCAGCTTGGCATCCATTTCAGTCACATTCATTAAAATTAAAGCACCGCTCCCCACTGTTTTGTTGCAAGGAAGAAATAGAGTCTGAGAGGCCTTGTATGTTCTAATTTTTATGTATAAAATATCCTACCAGAATGAATTATAACCCAGGCTTGGGCAAGCTGAGAAGCAACTGATATTTCACCTGGAGTAACACATTTTGTATGCAAAGAAAACAAATTACCTGCAAGGAGCAGTGGGGGAAGTGTGTATGTATATGTGTTTGCGTGTGTGTGTGTTGGCGGGGTGGTCCTGCCTGTACCCGTACAAGGCTTTCCACATTTATTGCAATTTTCTCACTAGTATAATCAAAAGGCTACAAGTCAGCCAGAAGATAGAAGGGGACATGGAGCAATATTACAGAGGCATAATGAAAACTCACAGAAAGGCTTGGTCTGGTTTGTGAAATTGTGCCCCCCAAAATAAGTGAAATTTCACACGTATATATATACACAGCCCTGGCTTTAAAATGACATTTTCAGTGTGACGCTTAAGGGGAGTCTTTCTTACTTTCCGCTGCCAACTTTTCAGAATACACTCATTCCCCCTCAAAGACATGAGAACATGACAAGGGCCAATTTCTGACAGTGAGATAAGGTTATTTAGGATAGCACTGGAGCAAAACTTCAAACCTCCTGCCTCTTGTCTAAGATGACCAATCAAGTTTATGAAATTAGGTGTCAAAATCGAGTAACAATGAGAAGTATTCTCAGCTCCAGGACTGTGGGGGCGTGTCTGTTGAATGTTCTGAAGCCACGCCCACCCATGGGAGCAGTCAAGCAGCAATTTTGAAGCGACTGAAACGTGTCAGATGAGTTCAGAAAATGACATGACTGACTTTGAAACACTCTGAGCGAGATGAATTAATCTCTATCTCTGCTAGGGGTGCAGGGGTAGGCTCAGGGTGGCTTCAGCGTGTCATCGAGCCACCCTTTAGGACCGCCCACAAGATCCTGGACTGAAAACTGGTGAAAAACTGTTTTAACCTCTAACTTCACATTTCAGTAATATATCGTTCAAAGTCTTTTCACATGTTTTCAGCAACTATTTTCCAACATATTTAATGTATTCTGAAAGAAATCTCGGAATTACCTTTACATGGACATAAAATACAGGTGGCATATCAGTAACCCTGGCCTAGAACAAGCTTATGTCACCTGCCTCTATCAAGTCTCCAGTAGCATAGCTGAAGTTGTCCCAGTTTGAATTTTTTCCCTCTCATGTGTGACACAGATCTGATCGCTTCTAATGAGTGTGAAGAGCAAAAAGCTGCATGGTGTCACATTTTATTTGCACCACATGGATATGCAGTGAGAAAAAAAATATATAAATAAATAAAAAAAATAAGAAGATCCCAAGGCCTCTGACCTACATGCTAGTTGTATTCAAACACTGGCCAGAATTCATCCGCGTTGCCATGACGATAGGGGGGAAATCTTCCTGCGCTGTGCATCATTCACGTGAGACAATTGTCACATTTTCAGAGCCCACAGAAGACTGGCACTAGTCCCAGAACCCGGTCCCTCTGCACAGAGGTGGAAGTAAGGAGTGCAGTCAAGACGAGACATACTGTCTTTGACATCTGTCAAGTCATTTACAAAATGTATACAGGCCTTTTTTAGACTAATTTCCACATCAGCCTATATATAAATTGTATAAAGCTCAAATGTTACGAAATATAAAAGCCTCCTGCAGCAGGGAGTACATGTCTTTTTTTTTTCTTACTCCAGTCTGACCGTTGAGTTGAGTCCTGACAAGGAACTCATGTTCGCGTGACGAGACATGAAATGCACAATATTCAATGTAGAAGACAAACACACAAGAGAATGGGCCATCTTACACCATCCCCCTCTGACCCTGTCGCTTCTGGGATGACAAATGGTCCACAAGCCGGCGAGTCACATGACCTCATCTGTGTCGACGAGGCAACACTTCTGACAGACGCAAACACTGACAACACGGATGTCATATCTTACTGACCAACAATCCATGCTGGCATTTGGCTGTGTGTGTGTGAGAGAGAATATGACAAAGAGGGAAAGCGACAGTTTTCAGTGACCCCCTCCCATGCTAAATCTACGATGACATTCAACAAACATATTTAGGACATATTCAGACTGATATCTAAAAGATGTTTGCTCTCAATGCTGCAAAAGCATATCACTTAAGTCCTTTAAATTTTACTACTATGCTCTCTAAATCATTATCTGTTTGTATGAGCCCGATGGATTTATACATTTCACGGAAATAAATGGGACCACGTAGCATTAACAACAGATTTTATGCTCCTGGGGAAATTCTGCAGCAGTTACCATCAGCATTTTAGATGCGCCATAAAAGAGACTTCATATAAATTATGACATTGGCAGATTTTGCACATGAGAAAGTGCTTTTTCACTGCTAAGAGAACCAAACGGAGAGTCGTAAAGAGAAAGCAAAAGATGCTTTGACTGAAAACGAGTGAGTTTTTACAGGCATGTGAGCATCTTCTGGATTAAAGGAAAAAAAGAAAAAGAAATATTTGGAGCTAAAGGCTAAATCAAATTCGCTGTGACTTGAAGAAATCAGCTTCCAATCGGTCACGGAGAAGCTGCTTTCAACTGCAGGAAACAAAACGGATCAAAATAGTTGTTTTTTTTTCTTTCATCTTTAGCTCTTCAGTGTTTGCCCCAGCAAATATCAAGTGACCTTTTTTTGGGAATGTTTTGAGTGAATTCTCTCTCTTTTTTTAAAAGGTGTATTTTAGATCAGAATGAACTTGAAAGAAAATAACAAAAGCGTAAAAGTAAAGCAATACATGATTTCCTTGTCTTGTTTAGCACAATAACTCTAATCCAACAAGCCATGGGCATGGCTTTGGTGATGCATATGTAAACAGTGAGCTACAAGTGCAGGAAAAAATTCATTGAGAGAAAAGTTAAAAAAAGTTTTCATCAACCGCATGCCTCTGGCTCACAATAGGGCGCTGCTTCTCTTTCCAAAGCTCCAAGTTAGATGTTTTCTTTACTCTGTCCCTCTCGCTAACTCTCTCTGTGTACAAGTCACACACTTATTGATTTCAGAGGACAAACCTACCCAGAATTTATAGAACTGCAAGCAAAAAAGAAAACTCACCTAGGTCTGAACTCTCTGTCCTCCTCGAGACATACACGATGGAGAAAGTGCCGTGCAGTTTAAGGGAGGATGGGATTTGTAGGTCTGTCATTAAAAACTTTTCATTACGGTTAAAAAGTAATAAATTGCTCTCTAATGCAATCATGTCTCACTTATCTCGTTGGTTCAACTACAACAAAAAATTGGGGAATAGGATTAGCATAATAGAATGCCGATTAGCATAATGGAATAGCGTGCATGTTTTAAGGAATGGTGTGTGCAGACTGTCCTTGGCAATATTGGGTGGCATATTGTGCTCTGTTGTCGAGCAAACGGATGAAGAGCGGGGTGAGTTTGGCTTCAGTACCCCATGTTGAGACATGTGGTAGATAGACAGAACTGAAATGATCTACATACTATATAATATATGACAGTTAAGAGTTGATTTGAGTGTCTCCCAAAACTGGAATCACAAATTACAAAAACTGTCTATGGATATCAGATTTGTTTCTCCAATCAGATCTTTAAGACACGCTCTTACTTGCCAATGATCAGATCAGATTTGTTTGGTCAGACATCATCAACCAATCCAGCTTGCTGTGGTCATGATGTAGGTGTCAAAGTCATGAAATCCTCAATCAAAATGAGGACTTAAAACTAGACATTGACCGTTGTAAGACTTCACTTACTTGAAACTTGAAAGCAAAAAACATTCAAGCCTTAAGTTGTGGTAAAAAAAAAAAAAGACTACCTTCACAACCATGCCAACTTCATCGAGAAAAAGTCAGGAAATCACCAATGTCCGTAGGCTTGACCATGTATTGAAGAAATATCAATTTCAGAACCAATCAGCTGACGTCTGATGAGGATTTTACCTCTGGGGAAATGCCAAGAGTTTCTGGGCTTCCAGTATATCGAGCAGTTACCAAGAAAACTATGTAGCGGCTATCTGGGCCAAGATTTCTTCTGCAGGTTAGCAACTTGAATGACAAGAAAGCCTCACAAGTGAATTTAATTATTGAATAAATGCGTGGAAAGGATTTGGTCTTTGCTTTGTAAAAACACTGAACAGAGCTTTAAAAGAAAAAAAAAGGATTTTGGGGCGTTCAAAGACCTGATTTGGTTTGATTTGCAATTTGATTTTGATTTGATCTAATCTTGCCTTCAAGGACTCAACACTTGACTTAATCTCGCCCCAAAAGACTTTAGTGTTTTTATATAAAATGAGCTATTGTGTCTCACTGGAGGTAATTCACTGGAAGCACAGCCAGAGAGCTTTGATTCTCTGCTTGCTAGATTTTGGAAAGCACTTATTTATTTGTATGAATAAATATTAATCCTACTATTGTGGATAACACATGAATTGTGTTGTAGGGGGATTTTCAGTTGAACTCGGACCAATTATAACTCCCAGAACAAATCAAACCAAATGCTTACTTTGGAGAAATTGCAAAAGTGGCTTCTGAAAAGTCCAGGTGGGAGCTGCGATATACTAGTGAAAGCCAGTGCTTGTAAAAAGAAATTGACCCCTAGGTGAGAGGAAATAATTGGATATGAAAATAAAATGAATGGCCCATTAAAGTTCATTATGGGGTTTTTAAATTCCGTGTAGAGAATCTGACAAAGGGAAGTTAGCAGCCTGCTAGCCTGAAGGTGCTACTGTATCTTTTATAAATGTATCTTTTGGTGCATGCTAATCCTCAGAGCTACCCACGTATGAGATCAGAAAGAAAACATCATTGTAACCGAAAAAGAGAATACAGCTGTATTTATCCACCTCAGTTGTCAGCTTGTTGCTCTTTTAATGAACCCAAATTCTATTGACCTTAGTCAATTAACTCTGGCAGTCCTGCCATGGACCACACTTTGTCCTTTTTAGTCCTTGTCATAGCAAATTTCTAATTGGACATAATTTAAACAGGTTTAAATGGAGATATTATGCATTGGCTCACAGGAACATATAAAGACAGAACAAAGCATACTCTAAATCCTGGAGGTGCATTTTTACAAATATCTCTTTTTTTTGTCTATACCATCTGCTCACCTGAACAGAACATGTGTTCATTTGCATTTTCCAGTGCATCATAAAAAAAAGCCACAGACACGCATACACAAGCTCTCCTTCCCTCTCCCTCTCACACACATACACACAAAATGCACCAACTGTGAAGGAACCTTGTTATCTGCACAGTGCATGTTCTCATTGCATATCCAATACATCATTTCTTTTGCACGAAGCAAGATGCCGTGCCCTACTTCATAAAGTGAAGTCAGGGCAGCTTGTACTTGAGGGCATATGAGTCACTATTGACTAAGACATGGTATTCTTCACAGGCCCACCCACACTCTCTCAGCTGATAATCAAAAAAAATATATATATATATTAATTGACAGATATAGATAAATTAAATCTGACTGCTGGCTTTGCTGCACATGTGCACAGTTTTTTCAGCACAACAAATGCCGACAAACTCACAGCAAGTGATGGGGAAATCAATACATTTTCTTCTTATGCTATCACTTGGGGAGGCTCAGAGTTTTCAGAAGATTCAAGCAACAACATTTCACCTTATTTCACTCAAATGAAACACGACAGCTGTAAACTACTTCACAGGCCAAAGGTTAACATTTACTTGAGGGTATGAGAGTTATTATTCGCTGTAATATTCAGTGCAAGCTCACTACCACTTTAGCAGTTTATTGAACATAATATACAATAGCATATTTACATAGCATCTTTTAAATGATTCAAATGGTATACTAGCAGTATAGCTTTAGGGATAGCCACGTTGTTCAGTCAATCCATCACTTTGGCCCAAACTGAAATACCTCAGAAGCTAATGAATTGATCAATCATTAGTGTTATTGGATCGATCAATCATTAGTTTCATTTGATTTATCAGTCATTTGATTGATTGCCTACAGAACTGTATGGTCCCCAGAGGATGAAGGCTACTGATTTTGGTGATCCCCTCACTTTTTCATTTTTCATCTTTATCGAAATGTCTCAACTATTGTATGAATTCCTATGAAATATGGTAACAATATCAATGGTGCCCATGCAGTGAATACTTATGACTTTGTTGATCCCTCGTTTTTCATTTAGCACCACCAGAAGGTCAAATTTATCACTTATCCAATGAAATATCTCAGCATCTATCAGATGGATTGGCCCAAAGTTTTGCCTGGCCATTCATTGTTCTCTGACACATTTTTGGGGATCCCTTGATTTTTCCTCTCGTGCTAACATTAGGTTAACATTTGTAGTTTTGAAATGACACCATCATGAATGCAAAGACATCTGCATCCCCCACAAGATGAATTATAATAACACAATTTCAATTTGTCCAATACTTTGGTTTTTAACCAAATACATTCAGAACGAGTGGCATTCCAGCCAATCATTTCATGCTAATTAGCTTGTTAGCTAGTGTAACCCAGTAGAAAACAGTTACTATTGTTGTTCCCCTTAAAATATTATTATTTTTTTATTAATTAACCCTCTTTAGCTTATTATTTTATCAATAATATTAATTTTGCACACTCTCAATTCGTATTTGTTGTATTATTTATGTGGTTTGTGAGAGAAAGTAGTCCCACCCTCTTCTCGCGAGAGTTACAGTGCGGAGTGAGAGTGCGGTGCGGTGCAGTCAGAGCGGCGGTACGGGCAGAGGGAAATCACGGAAGAGAAAGTCAATAAGAAGTCACGAAAACAGCGGTTGTTAACTCACTTATCAACACAGAATAACCCGTGAAAGTGTACCTACCTGCAGCAGAGAGGTGATCGAGGACCCGTGGTTTATTATTTTCGGCAGAGACTTGGTGAGTCGCTCGAGCTAACTAGCGCTAGCACATGCTAACCGTAGTAGCTACATCGTGATTCAGCACGTGTGATGGCGGAAACTTGTTGACACTTGAACGTGACCTGCCGCTACTGTTAACGGTGTGTTTTTAAGAGTTAAAACCGGATGTTTTGCTCTGATAATCTGATGAAAACAAATGAGGTGTGCTATTTATTTTCCCGTGTGTGTATTCATTTTGAGATGCACTGTTAAGGTGTGTGTCTGAATTGATAATCTGATGTGTGTTAAAGGTGCATTTTGCTAAATTTCAGTTCATAATCCAATATTGTGAATTCAATGTGTGAAATGGTTAAAGGATTAAAATGAACCATATTTCACGTGGGAAAATGAGTTAAAATGATCATAATTCATGGTTAAATAACTAAAATAATTCATGTTGATTATGTGTGAAAATACTCACCTTAAGATAAAAAAAGAGAACTGTACAGTTAAAAAGATAATTCATTTAATCACTATTGTGTTCCAGTAGAGTGTTGAGAGTTATGTATTGAATATGGCCATAAGAGAAGTTGATGATTCTGTGTAGTGATAGCCCTGTCTTTATACAGGCTAGGTTTTTTGAGACCCCTCAGAAACCTTTAGAGGTGGATCTGGATTCTCCTGGTCGAGGGAGATGGCGAGCCAGTGAAATTCTCCTTGCCCAAAGCAGTAGGGAACCAGCACCTGAGCCGGAAGAGGACATCCAACCCCTTATTCACCTTAACTGATATTGTCTGTGGTAGGACCACCACACACACCTGACGTGTGACCGCTGACTTTTTGAACTTTCCCCTGACTTGACATACACACAAGGCGCGCTGACTAACAACGGCAAGACGTTAAAGGAACATTCCAGGAACAATTAAAGGAACGTTATTGTTCCAACGGGACGCTTTTATTTGGTTTTGTATTAAAAAAGAGACTGTGAACTACTGAGTGATCAGATGCCATTGCACTGAATTTTATTTTATTTTTCATATGGTAAATACAGTTACCCGCTTTCAACATACCTTGTGGCTCGTATCTATCACTGACAGTATCTTGACCTGTGTGGCGGCTGTTGCAGTGCAATAGTAGGATGTGAGATTTGTAGTATGAGCGGTGGGAGTGTGATTTACCGGCGCGCCATTAATAATAGACGTATGAAATTATCTCGCGGGCCGTATGAAATTATGTCGAGGCCCGCGGGCACAGGTGTAATGGCACAGGTGTTGCTCAGGTTGCATAATACTCCATGTTTGTAGTTCAGTGTGGAGCCGTTTTGATCATAGTTGGAACTGTGAATAGTGACTGTCCAAAAACCCTTTAAAACATGAAAGTATGTCTGAATGAATAAATTATAAGCCAATGTATAAAAACTGTAGTTATGAACCTCTCCGAGAACGTTGTGTCAGTCAGCCTACAGACATGAAAGACCAACTTGATCAGTGACACAGATGAGTAGTTAGAGGGCCACAACGGCAACTGTGGCTCTAATATTAGGGAAATGATAGAACTTGACATTAAGCTTCAGTATTTGACACGGGTGTGCCTTTCCACTCATTTACCACATCATTAATTTTCACTTAAAGTCTCAAATGCCACATACAGAGCTTGCTATTAAGAATAATTTGTGATCCTTGAAATCATGAAATCCATACTTCTAGGGGTTGCAGTGTTTTATGTGTGGAGGGGGAAAAACGCTTTTGGAAGAAGTTCAAAGACAGACGAACACTTTCAGCTGCAGGCATACACAAGGAATAGATTTCAGAACTCTTACACAATATGCAGAGTGAATGCAGATCTACATTTTTTCTGTTGTGACGAAATCCAGTACTCCACTAGGTATTTCGACTACATATAAAAAATGTTAGACTGTCAAATAAATAAACGTAACTATGGGTTCTGCTGCAACTGACTCGAGCGTATGTGCCTGAGTTCAGTCAAAACATTACAACAGCCTATTAACACCACAGCACATACTGTATAAGAGCCATTCACCTTGGATAATCCATATATAATACATGCCTATATGAGCTCAGACAGCTTCATAAGGCAATGTCAAGGTAGCTGTTACCCTGGGGCACGTGAATCACCATTAAGAAAGCCATTGCACGCAGCGTCCAGGCCCACCCACTCTGTCTCAGCCATATGTACATCACAGGCTGCACTGAAAAGGCCTTTAATAAATATACAAGGCAGGCAGTGCATCAAGTTGACAGGGCATTGCCTGTGCTGTCCGTGGAAAAAAAAAAAAAAAAGAAATTAATGATTCATGATTTCCAATTATGTTTTAATTCAGATCGGAGATTAGTGCCTAGCAAGGGGCAGCCAGTGTGGCGGTGGGGGTGGGCGAACGGTTGGCAGGAGCGGAGATAAGACATCTGTCTGTATCACCAAGCCAAGAGAGAGAACGATGGGTGACATTGAGGCGGCTGGCCGTGACGCACAGGAACACACAGACACAACTTTGGATGTGTATGCGCCACAGTATACAAGTATTCTGATTCACATTGACATGCGCATACCACCCTCCTCTTCCATTTTTATGAATCAGCGCCCATTACCAAAGAAATTAATTTCACGTCAACCATTGGGAGTGGTGCCTTTTTTTTTCTATGCTGCTAAAATCAGCGAGTTTAAAAGAATCAATGTGAAACCCTTTTTTTTTTTTTTCTTCTGAAATAGACTACAAGAGGACTAGAACATGAATAGCTGTGTGTGTGTGTGTGTGTGTGTGTGAGAGAGAGAGAGAGGTAAAAGGCTTTGGATTTCTTTTGGCAATTTCTTTCTTGGCAGTATTCTCCGAACCGCTCAATACAATCTCTCTAAAAGTTTTCATTTATCAATTGTTTTCTCCCCCGTCCCTCCTCCTTCAGGCTTCAGAACAAGAGAGCCGGAGCCACATGAAATCCTTCATTCATTAATGAAAGGCATCCATTACTGTCAAACGGCGACAGAGTTAATGTAAATAAATGAATTCTCCAACCCACTTAACTGTGGTTTATTATGAGCGAGCAAGGCATAATTGTGTTTCTGATCAGTTCAGATAAATTCAGACGCACAATACCTCCACCCCCAATGCCACTTCTCATTTGCATGCCAAGGACTGCAACTAAGGGGGATATATCACATGGCTTATTACCAAAGCTTCAGCTAATGACACTGGAATATGAGAGGAAATATATTAAGGCAAATGTGGTAATGCTTAGCTTTGTGGGAGAAAGCCTCTTAAGTAAGTCAGCGGATGCTGCTTCTGCTCATAAGTTGAGAAAAAAAAAAATCCGATTTTTCTATCGTGTACTCATAAGAAACCCATCTGCTCTGGGTGTTTTAATTCAAGCCAACCTATAACTCTGAGTAAAATGATGTGATTTCTGTTTCACCGCCCGCAACCCCCGACGTGAGGTAAATGGCATTTCCGTAAATGCGAGCTCCAAAAGGATAATGTAAGTGGGGTTTTTCAGAGACAAGCGTGCACGTCTGCGACGCAATTTCATTCAAAGTACTGTATCATTAGCGCATACATATTTAGCACAAGTTGCTCCAGTGGGAATAGAGCCCAGAACCTGTCAGCTTTTACACGCCAAGCAGCTGAAGATCACAATTTGTTGACGCTGTTACCAAGCTGTTACCCGTACGCTTTAAATCCCCTCAACTTATAAGAGAGCGGGTCTGTCACTGATGAATAAAAAGCCACTCGGCATAATAGACCTTCACTCATTAATCATCTGTGCACTGATGGCGCTCCCTCGCTATGACCCCATTGACAGCATACAGGTATAAGTGGCGAAGAATGGCTTTGACGAGCGTGATCAAATCGAGGTAATAAACGTCTTTTGAATCTCGGCTCGTCTGGCTGGAGCGGCGCCGGTGATGGCATTAACGCCCCCGACTGTGCAACACTGAATTATGGAATCTCTTGTGGGAACACTGAGTCTCGTCTTCAGGCGCTCGTAGGAGCTCTGCCAAGGCGCGTTAACAGTCGCGCGGATGTTGTTGAACTCTGCCCACTGTCGTGCACCTCCGTTTCTGAGACTGATGGGCTGAATGCGGTTGAACTTGTCACATGTTGCCTAACTGTTGCGTATGATGCGGCCACATCGGTGACGCACACGCATTTGCTTTTTGTGCTGTCAGCCATGAGTGGTTTTGTGTGTGAACACAAAACTGTCTCACTAAATCATTTTTAGTGCAGCGCAGAGGCTCAGGCATGAGCGCTATTAGAGAGAGACGTATCGTAACCCTACTTGCACAGGGATGTATCCGGGCCTGGTCGTTAGGTGTGACATTTTTTCGCTGCGAAATGTCGACACAAGTAGATACCACATGTGAGACTCAATCAAAGTAAGCACCACCATGTGTGTTATTACTCTGTGCAGTCACTGTTTAATGGGTGTTTGGTTCTACCCAGAGGTGGATGAGGGAAAGACGTTGCGTAACGAAGGTCTCCCAGATCAACACACGATATGTATAACTCCCACGTACCATTTCACATCCACAATTCGAAATGTTGTTTCATAACAGAGACAAAAAAAAACCCAAGAAAGTTGCCGCCACAGCCTCCCAGCTGCTCAGCAGAGATGCGGCTTGCTGTGAAGGCAAAGGGTGTGAAGCAGCACACATGCTTGTAATATTTCAGCCAACCAAATTCAATAATTGAATAAATGAATGATTACGGAGGCATTATTGATATTGATGCAATACATTTACTGTGGTAATGTAGCATAAAATTGTGACCAGGAAAGTGAGCGAAAACTTTTTGCCAAACATTTGGCAAGTTATTATTTCCACTGGCTGTTGGAAACTTCACTGATTAGCACTAATGTATTTTGTCAAAACGTTTTGTTCAACCAAAAATACCCATTTTATGAATTTGAAGTTTCTATTGTACTTTCTCTGACAAAAGCCCACTGTGCTATCCTGGATTTTACAATTACTTAAACCAATTACCAACCCGTCGGCTATCGCCTGACAGGAATTTAGCCTCTTGGGGCAAATGCATTTCACCCAATGTGTTGCCAACCAAAGGTCCGTTGGCTACAAATTTTGCATTCATATGCAGATATCTGTTTATAGAGAATTTAAAACTCTAAATACACAAGCTGGAATTCAACATAAAAAGAGAACAAAAGGACTCTGGTTACTGCAGTCGACGCAACATGCATTGATCCCTATCATCAAGACTGACAACACACAGATGTTGCAGCGGCATAAAAATGGCCACACTTAACTGAGGGTTGATGCAACAGCTGGAAGATCCACCATTAGCATTTTAGCCTGTTCTGGCACCTGATGGCCACGCAACGTTGTTGTTGTATTCAATTTGGTTCACCACATCGGCGCACGGCATCTGTAATAAATGAAGGGGGTCGTTTCACAAGGCCCAAGAAATATGCAATAAGAGTGGAATACAATATTTGAATTGCTATATGCACAGCGTCTCTTATTGTATTTTCAGTTCTTTTGGGTAAAGAAAAACACTTAGTAAGTTTGGTCTTCATTCATCACAGTGTTTAATTGAAGTCACAAAGTTCTAAGAAAAGATATCACATTAAGAAATAGTGTTGCATCTACAGATGCCTGTTCAAACATGTCCAATTATAATCATAGTATTCCAAATTCATTTATTATTGCCAAGATAGTTATATTTTTTTGTAAAATGTAATTTTCACTGGATATCCAAATGAGTTATCTATTAAAGCAGCAGCATGACCAAAGTCAATGGTGCTTGTTTGTTGTTTTCACCCTGCTGCTTGGTATTCATTTACACACACTCGCGACTTGGAACTGCCCAGTAAATCCATTTTTCCATTGTTGGCTACTGTTCATCTGTAATGGACCATGAGGGGGTGCTCCAGTGTTTTGCTGATGGGCGCCAACACAGTTGTTAAGTATTACTCATTCATTTCCCCGAGCCAGACCAGGTTTAGATGCAAAAATAGTGTACTTGTTGATATGTAAGGTAGCTGAATGTTGAATATATAAAAGCGATTTAACGGCAAATAAGCAATAGCAGCAACCCTCGAGGGACCTTTAAAATATTGCATGTTTATGGTTGGAATAATTCTCTGGTATCTAACCATCCTCATTCTGTTCATTCCCGTTCGACTGAATCCACACACATAATTTCACTATCAAACTGTGTTTTACTACACAACAATGCCCGTAGCAAGGATCAAGTACATTTACAAGATTTATGTTTGTTCTGTGCATGTCTCTCGGGGCAGACGTGCCACAAGTTTGGGACTCAACTTTGCCTTTTTTTTTGTTTTTTTTGTTTTTTTGCATTTGATCGGCTGTAAGCAGAGCACGTACAGCCCATTGTGGGAATACGTGTATAATGAATCAGGAAGAAAACAATAAGTGTTCAGAGGTCGTTTGGTGTCTGAGTGTCTTTTCAATCATCACCACCGACGACTCCGAGGTGAAATTCCCAAGGCGGGACCTCTCACCATTTGCTAGACAGTTTCCAGATATTCTGTTTTCCATTCAGTACAAGTCAGCTAAAGATACATGAAGTGTTGTTTGTGGAAGCATGTACATACAGTATGTTCATGCTTGAATGTGTGTGTCGACACAAAGGAACAACAACAAAAGAAAAAAAAAACGACCTTGAATTCTGTTGCACTATTGTCTGACGCTGCTTCGTGATGAAATGCTTCGCCCACTTTCCCTCAAGCTGCCTTGTCTACTTCTACCTCAGTGATTTCCTACGTCTCCCAGAGTGACCTGTAGCCATTCTTGTACCCAGAATGTTTTGCAGCTGTATTCAGTGCTCCAAAATGCTTTCAAGAAATCATTTCCTAGGACATTTTCAACAACCTGCAGCTGGCAGGTCACAAAATTACATCTGCGAAAGCCTCATTTAAATATGTTAGTGTACAGAAGCACACATGTGCATTAGGGGCATTATCGTCATGAATCATAGCATGATGTATGCAAAAACATGCAGCTGTCAAGGAATAGAAGGAGGTAGCAAAATGATACTTGCCTCTGAAGCTGTTTCAGACAAACTGACTAAAGGTGTGCTCAGACATAAAGTAGTGCAAATTTTCAAAGTGGCACAATTGCATTGAGTGGAAAATATTTATGTTTGGTGATGGTTTATTGGCCTCATATGCACAAAGAGGGCAAAGCTGTAGTTGCTACATTAACTGGAGAGAGTAAACACATCGTAGCAGTCAAATTTGCACGAACTGAACAACGTTTAAACATCTGAACTTTGAAGAAATTTGGTCACGAAAGCAACTCACTCGAACGGAATCACCGGTGGAATGGATTAGCTATCTGCAAGTTCAACGTTGGTGATCTCTGCCAAACCTGTTGGCCAATAGGAGTCAAGTAGAAGTCCAAAATGTGGAAGGAAGTCATATCTTATTAGTCACGTTGCAACGTTCCTTTTTATCTAACCCTGCTTGGAGTATAAAACTGCTCCATTAAACTTTTTGTGTGTAAGTTCAAACTTTGGTGAACTCAAATCTAGTGATCAATGGCAAGCAGTTTTGTCGAGTTTGAGGAGAGTCATAAAATGGGGGAGGCAACCATATCTTAGCAGCTGTGTTGCACTATTCATTTTTATTCAAACCTCCTTGGAGTATAAACCGCTCCATTAAAAAGAGAAACTATGTTCAGACAGTTATAAGACAGGAGTCAAGAGCTTTATTTTGCTGCTATGATTCACTAACAGAGGCAGGTTCTTGTGTTAGCAGTTCACTACAGCTAATTTCACCGTGTCATATTCTGGTGTGCCCGGGCTGTTAGGTGGTTTATTTTATGTTTCCCTGCTGCTACATGAAACTCTTTCCTAATTTGCCAGCGCGACCCAGGTTACATCCAAAAAGCTCCAAACTTTTAGGAGCATTCGCAGCGTTACAAACAGTCCCTTTCCACTTTGAACTTTCCCATCCCTCGAACAGAGCCTTAATTTCAGCTGCGAGCTTGTTGAGCAGACATCAAACACTTGGCTCTCAGAAAGGAAAAGGAAAACACGAGAAGGCATAGTTTTTTTTGTTTTGTTTTTTTTCCCCCCTAGAAAGATATACCAATTTTCTCTCATCTTCCATAATTTTTCCCATGACTGGAAAAAATACTCCCGGAAACCTGGAATTATTCTGTCCCATTGACTCTCTGCTGTTGGAGGAGAAATTGGTGCTTTTACTGTACCTCTGCTCCAGTGGGGTTCCTCTCTGCTGAATGTTTGCGCAAAATGAGTCTTTACACCCAGCGAGCAGTTTTCCTCAAACTACACCCCCAAATAACACACACCATAGAGCATCCAGAATGATATCACAATAGCTGGTTTAACAGCCTGTGAATGCACAAACTTTGGTGTGTGTCGATATAGCAGAAGTTGAAATGACTGTTAAGGTAGCCAATAAGGGTTGGCATCTTATTCCCCTTCCTTATCACATTATTATTAATTACCATCATCCTTACTTTTAGTCATACCACAGTACTGGGAGTACTGGCTTTGAATGCAAATTAAAGATTCAGTCCCATTGTTCATTCCTGAGAGCATTGTAGCAACGATTCGCAAATGGAGGCGAGATATGTGCTGCGTTTGTGTGGGTTTGTTGTGCTACGTGCCTACTGTGTGTGTGTGTGTGAGGAAAAAGTAGGTCTTGGTTGCATATTTGCACGTGTTAGTAGGTGTCTCTTACTTATTTATGCCGGGGAGACAGTGGAAGAGAAGACTGCACAGACTCTCCTCATCTGAAACAAGAGCCTTTGTATTGACACAGATGCTCAGTTCTAATCATTAGCAGAAGAATAGAAACACAGAGCTTATCGGTATAATTGGTTACCAAGAATGCTGGAAGTACTTTGGGCATTTTTTTTTTAATTTCCTGTTTTGAAATTGTACTCTTGTATTCAAAGATGATATTTAGCAGGATGCAGGAGCTGCTGAATATTCATGAGGGAGAAAAATGGCAAGTAGCATCAAGAAGAGTGACTGTTCAACATGATATCACGGGATGGACTATAAATAGTCACTTTTAAGGACGTTTTGCGTGTGATGGCTGCTCATTTTAAGCTTTTCCCATGATGTCTGATGCACATTTTATAAGTTTTGAACGTGCAAGTTAGATGACCTTTTCAGTTGTCATGCTAACAATATTAACCGCGTGTTTTAACATTGGTCAGAGTTCGGTCAGGTTTATGCACCAAAACTTGGTTAGGTTGAGGAAAAGGTCACGTTTGGGCAATGGAGGTGGAAACAAGTTTTGTTTGTTGTACTGATCGTATTAAAAAGTCCAATGAAATATTTACAACATTCTTTCCCAAAACAATGTTCCTGCCGTGATGGATAGTCCACAAACTTGCTGTCAGTAGTGTTTTTGCGGACTATTTGTTTAGTAGAAACCATTTCAGACAAAAACAAAAGAAAATGATCAGTAAGTAAGAAATGTACAGAAAAAAAAGTCAAGCTGAAGAAAGTCATGCTGGTGTTAGAGAGTCTGACAGATGTTGGAATGAAGGACCTGCAGTAGCGCTCCTTCTTACATGGTGGGAGTAATAATATGAGAACCACAAACTGGAGTGCATTCACCTCCATTGTTTTTGGGGTGAAGGCAAACATCTCAGAGACAAATATCTCTGTTTTTTTTATGTATATTATATATAATTCATATTGAGTTTTAATTTTGTTTTTTTTGGCTTTAATCTTTTGCAGTCCTCTCCTACTTTGTTGTACCTCTTGACATTCACTCTCATATTTCTGTTCAAAAGACAAGGTGGTGTTCAAGCACACAAATCCCACTGAGATTAAGAGCCTCCTTGAAAATGAGAATTAAATCTCAGTGGGATTTACCTTGTTTAATCCTGATTTAATAAAAGGTGGGGTTACGTACACATGTATAGATGTGTGCGTTTTTTAAATATACATATTCTCATAGATCTGTCCCGCCTGCTGCGGTTGTTGTTTATGTTTATGCACCATGTCCTCAGCTCCGATGCTTTACAGACAGGCCCTGAATGTTAAAACCCTGGACCAAAAAAAAAAACAGGACCAGGATATAAACTTTGTCCCTCTGAGTAGGTCAAGTGTCACAAAATGAGGAGAGTTTTGCAGATTCAAAAGTTAGAATGGAGGTTAAAAAATCTATTTGGCTGGTAACAATCCCCCCAGAGCGGCTGATTAATTCAATGTCTGCTCGTGTTTAGATATACTGCCTCCGCCTTTTCGCCTTCACCATCTCCTACGCAGCGAGCCTGCTGCAAGTTTGCCATCATATGGTGCTGGAGCTCAAGAGCTTGTGTGGCTAAGGTATGTTTGCACGAATACTTTGTGAATAAACAAAGACGAGAGAGGAGGAAGTGATAATAAAGTCGAAAGCAAAATAAATGCCAGCTGTCTGCTTTATCATGGAGATAATAATAAAGGGGCTTAGCAACAGACGCTTTAATAAGCCACATTAGAATATTTGCAGCAGCGTGTCACATTCCTATAGCTTGGATCAGAGCCAAGAATTTGAACTATAGTCAGTCAATCTTACTTTTACTCCTTTTTAACTTGTAAGTTCTAGGCAAAGAAAATGAATGGCAGCTTTTCAGATTCCACACCAGTAACTGCAGAACTTGCAGCGATGAGGGTTTTAATTTGCCAGAGTGACCTTCAGATTTACCGGTCTGTGGTGTATCGACGAAACCATAATGCTTCTAGAAAACTGTATCATAAAATACTTTACTACTTACTGGCAATAGGTTTCAACTAATTCTGATCTTTATTTAGATACTTTTACGGTTTTACACCGTGAAGCCTGTGAAGCTCTGTGTATTAAATTTGGAAAGCTACGACCTGTCCAGGCTTTACCTTGCCTCTCGCCCAATGTCAGCTGGGATTGACTCCAGCCTCCTCTCAAGGGTAGGCGGGGATACATAATAGATGGATGAATAACGTCAAAGCACCCAATAAAACTTGTGTTTTTGTTTTTTTTTTTTCCAGAAAAGACGGTCAACTTAAAGCTTCGTCATTTTACTCGCTGTCCACCCCGTCTCAAAGATGAAATACCGCAGGAAGACAGAGCCTACCTCTCTAATAGGGGAGATTCTACTTCATAATTTATGTCTTTACATTGCTTTTAAATCTCCCCCAAGGCATACTGTAGCTGTCTGTCTCTCTGAGTGCATTCTTGCTCGCATTAACACTTCAGCAATCCTCCAAAGCACAAACGTCAGAGGAGGATAAATCGGACCCACCCAGCACATAACTACACGTATGAATGCGCTAAGAGTGTTTCCCCAGCCATGTCAAATAAATGCCAACTTAATTAATTAGTATTATTATTTTTTTATGGGACGTGGAACCCTTAAGTAAGAGCTGAGTCTGCATACAAAAGGCCGATGAATAAGACGAAAGAGAGGCAGTTAGGTTTATAATGCCGCCTGTGCTTCGTGATGATAGCGAGATTTCTTATAGCTAGTCTCTCTGTGGACCATAATCACCACATTTGTTGGGTGCAGGGACTTTGAGGAACGGTTAACGAGCCTGTAAACAAGCAAGCGCTGGCTGCCTAGCTAGCACATTGCTAAATGTCAAGAGAGGGAGAAGGAAAACAAGAGTGCCACGGCGCGTGTGTGTGAGTTCTGATGTGATTAGCATAAAGCGAGATGCTATCATTCTCTCATTCTCATGCGACAGCAGACAGTTATTGGGAGGGTGGGAGGTCAGGTAATCCATAAGTTTCCGGGGGGGTCAAGGTGTGGGGTCATTGTTGTGCGTGAACACTGAGATATGTATTGGTAAGTGAATCAATATTTTTTAATTTTCTGACCCCGGGTCAACAGGAAACTAACCAATAAAATGAAAGCAATAAAAGAATTCAATCAGCAGCCACACATTTAACAAGAGGAGGGGGTCAAAAGGGATTTTGTATTTGACATTTTGTTTGCGTTAAATTTGAGGGATGAGGATGGAAATGTGAAGATTCTTGCCATAATTATATTAGACGCTGAACAAAACCTTTTTCAGGAAATATAAGTGAATTTATCTGACTGATTAATCAAATTAAATCAATTAAAGAGTGTAAAAAGACACGTGTGTATCTTATAATAGAGATGTTAATGTAAAGGTGTTTTAAACCTCAGAAGAACCCCGTAATAAAACCTACATATATCTTAACTATCTGCCTCTTTTTGACTTACAATTCATCATTCATATTCCGTAACCACTTTTCCTCATCAGGGTCAAGGAGGGCCGGAGCCAATCCCAGCTGACATTGGGCGAGAGGTGGGGCGCAGACAGGTCGACAGTTCATCACACGGCTGACACATAGAGACAAACAACCATTCACGGTCACATTCACACCTATGGATGATTTAGTGTCGACATTCAACCTGCACGTATTTGGACTGTGGGAGGAAGCCAGAGCACCCAGAGAGAAGCCACGGGTTCCGGCCAGCTTAAATTCACCACAAGTTGTTACCTACTATGTAGTAACCAATAGGTTAGGGGGATAAACATTAATAAATGTCACAATTGCAGCTTGGGGATTTGTTCTTGGAGGCCAGGTCTGCTTTGGTTTTATTACTAGTCACAACAGTGTTGGCTGGTATTTTTTTCACCTTTTGAGTCTGTGTGTGTGTCATCATGCCAAAATGTGCTCCTGTCCTAAGAAAAACACCTGCCAAAGTACTCTGTGGTGGTTCCTGCTGCTGTACACCTACTGTTGCTAGATGGGGACAGATTTTGTCAAGGTGATAGCATCACAATCGTGCAAGATGCATATAGTTGAGATTAAATGCTGATTGGTGTGGTCCAATACTCATGTCACAATGTACTGTACTTCTGGGTGGGGACGTAGCAGCCGGTGTGATCTTGTACCAACAAGGTCTCAAGTTTGTCTTCATGTTTGGTCAAACTAACTTTGGCCCACACTCATTTTGAAAATATTATTTCAAGTCAATTCTTTGGGAGCAATCATCAGATAAGTTATTGATGGGAAAATGCTACATTTTAAGTATTCCCAGTTAAACATGCACCGCAACAATGGCTGCTCAGAATGAAATGCAATTAGACTTTCCTCAGCCACGCAAATCATTGGGATATTTTAAAGAAAATGAAAGAGTCCCCCAAATCACTATTAAATAATTATTCGGCGCTCTTTATTTCTTCATTTTAATTATAGAAGTCGGCGGAGTTGTAAAGAAACATCAGTGAGTTAAAAAAAAATACAATTAGCCGTGTGTGAAACAGCGTTTAAAATGTTTCCATCAGAATGAACTGACAGCATTATCTGCCGGAGCAGAGAACGGAGAAGGGTTTGCCTTCTGAAGAAGCTGTGAAGTTTCCACGAGGCTTCACCAGACAAATGAAATGTTTTATTAATTGATTTGCTCGATTTCCCCCCTCGCCGTCTTCCCACATTAGCATCAATTACCTTTTTGTGTCTGCGAGGCATTCTGTAGAAATTGTCATTTCTAGCGGCGCGCTGCATAGCGGATATATATCGACGTGAAAGCGCGCAAAGGCGCGGCAGACACAAACACACACATGCGCGCACGCCTCATCATCCAATCAATGGAGCTTAAATCATTTGTCCCGTTCTCTGGTCGCCGGAACAACAAAACAAGTGGATTTTCACCTAAATCGCACCCAACTGTGGCTGTTTTTGTTTTGATTTGGGATTTGCTCAGTGAGAGTTAGAGACGGCAGCCCGAGCAGTAGCACTGGAGGCAGATGATGTTCTTGGGGGTCATTAATTAACTCATCCTGAGCCTTTATTAGCTCCTTAATGGATCTGGTTAGAGCATATCAGGGCTTTGATTACCTCCCATTGGCTATGCAGAGAGCTACGTGTGTGTGTGTGTTTGTTAGAAACCGCTTGAGTGCATGGAAGCGCTTGAGCGCGTTTCCGTTGCACGCGTGTGGGTGTTTTCGCATGTGCACGGATGTGTGGGCATACGTTCATGCACCTCTAGACATCACTCTAAAAGGGCTAAATGTGATAGAGACCAGCACAGCGATGGGGGAAGTGAGTGAAGGAAGATGAACTTGTTATACAAAGTCAACCCCTTCCTCCTACAAGTTTGACCTTGCCCAATGCCTCTTAGCGTCGTACAATATTATTTGCCCTTGTTGGCGTCTCCTGGGAGACAGTGCAATCGCGCAACTAGATGAAATAGAGCTCATTCTGCATTGATGAGCTCCAAAAGGTTCCATTATTGTGTTTTGCTCTGTTGACCGTAGCCCAAAGTGAAGCATGCAGTGTGCAGCTGATATTGATTGACATTTGCAATACGGGGCGATGATCTCACCACAGTATGGCTGTGTGTATGTCTGCGAGCGTGTAAAGTAAGCCTCCAGGCCTTTCTGTTGCCTGTGGTGAATGTTCTTAATTGAGAGACAGAGGAGTTCTTTGCCACATGCACTCTTTCTCACACACACTGCTCCAACTCAGCAGCACTCCTCCGATATCAAACACACGTCACCCCCTCGCTTTCAGTTCCTCGCCGTGTCTGCACACACTTTCACCCCCGAGGCTTTGCGTACCGCACTCTAACCGAATAGCTTCTACAGAGAGCACGGGATTGATCAGGGGTCCTTGAATCCGCGGCAAAGATGAGAGGGGACGAGATGATTTATTAAGGGTGTGCGCGCGTCGTAGAGAAGCAGCATCCTTACATGGCTAAACCTCAGAGAAGGACTGGCTTACATGTTTCACGTGGGAATTAATGCTAATATACGGGCACAACACTGCTAATCTCACAGTTGGGGAGCAGAGTAGTACTACACCGGTTCAGTGGCTGTTAAGAGAAGTAAATGAGGCTTGTTCGATGGATGTGTGTGTGCGCTTTTGGACTTGGGCAGCTGTGTGAAGGAGATATTTGCATATTCATTTAAATTAAAAGTATTAAAAAAGACATGCATGGTTTCGCATTTTATGTGAGAAGAACATGAAGATTCCTGATTGATGAATCTTAATAGCCTGCAGGCTTATAAATCCATCAAGACAACATTAACACACATGGCAAATGAATGCATGCATGTTTCTTTTCCCTCCCTTACAGCTTAGAATTTGAAGCAGAGCCAGTACAGTCAAGGTGACACCTGCTCAGTCTCCGTGCTCGTCTGCCTCTGCCTCTCTCCCATTACTTCACTTGTGGTATTTGCAGCTAGTCAGGTGCCCACTTGTGTGATGTAGATCCGGTAATTGGCAGCAACGGCCCAAGTGCCTGTTAAGACTGCGAGGGCATGAAGGATTCTTTATAAGACTCTGCAACACACTTGGTTAATGGGGTCATGCTGTCGCTCGTGCAAATATAGTACATTGCTCTCAGTTGTTCAAACCAATTATTTTATTTTATTTTCACAAACTATAACAAGATGCAGCTTAACAGCGCTGCAAATATAAAAATCACGTGAGGTCCTCCTTAGTTACTGTTGCTACGTCTGTCAAGCTTTACATATAGAGTTTACACTCAAAACAGTGGCAGATTCAACGTCAACATGTGCAGTAATTTTCAAAACAGTCACTCAGTGTTAAGGAAAAAGCAGGCTTTTGTCGCTACCACAGCAACCCATGCAGTCGGGTTCGGTGATATCAGGACAAACAAATGTGATATGATTACTGAATTTGCCGTTAGTACGCAACAGGATCGGGCTTTATCGGGTTTACAGACTTTCCTGATGGAAAGATCGGCGTGTAGCTAACTGAACTGACTCGGGCAGCCTCGGGATGCCAGGAGCCAAACCGGCAACAAACTAACCGTGGTAGACTACTGTATTCCCTGCCAGACTGGCCACCGCTAGTTTCGGATGTTAGGTCCAGCCGTGTTCAGGTTAGCTCCCTAGTGGGGATGCAATGTACATTCGGTGACTATAAACGCCAATCAGTGTCCATGACAAGTCCCTTCCCTGCCTGTTTTTTACAGGAAACACGTAAAAATTAGGAAGTCAACAGCACTCTGCTTTCCATTTTATGGGGACATTTAAAAATCTGATCTGAGAAACAAATCTGATTTGCTTGCAGTCCTAGTCAACCACTATTGCACAGTAGACTGTGATAAATTACCTTTTGAATAATGCCCTTAAGCAGTATTCGAGGAAGTGTGCATCATTTTTCAGAAATCTGACACATTACTTAGCTGGCACTTTATGAACTTAACTTCACCCTGTGTGACCCTGCGCTTCCACACCTGTCCTCCAGATGTCGCTCAGTCACCCACCTGTGCACGTGTTGTGTGCAGATAAATTATTGCTTCCTCCTTTCAGGATGGTCTTATTTGCTGTTTTCTAACCTTCACAAGCAGTGACTTAACAACATATTTTTACACTAGCAGCTGTAACTAGGAAAAGTGTCAAAGCACAGCCAAGTATACAAAGGTCAAAGTGAAACCTACGGCTAAACAACAACCCTGACCTCAGCAGCAAAAAGAGCGATTTGTTTTAGCAGGATTGAGATTAACATGCTGGTAAACATAAAAGCTGTTGTCGTCGGCTTACGTTCAAACTAATTACACAAAAAGACGGAAAACCTCAATGAGCCGATGTTCAAAAAAAAATCCTTTGCAGAGTTAATTATTTCTATTCAAAACTCTTTCTTTGGTGACCTTTCCTCACAGGGGGAATGACACGCAGCTTTGCTCTCTCTACAAAGTTTATCTTCCTATCAAGAGCATTTCCATTTAATTCCACTTCTTTCCCACTCTAACCTTTGATACAGCGGTTCAGTATGCAAATGATCGTCTTCATATTGTTAGTGAGGTGAATTAGCATTTGCTTTTTTGCCACATTATCTCACTTTGGGTTTACATAAACGTTCATTCTCGGTGTAGCAGTGGCGGTTTGAATTATGCATGAGGGGCCCTTCCCTCGGCTGAATCCTCGAACTTGAGATCAGCATATTTTAGATATTTGCCCATTTTTCTCAGCGTATTTGGCATTAATATGTATCCCTCATCTGAAACTGTGATAGTAACACCTTTTGGGTGTGCGCTGGCCGCACTCTCCTTTAACACAGCTCAAAAAAAAATGTGCAAAACACATGAGATAAACTTGAATGTATTTGCAAAATCAGTGCTTTAACCATATGTATCTTACGCGTTGTGTTTATAGCATGACAGGAAATGCACGGATCACTGCTGTGCTGTTTCGTGTAGCCTACTGTTAGAAATATGTGTTGCAATGCATAAGTTTTTCCTTTATCTTTCTGCATAGTTGAGCATAATAACAGTGGTCTGGGTTGAATACAAACCAAATGCAAACACGGTGGAAGGGTACTCATAACTGGAAACCTTGAGGGCCTTTTAAAAGCATAAATTCAACAAATCTGAGTGTCACTACTGTTGGAAAGTCCATGACCATGGCACTGTTCATCGTATCTAATCATAGTTTGCATTTGAGCTGTAACGTTTTGTTAATGCTGAAGATGCAGAGAGGTCTGAAACCTTCCTGCCACTGCAGATATCCACAAACCATATACAAAACATTATGAAGCGCTATACTCTCATTGAAGGAAATCATCAAAAAAGACTGCTGCAGCTAATACTAGCGCTACCACTTGAAGCTACTACTAGGGGCGGCTGCAGCCCCTGTTGTTCATAAGTGAAACTTACCATAAGTCACTGCTGTGCTATACACTGCATTATTATTCGCAGCAATGGCCTTAATTATTGTCATTATCTCTTTTGTTGTGCGGCAGCAGCTGTTACCTCCAGAAGTATGCCACTGTAAGCCGATACAAATTCCATAATTAAATAAGTCTTACCTTCATGTAGAAATAATCAGAGCATCAACAATCTCTGCTGCTTTTCTCGCACTCTGTTGCGTCACTGAATATGAAGCAGGCTCAAGGCTGACAGTCTGTCCTGATACATAACCACAGTGTAGTTTGACGTCAAATGGCTGACCTCTCACAAGTCGCTGGTAATGAATTGGCCAGTTTGGAAAGTTTCACATAGTTTCTTCATCCAGAACTTTTAGTTGGGCCTCATTTTTTTCATGTATTTCACCATAAACTCTTCACCGTAAACTCTTCACCGTAAAGACATGGACTGTGCTCAACCATTCATTAAAAATTAAGTATGTAAATCTCAATTTCTCACAGTGTTCAGCAGACCAGATGCCTCTACAAACACATAGTGAGGTGTAACTGCCAGTTCAGGCAAAGACTATTAGAGCGTTCGTCTAGTCTTTTACACCAAATATGTGTTTCCACCTGTACTGTAAGCCCATCTCGTGTTGCTCAGTGCTGTCAGCTCAGCTTTAATGCCGAGCTCCTTCTGGATCTGCTTGTATACATGTACACATCCTGGCTGTGTTAAAAAAAAAAAAAAAGTGTTGAAGCACTCATGGGTAAGAAGAAAAAAAATATTCCTGGGTGATTACTTTTGCAGACAAACACCAAACTACACCAAGTTAAGTTTGGAAGTAGGATGGATGTAGACAGCAGATAATGCTGAATTCCATTCACGTGGCTAGATATGACAGCAACACATAAAAAGGGGTCACTTGAACAGTCTACATTGTTCTAAAAGGTGCCGAATAAAACTCTATGGACTCGGCAGCCATCTTTTCAGAGAAATCCATGAATCCAAGAAATCTCCTTTTAAGTTTGGCTGCATATCTGAACATAGTGTCTGGTACTTCTGCTTGAAACTGTGTGCCTCATCTACAAGATAGTATAGAATCCATTATCCTGTCCATATCCATATCCATTCAAGTCTCATGGCTTGTAAGATGGAAATGCATAGCCTGGCAGGGCAAGCCCTCGCTTTCCTGGAATAAACAACAATTGTAATTGCATATTCCGTACTTCATTGCATGGTGGCCTTGTGCTCAGATGCAACTGATCCAATGGAAAAAAAAAAAAACAAAAAAACACAACTCATCATCCAGCAGCAAGAAATGAATAATCACTTTGTTATGATCAGGGTCCATTGGTGACTGCTCAAACCTAAAGCTCTGTGTGCCTTTTCTCAAAGGTGCAGTGCACATTCAGTATTAGGGCACTCCAACATCAAACATCAGAGGTTCTCTTCATGATGGTGCTTTGCTGTGTATTGAAAGCTATTGTGAAGGTGTTTGCCAGTCGACACCAACTTGAAAATGGAAGAGATGAAGGACAGAGCACGGACTCCTTTTTCCACTTGGCTTTTGAGAGTTGTGAAAGTCTGCCCAGAGTTTATAGAACAAGTAAAATGTCATATTAAATGGGTCCCCTTTTTTTTGGCAGATATTTCCTGGACTGGGTGAAAATCATGGAGCCAAAACAGCGAACCCGCACAAAGAAATCATACAGACTTCAACATCTGTAAAGTGCTTCAAGTTACTTTAAATTCTTGGGTTGACTTTCTAAAATCTTTCTGAAACACGGCTTATCTGTGCTTGTGCATTAGAGGAAAGTGGTCCAATTTCCATAAGTCCTCTGAGTGTAAATTACTAGAAAAACGTTACCTAATACTCCATTTTACCATTCAGCCAGTGAAGCGACTTTTGCTTAATGAATCCAGCATTGAGTATGCACTTTTTATCATTTAAATCTCGAAATGCCAGAGAAAAATGCTATTTGGAAGCTGTATCGTGGCAAATTACATCAGGGCATCATTTAAAACCAATGTTTCCACTAAGTTGTTTGCATAATTAACCATTAAGATACAAATATAAATTCATATACTGTTCATTTATATTAATGTTTAAATTCATTACATTTTAATGTATCTAAGAGTGCATTAAATTACAATTAGTTAGGGTTTGATAGAATTGAATAGAATAGATACTTGACAACATAATTAGAATTTTTCCCTGAAGCAAGGACAGACTATATCCCTAGGGTTTATTCCTGTTTAGAATAAAATATATCTTGAATGATTCATTTACAGTATGTTTGGTAGCATCTGATACATGTCACAGAATTTTAAAATGCAATAAGTGACCCAATTATTCTGCCCTACAGAAATCAAAAATTCCATCGCAAGAATACTGCAGCCCCCCTCATAGCTAATCAATAACACATATATCATCTCGTCTTGCGGCTTCGACACTCCCAATCAGCCAAATGTGAGCTCCCAAAAATCTAAAGGTGAGCAGCATCACTCTCAAAGTTTCATCAAATTCCAATCAGCAGCGTCTGAGATGTCTGATCTATAGTCCAAATAATCAGGCCGTTGTTACAAAACAGTCATTCCCCAGCTCATATTAACATCCATCTTTCCTGAGCAGCAGGCACATTTGCACACGCACACACACACACACACACACAGGCTGCCCTGGTAATTCCTCTAACCAGGCCCAACATAAAATCATACCCCGATCAGAAAAAGCTATTCAAATAAAAGGCAGCCTCATAAAACATCTTTATTACTATTAGTGCAATTTACTGTGGGGTACAATCAAAGAAATTGACCATTTATAATTGTAAGTGCTCTAAGAGGGAGAAGATGGACAATAATAGCAGGATGATGGTGTTGTGGAAAACAACATGGAAAGACTGCCGCACAACAAATGGCGTAAAAAATGTCCTTTTTAACAATGAAAGTTTTATGATCTGATATATTATATGACCATATATGACATATATATGGCCAGTGATGGATAAAAGTCGATCATAAGTGTCATTGCAGGGTTTTATGCATAGGAAATGGCTCCCGTGGGTCCTTGAAATCCTTGAAAGTCTTAAAGGTCTAAAAGTTTTTAAAAATCGACATAGGTTATTAAAGTTCTTTTACTATTTTTTTATACTTAACTTGAGTAAAAGGCTATGTTTCGCTGCTGTTGTCTGTGATCTTCTATAAAGCCTGCTAGTCCTCATTATGTAACAGTAATTAACCTTCATCCTTGTCTCAAACTATGCCGTGATGGGTCCTTTAATTTGAGAGACTTGTGCCAGGAAAGTCCTTGAGTTTGGCGTTTGAGAAGGTGTAGAAACCCCGAGGAAAAGAAACTGAGACCCGCATTTTAAGACATTTGACATTTTGAGCATTTTGTAATTATTATGGCACATTTCCAAACAGAAGTCAGCTAGCTACTTGACCTGTGTTACAGTGACTGAGTGGACTAATTAGAGAGGTGGGAAGGAAGTCGCACTCTTCTACGCTGGACAAAAATATATCGACTACTTGACATAAAAACTGGAGTTAGCCCTTGACTTTGTCAGCGGTGTGATTAGCCCTGTGTACATTAGCAGCCTGCGGCGGGGGGGGCATTTCATTGGTATCATGGACGCGACAGAATTTAAAAATCAAAGCTGTGAAGCCCTGCCTTCATTTGCCCTGCCACTTGAACACTTTCCCCTTATCTTAAATGTCTTCGCCACCGGCGGGCAGACGTGACTGTAAATGGCAACCCGCCCCCTGAAAATGAGTGTAATATCTGTAGCTTGGCTGAGCAAGCTTTGCCCTATAGCATCCACCAAACATAGTAACTTCCCTGAGAGACGCACTCAGCACCAGGCTCTGCCTTTCTATCAGTTTCCCAGAGTCTGGCAGTGTTCACAAGCAGGTCTAGGTGAGGAAAATTAATTCTACATTCTGGCTGCCAGCCTACCAAAGTAGCAGCAGCTAATACCAAAGACTCCAACTTGGGTACACAATTGAATATTAGTCATAAGCTTTGATAGCAAAGGTTTAGTACATAATTTTCTGACATTTTCTTAGATGATGGGTTAGATTAGACTTCAAGGAAAAACATAGCGGGGTCCCAGTACTTTAAAAACACTCCAATGCTGGCTGCAGAATAAGTCAGTCTCCATAAGGCCCCATATTAAAATCTCCTACTTCACAGCAGAAATAAACATGTTTACAGCCTGGTACAAAAAAACAGTTTTGGTCTCAATAGCTAATTTTCCTGTTCATGAAAACTGTACTGGTGGGTGCTATTACAGGTGGCTTGTTGGAGCACCCAGGTGTCATTCAGCCTGCCTCAGCTATACCCACAATCCATGTCTTTGCCGACTTTTAGATTAGCCGGGAGGCGACAGAGGCAGGATTGGCAATATGGCGGCTGCCAGAGCCACCACATTCTGAGCTTTGCTGTGGCTCTTCAGAAACCTGTGAGTGATGTCACGAATGTTTTCTATTCATCATTACATTCATCTGGAATGTGTGCTTTTATCCACTCAATAAGCTATTTTTATTGTCCTACATGCTAGTGATGCTCTAAAATAGCACTGTGGAAAAATCAATATAGGTGAATAATATCACATGAAGACTCTGGCCCAAAGGCTGTCAGCATTTACCCATGAATGTAAGTATGTTAATATACCATGCTGTATGAGCATTGATTTAATACTGCATATGCAGTATGGTGTGTGTGGAACTGTAGACGAGATCTACGAGTATGACAATAAAAGAACATAAAGAATGGTTTAGCTTCCACTGCTTCTTAACTCCAAAGTTTAATTGGTTGGGGCCGACTGACAGAAATGAACTCTGTTGAGACCTCTTCTCATTGGTCAGTTATTTTCTTTTACACCGCCCACTTGTATGATCACTGCCTCTGAGATTAAGGCGACCAAATGAATTCTCTTTCATTAAAAGTTAATCCGTACACGTTATCCACTGCAGCTTTAGTTTCATGATGCAGATTTGGTGCAGCACAGTAAACGTATACAGTTTCAGCATCAGTGCGCCCGGCGATATCTGAATCCATAACCTGGGTAGCTTTGCTGCCATGCTCCCTATTGAGTTACTCATACCTCTCTTTTATTGTTTGAGTCTCTTGAGCAAATATGAATCACTAACAGAGATTAACTGGCAAGCATCCTAAATACAAATCCATTTTAAATTGCAGGAGCCTAGGTGGACAGATGTAGCCGCTTCCATCCAATAATGTTACAATTTCCACTGTGCCCTGCTTTTTTCTTTACTTCGCTGGGAACATGCGGCACGGTATGTGCTTCTTTTGAGCGATTATGCAACATTTCAAGTTTTAAATTAGGTAATGGATGTCCTAGTATCAGTTGCAAAGAGCGCAGATGGACAGATGGAGCTTCACTCTGGCCTGCTTTTGCCTCACCATGCTATGCAGTCATACAGTGTGTGAGCTGCTTTCAGCTAGTGCACAATGCTTCATGGTGTTATTCCCGCGGTTTTGCTTGACGTTTTCCTTTCAAAACATACTAATGGAACAAAGCTGTGCAGTTCTTTATGTTTAATACATTAGAGAGAAGGGACACATTAAAGAGCTGTGATTAGAATATGCACTTCAAAGTTAGTTACTATTCTTACACCTCAAGCTGTCAGTTTGTTTCAGCGGTGTAAGAACTATTCAGAGCGTAAAGGTCCGACGTGTCAGATTTGAAGGGATTTATTTCGAGAATATGGCAGGCATGGAATATAATATCCATAACTATGTTTTCATTACTTTGACAATCACCTGAAAATAAGAATCTTTATGTTTTCTTACCTTTTTAAAATGAGATTTTTATATCTACTGAGTCCACCATGTTGAACTGTTGTGTTTCTACAGTAGCCCAAAAGGGACAAACTGAACACTGGCTCTAGACATTAAATGTATTTCCTTTGTGCTTATTATGGAAAAATGAGTTGAAGGGGGTTGCAATCCGCCACTGACACACTGCCACTAAATCCTACACTGATCTATGGTAAAATAATTCAGCTATATTACACGAGAGGGTGTGCTTTACTGTCATTATCGGCATGCCAGTGATGCGGTCAGGAGAGCACTGTGTACCCTGCAGTATGTAACTCTCTGCTCCGAATTCGCTCACCTGCAAAAAGTACATAACGCTTTACAGCACCAAGTCACACACCACCAACTTATTTCACTGATTTTTGGTGAAACTGGATCATATTTTATGGGGAAAATGTTTTCTATCTTTCCCTCTGATGTCCTCTGGCTGCTGTGCATCAACTCTCTGTGATTTACAGAGTTTCCTGTTGGACAGTAAAGTAAGCTGCTGTGATCTATAGCGGCTGTCAGCTAGTGGAGTAAAAAGTACAATCTTTGCCTCTCAAATATAGCGGAGTAGAAGTATCAAGTTGCATAAAATGGAAATGTGCTTGTAGTGGTACAGCACATGCAACACAGTACTTATTTACATTAATGTACTTAGTGACATCTCTCTATCAGTATTTAAAGCTATTTATTTATTTATTTTTTCAGTAAGAACTTAACATGTTTTACATTTGGCAACTGAAGCGCTCTGCTGAAGAAGGCAGCTCAGTCTGTCTCATACAGTTGACTGCCATTGTTCTGGCTTTGCCATTTAACGCCATTTATGTTTTTTTTTTTTTTAATGTGCTCTATAAATAAACTTGATTTAATTCACAAGCCTGCATCTCTCACATTCGGAAGACCATAACCCAGCCGTGTTAATTTGAATGGATGGATAGTCCAATAAAAGTACATAATGAGTTGCAGTGTCAGTCCACAGATCACCAGTGATGAAAAAGTTGGATTTGCGAAGTATTTATCGGAGCAGATTCAGTATTTTGCACCAGCTTGTATTAGAATACAAACAAGAGAATTGTCCCTTATCAGGCAAAAGCTCAGCAGTCATTCGGTCTTATTCACAGTTTGACAAACATTTGGCTTAACCTCCAGTCAATATGCAATTACACATGGCCAAGTGCTTACAACAGTCCGAAAACCACACAGAATTAAATTTGATAGTGATTAATTATTCATGTGAGCCATGCAATATTTATATCCTGATAAGAATAAATAATTCAAGATGATCAATTATGTATAGATTTGGCATAACTAAATGCAATGTTTCTATAGCCTTTATCCACACGGAGCACAAAGGAAAATGCAGTAATTAAGAAACGTAGAGGACTTTTTAACCAAACATTCAGTCAATAGCAACTCATTTGACTTTATAGATTCAAGCTGCTTAATCTATACAAACTATCAGTCCTTTGCTTGCTTGCTCTCACCATAGATTTTGCAGCTGTATCCATTATGAAAGTCCCGCGTTCTGTGTGAGCCGCACGCCACTGCAATTCAGAACTTCATTACTGCTCTATCACTGGGATTTATTACGCAGAAAATTCTCATTTTCATCACTTCAGCCGTCAGAAGGCGTGAGGTTTGACGTGCCAGACGGATGGCTGAAAGACCCGAGTTTTGTGTTTCACAACAGCACAAAGTGTCATAATGCGCACATTTACATCCAGTACAAGCACATCCCTGCATTGTTGGCTATGCCGAGCTGCTTGACTGCAGCAGCTGGGATTTAAAAAAGGATTTTAATTCCAATAATTCCAGCATATTGTTTTCTTTAAGACTGCATTTTCTTTGTATGTTCTTTCACTCTGTCTCCCAAAACTATCGGCCAAAACATATGTAAGCCTTTAAAAACAGATCAACTGTACTTCCTTTTATTTTCCAAAATAGAACAGGCGACAAATATAGAAATATTTCCAAGCAATCACATATATTGTTGTTGTTTTGCTACATTTATCTTCCCCCACAAACGACCAAATAACCAAAAGTATATAAATCTTTTAAAAAAATTATATAAATCACAGCAAAAACTTCATGCAAACTGAGTTTCCTTCATTTTTTTTTTTTTAAAGAAAAAGGCCTGCCAAAAATATAAATCTCAAAAAAATGTACAACAAATGTAATCTCATTTTACAGCACTCCCTTTATTTTTAATAACAGAATCTGTTTTGATCAATGCACATAAGAGAATGTGAATTTGCACTGGTTGGTAGACGGCTGTTTTTGTTGGTGGACCACGTTTCAGTTTGGCTTCCTGCTTTTATGATTCACATCATCCAACTTTTCCATTCACAAAGATCTGCTTTGGCCTCCTGGTGCTTTTAAGGAATTAGCTAATGATTATGAATATTAACACCAAATCAGCAAAGGAAGCGGCAACACGATCACAAGTTTCCTGGACGGTGACAACAGCAGAGAAATGCTTTAAAAATTTTTTAAAAAGCCCCTCACGTGGTGTGTGAACGTTTCATCAATATGTTGTTAAGATGCCAAAACAGCATTAACCTGCCAAAGATGTCATGCCACGCTGGCTTGGTTAGATGTGCTCACATTTTGAACGCTGTTAGCTTTTAGTTCAAGGATGTGTTTATCAAGTCCTGATATGGATGGTAAAAGGGCTACATCATGTATATTCATGCTGCATGTGTCTCATATTTTGCCTGCAAACACATTAGTGTCAACTCCGTCTTTACCCAGTGTCACATGCAGCACAAGCCGCAGCCTACCTGACATGGCGTTAGAGCGCTACACCTTTTGATGTGTGCGCAATCAGCTCATTTGAAGTATTTATCGTTTTCATGGATGGATGCTTGCTTCGCTTCTATCTCATCAATAGAATTAGGTTGCAAAATTTAAATGCAATTAAATGTTAGTATTGAGAATTTTTTTTTCCCTCTAGATTATTCCAGGTAAAAGGTTTGCTCACACAAATCACTGACGAAGAAGCAAAACACACTTACCAAGCCATCTTTATAATTACCCTCTGGAGTGCTGTGGTAGAAAACAGACCTCAACGTTTAATTGTGATCAAGGAAAGAAAACATTTTCCTCTTATTTGTTGGGCTCATGGATTTAGAAATCAAAATACCAAATAAGATATTCTGACTTTTGGAGCCTATTCCAGCTGACATTGGGCGTGAGGCTGGTTACACCCTGGACAAGTCGCCAGTTCATCACAGGGCTGACACACAGAGCCGAGCAACCATTCACACTCACGTTCACACCTACAACTTAGTCACCAATTAACATTTTAAGTGCACGTCTTTGGACTGTGGGTAGCCGGAGTACCCGGAGAGAACCCATGCAGATGCCAACATGCAATCCCCACACAGAAAGAACCTTCTTGCTGTGAGGCAACAGTGCTAACCACTGCGCCACTGTGCCGCCAAACTAAATGAATATCCAACAATGATTAGTCTAAAAGGTTTAATAAAGGACACAAGCCGACCACGAACCCAAAAGTCTGCTGTCATAAGTGTTACAGTTTGCAAAACACGATTGGTTTCCACACTATGTCAACCTCTTTAAATTGTTTATTAAAGAGGTGGAATACTCTTTCTGAGTGAGGATGAAGATACCGCAGAGTTTTGCTCTCTTTGTGTCCCTCAGGGTGAGGCAGGTAAACATTGCAGTGTTGAACCAGGCTTTCTTCTGCACACACTTCAGCATTTTCAAGTGGAACAACTTGTTGTGCCTCACATCTTGATAGGCAGAAATAAATGAAGCTAAACGAACTAAATTGCTTTTAAGTGCAATCCAGCTCTCGAGTCATTTCTAAGGTAATTACATCAAAATATCAGATCATGCACCAAATTAGGCAGGAGGTAAAACAGAGTAGGAAGGAAGGAGCAAAGGGAACATGAAAGAAATGAGATAGGGACTGTGAGAGACTGGGAGGGCAATAAAAATATGAAACAGCAAACAGGATGACTGCATCTGAAGGAGTGGGTGAGGTGAAGATATATTTGATTCTATTTTTACAGGATAACTCCTTAGATGTGTGATGACAAATGATTTTCTCTGTGTCACAGAAAACAAAGTGCCCCACTGGGAGCCCTGTGCTATTTCATGATTTCCCTGACCCGGGCAGTGACAAAGTGAAAGTAAAGAGAGAGAGAGACTTCCAAAACCAGCCACAGGCAGTCCCACAGCATTAGAAATAAAGTAGGCTTATAGGGCATGACGGTGCATGTTTACATGCAGCTGGCAGGTTTAATCCGGTGTAGGTAGGTGTGTTTGTGTAAGGACGAGCGTGCAACAGAAGAGGGTGCCTGGTGATTGATTAAAACAGCATGGCAAGATTGTACAAGTGTGTCTGTGTCAATAGCCAACTGCGTAACGACTGAGCAGAATGTGTAATCAATGCCATTTGCCTCAGGAAGGAAGGACAGGTTTTAATCCCATGAGCGGTGCCTTGCATTTGACATTGATGACTCTCAATACTAACCTCAATTTTTCAAAGGTGCTTGGAAATCAATTTGTTCTTGAGACGCTCTGACCTCTTTGCCCACCTTTTGATTCTCTCAAAATTCCTATCGATTAGTCCAACTTACAAGGCCCCAGCCACATTTGCCGTAGCCTTTCGTTGGATTATTGGATTTGGATTGGCTTGTTTTGTTTCCCTTTACTTAAAGCTACATTAATCAGTATTTATTGATAGTAACATTGGATTAAATGACTCTGCAGTAATGTCAAATTGTTGCTGGTAACATTGTTTGGGTTTGGTTTTAGTCCAAATTGGCAAAATGCCTTAGTAACAAGGTGGTTGATGAAGAGAGGCAAATATCTTGAAATACTTTGCAGAACCAGACAGTTTTTGTAACCTTTGTTGAACCAAAATGCTCTCCGGAGATTAAAAAAACCCCTAAAAGGAAAACTTGAAACTATGGAAGAAGAAAAAAATGCAAAAAATGATAAAACACACACACTCACATGCTTTTACCATCCAACCAAATCAAACTGCGTTCCACCTAACTGATATGCCATAGGTTTAGGCAGTTTATAGCGATCTTTTGCCCCAGCTTCCTGTTTCAAAAGAACAAATTTTCTGTTAAAGAAGTAAAGATATTGTTTATTTCATTGGGTGTGCAAAGTCAGAATCGTCAAAGGAATAGTTCGACATTTTGGATTCATGGTTTCTCATCTAAGTCGAGATGATAGCCAGGAAATAGCTAGCTGGCTTAGCATAAAGGGAAAACTGTTGAAGCTTGGCACCATCCAACAGTGAAAAACAAAAACATCTGAAATCCTAAAGTTTTCTAATTGGCATGCTATATTTCTTGGGTTTCATTTGCACAAAAACATAAGTAAAAATAATGAACTATATCTTGACAGTATTTCGGACAATTTCCCCCAAATGTAGCCTACTATATATTTTAGTTTTTCAATTAATGATTAGTATTATTATTATCATCAATTAAATGCAAAAATGATTGGCAGAGTAAACAGTCATCAAAACACTTTTTGTCCAGCCAACAGTTGAAAGCAGAACATCCTCACAATGGAGAAGCTTTAACTGGGGAATGTTCATCTTTTCTTAAACATAACTCAAATGGTTAATTAATTTTCTTTTCTTTTCTTTTTTTTGTTGATTAAATTCTGTCCATTGACTAATTCATTATCCCCTTATTGTCTCAGCTCTGCTATATTTATTTGAAACATTGTATCTCCTTCTTTATGCATGAACCATTATAAGAAGCATTTAATATCGCACAAACACGATAAGCCTGGGCTTTTGATTTGTCTGCAGAAGAAGTCAGACAAATGTTGGTTTTCATCCAACTGAGGAAATAAATCTGACCACAGGCTCCTCAGCTGAGGGTTTTGTGTGAAAATATTAGCAGTGCTAATGCTCTGCTATTCAAACAAATGGGAAGTATTAATGTTTATATCAAACATTATATTATCACAAATTAAGATCTGTCGGAGGCAGCAGACTCTGCACACATTCATAAATTTCCAGCGTGGAAACTTTTTGGAACCACTTAGAAAAAATATAAAAATCAGTGAAATGGATTTACAGGTCTGGATGTTGGCATTGGTCAATTATTCAATCACAGTTTGTTTCCACATATGACTCATTCTTAGGGGGTTGGATTGTTAGGGGAGAGGAATATGGATATTGTAAAACAGGAGGGAGAGGAGAAAGGATAAAACGAGGTAAACAAATGTGATTGGGGTAAACAAAAGGGGAATAAGCCTGAGATTTGGGAGATAAAATGCTAAATACCTGAGAAGTGTAATTTATTGATGGAATGAAAGCAAGGCATATTATGGCTTGGTTTTCCATGTGTGAATTGCTGGGTCTTTATGAGATTATTTTTTTGCTCGTGAAATCGTCTTTTTTGAGGAAAAACTCATTAACAGTGTTTTGGAATGGAAGGCTTTGACTAAATAGGATGGGATCAATTTAAAGTCCCAATGAAATGGAAAGCAGAGTGCCGTGTGCTTCCTCATTTTAACAGGTTACCTGTAAAAACGGGCAGATAGGGAGCCCTGTGATCTAGTGCCGGGGTCCACCTTCCAGTGAACACCGCCAGACCCAGGACTGAACACAACTTCGCACACCAGCGGTGGCCAGGGAATACCTGCTATGTGGCATACCATACCATTTTTGTCATTGTTGCCCAAGATTTAGGAGTATAGGTGACATCTAGCACTAGACATACGTGATAAAAACACTTAAGCATCAATCTTATGTTGCTCTAAACAAGCCCTTGCTGACCAGGTGCACACATTAGAAGCAAACCTTTGAGCAATTTAAGGATACTTCAAGATTTTCCAGCAATCAGATGTATATATTTGTCTGATCTCACTAATTGGCCCTTGATTGCTTGACTGCTAAACAGAATAAATGCATAATTGTCTAATTAGACATGATTAATTCAGATTTAGATGTGAAATGATTTTGGTGTGTTTGGGGAGATATTTAATTTGTGACACTAGGTTGGGGTTAAATTAATTAATATGAGAATTACCTTCCGTGATTAGGTCTCAAAAAAGCCCCACACCTAGCCATCAGACAGGAAATGGGGCTAAACCTGGGGGAAAATTAACAAGGATGTACAATGAACATGGCACCTCAAACTGAGACTAAATTACAAGAGCTTGGTGAAAGGAGAAGTGCCGGAGAGATTTTCCATGTAGTGCTCCGAGGGAGCAGGCAGTTACAATAACAGCTCTCAGCTTTCGCCTAAGCTCACTCATATTGGCATTGACCTTTTGACTTTTTCAATGTAACTGAAAGATTTTAACCATCTATCAGCTGCAAAAACCTACAAGTCTTGATGTGTTTGATACACAAGTTCACTGTCATTGCTGAGTCATTTGGGGAGTCATTTGTCAGTCACTGTTTTTTTTTTTCACAAAACACATCTTTTTATGTTCTTTAAAATATCCTGTGACACGCTTTGACACATCATCAGTGACGTAACCGGAGATCATCAGGTGTTTCAACATCTGACACCCATGCCCAACCATTCCTGTCAGGTTTTATCAGGTCCCTGCATGTATCTTATGTTGCACGTGTGGTCATCCACAGCCATCTTGATGCCTTTTCTGCGCCATCGGTGTTGTTCCTTTATGGCTTTATCCCTGTGCAGTCCTGTGATGCCAAAGAGCTTGAAGGCTCCATGTAGGGATTGGCTGGCGAAGCCTCTGCAGCCATCCTCATTGACCACACATTGCACACCATCCAATCAAGTCTCTGTATTTGGATCTTTTTCTCCATGGAGGCCTCCTCCATCTGGTCTTTCTGAGAAATTCCAGCGAGACAACTTGCCTTGCTGGCATTCGACATGTCTTGACTAAGTGTGGTCTCTGGTGTCTGAGATCTTGAGCTGCCTTCCTAGGTAGGTCAACCTTCAGCTGCCAGCCCTGTACAGTGGCAAGAACCCCACTTAATGATCTTAGGTGCTGCCGTGGCTTCTCCACATCGACAAAGCCAATTCCCTTGGGTGCAGGCAGGTTTCCTACTGTTAATCCATGTGCAGATGGTGTCTGCTTGTGCTCTCAACACCTGGTCATGACGCTAACGGTATCGCACTTCCCCCAGGGCCTGCAGACAGTAGCTCGGGATATACTCCCTGCGACATGCGGACCCGATTTTAGGCATTGTAATAACAGTGCTCATGAAACAGCTGAATGTCTTATTTTCTCCTCTACAAAGGCTTTGCCCTGTCTAGGGACTTGATAGGGATATTCCACCTCCTGCTGCAATATTGAGGCAAAATGACATCAAGACATGTTAACTGATCACACAAGAGCAAAACACAACTCTCATGCTGCAAGAAGTGCTGATACGGCAGGCCTCCATGAATGTATGTCACAGTCATGCAGTAGGTAAACTGGGATCTCACCTATCTCCTGCCAAACAGAAGGTGGTGGGTGGTATATGTGGCAAATGCATCTGTCAAAAGACCACCAGCACTGTATCGTGCTATAACAATACATTTGTCACATCTCTTCCTGCACAACAACACTGGTGGGGGTCAGGGATGCATGTATGAAGGGCGTAGGAAGTGCTGAACTCACAAAGAGGCTAATTTGGAACACAGATGATTCAATTTTCCTTTTTTACCCTTCTTTGTGGGGTTGACGATGGGAAGCCTTGAGTGGAACGCAGTGCTCTTAGGCATAACAACCACTCTTTTTGGCCTCATGTGGTGCCATTCAGGCTTCATCTTGTAAGCTTTGCCTTGAGTAGACCAAAAGTGCACTCACTCTCAGTCTCTAAGCCAAAGCAGCAAGCATCAGTGCTGACTTAATTGACAATGACTTAAGAGGTCTGCACAATGGGCTCGAGAGGCTACTTTGGAGTGGGGCTTGAACAATATCAATAGGAATATATTACATAGCAAGACCATCTAAGGCAAAGAGGCCTACTACTCCCAAATAATTTTGTTTTTTCTCAATGGATCAGCAAGTTACAGAGAAAAAAGATTTCAACCCAAACAGATATTTCATCATGTGAAAAATTACACTACATGAAAAAAAATTAGCGTTGCAAGCCTAAAAAAAACAACAACAAAGACATTTGCAAACTATCCTGATGGGAGTACTCTCTATATTGCATTTAAACATTCATTTAGTCAAGCTGGGTTGAATCTGTGATCATGTCTTTTTTGATACTATCATTACAAGTTGCCAAAGTTGCAAAAATGTTCATTTGCCGCCTATAGGGGACTTTAATTAAATTACATCATAGTGTACAGGCGTCTCTGTGATTTGTTCTACGCCTAGGATTTGAAATGAGTCAGATAACAACCAATCAATCTTTTGTTTTCTCTCAAGGCCAACCTATTCATTTAAATTTAGAGAAACGTCAAAGAAAAGTAATTCTGGATTCAGTCCATCTCATTGATTTACTTCCAATTTCATATAATCAGCAAGTTAAAATATAAAGATGGAATAACAAGTCGCAAAGGAAAATGCAGAGTAATTAAGATCTAGCATGCCCTTGATGAGAAACAAAAGGGCGTAATATGCCTTACATATTCAGAAAAGTCAGTCCAACTGCTTCTATAATCACTGCATATTTTACAGTGTGTTTACAACTTGTGGACAGACTGCCAAACGAAAGAGAACAGGTTGACTGTCTCATATGTTTTGCAAATGAGCCTGTACAGCACTGATGTATCTAGCCTGTGGAAGTATTCCTCACAAAGTAAACATGGCCGCAAAAACAATTGTATCCCAAGGGACCCGCAGCAAGTGCAAGAATTTCCGCGAGGAGGGGCTGTTGGGGGATGCCAAGTGAGCACAGTTTGTGGTAACAGCCATAACACTTTCAGATGGGAATTACCTTGTGTTGTGTATCCGGCTTTTTACTCTCTTACATGCAGATTCTTCCCCTGAAACCATTCATTGATCATGAAAATTAAGCCCAAGCATATTTATTTGCCAGCTCGACTCTACCACTCAAGTAGGCTCAACATTTGTTTTCCTGGTTGTCACCATGTCTCCAGGGAACCATGTGCCACCTGTTCTGTTTCCGGGCGGAAAATGATTGCAGGGAAGTGGGAACGGAGGGTCTTATTTTGCCTCCTGATTTTCAGTGAGAGTTTGGTGGCACATTAGCCTGCAGCTTCGACTCTCTCTGCACCGTGAACAAGCCGGAGACTTTACAGCAAAAATGATTGATGAGTGGCTCTCAGCAGAAGAAGTCTCAGGGGTGTTTTCGGAAAAAGTCAACTTTTAAAATTAAGAAAAGCTATTTGATTTGAGATATATATATATATATATATATATATATATATATATATATATATATATATATATATATATATATATATATATATATATATATATATATATATATATATATATATATATATATATATATATATATATATATATATATAATGCTCATTTATTTTTGTAAAAGGTAAGATAACACAATTAGCACAATTTATGCTGGATATTTCACAGTGATGCCTATACGTTCACCTATAATTCCAGAGCAAAACAAAATGGGATCTTCACCCTTTAAATTTCATGTATGACACATATTTCTTTTGCACATGAGTCAGTGTTATTAGACTAATATAACTAGGAGTTTCTGTAGTTAAAGACCTGTGGCATCTGAGTGAAACATAGGATGTGATCAGTAAATGAATCAATGGATTATTCAGTTAATGTTCTGACATCCAACTGAAGGTGAAGCTGCTTCATGTAAATTGCTGCTGAGAGGAGATCGGAAAGGCCCGTGGCCTCTATGTTTATATCCGCGTCATTCAAGATTTATGAATCTAATGCACACCGACTTTGAATATTTGTCCTATGATTCATTCATTAGTGTTTCTGGAGCAAAACACACAATGCAAAGTTTTCTGCTTGAACTTGCATCACAGAAATTCTTCACTCTTAATGTGGTGCTGGAATTACGAGTGACATCTCCCCAGTGGATTTCAGGTTAGTTAACCAGTTTGCACTTGTTTTATCTAAATTGTGTTCAAGCCTCTAGTGAAGTGCATATGGAGCACAGTACCTCAGTCATTACCACTGTTGCCCCGCACCAAGAAGGTCCGGACGATAGGCTATTCTGTGTGCAGTTTGCATTTTCTCGGTGGACTCGCTTAAATTTCCTCCCACGGTCCATGGACATGCAGGTCAGGAGGACTGCACAACCAATAAGGAGGAGTGTTTGTGTCGGCCTCTGTGTTAGGGCCAAAACTGTGGCATGTGACCTCAATAAGAAGTGAACATCAGCTGCACTGTTCAAAACAATGCTCTGACCAATGCCCTGAGTATGTACCATGGATTTATATAGAGAACTGGATACATTGGAAGTGGGTCTCCATTCTTTCCTCTGAATGTTGCTCAGTGGCGCATGAAGCCGGAATAGCCACTTCTTGTTGTAAAGGAATTACCCAAATTAATCAATACTGAGTACGCTATAAAGGCCAAGTGGTCCATTCCACAGGCTGAGCTGGCTAACTTTTGGTTTCTTGAATTGAAATGAAATGATTGAATGTTTCGTCTCTTCTATACTTGCCAAATGTTATTGGACCAAATGCATCATTCACCAATTACAACTACTTCTTTCACAGCGTAAAAAGATACCATTTGGTGATTATGTCAAATTGGCCTCAAAGTCCAGTGCACTTCCTTGGTATATACTCAGTTTGTTTGTAGCCCAGAGTTGGCAACAAATTGCACTCTGTATTTGTGGCCTGTACATTTAAAAGGTCGTCAAGATATAGTGAGGACAAAGAAACAGTTGCATTTACGTTGAGATACATGATGTGGACATGTGTTGAGGATGGATATAATGGTGGGGGCAGCCATACTGATGCGCTTAGTTTACTGTCTGTACATTGACCTATTGTCCTGCGAGGGCGCTTACAATCTAAGCAGTGTTTCCTGCCTTCTGTTCCCCTGACAATTTAAGTAATCACAGTCCACAGTGAATGTTTGCAAGCAGCTCAGTTCTCTCTCATATACACACAAATCACAAAATACTGTTTGTATGCCTGGTCTTACAAAAGGGCTGAAATAGTTTCCATATCAAGTGAAACTCCACAAATGTACATTTTCTGGCAAGGTCACACTTGATCGCACTACTATTCTATAAATGAGGCTCCTTGTTGAGTCTTTCCTGCAGCGGCATAAGGCCAGGCAAGGATACGGAAGCAACACCCACAGAAAAACAGGAAGATTAAAAAGAGGCGCTAAAGTTGTGGGTTATTTTTCGAGTCATTTAGTTTTACAGGAGCAGGCCTCAGTCTAAGAGGGAAGATTCACTTTCAGGCATGAACCTTGGGCTGTGTTAACCTTTAGAAGAGCAGCAAGAAACAGGCAGAGAAATGGAAAGAAAGTCAAGTCAAATAAGTAGGGATGGAGAGCATAGAAACTACAGGGAAAGGTTTAGATGAAAAGAGGAAATGACACAGAGAAACAGGAGAAGAAGAAGGAGAGCAGAGCAGAGAAAGGAGCGCGACCTTCTGTAATGAGCCCTGGTTAAGAAGCAGCACTATGCCGTCTGTCACGTTTCATTTTGTATCGATGCCTCCGTGCATTTTCTCTCTCAGTCCCCGTGCTGTAATCATGTCGTCTTGTAGAACTTCAAGATAAAAAAACTTAAGAAATGTTCTCTGTCACTGGCTCCTGTGGTTGGTGCCTCTGTTCATTTCCCATTTCAGAAATCGAGACTGGAAATTTGTACAGTGTTCCGATGTTTCCATTCATGGAGTCGCACTGTTGTCTTTCCTCGATCAGACGCTTTGAGTCTACAAGGCAACATGGCACGCACAAATACACAACACCGTCTTTGATCCAAATGCAACAAGGCCTGGCTTGACTGTAAGCACTCTAAGGTAGGCTTCTAGTTCTTGTCAGAGTGGTCTCTAGATAGTTTCCCTTCAACATGATGGCACTGTATCTTTGACAGGACAAGAATAATTACAGATGATCATTTGAATATGAATGGAGACGTGAAGATTGTTCCCCCTTAAGGAGAACTGAGTGCCCTCAATCTGAGAAAGTTGTCCTCAAATTTCCCCCTCAAAAAAGTTTCTGACAGCACGAGTCAGAATATTTGCCCAGACAGTCACAATGATGCTATTCTCCGCAGAGTGCAATAGACCAGAAATGCCACAGATCTCTAAGTTGCTGATGGCAAGAAAACTCCAATTTCTGACTGCACTTCTAATTGAGTGGATGAAGGCCGATGTGTGAGGCGAACTTTGGCATCACTCTGACTGCACATTTTCCCTGGAAAAAAAGAAGGAAAACAATGCCGGCTAATTGGCATTTTTCAAAGATGCACCCTCTCTTCAAAGACGTAAAAAAAAAAAAAAAAAAAAGGCCATCGGTACATGGTTAGAGATTAACAAGAAAATCAAATCTGAGCTTTTCTAATTACCTAAAAGTCATATACACGGCACGGTGTGATGAGCTTTGTTGTGCTCTCTGAGGTAATTCCTTCAGTCCTCAAAGTGAAGCTATCCAGTTTACATTGTCGTTTTTTCTTCGAGGGTCAGACTGCTTGCACACCCCAATGTTATCTTGATTCGTGCATCTCCGCCTTTTATCACGGAGTTGTTTCTACTGACACAGACAAAACGAGACTCCCCATGGACCAATTATTTTCGCTTTCTCATTGGCAGCGCGGCATCACTATTAGCGTGGGCTTATGGATATAGCTAAAGCAGCATATGATGTCCTCCGCTTGTGCGTGGGCGTGTACACGCATTTGCATGCATGCGCATGTTACAACTGACAGGGCGGTGCATCAGTGTGCTTCTATTACGAGTCTTCTTCAGAGTCCTCACAATGAGAGCTCTGACTCCGGAGGGAGCCTGTCCAGATCCAACAGAGAAACCAAATAAATAAGACGATGCTGGAAAAAACCCCAAAAAACAGTGAAGCTGTCAAAGAAACATGAAGAGCGCACGCCCAGGCCTAATGAAATTGGCAACATGAACACAGAAGGTGTTTCATGGCGATCTCATGCCGGTGTAATGATTCCATGCCCTGGATTGTACCAATTCCAGCCAATTTCAGACAGGTGTTTACTTCGACTGAGTGGCCAGCGCCTACGGCTGTCTTCACAACAACACATTTCATTTAGATTGGTGGTGCTATTAAAGTGGGGTGGAGGGGGGGGGGCTGCTGTGTTATATTGAAGTCTTGAAACATTCCACTCACGAGTGCTTCCAAGCGAGCTTCATCCAGCCAGCTGTTTTTTCTTTAATTGAAAATACCACATCTTCAAAGGGTGTATGTTTCACAAAGTCCCTCAATCCAAGTCTTTGCAGTCATTTTTGAAATTGCATGTCTATTCAAATTCCAAAAAAAAAAAAAAGTGAAAGTGAATTAAAAAACTTCAAGAAGTGGAATAGATCCCATGAGGTTACAGGCAGACAAAAACTACATTTTCTTTCACAGTTTTAGATATGTTGGTGAAATATGCAACTTACTTTGAAGTGTTAAATTGCAGAACTAACGCACAACTGAAACATGCTCTGCATACACTTTGACGACCTTAAAGGGTTAGTTCACTAGAATAAAAAAAATATTAAATTCAGTCAACTAGATATTGCACGGAACATACCGTCAACAGTTTTTCACAGGGACTATTTCTTTGGTTTAAAAAAAAAGTAGTCAGTTCACAGTGAGTTCAGCTTATTATCCAGACTAGCAGGGACAGTTTTTCTGGTTATAAATTTCCTCAGTGTTGTCAGCACCACATTTTTATTCACCTTCATAAAATTGGGGTACTGTAGTTACAGACATTTCAGAACACTGTCTCAGGATTTAAAAAAAACAAACCTGCACCTGCCCAGCATTATTTATGAATATATTGGATTTACTATGATGCTGATGATCAATTATTTCCTCACTGTATCACTGCAGTTTGATCCCCCCCCCATGTCCGTCCATTTGTATGACTAAACTATTTATAGTATATCAAATTTATACAACAGGGACGCAAGTAAACAGGTCGATTAAAAAAACACAACCAATCCCAATGAATAAGTAATGTGAGGAAAACGGAATGAAGATAAAAGAAATGAGACATTTGCTTCCACCGAGGTTTGATTCATGGACGTACAATTTAGCTAAAGGCAATCCACATGGGTGCATGATCATCAAAACTGTCCAAAAATGAGTTACCTGTCAGTTCAGAACTAGGTTCAAAAAAGGTGTAAAAAAAATAATAATAATAAAGTAGCTTTTTATTTTCCTTGGTCTGGACCAATTAAAATGAACCACAGGTGGTAAAAACCTGGTCAGATTATATTAAAACATTCTGTGCAGTTAGTCACCGCAAGGAGTAATTGAGAAAATGTTATTTTTGCTTTGGAACAACTCTAAAAATCTAACAAGTGTAAGTAAAACGCTGGTATGTTTCCTTTCATAGCATGCGAATACATATCTAAGTAGCATTTGTCTCAAGCGTCCTCATAAAGCCGTGCACACACCTGCTGAGAGGCCGACAATAACAAAACATAAATTTCACACTCATGCACCTTCCACTGGCGCAGGGGTGAAGTGGACGCTTTGACAAGGCACGCACCCAGGGACAAGGGGCTGATGTAGAGCACTGTTCACCCCCAACAAGTAATAAAACACTCACGTAACGGCCTCCCGCTGCCATGGTAACAAATGTCCATATAGGTTACCCCGAGTGTGTGGCAGAGAGACAAGATGAGCTACCGGTGTAAGGGGAAAGTAAAAGATGTAACCTCAAAATGGAGGTCAATTATGTTGGAAGTTATCCATGGCTTAGAGCAGGGACATTGCTGCCGTCACGCAAGATAATAGCTATTACTGACAGGTTGGTAAAAGTCGTGGAGTACAGTGCTGAGCTATAATTTCTTGGAGGCTATATGCCAGCGGTGTCAGCTCGCATCTATAAGGTATTCTTCTCTGCAAGAAAGAAAAAGAGGGAGAAGGCGTTCTTATAGGTCAGAGGCAACAGGCCTCTGGAAATTTTGATAAATAGTTCCTGGCAAGTCTTTTGTGCAGTGCTTTTCTCTCCAATTTGTTTATTTGCTTAGGCCCGTTGTGATGTATTACAGATCTATACTGTTCCTAATCCTCTGCTGCACCGGCTTTGACAGCTTTTGTAAAGGCACACAGAGCAGCAAGCAGCAAATTCCCTCCCTTTGTTCCCCTAAAACTTGTACCGACAGCGTCTAAACCAAAGCATGCATATTGTACGTGTGTGTGCGTGTTTGTGAGCACGTCCGCAATTACGGGAATCAATCTCGGCGTCTCCCTCTCTCTTTGTGTGTGTGTGTGTGTGTGTGTGAGTGTGTGTAACTCACAATAAATAGCGCCATAAAGTTTACATTCTGGTTTCTTCCATTTAACAGAGTCTCAGTCGCACTGCAAGACCATAAAGATTACAGCTACAGTCAATCATTTCAACTGAAATGTGTGTTTAAAGAAGAGTCCAGAATCTACAAATAACTTTAATGTCAGGCAGGGGAAGTCTCTCTTTGCCTTTCAGGCTTCCCTTTATCTCTTTTTTCACCTCCATATCCATTTCTTGCAGTCTTTCTTTCTTCTTAGGCTTGCTCATTTTTTCTTTAACAGCCTACTTTTTCTCTTAGCCTTTGTTTCAGTTTCTGTTTTTTTTCACTATCCACTGTCTTTCCCTCCCTCGGATTTGTTCTTTCCCGTCTTTCTCTTCCCTCCCTCTGAAGATGGCCTTCACACAGAGTGAAGGGGAAAATGAGCTCGGTGAGAGGCCAGGCCGACGCGGTGAAGTCAGACAAAGAAACGAGCGGCAAACTGACAGTCTGCGCACACACACATAGCTCCGTTAATTGAGGGGAAATCAGCAGGTGCGCTCAGGTAGCGCTGTCCACTGTTGGGAAGTGCTGATGCTTCAAAAATGGCCGCTGCTGGTAGTAATGCTCCTGTCATGCATCAATCAGTAGTGCAGGTATCATTATAGGCATGCAGGGAAGGCTGAAGGCTGTGATTGGTGAGAGTTGACTTATTGTAGGGAAGGCACGGTGCCGCCAGCGAGGATAAATCCGCCCTGATGTATCACCTATAAGCGCGATCTTCCTAGTTTTAATGTACCTGACAGATGAGCTCACATTTGCTCCATGAATTTTGTTTACAATTGATGCATTAAAAAACACAAAGTCAGCACACTGCCACTTTATAGCATCACTAATTTTTAATCAAACCAAAACAGTCGCAGCCTTACTCCCCCATCTGCTGCCAGTATTCTGACTTATAAAAGAGGGACGTCGAGGGAGTTAACGGGCTATTCCAAATATTTGGGATCAAGCATTGAAACGGTTGCATTCCCCAGGTGTCTGTGAATTTACACTGTAAAGAATGACTGAGCAATGACAATATATTTGCCGTCGTGGGAGAAGGCAATAGTCTGGTTTCTGTTCAAATATTTACTGAATGTCAACAAAATTAGCAAAGCAAAATGAAAATGATTCCGTGGTTGTCATATTAGGAGTTGGGGGCATCTAGCTAAATAGCAAGTGTCACCAATTCTCCAGTTGGGTGCCATTAAATCATTGCAGAAGAAGAGGTTACAACAGGATGATGTAAAAAATAAAGTCAATCAAACCTCAAACTGTGGAATAAATTAAATATAATGATTTAATGCAAGGACTTTATTAGGGCATCTGATTGGGATGGCCCCTGGGCACCTCCCTTTGGAGGTGTTCTAGGCACGTCCAACTTGGAGGAGACCCCGGGGCAGGCCCAGAACCTGCTGGCCCATATAGCCCTGGGAATGCCTGCTGCCATCGTGACCCGACCCCGGATAAGTGGAAGAAGATGGATGGATGGATGGATGGATGGATGGATGGATGGATGGATGGCTTAACTACACTTAACTACAGGATCTATTGGCCATTAGAGAAAAGCCTTGTTTACAGTGGTTTCAACATACAGCTGTGCTATGTGATCACCTTCATTGAAGGGGCTGAGAAAATGAATATCATCTATGAGTGGGAGGAGAAACACTATAGAACTAATTGGTAGGAGATGCAGGCTGCCAACTGTCTCAGCTGTTGCCTTGTGTTCACAGTAATTACACCAAGGTATAACAGTTAATGTGGAAATGATGTTTGATAGGTCTGAAAATGTTTTAGAAAGCAACTTCAATACACCTGGCATTTATCACCTCCACTTTAAAGTCATCCATGTGATACTAACACACTTCCTTCAAATATAATACAAGCTGCATGTGAAGTTCCTACTACTATACTATTTCAGGAGATACACTGAATGGCACATTCTTTTAGCGACAAAGAGACATTTTATCTGCAAAGGGCCCCTTATTGAGCATGAAATCAGAAAGTAAAACCTTGCAATCTAATGCAAAAGCCAAGAGAGGTAAATTATACATTTAAAAGTCATGTCTTTGGCCTCAATTTTCTATTTCCCCCAATACAAATGGCACCCTGAAGAGAGATTTTGGTGTTAAACAGGGACAGCTTTGAGAAACAAAATTAGCACAGGTCACCCACTTATGAGAGCTATTCGGAAGGGTGGAGGGGCTGCTCCTAATAAGACAGATACTGCCTTTTTAGAGGGGACGCAACCACATAAACACTTTTATGACTCTATTACAGAAAGTGTATCGAGGATGAAATTCAACAAGCTATTTCCATCCAACCACGCTCGGCTGAAAACTCAAGGGTTATGGCTAATGGGTTGGTAAATTTAAATGCAAACAGTTCTAGTTGGCGTCCAGTCATGAAGAAAGACTGACGGGAGTCAACGAGATGAACAAACGAGGCTTGTGATTATGCAGTTCATAAGGGATGTGAGTCAATCAAAGCAATGCATCCCCTCTTCTAATTCAGGTTTTTGGCCACATTACTACGAGTTCCTCTCCCTTTTGGAGCTGTAAGGCATTTCTGAAATTCAGATTCTCAGTCTTGTAGCATTCACTGCTTGATGAGCAAACCCCGAGTTGGTAAAGTGATACAAGGCTGAATCATCTCTCTGGTGGGAGTTGTAAGAAGTGTGAGTAACATCCAACCAATTTGACTTTTCAGGCCAGCTTGGAGTGCTAATTTCCTCACCCTGCCAGATTCCAGATGGGACTGTGGTAACAAGCTTAAATGACATCCTAGAAAGTCAAGAATGAGAGCTCAGGAACTATGAATGTTCAGGTTCAACCTCTGGACATAGCAAGAGTTAGTACCATCTCTATTCTGTGAACAAATGGCCACCATTTGCTCGGCCATGCCTCGAACACACTCGAGCAACACACTCTTGTGAAATGAATAGCTTTTCACAGCAGTTGGCAAACGATGAGTCACCCAAACACTTTGCTGACTGTGAAAATTGTTTGATTTGGCTCCAAGTAGACGTTGTCATAGAAACACGACCAAGCCAAATATCAAGTATTGGAAATGCACAGTTTACAGATGTTTGCTAGCAGGCTTTTCAGATTTCATTGGTCTTTACTTCTAGTTTGGCTCATTATTTTTGCAACTTCTACTTCTTTTGCCTGCTATCAATGATATCTCATTTGACTTTTGACAAAGCACACAATTTATTTCAGTGTAGGAGTTTTTTTTTTTCTTATGTTTTATGTTCAAAGTTCAAAACAGTTTAAAACATAACCTTTGGTTTCTTAGATGCTGTAGTGGAGACTATTACACTTAGCGACTTGACAATTTATCTTTCCCAGCCCACTGCAGCAGGCCATGGTCAGAGAGCTTCTGTGGACCCTTGGTGAAGATATTCCAACCACCAGTTGCAGCAGCCACTGGGAACCACCAAATAGAACCTAAAATGTTTTGTCAGGATGTATTTCTTTTCACAGTGTTGATGTGGCATGGCGCCCAAACACTTACACGCTACGGCAAAAGTATATAATGGCCTGAACAAGTGCTACAAATAGAGCCTCGTGGACAAAGCCTCCCCTTGCCAAATCCTTCATTTGTCTGTACTGGAGAGAGGATCTGAAAGTGAATCACCTCATACAGCAATCACCCAGACAAAAAAAAATCTATAAAATCAATGTGTGTAGGCAAATCCAAACTTTACGCCCGACACCGCCTTGACAGGAATGAAACGATCCCTCCGCTCTGTTGTTTACACTGCTGCTGATTGTCTCAGATACAACTGGGTGAGAAAATCATACATATCCACTGCATTCTGATGAGTTGTTATCGGCCAATTATTTTCTTCCGGCTGTCAACAGAAATGAAGCTGTATTTCTGCAAGCATGGCTAACAACCCGCAGGGAGGCCTGTCTGTCGGGATGTGTGCAGGGATGGTGGTGTGTGTGCGTGTGTGTGTGTATTTGGGGGAGCTGTACTTCATAAGCCAAACAAATGGACTGCCTCCATATAATTCCCCCGCACCACCTTCCTCTTTCTTTCCCCCTCTTTATTTCCTCTTTTTTCATGTTCCTGTTCACATTTTTCACTTTCCTTTTCCTTTATTCCCAGATCTCCTTCCTCATTTCTCCTTATTAGAGTTTCGCGACTCTCTACATGCAGCTCTGTCACTGTTTTTGGTACAGACTGTTCCTCTGTCTGTTTTTTTTTTTTTTTTTATTCTCCAGCTTTCTCTGCCGTCCCTTCATTTACACTGTTCCTTTCCTAGCACTGCTGTATTCACGCGCCTCTCCTGCTGATATCAGCCGTGGTGTTGTGATTTATATCTCTTTTCCTCTTCAGATTTCTTGTCGGCGAACAATAGTCACAAAAGAAAAAACCCTCATATTTACTGCTCAAACACGCATGAAGCGTCCAAACGGGCGAAATAAACAAGCGAGTAACTGACACATCCTCAGACTCAGGTGCAAGGGAGAAAAAGGCAGAACAGGCCAGAAACAATTAAGCACAGGGAGAAGACAAGCTGACTAGTGAGGGGCATATACATTATTGAAAATGACTTTCAGGGGAATGGTGGAAGCTGCATGCCCAGAAAACACACACAAACTGCCTGTTTCACCGTTGGATATGCCAAATAATGATCTCTGTATCCGTCCCTCTTTCTCCTCACCAGTCTCTCTTTCTCAATTCCTCTGTGCCACATCTGCCCCCCCTCCCCTCTCTCTCTCTATACTAGATGTGCCCTCCGGTATCATCCAAATCACGATCTAATCTTTACAAATGGCATACCTGCGGAGCTGCGTGATATGTCAGTCCGCATCACAAACTAGGCCCAAATGCGAGAGGGTGTCTATTGTGCTTGACATTCCCCTCCCTCCTCTGTCATTTCATCATGAGAAATGTCAACGCGTGTGTCTTTTTTTTTTTTTTTTTTGTAAAGCGCAGATAACAATGTGGCTGGTGCTGCCCTCGCACCAACATGCTGTGGGAAAAAGGACTGGATGAGATATTAGCTGCACGTGAAATGTGTTGAGTGTGTGTGTGTGTGGGAAAGAGAGAGAGTTTTCTGGTAGTTTCTGGTCTTTGGCATGTAATTAATATATGTTTTTGTATATTAAGGGTAGAAGCTGTGTGTTTGTTAGTGTGTCTTTTCGTGTTTGTTGGTGTCCGATGTACACTTCATGTCGGTCCTAGTTGTCCAGTTGGGTTGAGATGTGCTGACTGAAGGTCATGCCTTCTAAATTACATCATTTTCATACTCATCAAACCATTCAGTGACCCCTTGCCGCCCTATAGACTGGGGCATTGCCACCCTATATCCCATCAGGATAGAAGTGTTCCATCATAGGACAGAGGTGATCACTCAGAGCAACATTGTATTGATTTGCAGTGACCCTTCCCTTTAAAGGGGACAAGTGGATCCAAACCATGCCAGCACAACGGAGCCACCGGATCCCCTCAGTGTTGGGAGCAAGCACTTAGACCTGCACCGTACTGTAGGCACAACATGTGCACTCACTCACTTGTTGAGAATGATTCATGTGATTTTTTTTCTACACAGGCCTCGGTCAACTTTGTCCCGTACGCGGGTATATGTTTTTGGCTTATCTATGCTAGGTAATGTCAGCCAAAGGCAAGCTAACTAATTAGCTGATTTAACTTAAGATGTGTCAGAGAGATATTATGCGTGAAGTGCAGAAGTCTCTGTGCAGTGGCGTTAGACTTTTTGAGAGTGAGTGATCGAGGCTGGGGACTCATGGAAACGGTCGTCTAAAGGCGGCTTGCAGCCAACCTGCTCCCTGGAGGGGAAGTATTCAGAGCGCTGTTCTTAGCAAGAGCTTGTCACCTGAAGCAGCCGGGGGTCCAAGAGTCACAGACCATTACATAATCTTTAAGAACACACACACACACGTACATACACACAGGGCCACCTGGCAAGTTGTTCTGGTAGAGGAAAAAGGTTGAAACTACTTGCAACTGTTGGAAAATGAGCACGCTCATTAAAACCACAGAGATAGTTTACCCCATAGGTATTTTAGTTGGTTCTCATCTCGTAAATGCTTGTGTTTTTATCTTTAATATGCCGTTGCATTCTCATCTACTGCGTGTCCTCCTCCCTGCTTCTGCAATTTTCCTGCAGGGATCATTAAGCCATCATCTCACCTCGGCTTATCTCGTTTCTAAAAATTACCAAAATAACATGTTGCATAATTTATTGACATCACGATGCCTACCCCCTTTTTTTTTTTTTTTAATTGAAAGAGAGGACGAGATTCATTCACTTCTCGCCTTGTTTGACCGCAATGTAGCGAGACTCAGCAGGCTGCGGGCTAATTTTAGACACACAGGGAGGCATTGACCTTTCATTCAGGAAATTCTGATAGTTGATGATTCAGTGTGTTCTTGTTTGTAGCCTGCTGGAAGAAAACAAGCAGCAGTGTGTGCAATGACAGTGACAAAAACAATATCTGTTCGAAGATATTTCAACTAGTAGAATAAAATCTAAAAATCTCATTATGTTTTATGTTTTCTTTTTGGGGATACTAATGTCAGCAGCTTATTGTGAAAAGATTTAGACTCATCGTTCATGATCAGATTATACCATAACAAGATGGAAATTAGGGTAAATTCTTCTTCACTGTAACTTAAAAGCCAATAAACTAAAATATAATTCCTCACTGGCAGAAGAACAAAAGTTAATTTTCTTAAACATTTCAAAGAAAAAGTCTGTTGCTGTCTCATATTTTTCTTAATTTCAATAAATGATAAAAAACAGATCCACTAATTAATTGATTCTAGTTTGTCGAGAAGCTCTGTTATTGTCAAAATCACACAGTGAGTCTGACTGTTGCACGGGGTGACATGTTCTTTCATCACGATGAACACACTGTTTTACTTTAATTAATGCCAAATTACCACCCCGCTGTTGTAACGCTCACTGGAGCACCGAATGTTTATGAATCCGCAGCTGAATATAGTCCCAAACAAATGTACTGTTCACTTGTGTGAGAGCTAAAAAAAATACAGTAGGCGGGCGGCGCGGTGGTGCTGTGGTTAAAGGTGCAGGTTCCTGGTTCTGACCTCAGCTGTGTGGAGTTTGCATGTTCTCCCAGTGTCTGCGTGGGTACTCCGGCTTCCTCCCACAGTCCAAAAACAGGCATTTAATAGGTTCATAGGTGACTCTAAATTGCCTGTGAGTGTGAATAGTTGTTTGTCTAGATGTGCCCTGTGATGAGCTCGGTGGTGTACCCCGCTTCTTCAACTAAGTCAGCTGGGTTAGGCTCAATCCCAACTGCAACCCCGATGTGGATTACAGGAAATGGATGAATGGATATATATAGTCTAAATATTGCACAGAATGGGGACATAACAGGGTAAACGCGTTCTTTTTTTCTTTTTTCTGCGAGAGTAAGTGATGATCCCGTGACCCTGCACCACTTTGGTGTGAGATAATGGTGACTGCTGCGATTTTAAAACTATTTTGTTTATTCGTGAATGGCTTTGAAATGAAGAAGTTATTACGGAGCACTTAGGTGCACTAAAACGGCTTCAGTCTGCTTCAAACAAAATTACCTTAATGTGTAAAAAAACAAACAAACGCTGAAATGCCAAAAATATATCTAAGAATGTAATAATAGCGTTTACAATGATTGTGTAGCAATTTAGTTGTGCACGTCCATAAAGCTGGGGAACAAAAAGGTCAAAATCAAAGCAGTAGAAACTGAGATATCCTGATTTTTAGTGCTTAGTGAGGGTCAAGTTCCAAAACCACTGGATCATACCCATAACACAATTTTCCATAAGACCCCTCCTTTCCTGCTTAGAGCGCACTTCCTTCAAACCCCTCACCCCACCCCAGATCATAAAATAGCCGTCCTGTTTCAATTTTTAGATCTCAAGCCTCAAGTCAAGAAACCCCTGATGACATCACAAGGGTTATTTTGATCAAACACTGTAAAACACACAACAGACGTCTATTTATTTAAAAATTATTTAAAAAAATTCAACTGAAAGGAGTCCTTCAGTGTTCTGCAATCAGGAGGACCCCTGCATTCAGGCGTGGGCGTGCAATCCACACTCGCATAAAACAAGCTTCTGCAAATACTCCACTCCAATGCACATAATACACAAACACACACACACACACACCTCGACATCTCATTCAGACACTCAGCTGCCTGCCTCCCCCACAGTGTTGTTGCTGGGGAGTTGCTTGCTGAAATATCACCTTGAGTCTTGCCATTTCCCAAACTCATTTACTTTATTACAGCAAGTGTCTGCCATGAGGAGGGGGGGGACAAATGGGAGATATAGAAGACTGGAGATAGATAATACACACACACACACACACACACGTGCGGACACCGATGTACGCACACTGCCATAATCAGTCTCGAGGGGGACTCCATGCTAACATGGAGGAGAGAGTAGGGGAGATTAATAGAATGAGAAGGGGAGTGTGTAACTGTTCGTATGAATGTTTGAGGGCGGGTGTAGTGTGTGTGTGTGTGTGTGTCCTCACTGGTGGGGGGGCTGTTAGCACCAGTAGCACGAGCCAGACGGAAATGACAACATCAGGGGTTGCCACGGCGGCACTGTGGAAGAGATGCTCCCTCCAGTATTCCCCCACTTCATCCATCAGCACCTTGCTCATGCAATCTTTTTCCCTCTTCTTGCACTCCATCTTTGTCGCTCTCCCCGTGTCTATTTATCCCTTTTTGCTCTACTCTCTGTCCTCTCCCTCCTTTGTTTTCCCCGGCCACCGCCGCCGCCGTCTGGCAGAGCACTCTATAAACATGCCAGGGACAGTGCCTCCTCTTTCTCCCCTTCCAAATTGTCTCCCTCCATCTGAAACGGCCGTAATGATTGCATTCTCACACTCCATTGTAAACACACACACACACACACACACACACACACACACACACACACAAAAAGGCACAGAACAGAGGAGGGGGAAAAAGGAGTTGCCGTAAGACGTGGCCCTTTTGTTGACCGCTGTTGGGAATCTGAATCGGCTGTCGAGCAGGAGACTTTCCCAGCTCGGCGACGGGACACAATGAAGCTGTTTTGATGAGGGGAGGTGCAAAGCAAGGAGACCATTCTCCACGATGCAGCGCAGTCATTATGATGCCCTGAGCCATCACTTGGCGGCCCTGCGTCATTTCGTAACAAGAACACACACGCGCGCTCTTGTACACTCACACACAGGATGTGGTCCACGTAAATTATAGCTTGATGGTACAAATCAAATGCAAATTGCATACACAAACGGAAGGAAACTGAGTGGATGTTAATGATATGACAGTCAAATGTGTTTTGAAACGCTGTTTGGCAAATACCAATTAAAGGGCAAAAAGAGCAACAATGTGGAGAGGCTTTTGTGTAGAAATGATGTTGACGGCATATTTTGTCCTCACATATATGTTCTTTGATTTTTCTTTTGCTCTTAATAGCATGAAATCACTTGAACTGCTTCGGTCGGGGTTTGAAATATCCCTTTGTTCTTGCATGAGAGGCTTCGTTTTTATCTGCGACCGTTGCATTTTTACACCCAGATAGTGCTGAACGATGCGAGGACTGCAATCTAAAATGCGATTTATTTTATTCCATGTAACCATCCATACTGCGGGTGCAATCAGGTACATTTGTAACAAGCATTAACCAGAAGCACACTTGCTTCTGCATTAAAATAACCCATTAAAATGATGCATTCGCTTTCCCGGTGTTCTAACAAGATTCTTCAACTTCTAAGTAAACTCGCATATTTAGCTGAAACTTTGATACTTTTCTTTAGAAGAAGACAGACTCAATCTCACATGTAGTGAAGCATTTACATACTGTAAGTGGTCCCCAGCTTGAAAGAATGATGTGACCAGATTAAAAGCTTAACTGAAACATTACAACTACTGTTCACTATCTGCCAGCTGCCAGTCATTTACTCTCGCTGCTAGCTACTTGTAACAATAATGTGAACAATTAATTGAAATTGAACATTGAAATACTATGTATGATGTTGTTATGGCTAATTATTTAGCAATAGTTGCCTATTTACTCATCCAGTAGATACGCAATAATATAAGCATTCTTTTAGAGTCATATGTCAGTCATATTCCACTATATTCATCAGCTGGTCACAAGAAACCAGAGAAGAAGAAGAAGCCATTTGGTGCTGGGCAGCTAGTGTCCAGTTCAGTGTTCAGATTTATCTGAGCTTGTTAAGCAGAAAAAAATCTGTTAGGCATCTCGAAAATACTCTGTAGAGCTGAGGTCAACTGCGGAATCAGGTGATAATTCTCCGTGGCTTTGTCTGCTTAAGCACTATGAGTGAAAGCTCATGCACGTTTGGCATACACACAGCTGCTTTCCCAGATAATTACAAAGCAAATGAAAAAATAACTACTCACAGTTCAGCGAACAGACAGAAAAATGACCAACAGTCATGGCATCCTGTGAATACACATAGAGAGGAGTCTCCAAAATAAAAAAATAAAAATACAAACACTGTAAAAGAAACATGTACTAGTTTTGGCCAAGTTCACAACTAAGTCAATATAGCACATTATCGACTTGGTAGCCCAAAGTAGCCAATGGCGGGAGCCATTTTTCCATCAAGTACACATTCCTTAACCTGTCTTTCATTGGTGTAGAGTGGATTGAATCAATACAAAGTTGTGAAAGCTCATGTTAACCTTTTATTATTATAAATTATTGTAGTAAGAAGACAAGGAGACGTTAACTCAGCACACAGAGCACACAGGCTGTGGGCTAAAGCGACAACACTTGCTAACACCATTGTTAGCTCCTTGAACTAGCCTCTTTCTTTGACTCGCTCTTCCCGAGCTAGTAGCAACAAACAACCCCCTAAATCTCCGCCAGTCATGCGTACATAATCGCACACTGTCATAGGTAGGTAGCTTCACAGCGTCTTAGCTTACATGTTCGCCGACGCCCTGGAAATCTCAGTGACCGCCAATCAAGTGCTTTTTATTTTAGCTGAACTCTGATCTCTGAACACAGTGACACAATAACATGACACTCAGTATAGTTACAGTCAGCTGCAACTACAATCGGATGTCGTTCTTTAATGACGTGAGATATCTGTTATATATGCATGCATATGCTAATATTCATGTATTCAGTATTTAAAAGGGGAAGTCATTGAATAATTTCATTTGTTAAGAAGAAGAAAATCTTCAGAAGCAGCACCACGGGAGGGAGTGTTGCACACACTCACACTCGCATCATTACAGCTTGAAGCCAGGAGGCATCACTGACATTTTGGGGATAAAGGTCTTGATGAAACCTTGCTGTTTCTCACACACGCACACACACCTAAACACACACACACACACGCATACTCTAAAATGGGAGTGTTTCTCTGAAACCCACATCCCGGAAGGAAACGTTCTTTAAGGGCTTGCTTACCGATCAATAGGACAGGCGTCTGCAAATCCCGAACCTTCCATTTTTACTGTAACTCCCCCCCCCCGAGCCTGCTCTTCCCTAAAGTAAGCTGAACTCCAGCTTTCGCCATGCCTCTTCCCCTCCACATTATCACTATGTAGTCCTGACTCATCTAGGCCAACTGGCAGAATAATAAGCAGAGAGGGATATTTGGTGGGACTTTAAGGGAGCTGAAACTACAGTGCTGTATTAGTGCCACTTTCACTCACTCAGATGAAGAAACACTGCCAGTGATTAAGCTTCTTGGAGATGTGTGTGTGTGTGTGTGCGACTTGGCTCCATTGGGAGCCTGTAGCAGAGCCTTAAATTATACATATGTTCTCATTCCATTACCAGTGGCAACTACTAAAGGCTTCCCAGCATTTCCATTACCAAAATGAAGGGATGCACACACTTACTCGCTCTCTCTCTCGCACACACACTCATATACGAGCGTGGGCATACCAGGACGGTGTTGAACTTGAGCTTTTTATTCCTACAGTCGCACCAAATAGCGACTATCCGGTTAAAGTCCGAGAAACCGCATTCATTTTAATAGACTCCGGTGCAGCTGTGACCACGCGGTTGCCAGTTCAGATCCTCACACAGGCTGGCGAAATCTGGGAGGAGGGAATGAATGATTAATGCTCTGTCCTCTCTTAACAACTGCCACTGAGGATGCCATTGAGGAAGGCATTTAATCCTCTTCTCCAGCAGAGCTGCTCAATGGCCAGCGGGCAGTGGGCTGCACTTGTACTGGGCAGTTCCCAGTTGTGGATAGGTCAGTGTATGCAGGCAAAGTCGGTTTAATAATTCTGTCAGAGCGAGAGAGGGGAAAAAAAATGCAACGAGTATGATCTGCGTGTCATGACGTGGAGAAGCATGTAGTTTGTGCTTTTTCATGACTTTTCAGATAGATTCAAAGTCGAGTGAAACATGAATAATGCATTTGTGAGATATAAGTCATGCTTAGGAGATAAAGTGATGGAAGAAGCTTTGCTCTTGCTGTTGCGTGCCGAAGCAGCATGCACAAGCCAATAACATTACTTTAGCAAATTAGATGTCGCGTGCGCAGATTAGGTAAGCGGTGAGTATTATTACTGCTTCAATAGTCATTAGAGAATGTTGTGCACACGCTGTGCTGAATTATCTTCATTTGGAAGCTATTTTTGCTGAGTGGATGAGATACATTGGAGACCAGCCTTAACAGTTCACCCGTACTCCCATTCACTGCTACGAACCCTTTCCTCCACTTCCACTCCAGATCTTAAACCCTTCTCCGGTAAACACTGGTACCTGGCCGTGGCTGCTTCTCATCAGCTTTCAGATCAGATCGGGCAGTGGCGGGCTCTAGAGGAGAGGTGTTATCAGACAGATGAACGGAGAGGCCTGGTCGGCCAAGGCGCTGCAGTCATTTGAGCCGCGGCTATACGAGCTGAGACAACATCAGACATGGATTAAATCAACAAACCTGACCCTGGGTGACCAGGCAGGCGGGCTACTTACAACTCTGTGGAGAGAGGAGTATTTAGGCCTTTGGGGGGAGGAGACGCAGAGGGGTAGGGGAAGAGGGACAAATGAAGGAACGGAGGAGACAGCTTTGCAAAAAGGTTTCCGGAAGCAGCCATTCCCAATATATCTTTGAGTCATGCGAGGAATATGGGATAATGAATGAGTAATAAGCATGTGTCAGAGGAAAAGTGTCCATGAGCTGATGGTATGTCAGTTTTTTTTTGCATGCTCAGCTTGTCACAGGCAGCTCCTTAAAGTCTCACCTTTTCAACCGCATCCAAGATGTTAAACTGCACCCTATTTACCATCTATTTACCATCGGAGGCACTGGCTTTGGTGCTTTAATAACACAGTATATCCCGAAGTGCAGTATATTCAAACACGCAGTGTTACTTTGAACCTGCTACCGCTAGACAGGACTTCGATATTATGACAGTAATGTCGCAGCTGACCCAGTTTGACAGTATGTACAGTATATAACTCTGCAACACAGTGAAATTGAATGTTTTTTTCTTTGTATCCCATCCCAGCCTCCTGAGTAGTGTCCTAAATGGAACATGGCCTTTTTTTTTTTTTTTAAGGTCCAGTAACTCTCTGTTCATCAGCTGCATGTAAGCGAAGTGTGTCAAGTGGGATGGACATGGTTGTAACCTCTAGAGGGAGGTCGGCTTTATAGACTTATGGTCTCAGACAGACCATCAGATAGCCTAGCTGGCTATTTATTACCGCAGAGACCAGAGAGCATATTTGGTGGTTGGAATTAAAGGATTCCTTATTGCTTATACTATTCTATACTAAAAACGCCCACATCTTGATATCGTATGATGCGTAACCTTTTGCCATCTTTAAAGTCCAAACTTGTGTTAATGAGCCGCCTGATGGACCTGCAACTTTTACTTTAATGCCCTTTTGTCTCCATCCGTGTCAGTGCAAAAAAAGAAAAAGAAATTGAAGCAAATTGAAATATTTACTTCCCTGATGTCAAAGTGTTACATAAACAGGCCTTGGCTGCTGTACGCTTAGCTCTGCTCTTCATTCTTTTTTTCGAGAGATGCGTCCACTAGGCATCTTTTACTGGCAGGAAAGCATTGAGGGGGGCATGAGTTCAAGTGCCTGGGAAAAAAAACAAAACAACACTCAGAGGTACTTTTAGGCACTGGGTTGAAATGCAGTTATGTTTGCTAGCCAGTTTGCAGCCAGCGCTATGCTACCACAGGGAAATAGACAGGCAAAAATTAGGGGGGAGATTTAGTGTTCAGCAAAAGAGCGAACACTGAGTATTCTTTCCAAATTCTAATTATATCTGTAATTACTCATCAGTGCTTTGCTCTATATATACTGCAGCCTTAACGTCAAAATATTAAATGCATCTTAAAGTCTGTGTAAAGTAAGAATAAATGTGTTTTGAGTTTGTCAGACGAAAGAAGAAAAGTGTTATTAACCACCCGGCCAAATTCAGATGATAAAAAAAATACTGACAAGTTTATGAAATTAGATGCTCAGCTCCAAGACTGACTCCAGGACTATACTTGTGATTTGGAAGTCAGGACTGATTAGATCCAGTTTGACTGAATCATGCCTGTCTATGTATGAGGTACCACGAATGAGTGAGTACAAATTGTCCAAAAAACAGTGGCAACAACAAAAACAAGCGTATTATATTGCTGTTAATTTAGTTTGCTGTGCAGAGGAACAGCCCACCTGAAGTTCACCTCAATCTCGCCGCTTTTTCCGATACATTATCCCACCAAAATGTTTTATTTTGGCAGCACACGGGCGAGGCAAATTGTTGTTCGATATCGGTGCGTTACATGTAAGTCAATTTGTTTGACTCTCAGGATGGCTCGTTGTGCAGTCCACCTGTTGTTTTGTGTGGATCCATGTCTTTTTTTGTGGTTCGTACAACCATAAAGTGTCGTTATCTCATCTTTGTGAGGTGCAATACTTAGATGTTCATCAGATCATGTAAAGCTTGGACGCTAGCTTCTGATAAATTATGCATATTAAGAAAAAGGAGCTAAAATCCTAGTTTGTTCAGTCATACTTTGTTGTCCCAATAACTTGTAAGCACCCAAAAACCACACAGCAAATGTTGTTTTTATATGCAGCACAACTACCCAGCACAGGTTTTGCCCCTAGGGCCGAAATCACTCCAGTCAAGTAAAATAAACAATTTAGCAGCGGATTTCGGAGATTAGACTGACTTGAACTCAAGTCTCATTCACAGCTTCACAGATAGAAAATGTTGGTCGTTTGATTCAAACATTCATGATTCAGTTGAACCCGCTTTGTCAGGTTCTTCCGTAATGCCTACATGTGGTGGATTGAAAATAAGGTTTCTGTTACAGTTCGTAAACAATCTGATAATTTACTTGGCGCTATAGAGGGGGGAAAAAAAGCAGGAGGGGGCAAAGAGCATGCAAGGGAAACAGAGTTAGCATAACAGAGACGCTGAAAAGGCAGGAGGACTACTGCCAATTCAATGATAATTATAGTCCCAGGAAAAAAAAAAAAAAAATCTCAAATCAACAGAAAAAAACAAACATATTGAGGTATGGATTTCTGCCCGAGGTGAGGTGCTGACAGTATCTCTCTCTGCTATCTGAATCTGTCACAGAGCCTATTCCTCAATTTTAGTTCTCTGGAGTGTAAGAAGAAGGAGAAGAAGAAGACGGGAAAAAAAACTCCCCGGCACTCAATCTCATCCACGGGCAAAGCCATCACTCACACGGTCATATTTGAATTAGATGTCTAGACATACAGTTTGCCAAAGGACTACTCTGCTTTGTCGCCAAGGGTTTCCGTGTAGCCCTTATCCTCTATCAAAATGATAGAGTCCCAGAAAGGATCCAAGGCCAGAAATGAATGCGGGTGTAAATGGATATGATCTGGAGGGGTTTCCTGGGAATGGGTGGCCAATGTCCTGTAAATCCTCTTTCTCAGAAAGGGAAAGGAAATGAAACATCCAAACGATGCAACAGAATCAACATGGTACTGTATTCTATGATACTTATGCTAGAAGATGAGGGATGAAGTAACCAGCAACTCAACCCAGCTATACTCACACTACTTACCACATTTTTAAGGCGGTATAAATATTTATGATGCTAGTTCCCAGCATGGGTAACTAGTGAGGCATACAGTACCTATTGCCAGTATGAATAAGGGTAAAATGCTCTTTTAGAGACATTTAGAATGGGAACCATCCTAATCGAGGTCTGGTCATGACTTGGAATATAAACGATAATGTATATTATCACTATATTACCATAGTAACTTATAGTTTTATATTTAGAGCAATACTAAGCGTCTAAAGCCATGCTAGTGACTTTGTGAGGTTTTACTTAGGCACAGTGATGCTAAACATGCTCACAATGACAATGCTAGCATGGTGTTTAGTAAATGTAATGTTCACCGACTTAGCAACTGCTAATTAGCACTGGATACAAAGTGCAGCTGAGCCTTCTGGGAGTTTTTTTTTTTTTAGATTTATAGGTATCTGGTCACAAAGTAAAGGATTGGACAAGTGAAACTTTTGACCAGATGATTGCGCGATGAAAAACAGCCATCTCTCCCATAGCTGTTGAGACATTTTACTAAAAAAAGAATGCAAACATGTCAACCGCATGGTGACACTAGGGGTAAAATCAATGATCAGTCTGTTGGCTTCATCTTCTGGGGACCATGAATGCATGAAATGTCATGGCATTCCATCCAGCAGTTGTTACAGAGATATTTCAGTCTCCAGTTGCTATTGAGGCTAAAAAAAAAAATGGTGCAGTAATTTATTATAGTACTCATGCTCATGTTGCTGTTTTCACCAAACACCAGATAATTATGCAACGTTAGTGTGAGGGCAGTTTTTTGTTTGTTTGCTTTTTTTTTGACAGGCATTTGGTCTAATCCAAAATATGAGTGTGATTTTATTCAACAGAATTACAATTGAACTGTCTAGCTGATTTAATTCACCATTGCAAAACATATCAATCAATAGATGCCTTTTAATTGGGTGCTACCATGCAGCTAACTTGCAACCAGCAGAGAACCCACACAGCTTAATGTTGAATAGCATGGCACGTTATCTGATTGGAGCTCAGTTTGAAATATTTCAAATCGTCCGGACTGTTAATGTTGTCATTGTATGAATATGTAATGGCTGTGTCAGCGCGCCAACGCTTCCTCCCTGTTTCCTCAAAGCAATTTATTTTCTGCTTGTTTACCATCAGCGCTACTTGTGTCTATAATGACCATTAAACCAAGAAACTGTGTCACTGTCCATTACACATAAATTGATGTTTGTTGCCTCTTGTGCCATACACTGCGAAGGTTTCGGAATGACATCAAAACATGTGCAGGCGGCTGATTACCATCGACATGAATTAAGCCGCTCGACGTGCTCGCGACACCTCGAGAAGTTAATCCTGACATCAGTGATCCATCGCCCTTTATTCACCCCCTCGGCGCTTACCCCTCACCTGCACTTGACTTCGACTATAGGGTGACAGCTCACCCACACTCACACTCCTGCATCCATTTTCACTGGTCTCGACGTGCCAGAATTTGTTCACCCTGCCTGATTAGTACGTGTTATTGTACTCGTCATCCTTTCTGCTACCAAGAAAATAGGCCAGCTCCGGTCTTTCATTCAGACGTCTGACTGTTCATAAATGTTTAAGCGTGTACAAATTTGTGACCGTGAACAGGTGCATCCGAGTGTGTGTGTGTGTGTGTGTGTGAGAGGGTGGCAGTCATTTACACAAACAGACACTGTCCTTGGATAAGCTTTCTGGGTTTCTCAAGCACCTTGCTTCGATTCAGGGACCCATACAGTTCGGTGTGTACAATTCCCAGCTGTATAACTGGCTCCATCATACATGCTGCGCATAGAAAGAGGGGGAGGAGGGAGCAGGGGAGCAGGGGAGGGAGGTAAAAAGAAGGAGAGAGAGAGAGAGAATTGGAGGGGGGAGAGAGAGGAAGAGACAACATGAGACAGAAACAGAGACCTAGAAAAGGGAGGCGAGAGAGAGAGAGTGGATTGAGAAGTGGAATTCACCACACAACAGTGCCATCTAGTGGGCTCCATTTTCATCCATCCCTTCATCCCTCCTTCCTTTTTTTTTCCTCTCCTTTTATTTCACCACTGCTCCTTCCTTCTCCCAGGCCACGGCGCCCCCCCTGAATCTCACAGCTCGCACTTCCTTCTTCATCACACACGCCTACGTTGCACGCCCACGCACATTAACATGCACGCAGGACAGCGCATGTACGCCTGCACAGATTCCTGATTTGGCACGCTGAAGCAGCAGCGACTTGTAATTTTGTGCACCGTGCACCGCAATGATTCAAAACAAGCAAACAAGGCCCACACACGAACACTCACACGAAGTGAAGAAGTTGCCAGCTAGTATAAAAACACTTGTTTTGTCCCTGCCGTCCTCTCACCCTTGTTTACTTCCATTTTTCTACCCCCCTCACATTGTTGTTGTTTTTTTTTTCTTTTCACCCCTTCGACATATTCTCCACCTCTCTCCCTATCCCTCCCTCTCCAGAGCACCACCACCCAGACTGTAAACAGCGGTGATGGATTACTAATTGTCCTGCTCTGGATGCAGGGGCGGGGGGCAGCTGCATGCGGGTGGATTGGGATGTGGTGGCACTGTGGTGTGTGTCGAGCACAATCGTGCAATCAGTGGAGGTAGGAGGGGGGGAAAAAAAAAAGAAACAAGAAACGCACACACTTCAGTGTAACGTGTGTTCTGTATCATACATACAGAAATGATGAGATGTTACATGACAGGAGATTTTGACCTTCACACTAAGCATATGGCCTTGATTGTATATTTGCAGTTTGATACCTTGCCCATTAGCCTTGCTTTGATAGCTGTAATTAGGCCCTTGGGGGATGTGCTGCAATCTTGAAGCAATATACTCTGTCCTGCAACATAAAAAGAAAGCAGGCTTTACTGCGAAGGTGTTTTTTTTCTTCTCGAGTGTAGGTTTTGCTATGGTATGAAAATGACTTCAATAAAACCGAGCAAACACAGATTTAGTGTGCCTTTTTTATTTGGATGGACACTGGTGGTAGCAATGACTTCCCACGCTGGCTATTTTAATGCCATGCTTATGGTGGACAGGCAGGAGGATTGGCATTGTGGATGAAAATAAAAGCAAACAAAGACAGACCAGACTCAATATAAAAATGGAGCAAATAAATGAGCTCAGCTAGGTTACTAGTGGGCTGGATTTTCCTGTGTAGGTTTCAGTCGGATCTCTTCAAATTCTGTCATGTTAGTTAAAGGTGTAGTGTGTGCATTATTCAGCCAAAACTCCAGAGAAATATTTGGTTGCTAATCTTGTGGTTATGAAGACTCCAATGAGCTTTAAAGCTGAAGGCTACAACATTATGCTAAGCTAAGCTAATTGGCGGCTGGCTTGGAGAGAGTGGTCTCAATCTTCTCATCTAACTCTGCAAGAAAGGGAGTGTAAACATGTCTTGTATGCATGTTTTCTTGCACGTTAACAATTTTAATAACTAACTTATTCTAAGTATTTGTAAAGATTTTCACCTTTTCTTTATTTCACATCATCGTAACTTGAATATCTTTGGGTTTTAGACTCTTAGTCGCACAAGGCAACACCTTAAGCTGTGGGAAATTGTTACAAAATAGTGACAGATTAGTCAATAACACAAGTAATGGTCAGTTAGAGAGATTAGCATTTGAGCGTGGAAGTTCATTCTCGTCATGTGACACCATATATTTTAAAGAAAAGGCTGAACATGCATTTACAAACTGGTAACGTGGTGTTGGAAAGACATACATACCGATGAGTTGCAGCATTTTTCATCATGGTAATGTAAGAGCCAGCATTTTTGAGCGTGACCTATACTCAGGAGTAAAAAGTGTTTTCTTCAGACTCTGCTGCTTTAATTTGACCTTTTTTTTTTTTTTTAACTGTCTCTTGCAAATCTTTTAAATTAATGTGAGTGTAATACTAATTGCCGGGGTACCCTTTAAACTGTGCTTTAGTATCTTAACCTTAATCAGATTATTTGTCTCAACCTTGTTGCGTGAGGGACATTGCATTTCTAATCAGCGCAGCTGTCACGTCATCCGGTTCATGGGCAGGCAAACGTTCGAATCCATCATGTTAATTCACGCCATTGTTGAGTTAAAGTTGTTTAAATAAAGTTCTAGGTGAAGTTTTTCTTGTCTTTATGTATTGATTCAAGGTAGTTGTCCCTTATAATTCTAAGACACACATTTTACTGCTGCACCAGCACCGGTTGTGATGCTGGATTTACAGATTGTAGTACAGTACTGCTGTCAAATCCATAAACTGTAAAGTCTTAATGCCACACTTAAACTGAGCTTGAGTCAGCACACACACACACACACACACATCCTTATCTTTAACTCCACCTTCCAATCCATCGTCCTCTCTGCTTCCTGCTTCCTTCCTCTCTTGGACTCGGTGGGTCACATCACCCATCAATTCGACCGACACCAGCCAATGGAGATGTTATCCGTGCAGCTTTGGCTTGTGATGGCGGTGGCAGTGGTGGGGGGCAAGTTGATTGCCTTAATGAATTATATATGCATTATTGATAAGGTCTACTTTTGCCCAGCTTCTATAAATATATATTTATATAACGTGTCACTTTGTCTAATCGTCACCGGCTGGCCCCATGTCCTCAAGCGTCTGGCAAGGAGTACGGCCCAGGAGTGGTGCCAACTGTGTTTATATGCAGGTTTGCAGCTTGGATTATTAGGAAAGGACTGTGTTTGCATGCAGACTAAAAACCTGGTCAATGCACAATTCACTGTTATTTAGAATAAAAGTTCCATGGAATAAATATTCAAAGCAGACAAGACAGAAACGAGTCCTAGTTTCCCCTGAGCAACACAAATTGCACGGATACATAGATGACTGATTGACTGGATGATTGATTTTGCCTGCGAAGAACAACCCCCATCTTCTGCTGGCAGATATCAAGCAGCTCCACTGCTCAGCAAATGTCATTCATAATTAAAACGGAACCAAAAAGATGAGTTCAGCTTCAGGAGTTCAGGCGGCAGCCCAGCAGGCCGGATCTCCTTGACTTCTTTGCAGCTATGAGGACTGACTTGATCAATCATCACCCCTATCTCCCGCCAAAAACATCTCCTCCGGGCTCGAGCTGCTCGGTGAATAATTTAAACGCAAACTTTGGCAGCGTCTGTCCAGTCGTCCTGGGAGGAGTGGCTTAGCAGGGCAGCATCAACGATTGTTGTGTCGTTCCAATCTTAGCAAAGCCAATCTCCTCATTACCGCCTCTAGCTGTAGCTACATCAGAATGGATTCACAGGCTCTTTCATCAATAGTTTTTTTTTTTTTGGTGCTCGTGCAGTTGCACAGAACAGTTGCGAGGTTCAGCACAGCACACAGGCTGGAGTTGTAGTCATTGCGTTGCACAGAAGGCTCCCTGTCTCTCAGATGTACACATACACAGAAACAGAGGTACTGCTCTTGATCCGGAGCGAGAGCAAACACGCGCTGTCTGTGCAAGACAAATGAACATGATTCGAAGCGTTTGTTCTAGCGACTGTCCTCCGAGCTCACGCAACGGGATAAAGTGTGTGCCATACTGACTCATAACTTATAGTAAAACAGAAAGCACATACATCGACAAACATCTCTGAATGTGCAGCCGGGGCAGATAAACCCCCCCCCTGCCTTCCACTCATCGCTCAAAGCAGAATACAATAAATGTGTTTGCGCCTTTCCGTCATGTGTGCATGGATTTTAACAGTAGCCGGCGTGAATGCTAATTTGCGTTACCTGTCAAAACAAACTGCGGCAAAGGCTAGACTAGAAATTACATGGCTGTTTTCATTCAGATGACAGTCAGCCATGGTAAAATCTCTATTGTGTCCTGTTCACCAGCAGTCCAAATGGAGACAAAATGATATGTCAACACGAATGTGGTTTTTGCGCTCTGATTGGAGCATCTCCGTGGCAAGTCTGTCGCTGACAGTCAACAGCAGAGCTCTCTCTTTCTCAGTCTTCTGATCTTAGTAATCAAGAAGAAACCCAGTGCCGTCAATTGTAGTGACATTTCTTTCCGTGCATTTGACAGGCAGCGAAAGAGCTCCACTTTTAAGTAGCTCCAAAGTACAGTAGGTCTTTTTTTGAGGAGGAAGGAGTGGCTCTAATTGCCGTCATTTGATACAAGCGAAGCTCCTTTCATTTCCTGGCTTGACTTGGCCCCCGAGAAGTTCAGCTTGACATTTTGAGAGCCCCTTTTTAGACCCTTGGTTTCCATCTGCTACCCTTTACTTTGTCTCTCTTACCCGGATGTCATCATGTCGGCCTGTGCTCCAAAGAGAAAGACAAAACAAAAAAAAAAACCCAAAAATAAAAAAATACCTTCTACTTTGCTGGCGAGGCTCTGCAAAAAGCAGCTGCAATTACTTTGAGCCTTGAGGGGGGGTTGAGGGAAGAAGAAGTTGGAGGGGTGAGGATATCTGGGTGCAATTGGTTACGCCTTACCCTCCCCTGCTGAATCTCAAAGAGACACAGTGATGAGTGGAATGGGATTGCCCATTTAGTTCCTGGATAGAGGAATAGAGTCCTCCCCGGATTCACAGCTTTGAACCCTCTCATACGTCACAGATAGACAAACAGACACACACACACACACACACACACACACACACAGCATTGCGACTTTGGCAACTACGCCCTGTGGTCCAAATGATGACTCAGTGCTTTAATCGTATTTGCAGGGGATTGATGCCCGGCGAGGAGTTTCCACACTGCAGAGTGGAAGAGAGACAGAGAGAGAGAGAGAGCAGGGAAGAGATGGAAGTGATAGAGGGAGGGAAAGAAAAGTCTGAGACTAGAATACAAAAAAAAAAAAGAGAGAGAGCCATCAGAATCAGAGGTGCAGCTATTGAACCGCGACGACTGTTTCACAGAGAACTCATTATTGTTCTCAGCGATGAGAAGAGACGGCCTTATTATTCTCCTGTGCATAACAAGAACTCATAACAGGAGATTGCTGGCAGCGTTTATGGAGTAGGGATACTGCTTAGGTGCTTCTTGTCCTTACCTTTGGCGCACTCTTTTCTCACATAATCCAATCACTGAAGCTTATTTTACTTGTTAGTACTTTGCATTCTCCTGGAAAGTGGAAGGCGAGGGCGGTGGGAGGCGGGTTGACGTGGTAGCGGTGGTGGTGGTGGTAGTGGTGGTGTAGAGTTGGATTTGGATTTGTACATTTTTTTTTCTCCATTTCTGTTTCAACTCTGACAATTTGGCATAAATTAATAGCTGTGTTGTCATCGAAAAGAACCAAAGTCTGTGCACTTAACGCTTCAGCGCGGCTTAATTTCCGACAACACCCTTTTCTAAATGTAGCTATTACGCACACTTATTAGACCTCTTTCCTAATATAATCTACTATATTACCTGTATAAATTTTAAACCATAAAACAGTCAGGAGAAAACCTCAATTATTACTGTTCACACACATTTAAATTTACTGAACTAATCCAAAATTCGGTAGAAACAGGGATAAAGTTTCTGAACTGTGAACCCCCGTCAGAAGCCGTGTCTAGCCTTCGGTTTCAGAATCACATCTGGTGGTTCGGACAGTCTTTCATCAAGCAGTAAATAATTATTAAATTGATGTTACGGACCTGCTTTTCAATTTTTGCTGTGTTGTGTGTTTCTGGCAGTCTGCGATGAAACGGTCATTCCTACTTATACTTACTTATACTTCAGTGTTTGCCATGTTGCACTTCTGTCTTCTTTGGTTTACAACATGGATGCAGTGTTAACATATGCATGACTTTCTCCTCTCCTGGAGTATACATAACACAGCATTTATAGCCTAAGTTAGCTTGCAATACACATCCCTAAATGGGTTGTACCCAAAATACACAAAACTATGTAAGAAACTACATACAGAACACTACAGAAGACAAAACTCTACAAGAAAACACACACTAACAATGCACAAACAGCAATAAATGGCCGTAAAACCGAGAAATACCAGAAATACCTCTGTGTTCCATTTTCAGTGGGTGCAAAGAAAAGCCATCTGTCCAAGTCAAGATTTACAAAAAGACACCTTCTCGTTGTATTTCTCATCAATAACTCTGACGGTAGCGTGATTTCTACATATACCTGGTTAATTTTTTTAATTCATTTCTGATAGCGTGATGCACAGAGTGTACTTAGCTTCGAGTTACACAAGCTGACCAAACTCTGTCAAGATGTCCTTGTTTCATTCTCCTGTGTTTTAATTTGACCCAAATGTTCCAAAACAACCTGACTTTAGCCGTGGTCCTCATCGGAAATGAAGAAAAACACAGTCGCCGACTCCCATCTGAATGGTTCCTGATAAGAAAATGCTCCTTGGTGATTATAGTAATAATGCTGAAAGAACTCCTTGACACAGTTGCCCGTTAGAGATGCTCAAAATGTTCCCATTCGCATCAGTGCTGGAAAGGCTAAAGTGCAGAGGCTCTTAACGGGCATCACATTATGGTAAAATCGTTTACTCTTCACTGTTGGTAGAGATGACCATTGCCATCCATTGTACATATTGCTCATGACCTCTGGCCTTGAATAACCATCTACCTGAACCTGGTCACACTTAGCAACAAAGAGGAGTTTATCCTGTTGGTTTGGAGTTAAGTGGCATTTCATCCTGAGTGTACCTACAGTACATATTAAGCTATACGATAAGAGGTTTTGAGCCCATACAGAAAGCATGGTAAAGTGGTTGAATATAGCTACATGTGATGTGCGGGAACAACTCATAAAAAAAGTCACATTTGCAACCACCGATAAGAAACAAGTGGCCATGTCATGAGTGATCTTTTCTCTCTTCAGCTCTTGCTGTGTGCTCACAAAGCCTTTGTGTTATGGTCAAAAGCCATCGTGACACAAGAGCGACGATACACTAGCAATAAACACGATAAGTGGGTAATCACACTTGCAAGACAGGTTTTGATTTCATCTGTAGAGTGTGACGAGTCAATGGCGTGTCCTCCGAGCGTGTTCTTCGGTAGAATAGACTGTTAGCTGAACACCAAGGCCTCTACGCCTTGCCTGTTTTCAGGGGACGCCACAAAGCCACAGTGCTATTGTGATGAATAACATGAATCTGAAAGCACTTGCTTGAAAGTTAGCTTTGTAGTGCAGGAAACATTAGAACATATTTCATTTAGAAAATGTACTCGCTGTCCTTGTGTATCTTGATTGGAAACCACGTTTCCTCAGCTCTCCCCCATTTCTTTCTCTCAACGTGCAAACCTGAGCTGAATGAAGTTTGACAACTCTCGAAATTCTCTAAAAGTGAAGACAGTGGATCGGTTTATTCTTATTTATTTTTAAATATTACACAGTTGAGTTCACACTGACACTTTGAGTTAAAGACAAGAAATAAGTGGACATAACTACAAGGGGCTGTGATGTTTGACAGTGTACCGGATCTGTAATACATGGACGTATACACGGTCTGTTTTCATTTTGTAAATGCACACGAGAGAGAGCGGAGAACTTTAAAGCGTTATCCGTGAATGATTAGTTGCAAAGTTTTCAGTTCACCGCTCCGGCAATCTAAAACAACTCCAAGAAAGGTTGACTTCTAAGGAATGACTTTGGACTGTGTCTGTGTCTGCATCTCCACATGACAGCTGCTACACCCGAGGTCACATTTAATCTCATATTTCACAAAAAGATAATGGGAAATCAAAGCATACGCAGCTCCGGCACAAGCTATTGACTAAGTATTCCCCATGCAAGGAAAATGAATGTGGGGAGTTTATCTCTGTTTCTCTGCTTCCACACACTGCCGCGGTTGAATTGGTACGAGCCATTGCCATTAATACTGTGAGCACCACTTGGAGTATTCACTCAAGTTAGAAAGCAGTCTGAAGGCCCCTCTATCAGCACCAGGACTGCTATCGCAAGTGCTTTATGCCAAGTGGCTGTGTGCAAATATGGAAGGTGTTTTACAGAAGCCCATATATAATTCCCTGATTTTTAAAGAATGGGATTGTTTTTCTTAATCATCCATTTATTTATTGTTTTATTCTGCAGGAGTTTGCTCACCACAGTGGCGGAGAAAGGGAGAGCATTAAACCGTCTGAATTCTCTTGAAAAAAAAATAATCAACCGAGCTGTGCAATAAAAACAACAAAGGCTAGCGTAATGAGCACAAGGCTTTCACAGCACCATTATTAGCCAATGCGGAGAGATGAGGGCCCTCGCACAATTACAAGTCCTGCACTTATCTTGTGGAAGCAGATTCAGCAGGGAAGGGGGCAAGGGGGGGGGAAGACAAGCTTGTGGTGTGGGCGTGTGTGTGTGAGTGCACGGCCAAACCAATAAAATGACAATCTCTGATGGCCCAATATTCTATAGAATTCCACAAACCAAGCAGGACAACATGATATTTGGTGATTTGTATCATGTCATATGGACAAGTCATTATCTCAGAGCTTGGCATGATGTATATCAGGCCTTGTTAACCGTTATGAAGTGCTGCAATGTCGCGTAACTATGATGGATTGGGTCATATGGCATTTATTATAGCTGCAGCATCTGTGTTAAAGGGTAAACCCTTACTGAATCACGCAGGGCAGAAGACTGCTGCTGGCAGATCCTGTAATTGTGGGACATATCATGTCTGAGGGATATGATATGTCCAATGATATATATTTTTTATAAGCCTGTTTTCCCACAAAATACCACAGCTCGTTATAGCAACTCCAAGGTATTAAAGGTACCCTTTGTGGAGCTTTTTTTTTTTCCTTCTCTGTAAACAAACAAGCTATTTTTACATTCACTGTTTCTCAGCAAAAAGCCTTCAGTGCATCCTCAAGGCCTCATAAACATACTGAAGGCAGTTTCTTCCTCATAACACATTCGCAGACCTGATTTTTGGAAGAATTTCAAACCTGCATTGTTTAAACCTGTTTGCTTGCTAGCTGTCTTTTTCTTCCTCACCTTTGTCGGTACCACAGACAGTATAAATCGTAGGTGTTTATCCGTGACATCACTGTTTTTTGTACCAGGCTGTAAACATGTTTATTTCTGCTGTGAAGTTTGACATTTTAATATGGGGACTTATGGAGACTTTATTCTGTAGCCAGCCCCAAGTGGCTGTTTTGATGAAGTGCAGTTTTTGGCATTCTGCATTGACTTCACGTCACATCCACCGAGGTCGCCACTTAGTCGGCACGTTTCAAATTTTCCAATTAGCAAGAAACCACCACTGTTCCATAGAGACAGAGCACCGGAGGGGAAATCAAACGCCACCACAATATGCAACCAATGGCTGCAATGCTAATAAAAATCTTGTAGCTTGTTAAAAACATTCGATTTTAGCATGTCAGAGGATTACTTTGGCACTCTATGTCTACCAGAGTGGAAACGGTATATTGACATGCTCAATATCGTTAGTCTCAGTGTCCCTTCTCATTACCGTTTGCTCTTCTTGGATATACGATCCCATTGAATAGCTCAAACCATCTTTTAACATAAAGATCAAAACCAGTCCTTAACTTCTAGAGTTTGAAAAGTTTTCTTCCATCCACAGTTTTTTTTTAGTTCAGTAACTTCTATAAACTTAGTTCTGGGTTCTTTGACCTGTTAGTAGTGCATCACACCACACTGACTGTTGTTTGCTAGCAGATGGAAGATGTCAAGAAGGCACATTCATGCAATGCAAAGTCTTCAACTTTAATTTAAAGAGGCTGATTATCACTTTTTTCCTTCTCTTGTGTGCCGTAGGGAATGAACTATTCATCTTGGATCACAATTTGCAGTGTCACAGCTTATAATGCACGAGTTTATTTCATTGTACTGTGAATGAAAAGCCACAAATTGTTGTTTTAGTATGAGTTGCCTTAAATGTATTAATTATTGCATGCATTCTTCTTCAAATGGCTGACAAATGACATCTCTAAACTAGAAAAAAAGAGCTTTTCTTTCGTAGAAGTTAAGAATCAGCAGCACTGCTCTCTGTGGGTTCATATTTTCAAACATATTTCTCTTCTGGTCACACCCCAATCTGTGATTCACTGTGGCTTAACCAAGAACACTGACACATTGGTTTTTGTGGCCAATACAGTCCCATGGTTGCTTTCTAAAGCCAGTGTTGCAATGGAAGAGTATGTGGGTTTTCCTTCCAACCAAACTGTACAGCAGCTGATTTCACTGATTTAACACTTTCAACCAGAGAAAGACGGAAACAATTAGGGGGATTGTACTATGTTTGGATGGAAAACCTGCAAAGCCTTCCATGGCAGAGGGCTGAATCCACAAGGAACAGTGGTGGCATTCATTTGTTGAACTTGTAGGTTAATTCATCACTCTGTATGTGTGCGCATCACCCTTATTTCCCCATCTCTCCTGTCACTCTGCCGAGAAGGGTGAAAAATATTTATCACCTGCACATGCTGCTTGTTAAATACTAAATATTCTCCACTATAATACGTGTCTCTATTGTGTCTGAGTGTGCTAGGCTTCGAAACCCAATATCGCTATTCACTGACAACAATTTTCTGAATAAATTATTGAATCGACTTGAGTTGTGACTTATGAAACAAATGAGCAGCTCATTGTTTGGCATGTCCCTGGTGTGCTTGTTAGCATGGTAATCGCGTTAGTCTGAACTTGAGACTTCCTGTAAGAGTTTATTTATATGAGAGATTACTATGGAGGAAAAAAGGCAAGGCAAAGTGTCTTGAAGTGTCTTCCAGTACCAGTTTTTTGAGGGAACTGGCAAGACAGACAAGCAGTTCAAACACTGCCAAATGCTAATGTGAAGCATCTAGACAGTGAACCTTTAAGTCAAACTTTTTTTGCTCAGAAATCAGCATGCACTCACATCCTGCCTTAATTCCTCTATAACTGAAGTCTATTCTATACTATTTATGTCACTTCCACTTTCCCACACTGTCATAATTTTTGCATTCACAATTCCGACATCGCTGTAATTGACCGATGATCTTTCTGCCCCCTGTTCCTTGAGCCAATCAGTCCCTGATTGCCGTTCTTTAAATATCAGCAATTCCATCATTCTGTCGTGCAGGCCTGCTATTACGCACCCCACCACTCCCCTCCCTAAAAAAAATATGCACAGCAGCACAATATGGTGGCACATTCTCAGATTATTATGCACCCATGGGTCTAGGATATGTATAATTTGACTCATTCAGAATTCATGTGTTACTTTTGTAACAGCTCTACGGTATTGTGAATAAAAACCCAAGTCAGGAAGGCAGATACAGTGATGTGTGTTGGACAGGTCAGTTTTGCATCGCAAAGGTCAAAGCGTGGGCGGGCTGTAGTGGTCGCTCGGTGTTTAGTAGAGTTCACTTGGTGTATTTATGAGAGTCTTCAGTCTTATGGCTTCAGGATAAAATCTGCTGCGGTGCTGTTTGCTAGACACCGAAAGACAAGACCGTTTTAGACAGATTAGATTGCCAGTGTTGCCTTCCTCCCACGCTACTTCTTGTGAATCTTCCATACAGGTGGGAATTAGCAACAGTAATGCAACAGTACTGGGCCGTGTGCACTATCAAAGCGGGGTGAATCAGAGGCCATGCAATGCCCACACAGAGCCACAGTGCAACAATATATTTTCCTCTTTATTACGCATCTACTTTGATGTGATGATTTCCTTGGCGTCCTCCGGTTCGTGTTTATTTGAAATCGCTAATCCTCAATGATGCAGGTTTCCCGGGAACTTGAACTTGCAGACTGTCTCATCCACAAGCTCGTCACCGTGCACACTGGGTGGTCACTTTGTAGCTCCCCTCGTTCCAACTTTCAGCTCTTCTTGTCTTGTCAGAAGAGTTCTGCATGCCTCGTGTCGTCTGCAGGCTGATTCATTACAGCGCGAATTGGCACGTTACATTGGTGTCATCTGCAAACTTTAAGCTGCGCTAGGCACACAAGTATTACATGCATATGCTCATATTGTTTTCACAAAGGAAAAATTTGACCAGTGGCAATAAAGACACGGTATGGAGTGCGATGATGTGGAGGACAATGGGGAAAAGCCAGCGCTTTAATGGAGAGATTGAGCCCTCAAGCCAACAAATCACTCCTCTACAGTGACCTCGTACAATGTGTGATTTAGTAATTGACATCCCCCCTCTCATGTTGATCCTGGCTTCTGGCTAGTGGTTCACTAAGCAGTATTCACACCATGCAATTCCTAAAAGATGTATTTAATCAGAAACACTTTGGCAACCTCTGAAAGGCTTCGACAATTAGACAGGGATGTGGGCCGGCTTGTCAAATTTTTGCCTCATGCCATATTTATTTTTTGAACCTACCTTAGTCTTGGCGACAGCAGCCAGGTCTATTTTTTTCTTTTTCTTTTTAACCATTTAAACAAGCACCAGCGACAAAGTTTTGCAGCTTGAAAGAGTCACGACTTTCTCTCTCCGCTATCAGCTTTCGGGAGCGTTTCTCAAATGCACAGCTCCATAGCCAATTAATTGGGATGCATGGAAAGATTCTTCTCTGCAACACCACAATCAAAAGATCCTTCAGATGTTCAGCAGTTCAGAAGGAACCATAATGCGGTCACAGTCAATCACCGATCATCACGGAACGAACTGCAGGCTGCTAGATTACGGTTCAGTCGCGAGATTTCTAATCATACTTTTCTGTTTGGAGCTTCAAGCCATCTCGCTTGTTTTCACAACGTACGCTTTATAGATCCATCCCGTAAGAGAAAGTTGGTGTACATCTTCATTGCTAAAGCTTGAAACTCTGAAATGGATGCAACACATTGTGTGTGTTTACTGTCAAGCAGAAATGTCGGGGAGGACATCAATGCTCCTTGCTCGGCGCTCACAGACTGACACTTTTAATACTGCTGCCAGAGAGGAAATATGGTAGGTGACCTAACACGGAGGCTTACTACTGATGGTCACAATGAGAAGGCTCAGTGTCAAAGCCATTATACAAGCCTCTGAGAAAAAAAATACACACACACACACACACACACATCAACCTCTGCCGGCATGCCAAGATTTTTGACTCCGCACACAGCCTTCAGGGGGAGATTTCCCTTTTTCATCAGCTTTTCTCTTCTTCTTCTAACCAGAACCAGTTAAAAGATCGGGATTTGATATGCTGTCACTCATCTCCTCCCTGATTTGGATGACAGGCGGGTTTCTGAGCTGCTGCAGAGTTGACGTAAACCAAGCACGGAGGGAAATTCTTCAGAAGATTCCCCACTGAACAGAAAGGCAATCATTAGGAATTAGAAAGGGGAGGAGGAAGAGGGAAAATAGTTCAGGGGAATAGGGAATAAATTTAATAGCAAGTCAATAGGTATTGATTTTTATGTAAATTTCTACGCAGCAGAGGAGCGCCTGTTCAGTCATGGGCTATCAGGATCCAAAGTAAGGCTGAAACACACGAGGGGAAATTATCCACTCTTCGTTGTGTCTACTACTTTTCACCAATATGCATCTCTCTGTGAGCTCTACTACCTCTCTAGTCACTGACAGTTACTCATTCACAAACGCTTCACCTTTCTCTGTCTCATTCTCTCCCTCCCATCTCATCCCCTTTTGTATTACTGCCAAGCAGTCAAATGGATGTTGGCATATTTTAGAGCCCTGTTGTCCAACTCTCTCTCATGCGCAGGCCAAGTCCGCGGCTCAGCAGAGTGCAACTTGGCAGCCGACGAGACAAGCACACAAAAGCAATTAGCCCGGCCACCAACAGTCGCTCGGAGAAGCGCGCATCCGTTCTGTTCACAAGTCAAATAGAAAGCGTTATATATATCCAAAGGTCAGAACCTTCCCTGTCAGAGGATTTCAGATCTGCTAATATGGGACGTTTACACTCTTTACACAAAAAATCAAAATCAAAAGAAGTCTAAGTGTTAAAAGGGCAGGGCTTTGACAATACCACCTCCCTTGCACATGCTTGCAAGCGCAGCGCAGGTTGAAGCTGGGCGGTGTTAAAAGTTCAGGATTTTAACAACCTCCCGCTCTCTCGCACACCCACACATACCCGCAGACATGAAGCGCACACGAACGTGCACCCAAGCAGAGAGGTCAGTCAAAGCAGCACACTGTTCAAGGCGGCGGAGTACGACAACCTCAGAGGGGCTGACCGCCCTTGCTGTCAGAGAAGATGACCCTCATCTCACAGTCTTTGTTCAGAACAAGAGAGGAAGCAAAGCGGACAAAAAAAATGACAGCGCGGCCTAAGAATAGTGTGTGCTGCTGGGGTACCTGAGAGTAACTGGCCTGGAAGTGACGTGCTTGGCATGAATGTACCATCAGGGGTTCTGTTCAGGTCCTCGGTGCGTTGATGAATAGTTGTTTCTGATTCTGGGATTGTGTGGGCTGTGTGAAAATTAGCAGCTAAGGTGTGAAAATTGATAGTTGGGGCTACATTTTCATGATAATCAGGTTTCCCATGGTGTCCGTGATGTAAATTCAGAGCTATTTTATGACTTTCCATGCGTAAAATGCTACCCCTCCCTGGGTTAATAGTGTTATTTTTCTGCAGAGAGTAAAAGCTAAAACCGGTAGAGTCTTGTACAAGCTATACATGTAAAATTCCCAGGTGGTCCATGATCTCTGCAGATAATATATCATATCCCTGGATTTTCACTGCATCAAACATACCCCGTGAGATTCCAGATATTCATGAACTAATGCGGCTTGTACTTTCTTTTATTATGCGGGCACTATTCAATAAATAAACAAGCCTGATTTCTAGAAAACGATTGCGCTGCTGACAAATAGCTCAAGAAGTGTGTTGACACGCCTAACCGCAGACTAATCTGATTTTGACGTGTCTGCGACGGCAAGAAAGGTGTGCTCTTGACACCTGAGACGCGTTAAAATGTGCCTTATCGACCGTTCCCTTGAGATTAGCCATAAATGCAAGGGTTCCTTTTCTTTTAGCTCTCATCTAATTGATTATCGCTTCATTAAGGGTGTCACCTGTGGGATTTCCTCCACTTCTCGCAGTAAATTTAATTACAGTCTTTTTTTTTTTTCCAAGGGTTTCTTATTAAAGATTTTTTTATTTAGCTTCACCTAACTGTTTTACAGGTTGCTCATCATTGTTAAAATAATGTCCGAAGATTTGAAGTCTCTGCATCTCCACCTGGAGCATCAGCTGCTAATGCAACTTGTGATTTATGATGACCACTCTTTTTTTAGTGAGCAGAGGGCCCGGGGCCGGCGATGTCAGTCAATACCTGCAATATTGCCTCATTTGCAGCAGCTGTCAAAGTGACTTACACCCGTGCACGCGTATACATAGACATGCACACACACACAAACACACCTCCCCCACTGTCAAAGTAAATTGGGTGCATGTTCTCTAAACCCTATTTATGGGTCTCCCATTGTTTTTCTTGATGCAGTGTCTGACACAGGGAAGAAAGGGCAAAATTCAGCCACCCGTCATCTGTGCAGAGGAAGAGAGAGAGAGAGAAAATATATATGTATTTGAATGAGAGAGAGACAGAGATGGACAGACAGGACAAAGAAGACAGAAAGGTTGAAACAGACTGGCAGGTATATAGAGAGAGACAGAGAGGGAGAGAGGGATGGTGAGACAAACACACAGACAGACGGAAAGACTCCATGCCATGAACTCGGCTGTCACCCCCCCCCCACCTTCCCCACCTCAGCATCCTGTCACTCACAGCTGATGACAGCCCCCATCCTGTCTCTGCCTCCGTCACCTCAATCACACAAGGACCTGATACTGTCATCACACTCTGAGCGCCATATCAAACTAGTACACTGCTATGTGTGTGTATGTTTGTGTGTACCTGATTGGGTATGTGACCCCTTGCTGGGGAAAGATGGGAGCGTGTGTGTGTGTGTGTGTGTGTGTGTGTGTGTGTGTGTGTGTGCAAATGTCTGATTGTGTGCCATTTGACAAGCAATCCTTCTTGAGAAAAAAGTCTGTTTGACTGTCGGTCTATCTGACAAGCTCCTATTCTGAGGAAAGCCTATGGATTATGCCCGGGCCAACAAATACACCCGTCGTAAATCTCCGTTGCTTACACCGAGACAGCAAATGCTTCGATCTCATGGCTGCATTGAGTACAGATCAAAACCTGTGATGTGGGATTCCAAGTCTTTGCAAAAACTTTCAACTCAGTTGATGTAAAATCCAGGAGAAATGTTTAGATGATTGATACTGATCCCTCAGTTCCATAAAAAACGTACACAAAATCCCAGAAAAAAAGTGTTTTTCCAGTCTGGCAAATACAGTTATGGGGGTAAAACACTGACTAGTCACACTTGTAAATCTTCATCTTTAATTTAATGTATTCAGTGCTATTTCTGACATGCCAATTTCTAATTTTCACCTCAATTTTATCACAAAAATCTCTCATCAGCTAGCTAACACATGTAGATAACCCGAGTGCATGCTAACTGCTGAGCTTTAAAGTCTAGCAATGACTGGTACCATGTTCGTCATCGTAGTTTAGCATATTAGCATGGGCTAAATAACAAAGACAAAGTACGGATGAGGCTGAGTGGCATGTCATTAGTTTTGCAGATATCAGCTCATATTGTTGGACAAATTATAATGTGGACCTGGTGATGATACTAGATGAGAAGTTAAGGGATGAATGTGCGTGCCAAATTGCAAGGCCTTCCATCCAAGGGTTTTTAGGAGAGTTCTCTCTCTCTGTCAAACCAATGTCAATTTCATGGTAGTGCTCAAGGAAAAGTCATGGGATCACTATAGTCAGTAGGACTGATCCTTTAAGAAACATGAATGAATTTTATTGTATTTGAGTCTTGAACAAAGTTAACCAAAGCTAAATGGCAAATGATTTTTGGACTTCATGTTGCTTTCATCTCGATAAGCCAAGGGTAAATATGTGAGTTTGTGAATTAATCTTTGTCCCCTGGTGGTTAAAAACTCACTCACTCACAGGTTTTTAAAATAGATATTGAATATTGGTACACAATGGCAACACTTTTAGTTCAACATAGACAGACATGGTAATAGGTACAAAGCACCTGGACCGTTGAACAGAGCAGCATAAAAGAGGTGAATAACCCTTGATGATTACTTCTGAGCCCTTCAAAAGTAGCTCTGTTGGCTCCCTGCTTCTATGTGCACAGAAATGCTGATGTACTTACATTTCTAACCAGGACAATAAAAGGTATCGGCTCCCCATCCACCAAGTCTTCAGCAATTAGCAGAACAGCAGGACTTATAGAACCTAGAATCAGTGTGTGTAATGTTATTTTTCACAGTCACCTTCTAATGGGGCGCTACTGGCTAGGGGGGGGGTAAACTCAATGACAGCACCCCTGCTGTGAAACAATGACACTCTCATCATTACATAATAGGTCAACGTTCTGACAAACATATGGTAAATGCAACTTGATGCCACATGATGCAGAAAGCCTAATTGACTGTCACACACAACAAGGCCTCCTTTCTGCCTTCCCTATGTCCTCTGGCCGACCAACACATACTGTATAGGTATTAACAGTGTGCTTACAATGTAATAAGAGTCTCGCACAGTGAGCCTGTCACTCAAAGCACAGTCGCTCAACAGGTAAAGCAGAAATAAAGTACCCATGCCCAAACAATATTTCTTCATCTGAGAAAATGTGCTTCAGTGGCCATTGCATGCAAGTCAAAGAAGAATGCATGTGTTGATCTTGTACAGCAACAATCCTTTGGTGTGTCCAAGCACGGAAGCCACCTCCTGTCCTGACGGACACAATCTACAGTGGCATAACCTTTAATGGCCGAGCCTGACAAACAGATGTCATTGAGCAGAAGGTTGATCTCAAACAACCAACAGTGGAAACATGAGCAGCTTTCACCAGACTTTCGAACATCAACAGTCCATCCACCACCGCTCTGCACATATTGGAGGCTTCAAGATAAACAGCCGATAGCGCTAATTCACCAGTAAGGTGCCATTGCAAAAGAAAAGGGTGCAACAAGATGAGGTAGTTAAAAGAGCGCCAGAAAATATAAAGTCCCCATCTCTCCACACGGATCACCTCCCAATATTTTTGGTATCTTGTACCTTCAGAGGACGTGGTGGACGCATGCTTCCATGATTTGTTTGTACTTTGTCATATTTTTCTTTCATTAATACACCACCTTGGTGTTGGTCAACCATAAAAATGTTTTTGTGATGTTTAGAGTTCTTTTTATGCCAGATTTAGGTCTTTTCCATTCATTTTAGACATTACAAATACACATAAAAAAGGCAATTGGAAATACAAATACATCTTTAGTGGACTTCTAAGTCTTCTAATTGACCAGTAGTGTTTTGTTAAATCAAAAAATTAAAAAAATCCTGTGTGATGATTGCATTCTTGGCCTTTTGAAACCCAATGAATCAAGCTTTAAAAGAAACCCTTGCTATAGCCATAAGCAGAATGGTTGGGTGTCTGTTTTTAGTGTAGTATTCATATCTGCTCCTCCTCCTTCCAGCTGTTTTCACCGCTGCTCACTTGGCCTCTGTTTTGGTTGCTGCCCCGAATCTTCCCGAGGCGATGTTCTTGCCCTATTGAAGTCTGTGCACATATTCAGAGAAATGTCCTTTCCTGCCTGTGCAGGGTGTCCCATTTTTAAAATATAAGTTATGGATTTATTCATTAACTTTCATTATGTCCACTCAGAGGACACAAGAGGAGACAAGGAGGAGAGGAGCTTGTGCGTGTGTGTGTCTGTATGCTCGTATATGGACAATGATGTGGAGGATTATGGCTAACCTTTAGTTTTGGCCATTTTAAGATGATTAATTTGCCACTGTGTTTTTAGCTGGAGGGCAGATGCAAGCGGAGAAAACTTATAATTGCCTCAGTACTGCATACCCTTCTCAATGTCAAGCCTATGATAGAGAGCCCCTATTCAATAATGCCTAATCTAGTAGGGATTTAATCAGAAGATTGATACAGTTGAAAAACAGGGGTTAGGTCATTGTAATTAAGTTATTCCCCTTTCACTGACATGTTTGTGCTTCGTAATGTCTTTTCATACCAACACCATCATGTAGAAATTCATAAGCAAACCATCTTATATCTTCAAGGCAGACAACTCTTCATATACTTGGCTTCAAATCAAAACGCCTGGAATGATGTGGGACAGTGCGGAGGGTTTGTCAGCAGTCTATAAGATTATGTCTAATGGAATCTCTTTGATATAATAACTATGATATTTCATTTTCAACAATAAAGCATATAATCAGTTTTGTTCTCAATTACAATAAGAATTCTCTGCTGGAATCCTTTCATGGTTTGACTTTTTTTTTTCTCTTTTTGATGCTTTTAGACATGCAGAATTCACTCTTTGCTTCTAATGTGAGAGATTAGTTTCTCATTTTTTAATCTGTTTCCCTTTCCTGCATTTTCCACTGTATATATTATCTGTGTCCAGTGGGTAAGATTTAGGGGGCTCTATTTACAGGAGACGACAGAAATGCAATTATAATATGCGTAATGTTTTAATCAGTGTGTTTCTTCTTATATCTACAGTCTGCCATGCTTCTACAGCAGGCCCGAATGGCGGACTAAACACTGACTCCACATGGAGCTTTGCATATTTCACAGCCTAAATAGTTTCTCCTTACAGCCCTAGAACAGCTGGAGCGAAGCGAGGGGGCTGCAGTCAGCAAACACACTGCTAGTTGCCACTAAATCCTACACACAGGTCCTTTAAGACAGATTAAAAAAAGAGAGAGAATGATCAGAACCAATCCATCAGAGGTCAAGATGTCGAGATATAGAAAATGCTGGATCCTACATTTCCCAAAATCCAACCTGTTAAAGCTTGTGTTGTCTCAAAGCCCAAGCTAAGATAACCCTGTTGACATCACAAAGACATCAACAAGGGTTAGCTTTTCATTGTTGGCTCCTCTAGAGCGACAGATAACGCTTATACAACTATCTTAACAGGCCCGAGTAGTGATAAAAGCAAGACAAAAATCATGGCAATCATTTTAAATTGTATCTTGACCAATTTTACCAAACACAAGCAAGACATTCTGCAAGCAGACAGAGAGATTTATAGTGTTTTTGCGGACAAAAGAGACATGATTTTATAGCAATAAAGTGTATTTTGCATGTTGTCCTACAAAGTCGGCATAACAAACACGTCTGAGTTAAGCTGTTGTCATTGCCAGTGAGCGTGCAGCACCAGTCTACCATATGTCCTTCTGTTTCCACTGGACTCCTCGGTACACAACAACCACTTTAATTGCCAAAATATGCTCATTAAGAAAATTTTTAATGTCTGATATCTTAAGTCCTGTTAATAGAACACATGTTTCGATCTGCTTCAGCTAGTGTGACACCTTCACAACAGTGGCAATTAAAAACAGCTACAGTATAAATAATACCAGAAGAGCACACGTCGCATCCATCCTTAGCCGTGCTATTTTATCCTCGTCTTGTTGCACTCCTCTTGTGCAATCCTTGTCCTCATTTGCATTTTAATTCCTGTGCTTGTGCGGCTCGGCGTGGCTAATCCTGTGCTAACCTAAATGAGGCCTGTGTTCTCAGCTAAAGAGTGTGTGTTCCTGTCTCGGCCCTTGCCGTTTCACTCTGAGAACCCTTTTTCGTTGCTGTCAGAGACGCACGCACACACACACACAAACAGATATGTGGACGAGCACTTTGCTACACACACGCACACTGACAGCCGCGTAAAGCATTAACACACGGGCAAGGCAGACACACGGATGCATCAAAAAGGCTGGAAATCTTTATTTCTCTCTCAAACACGTAACCTCATTCCTTTTTTTTCCCCGCAGCGTCGTATGTTGGTGAAGAAGACAAGATAGCCAATTAAATCAATCCTCGCACCTTGTGTATGCGCTATGCAAATACTCCTGCAGCTGAGGGAAGGAAAGGGGTGACAAATTCTGGCTCTCATCTCTCTCTCTCTCCCTCTCCTCTACCTACAGTAAAAAAAGGTGCTTAGATGGAAAGAGGATTACAGCTCTGCTACCCACCTGAGACGCCTGTTGGGGGCTTTATTGTGTTTGTGCGTGAAAAGCCCTTTTACTAAAGTGCTGACGAGCCATGGCGAAATGCCGAGACAGAGTGAGAGAGATGCAAATTGTGCTGTTGGTGAGTGCATCCTGATTGTATTTAGATAATGCTTAACACAGCAGCTGTTCATTTAGGTGTGAATGTGCGCGCCTTTCCGCGGATACACGTATGCAGGAGGAGGCGGCGTACGTGTGCACCCAGGTGTAAAATGCATCTTCTTGTGCAAAGTTTGGATTCGTTCATATATGGGCGGTGCATTCGTCACCAGCTCCTGCTGCCTTAAAAGCTCCCCGCTACCATTTTCTATCCCCAGGTCCCAGGCCATGCATTTTTAGCAACCCCTGCACTCACATTTAGTCATTATTTAAGAACATCTTACATATGTATCGCTCTGAAACTCATCTCTACAAACAGATATGTGCATATGAATGCGGATCATCATGACACGATAGGCAATGGGCTCAAAATTGCTGCTTTCCATTTTAATCTGCCGTTATGAGTGACAGATTTGGATGAGCTAGTCACCCCAGGCTCGGCTCCTCATGCACCATTTTCCAGGAAAAGTAAAGGCGTGAATGTCAGTTTGTTCTAGCCCGAAAATACCTCAGCATGAGCTTTTAGGATCGGTCTGTCCTGCAGCAACTAATCAATAATAAGAAAGTGATATTTATTTAAATCCTGTCATCTGGTGTGACTCAATACTCTCTCCAAAAGTTTACTTGGCATGAATCGGTTTGGAAATCTGCGCTGTTTTAAAGTTTTTGCCATACAAAGCCATGGCCGTCTGGTATGTGTGGCAGAATCCTGATGAGCTGGCTGACTCACTGGCCGTAACATCAGGAGTTTTCAAACTCCCCCACCCTCCACCACCTCCCTCCTCCTCCTCCTCTCTCCTGTTTGCCGTTTGGTCAAGGTTGCCGCCTGCTGTGCCGGCTGCTGGGCCAATCATTTGCCTTTAAACGCTTGTACCGGTGTGTGTCCAAGTGATGGAAACAGGATGAGAGCTGTTTTCAAAAAACACATTGTGCATTTGGCTGTTGTGTGCCACAGCACTGTTATTGCCATGCCGCTTCATTAACTCTTATGAGAAATTCGACTTAGCCCGTGAAGGTTTTATTAATCACATGCTCTGGTCTTTTTTCCAGTACATAATAAATCATGATTATATTTGGTGATAACTAGTCAGCCTTTAGTTGTTGCTGACTTGCTTTAACTTAGAGGGGCACTCCAGTGATTGTATACTGTATGTCAAAGTCAATTTACTAGTCACAGTGAGCACTACACATCCTATTAAAAAAATGGCTGTGCTGGAGCTTTGTCAAATCTGAGAAACTCCATGGAGGATGCAATTTTTTAACAGAAATCCTGTTACAAACTGAGGGCATGGAGTTTGAAAGATGCAGGCTCTCACCAGGCAAGAAAGGTCTTACAATAGATGCTTTTGAGTTGCATTATGGAAAGTGCAGGATCCAAGGTTTTTGAAGCTTAAAAGTCAGGATGTCTTAACTTCTCCTCTCCTGCATCAATTTTGACCATTATTATTTTGTTTCATTTGTTTCTTTATGGAAGTCCATTACTAAATCACAGTAGTGCCCCTTTTTTGAGAGACTACAAATTGTAGATTTTTGGATCAAATAAAATGGGAAATGAATCAGGAAAAAAAAAAAAAAATAGACACCAGTATTTCACACTGGACTAAGTTTCTTTTGATATCACTGCTGCCAACTGCCGGTCTTGGCAAAATAGTCGCCAGCTTGCTTGTGCATGTCCTTGTGCACTTGTAAAAACATTATAAAAAGCTCATTAACTTCACTTGTGGTCAAAGGTTCTACAAGGTATCTTTAAAGTCTGTGTAAAGGCAATTCTGAAATTGCTTTCAAAACACGATAAATATGTTGGAAAATAGCTGCTGGAAACATGTGAAAAGACTAGAGGTTAGAGGTTAAAAAGTTTTCAGTGCAGGATTTTGTGGGCGGTCCTAAAGGGTGGCTCGATGACACGCTGAGGTCACCCTGAGCATACCCCTGCAGCCCTAGCAGAGATAGAGATGAATTCATCTCGCTCAGAGTGTTTTAAAGTTAGTCATATCATTTTCTGAACTCATCTGACACGTTTCAGTCCCTTCAAAATTGCTACTTGACTCCTCCCACTAGTGGGCGTGGCTTCAGCACATTCAGCGGACACACCCCCACAGTCCTGGAGCTGAGAATACATTTTAACCTGATTTTGACACCTAATTTCATAAACGTGTCTATTTTTAATCATTCAAATTTGGCTGGGTGGTTAATAACACTTTCCCCTTTGGTCTGACTATTACTCCTCACCCACGATCCAGGACAATGCCTCATTTGCCAACCTCCCTTTTGTAACCCTGTTTAGCTCCCCACCCACGAGCACATCCACTCACTCCCGTCCCCTCTCTTTGACACACTCACCCCCCTTTTTAACATCCGTTATTTCACTTCCACACACGCCTGGCACGGCCACAGGTCGTGCGTCGAACGGGACCCGAGCGAGTCAGCGACCGTGCTGCGGCCCATTTAGCATTCAACTCAGCCTCCACTCTCAGGACAGCGGGGCTCTGCAGGGACATCACAGTGTTAGAGGCTTTTAACATTCTATAGACGACTCAGCACAGAGAGAGAGAGAGAAAGAGAGCAAGAGGAAAGAGTGCAACGATGGAGAGCAAGAGTTAAAGCACATAGAGGGGTAAGAGAGAGAAACCGTGGATGATTTCGAGGGCAAGGGACAGTGATAGGTGGAGAGAGAGAGAGAGAGGCAGGCCCATTTTTGTTTGTGTTAAATACTGAAAAGCAAAGCGTCGCGCCTCGTGTTGATCCTCCAGTTGTCTCCCCGTGCAATTACAGTGCATAGTAGATTTTAGAATGTGAGAAAATAGTCGTGGAGTGCATTGTGAAGGCATGAGTGAACATGAAGAATGTGTTTTTTTTTTTTTTTCATCTTCACCCTGGCATGTCTTCTTTTGAAGCTGGTTAAGTGTCTAGAATGACAAATTGCATCGCGGGGTGCAGATATACAAGACTATATTCAAATCCATTTTCAGCCGAGTCTGATACTCTCATATTCTATGTACCCGACCTCCCATACAGATGCATGTGGAGGCGGCGGAGCTGCAAAACAATAAGCCTGTGGTTGGAAATCTGAACTTTTAAAATTAACATTTTAGGTTATTACTGAGCTACATCTTATCAATCAATAGCTTTTAGGCCTAATAGGCATCGAGAGAGACAGGCAGAGAGAGGGGAATGGTGAGCTGGCTGCTGTAAGTGCAGGTCATCGAATGGCTGCTTTACCTTTCACTTGATAGATAATGGTGGCCTACAAAACTACAAAGCAAAAATACATCAACCACGAGGCATAAGATGCTACATTTCAAGCTAAGAATAAAAACTCTGCTTTTAGAGATGTTCTCCAGCTTTTTATTGTAAAGATGACTCACCATGTTAAGTTTACCTCAAAATAATTGTATTTACTAGCTTGTTTTTTGGACCTTGAACCACATCAACAACCAAATCTACTAGAAATCTGGAATGTTGCTGCACTTCAATGATATTTCATGAGGTGAGGATAGTGAGTCCGTGATGATACGCCCAGTGACATGCCTTAAATGACACCTAATTTACTTGCATGGTAGTTTCTGTTGCTTGCTCACAGACTTTTTGCTTTCTAATGTCACCAAAAGCACTACCTGATGTATTACACCTTTCCATTTCAGTCTGTCAAGCCTCTGACTAAATGAAATTGGTGAGATTTGTAAAATTGCAAAGCAAAATCAGCTCTATTTTGAACAATCTTTCTTGGTTACAGTGAAACCGAACATGGTGGCTCCACTTCAGACTTTCTGTTCACTTTTATCTGAGAACTTCCCCGTCCTTGCCATTCCCATATCCCCACTAGATGTTTTCAAGAGCTTCCCGCTCTTTTCCAGTCACCTGATCCTTCTCCACCCTGCACACCTGTCCCTCATTGACCCACGCGTTCCCTTATTTAGCCTAGCATATAAAAAAACAGCCACTTTCTCCGCTGTCAATCTGTTTGCCAGATTGTCACTGCTGCCTTGCTGCCATTGTTCACCTCCCCCCTCTACCATGCCTATCATCATCATAATAATAATAATATATATAAATATAAAAGCTGATGTGTCGGCGGTGACAATATAACTTGAATCAAACAATGATCCTGTGCTGAGGTTCATCTCATAAGCCGAAGACAGTCAGTCCTTAATGTTCACAGCTATTTCTGCAACACCTTTCAGAGCTCACCTGTCACTCCTGTCACTCAAACAGTGTAGGCGGGACTGTGATTTATTTAATGTTCTTCTTCTTTTTTTTTTCTATGTAGATAAAACTGGAGACGTTCTTTGTTCAGCCAACGGTTCATCTTCTGTTTTTTTTCCCCGCGCAAACTGCCTTTATCTCTGACTGAAGCATTAAACACGTTGCTTCAAGGTGATTTTTCTGACCTTATTTAGAGGCACAAACATGTATTAAAAGCATGTATGTTGTATATGTTAGATGTGTTACTGTGGCTTTACATTCCCATCAAAAGCATTGATGCGGGGCACCCCATATGAATCTGATAAATCCCCCTCCATGGTCATCAGTTTCTATCAGCAGTGGTCACCTTTATGTCCTACAGACTACATTTTGTTGGTATATTTTTTTTTATGGGTTTCTGGCCCAGGCAGCAGCAGCAGCAGCAGCAGGCACTGGGCACACTATATCAGTGTTTTGAATCATATTAAACATCTAATGCAGACTTATCTGCTAGCTAGAGGCTACAGTGGCCGAGGCAAAGCTACTGTATACTGGCCTTTCACCAGTCCCAACTGGCTGATTAGCATTTCCCCCGGGCCACAGAGTTCAGTACCTGGGCCGGTGCCACATAGCTGGGGTGTTTATTTTCAAAGGTCAGAATGCAGCAGGGAGAGAAATGTACACATCTTTTATTCCAAGTTTGTAAAATATATAAAAGGGGAAAGGAAGCAAGCTTTGCAGTGTGGGTGATAATGCATAACAGAGGAGTCCTTTGTGTTTTTAAACTTTTAATTCTCATGATAGAGAATTTGATTTGAAGCGTGAGTGCAAACAATCTTTACTGTATCTGTTTGAGGCCAGTTTCCGTCTTGGTCTAATCCTGCAGGTTTGTCTAGGATATACAATTTATGATAACTAAAATACTAGACATCATTGTTACTCATCCCTTCTCCTCGTCTGTCTCTTCTTTCTTGTTCCCCACGGTAAGGTAATTCTCTGTTTTCTAACCGCAAATAAGATCTCTCCCTCTTCTTCTGCCTTCCTATTTATCTCCCAGCCGTCTGCTCCTCGCAACGATGCTCTGATTTCCTCTTCTCCTTTCACCTCTCTCCCCGTGTCTTCCCTCCTCTCCTAAACAAAGTCAGCGTGGGTGTGATTGGGCCTAAATTTGCATTAACAAATCGCGCGGGCTGCTGCGGTACTTTTCGGATGATTCAGCTTCAGGTGGGTGTCTGTCTCTGTCACATCGACGCCAAGAGTGTCTATGTGTGTTTGTGTCGACTTCCCTTTGCAGGCGTCCTACTTCCTATCCACCAGTGACACCCCACCCCACACGCCCACACACACACACACACACACACACACACACACACACACATATCCGAATGTGCTTGACGTATTAATGCTTTTGGAAATATTAGCGCACTCGGTCGCGCCGTGCCTGCCAAGGATTACTCCATCTGCAACAGTCCTTTCCAACCCTAATGAGAATTCATGTTACATTTCAAACAGCCAAGAAGACGACGGCTGCCTCGCTATCATCCTTTCACTCCTTTCAGCCCCGTATTCCTATTTGACTCCGAGGTGCCAAATTCAAATTCATTTCAGCGAGAAGAAAGTACATTCTGAAATACCTACGAAGCAAGAGAATGCTCTTAATCCAGCAAATATGCGTGCTGTGTTAGTTTTGCAGTTTAATAGTGCAACTGTATTATTCAGATAGGCTGGTCTCAAGGTTTGTACAAATGAGAAATGGCAAATGAGCGTGAAGCACGGGCAAAGTCTCAACGTCGCACGGCGACTTAAAAGTACACTCGGCTTTCCAAAAGAGATCCAAGCGAGGCTCTGTTTATGAATATTAGTGTGGGAGTAGTGTGGGTACGTGTGTCGCACGTGCATGTGTCTATTGTAATAATGAACAATAATTCTGTTGAAATCCCCGAGAAGTGCCGCGCATTAATAAGACCGCGAGACGAGCCTCAGTATGTGTTTGTGTGTGTCAGCATAGGTGTGCATCAGCTGAGTGCCTTTTGAGGAAATAAAAAGACATGGAGGCAAAACCGCTCGCTCTGTTTGCTTGATTCTCTTCGGGGTTTCTTTTTCTTTTCTTTTTCCAAGCATGAACAATTAGCAGGACGCCCGTCATTGCGTGATTAAAAAAGGAGGAGAGGAAATGAAAAGGAGAGCTGATGTGGAAGTGAACTTGTGATTCCTTCCCGCTCCTTTGAATTTGTATTCTTTCTTTATTCCCATCAAAATGAATGCTCGCAAATTAATTCCCTGCGTTATTAACATTTGCGACTTGTCATACATACTTAATCTCTCACTTTTTAACTCAGCGTGTGTACGCTGTGTATGTATGTAGTATACCATGGCTTTATGCTACACGGGGGGGGGGGGTGACAATTTCAGGCAAATTGCTCTGCAAGATGCCTTAAATGACACCTAATTTACATGCATGGTATTTCTTCTTGCTTGTTGACAGACAATGTCAGCAACCTGCGATATTACATATAGTCTAGCATCTGTGTAAAGAGAGATTTGTAAAATTACAGTGCAAAAAGCAACACTATTTTCAGCAATCTTCCTTGGTTACATTGAAAGCGAGCACAGTGGGGAAAATAGTGGCTTTACATGTCTCCACAGCTTCAGGCTTTTTCATTTTCATCTGAAAACATCTCAGTCCTTGCTATTCCCCAGCCCTCCACTAGATGAGTTTTCCCGCTCTTTTCCAATCACATGATCATTCACACCTGTTTGCCTTTAAGTTGCAAACTGTTTGCATGTTCAATGACCACAGTTTCAAGAAAAGTCACTTTTATTCCATTTGCATTGGCAGTGTCTGCATTTGGGTCCAATTCCCATTTCTCTCCACAGCTAAACTTGGACAATAGTGGCTAAAATCAATGCAAACCAGATTTTAAAAGAGAGAGAGGGGGAGATATTCTGAGTTATTTCTAAAAATAAGCAGTGGATGTACAAATGTGTTTTTGTTAAGAATTCAAAAACACAAATCGTCCCCATTTAAGCCGTCCCTAGTGCTATTCTCGAGAACATGTTATATTCTTCTTGTACCTGAAGTACCACTTCAAACACAAACCTGTTTCAGGTTAAAGATAACCCTTAATATCAAAACATGTAGTCCTAAATGAGAGAATCTTTCCATAAAAGTTCCAAAAGCTTTTCACATTTCATTATAAAATGCATTTAAAAGTGGATTTATAATTTCTTTGACGTCAATCTAGCCTTGGTTCCATTGGTAGATGCATCCTGTTTCCTTTTGATCATCGTTGAAATGTCTCTAGAATTTGACTGCAGTTCACTTTGGGACAAATGCAGTTTATTGGGCTTGATTTAAACAGGCACACATTTGTCTAAACACACCCCACACATATTCAGTGCATATAAGAGCCAACACAAAGAACTCAAACCTTCCAGACGGAATCATGTCAGGGTATCGTTTAAGGAGCAATAGAAAGATTTTCTAAAGCGATGTTCCCAGCACTGTAGGCTCCGTTGTGCAAAGGTACTGAGGGAAAGCACCGTGATTCAAATTGGGGAGGTGATAAGAACATAATGGCAGCGTTAACCAAGCTTTAGAATCTCTCTATCTGCAGAGATGGAAGAATATGCCAGAGGGAAACCTATTCCTATAGACCGACATTAATCAGGATTTAATGCTATAGTGCCCAAATAGAAGCAACTCCTGAGTGAAAGGCACTCACGACTTGGCAGAACATTTTACCATGTGCTTTCAGGCCCCATTTACACGTGGTATCCGGATAATGGTATTCAATCCACAGGGTTTTGCATTTATACCTATAACATATAGGTTTTCCTTTTTCCCCCCCGCACTGTCAAGTGCAAAGTCACATTTTGCAAGGGACGATTCGATAGCTACTTCATCAGGCTTCCCAGAGCTGGCAAAAGTACAGTAGGTGACGTTTAGATGAACTTTTTCGCACTGCATGGATTGTAAATTGTACTTGACTGAGACAACCTCTACATGAGGTCTGGCTGGTCACATTCCAAGCATTTAAGGCTGCCATTAGCCCGTTACTACATCTGGTAAAAAAACAAAAAAACAAAACAGGTGTCACATGTTAAGGGTAGCAATATCATGGTGCTAATCACAGCACCAGGCCATTTCCCCAAGCTAAACATTACTCTTCATTCTGTAGGTAGCCACGGTAAGATCAAAACATCCTGCTCTTTAGGCCATGGCATGATTGGCTTTACTTGGTGTGTTAGTTGGGTGGTGCATTAAAGCAACAACATGCAAGAACTGGTACATTTTACGACTCTGCACTGCCACAGTTACGGACTGCCACTCGCTCTTTTGCCAACGGCTAAAAGTCCAAGTTTTCGGCCTCTTCTCTAGTCTCTTTCTTCTTCCTTCTTTGATTCCTCCATCAACATCAGCTTCAGCCTCTTCACCTCCACCAGGGTGTCCGTACAGAGAATACCAAGCTTATAGGATGAAGTCGGTCGTGTATGACATGGAGCCACAAAGTGTTACTCGCTTCTACCATGCGATCCTACAATAATACATCCATGACTTGTACCTTTCATGAATTGTACATGGTGTCCCATCAAAGTGATTCTGATAATGGTGCTTTTAAATGTTTGAGTGAAAGCAGATGCTATCCTTGTTACCAGTGCTGAGGTATAATAATGCTTACCCCAACCCATAATTTAGTCATCCTACTTTTATTCCATTTTACAATTTTTGTACTGGCCAAACTGCTAATGGGAGTCTGACCACCCTGCACCCAGCAATGAGCCAATAAGCTAAGCCAAATCTAGAGCGGTGTTTGGAGAAAACCTGCTTCAGTGCCCAGAACTCTCCACTTGGATGTAGATTCACCTGTTAGGACAATGATTATTTCACACAGCCAAGACAAGGCAACTCTCTGAATGTACTTGAGCAGCCATCCACAGGCATGTGGACAATGCAGATCACAATGCAGTTATGTTGAACCACCAGACCCCAAGCGTTGACTAAAAGCGTGGCTTTTTTTTATAGTTTGTTTGTCGAGAGCACACAGAGAAGCTGCAAACTGATTATACAGAAAAGATGACATTCGGTGATAATTTAACTATTTTCTTTCACACATCAAAGCAGTAAATATATCTGTCCTCCAAATCTCCCACCATAATCTCCATATGAAGCGTCTCCTGTGTGGCCCTGGCTCCAAGGTCGACAAACTGTTGTGTTTTTCCCAGCTGTAGTCCAACTTTGCTCTGCAGAAATAAATTAATGACAGAATCCCAGAGGGAGCTTCTCAGAATGAAAAAAGGAAAAAGGAGGGGAAAAAGAAAGAAACAAGGTTTTCAGCTTCTCAAAGCGGGGGCTTTTGACAGCTGGAGATGAGTCTGGCCTCCTCGTTTCATTCACCTCTGCTATTCATTCCACTTATTGGGCTTCTTTCTGATCTGTCTCTTTTCACCATCTCTTTTCCTCTGTCTGCAGCGTAAATGACCCTGGGGAAGTTGGCAGGCTGTGAGTAGAAACTAGTCAATCAAGATTTGAGAAGAGAGAAGGGAAGACCCAAGACATCATGCTGGATTTCAGACTGCACGCGGGCACCGTGTTCTTGTGCATGCGTGTGTGTGTGTGTGGCGCGTGAGCGCGCCAGCAGGGGGTTGTCAGCACAGGTTGGCCTGACACAGGAGTCGGTTTCAGAGGTTGCCTCGGAAATGAGGCAGAAACGATTGCGCTAACTTCGTTTTTAGGACAGACAGGTAAAGTGACTTTGGGGAGTTAACAACCACTCTCACAAAAGGACAGGCTGAGGCGAAGTTAAAAAAAAATAAATAAATAAACAAGGATGTTTTTATTTATATATTTTTATTTTTTTATGTTTTTTTTTTCTTCTATGAGTTTGGAGGAATGACCTAGACTTGGTTAGAGAATTTATAATTACCTCTGGAGCATGACGTTTATCTCATTTCAACACCTTGACTGCATTATACATCCTGGAGACAAAGCAAATTAAAAATGCATGGTGGTCTGGCACCTTACCTAGAGTTCAGTGTTGTTGCACAGAGCATACGGTTAGCAGGAAGTGGAAAAATACAGCTCACAGGAGCCTGTCTGGTTTCTAGTTCTCATCATGAAGCCTTGATTTCTCACCTGATGAATGTACCTCGCAATCTTGTTTGTCAGTGTTTTTTCGTAATCTTCGCGTTATTTATAGGAATGATCTAAATGAAAGGTCAGATTTACCTGAGGTCCGAAGAACGTCATTGGAAATGATGGGGCATTCGTCTTTAAGTTAATGAACTCGGGGGGGAGGGATCCAGCATTAGAAAGTGAAAGAGGCTTAAACAAAATATGATTAAAAGCTAATTAAACACGCCATTAAATCGGCAATGAATGCGGTTGCCTGTAGTTGTACAATGAGGCTCATGTATCACACCCAGCCGTCCGGCTAAGAGCAGTTGGCTTCATTTGTCACCGATGTGCGGCTGCACAATCATAGAAACTCTGTTCTCTGTTGATCCACTTTCTGCACACGTGCAGAACTCTGATATGTTTTTGTTTTTTTCTCTCTTTTTTTCTGATGCATCACAAAGACGTACATAACCCACAAATCAGTTTAACCAATTCTGTAACATCTCTGCATGTGCTGAAGTATGTTCATATTGTATTTCCCGGACGCATTCCTTTGATCAGCTCCTTTATAAAAGTATAATCTGATCCCTACCGGAAGGAATCGAATAAAAACATTTTTTTTTTTTTATCCGTTTATGCGAGCTGCAAAAAATACATTAACTAAACATTTGGTATGGGCAAGAGAGCCTCTCCGTGCTCAGAAAAGCCAGAGTATAATCTCTACCTGCTTCCATCCATTCCCTGTGTGGATCTACGTGGGGTGTTTTGGTAACTATCTTTGTAATGTATGTAGCACAGCATGCCTTCCTTTTCAAAAATTAATGATATACAGTGCGAGCTATTGTACGCTCGTCTCTTTATGCTACTGGATATGGTTCCTTTTGATGATGCAATCATTCAGCAAAGTTGTATCTTTGATGTTGCTGTGCATTTAGTTTGGGTACATTAAGTCATAAGTAAATAATTCAGTAAACAACTACACATCAGGCATTTATGATGTGATTTTATACCATTATTTTTTAACCTTAAAGGACCACTGTTGTCTTTCTTCTTCTTCCTCTGATTATTTGGTGATTATATTCTGCTATATACTGGAAATGGAACCTTTTAATTGGACTTGTTAATGTCATTTGCCCATTGCTTTAGCAAAGGCCTTTAATCATGTTTTATTCTTCTGTTTTTCTACATAGTTTCTACATAATTTTGGTTTTAACCATGTCTTATTTATTACTTTTCTGGCTGAAATGGTTCCAAACAGTCTGAGGATTATTCTGTAGAGTAAGTGGAACATTTTCGTTATCCCAAAAAGCTTTGTTGGCATGGTTAAACCATTTTCGTACATGCTAAATGTACATATAGATCCTCAGGGTTTTACCTAGCCACAGGACGTCCAGACATTTTGACTGAACCAAGCTCTCAAGTCCAACACGATCCCACCTAGTTTTGAGGGTTTTGTGTTGGAAAAAAATCACCTGCATTAACATCATATGCACCAAGAATATATGACTTTTTTCCCCCCTTCCTTTAGCTTTGACACTGAAACCTGTAATTATTGCGAGATGCAGCACAGAAGAAATATTGAGCACTTGTAAATGTTCTTTAATAAGGCATCAGTCAGATCTGTGTGGGTGGTCGACTCCACCAGTGTGCGCTGACCATCTTCTAATCTCCACTTCATCACTGCAATGTTTCCACCTATGCACAGACGGAGCCATCTGCCACAATGCGACACTCAAACTGTCGAAAGGCGAGACTTGTCTTTCATGCTGCTAGACAATTCAGTGAAGTGAAGCGGATGAACCGAGCAGCAGAAGGTAGACGGAGAATTGTTGCTGGGCTTGCCTTAAAAGCCATGTTCTCAGAAGATCAGGAGGGATGGATAAATCTTTGTACAGAAGAAAAAAAGTACAAATTTGTGCACAAAGTTGCTCGTTTCTGTACTCGGTATTCTAATTCTGTTCCCTCACTTTGCTTGCAAAGTACTTTCCTTGTTCCCTCCACACGCTGAGCTGCTTAGGGAATTAGCTGGAATTAAATACAGTCCATGAATATATTCTAGTTTTTGTCTTGTAAAAAAAAAAAAAAATATGGTATCTACTGTGTTTACACATTTTATGTAATACCAAATTATTGCACCTTTACTTGATAACTGTGGATGTCATCTACATCATAAAAACGCAGCTGCAGGAGCACTCAACGGAGTCAGAAGGATTGCATTAAGTGTAAAAAAATGGACTTGGGCAGCTATAAGGAAAGAGTGAATCAAGTCATGTCTGTGTATATTGATTGCTCAATTGAGAAATTAAAGGAACTCAACTTTTCTCCTCCTTCTCTCCTATTAATTATGGTCTATATTGATCCTGCAAATGAATCATTTGAGGGAGCGATGTGACTCCAAAATTAGTCACATTCCATTTCTCAAATATTAATTCAAGAAATCTACAGTCATGCTGAGGGCAAGAGCTAAATGATATCAGCACAGAGACATGCACACAATGTCAGCGTTAACATGCTGCAGTTTAGCAGGTATAATGTTCCCAGTGGCGTGCGGCTGTTAAAACCGGTTCTCAACACATTGCTTACAACGATATGATATGACGTGTACATCAAATTCAGAGTTGGCCATCCATGACTGCAAACACATCTCCGTGTGTCAGCCACCACTGATCTTGTCTGTTGTGATGAAGGACCTGTGCGCCGCCACTACATGGCATAAATAGAGATACGATACGGCTCTATTCATCTGCAGGTTTGCTTGTGTACTCGAAGAACGCACCGCCAGAAGTACGCCTACAGGATTACCACAGCAACACACGCTGATTGGTTAATAAGCCAAAAATATATACAGTACATCAGATATTATGTTAATACTTTTTTTTTAATACCATTGTTAATAGAAGGCAAACTCATGGATTTAATAGATGCCGCAGCCTGCATATAATATGTTTAGATAGAACATTGCTGCATATTAACTAGATGCAATTAGAACAATCTTCTGAAGTCATGCATTTGATCTACAGTATGGATGCTTTGCTTTCTTTGTGTGAAAGAGTCACAGCGATCCCTCCACTCATTAGAGTGCCGGAACATCCTTTGGTGTGCATGATTTGCTCCGTCCAAGTTATTGCGCCCTGCCATTGTGGTAGTCCCTCTGGAGAAAAGGAGGGCACGCGTATCATGATTTCAAAAGTAGAGAGTTCGCCCATGTGTTTGTATAATCACCCTCTGTAAGTATTTGAAAGTGTATTTTTGAAACGGCATCTATTCTTTTGTTCTATATTGGTAAAGATACATAATGTATAAGGCTAAGAAAAGCTAATTAATTGTTATCACGGCCTTTTTTCAGTAACAATGCTAAATCTTTACTTAAATATTCTTCTCAAACACATTATGAATGTTATTAGCTGATATTTTTCGTGTGTGTGGCTCAGAGGGATCTTTTAATTCACCGCACAGCACTGAATAACAAGTACTATCCGGCTCTCTCTGATTGTGTTGTAAGGTCTTTTCTCGCCTGTGTTACCATAAAAGATTGTGAAAGGAGGTGGCGGAGGCGGAGGTAGAGGAAGGGAGGAAATATTGCAAAACTACAAAGAGCTATTTAGCTCCACAAACAAATAATGTTTGTGTCAGCGTAATGCTAGAAACACTTCCTAAACCCGTCCCAAAAGATAATGACCTGGACACACCTTTCTGTCAAGCAAAATAAAAGTACTGCTTCATCAGCCTGTTCTTTTTATTATCTGTTTTTGGCATCGAGGCGTGTTTACAAGACAGCTCCTTATTGTATTTCCCGATCTTATCCTTTGCCCTCTTTCATTTCCGTCTGGCGCCTTTCATTTAGACGCCATGACGCAGCACCTCTCTTTGCCAAGCCTCGTCAAAGCCCGGCGCTAAATATGCGATGGTCTCAAAGGTGCTCTTTACCTCCCTCCCCATCTCTCTATCACGACTTCTCTCTCTCTCATATGTGTTCTCACTCAGTTGTTTCACCCCATCTTTCCTTTTCCCATCGTCTTTTCACTCAAAGCTCAAGAGCAACTGGTTCTCTCTGAGGAAATACAGGGCCCTGCCAAAGAATTCATTGAATTTGTTGTACAATTGATCCCTTGGAGGCAAGCTGGGGTTGAGAGTGGGATGAAAGGGGAAGGAGGGTTAGAGGTATGGAAGGGTCAGGAGAACAGGGAGAGAGGGTTAATGTGAAGGGCTGGCAACTGCATCAGGGGAGTCTGATTGAAAATAACACGGCAAAGTCTCAATTGGAATGGATCCTGTTCAAATTTGTTCTCCCTTACCCATCTCCCAATGCTGTGAAGTAATATGGGAGACTGTAACAATAGAGACAGTTCAGTTTCTGTTTATTTTCTTTAATACATTACAAACCAAAAATGTAATCTTCCATAATGTTTAAAAACACAATCCAGAAATGAAATGGCAAAGTAAATGCCCAAAATATATCTATTTGTGGTAATCCTAGATTGTTTCACATTATACCTTGATTCATGGACTGTACCCCAGGTGATCAATCATGCTTTATGATCCTCCCGACCAATCCACAATCCCCAGGAGTGGTCTTCATCACAAGGCTACAGCTGAGAGTCAGATTTCATTGGAAACTACAGGTGCAAACTCCAGTTCATATAAGGACATAGAAAGAGGCAGCACACATGCAGAAGTAGTCTATGCTAAGACATGCTTATCATCCAAGTTTCAGGATAGAGGACATCCTGCTGGGTCCTGTTACTGTGGAACTTGGTGTTCCTCTATCACTCTGCAGGATATAGTCCATGATCACCCTGTGAAAGCACAGGATTTCAAGCCTGTCAGCAAGAAATTAAGCAAGTCTACCAGAGGTTTTGGTATGTATAGCTGAAATCTCCTTGTGTGACATGTTTTCTTGAGATATATTATCCATGGTTTCACATTCATCTGAAGGACTTCTGTAGAACAGCAGCTGAGGTTACCTGGTGTCTCCTTTATGCTTGCTCAGACACTTTCAGCATAACAGGTCCAGGATTTCTGCATGGTCGCAGAGAGTTGAAAAAAAAAAAAAAAATGCAAGGTGGGCTACAGCATTGACAACATCGGTAATTTCTTTCCAGGTATTTTTAGCCACACTCGCAAGGTGGGTGTATGGTGGCCATGTCAATTGGGCAGACAATCGATCCGTCAGTCCACCACTGACATTGACGTTTCTGATTGAAATATCTCATTAGTTACAGGATGAAATGGATAGCCATGAATTTTTCTAGTGACATGCATGGTTCCCAGAGGATGACACCTTGGCTTTTCATCTTCAGCACTGCCAGCAGGTCAGTTTTCATGCATTATTTTAACATCTACAAGATGGATTGGCCCAGAATTTTGTAAACATTTGTGCTTGCCAGACAATGCATGTTAATGCCATCGATGATTTCACAAGATTGACATTTGTAGTTTTGACTAAAATGCCTTGAGAATTCCAACTATGTCATGAAATTTGATCAGGACGAGTCCTAGCAACTCCCTTCACTTTCCACCTTGTCCCATCAGGTCAGAATTTTTAAGCATATTAGCATTGTCTTTGTGGAAACAGAGCTGCCAGCGAGGATATGTAGAAAGAAAAAGTCTTGTGAATCAGGTTTGATCACATGTTCTCCTAGCCTTTAGATGAAATTGCTCGCACTTTCCAAAGCACACAGACTCTAAATTCCCCTATGAGATTCTAAATATATTGCTACCATGAGTATAGATATTAAGATGAGCATCAGCAATAGGAATCCAATTTTTCATTGTATTTCAAGGAATGTGGTGATCACTTGTACTCTCGTATCTTATCCCTTAGTGTGTCCATCGGTTAAATACTGTACAGTTTTTGTGATAATAAAGTTTATTGTACATCCCACCCATCATCCACCCACCCACCCGCACACACACACACACACACAGACACAGAGATTCGGTGTTATTACATTGTTCGACACATCTAACCACAGTAATTGAAATCATAATATTCGGGTGCCTCTGACAGGATTTTTGATGGAGTTTCAGTAGAATAGCAGGCTAATGGCTTCCACATAGATTTGATCATTAGAGAGAATGAAAGCCAGCTTTTGTAGGGCGCTGGTGATTATCCACCTGCTCCATTTTGAGTCAAAGAAAAAAAAAATTGGACCTCCAATTTGTATCTGCATGGCTTGTATTCATTTTAAGGTCCACGGTGTCATCAAAGGTTGTGGAGTGGTGCTTGTTCTCCTGTGATGAGACACAAGAAAGCCAATCATATTACCCCACAAAGCATAATGATGGCAGCTGATGGGTAATTTATACAAACAGCAGTTTTTCAATACACCTCCCAACTTGGGCATCAAGTTAATTGCTTTTATGTTGTGTCTGTATTTTTTTATTGTTGCTACCATACGGAGCAATGATTCCCCATCATTGTTATGAACATTATTCATATGCCACGAAGCTTTGTGATGTTGTGATAAAAGAAAAAGCCTTGAAATTGTTCTTTTTTAAGTATTTCTTGTCTTCTCTCTATTCTTTTGGGGGGGAAAGGCTTAATTTTTTTTCAACATTCTTCTAAGTCAAGTCTTAGAGGGGGAAAAAAAAAGCAAACATATCTGGGGATATACAAAAAGCAGGATAGATGATCTATCCCAACAAAAAGTGGATTCCAAAACTTAAGTTCTAAAGCTTCCAAACTCACAGCAGTCCGTGTTTGGAGAATAAGCAAGACCAGCGGCTAGCTGCTTCTGTTCAAAAGCATCGAAGCAGGAGGGGAGATGGTGAATATACCCAGAGTTAGCACGTTTCTGGTAGAAAGTTATCTCCTTTCCCTTAAAATGTTATATTCTTAACTTATCGTGCTTCATGGCTATTCTAAAGGTAGCTAAGTCTGGCATATTTTTACAAGCTGTGAGGTATTCATAAGGAGCTGAAAACCCTCTCTTTTTTTTTGGCTCTGTCGAGTGGTATATAGCAGGGCTCGCGAGCTGCATCTTCCTATCCACTGAGTTGATTGGTGTAGAGGAGCTGATTCCCCCTGTTTCACTCTCGGTCTGACTAGTTCTCATCGTGCTTTGAAGTACCTCACCCAGAGCTCTGGCAATGTGCTGGAGACGGATCACCAGACATGCTGAAAGGGAGAGAAGTGAGACCTGTACGCAGCTGTGTGCACGTGCAAACGCACCCCGCCGTGCATTATACGATATGAACTTATTCGCATGTGAACAAACTTTAAACTGAGTCTTAAATAAATGTCATTGCTCACATGAATGTAATTTACAGTTCATTATTATAGTAATCATAATAATTCACTGTTGCATATTTGCCCGAAATTACTTTTAATTGACTCCAATATCCTGCTCTACTTCAAAATCCGCACTGATTCTCCGGCTTGAGTTTCACTTTCAGTCGGCCCCGTTTGCAATTTAGCCTCGTTCCCCCCCAGTAATAATATTACCATCATTACACAGATGACTATTCCTTCCACTTCTCAGCCTCAAATGCTCCTAAAATCCCCAAATCTCTACCTTGAAATGCACTTCCACAGTGCTGTGAGCTAGGCGCCCCGAGCTACAATCCATCTGGGCAATAATTCCATTACTATACAGAGCATAGCATATAAGGGCATCGCTTCTGCCTCGAAACACACTGACTCATCGGATTGAAATGTGCCTTCAGTCTGCATTACTTCCACAGCATTCATCCCCCATGGTAGCATCTCCGAGGATGGGCAGACATGCACACCTTGAGGAAACCTGCAGCTATCTGACTTTATCGTTTCAGTTTCTCAGTAAGGACTTTAGTCTTGATACACAGGGTGCACGCTCCACCAGGTGAGCTACCGAGGCACCCAGTCGACAGGCATTTCTGTCATCAGTATTGATTACAAAGAGAGCTACAGATGATAGCCAAACCCGTCTGCAATCATCTGATGATGATTTAGCCTCTGAGGGCAACAGTCAATGTTCTTGGCTTCTGGTCTACCCCGATGGATATCCAGGCCAAGACATTGTAGTCCAATTAGCAACTTGATACTCGAGAATGACAAAGACACATTTCTGCTAATCTCTTTAAACAGATATCTGCACATGGATGCAGAAAATCACTGATTGGCTCTGAGATGGCATTTCAACCAATGTGTTCTGACCAAAACTGATTAAAACGTGACTGAGTCTTTAAATTCTGTATTCATATGAAGATAACTCTTTATAGAGATTACAAATCAAGCAATCAATCATGTTTGCTCTAGAATTTTGATTTATGATGATTATAAACTGTAAGAAAAAAAACAAAAAAAAAGCCGTTCACCTTGACTGATTACCTGTACCATAGTTGTATTTTTTCTATATAGTCTTATCTACTCGCGGAAACATACAATCAGTAAACAAAGCAAAGAATCCACTGATTGCGGCAGTTTAAGGCATTAAAAAAGTGCTGAAGCGTTATTTTTATAAGCATAATCAACCAAGGATGTACAGACTGAGAGACTGCTCATGATTGATCGTAAGCACTTGGACACAAAGCATCTCGATGAGGACCACAGAAAAGATGAAGAAAGAAAAAGTACATTATTGCTTTGAACATGGCAGAAAACCAGAAAAGGAAACATGGTAGTGTGTGTGAGCAACATTAAAAAGGACCATTATGGAATGGTGTTTATAAAAGCTATTTAAAGATGTGGAAGTGCCGTGTAGGTGTTCTTTTGCTGAAAGAACATTTTTATCACTGCTTTGTTTAAACGGTTGGAGATTACATTCACTCACTGTGGGTGTATTGGCAGCAGCAGTGCCTCTTTAAAAGCTCCAGTTTAAATGTTAAAGTTTGAATACCATCAGGGATCATGTTGGGAAAGAAATGATAAAAATAAGGCCCTTGGTTGAAAACAACCAGATTTCTGCTCTGTTTTTGCTCGGTGACACAGCAAATCTAATTATAGTTGGAAGCAATTATTCAAACTCACCAGTCAACTGTTGTACTGTCAGCACAGATTTGCTCACAGCTTTGTGGAAATGAACTGGGAGACTTCTGACCTTGACTATACAACTGTCTATCTCGCTTTGAGCAGCAATTCCTCCTCAGAATTATACTATCACTACAAATAACAATCCACCTTGCTCTTTTACCTCGAAACACACTGTGACTCAACCGATTGGAACTCCGCGCACGTTTTCTTGCTACAGCTTTAATCCCGCATGGCAGTATTTCAAAAGTTTATTGGACAGATTGTTTGCTGATGCGAATACGCAAACGGATAAACACGCGCGCGCCCACCTGCATACGTACATACATGAACACAAACAGTTAGAGGATTCCCAGGGAGCATTACTATTCAAGGTGCTGCCAGAGTATTTATGCCCTTCCTCTGGTGTGCAGTTGACCCATAAAATTACGAAGCCAAATGGATGTTTGACTCAAACAACCCCCTTAGGATGTTTATGCTGCACTCCAAAATGCAGTCAGCTTTAAATCGCCCTGGAGTAATTGCGGGGCTTTCCAAAAAGCCACGATTGCTCCGACAAGCGCCGGCGTTAAAATGTCTGATCAGGAGCTGAGATATAAAGGTGCTTTGAATGTAGGATGATTTGGTTAAAGGATGGTTGGAGAGGAATCTCCGCGGTTACATAAATCCACACCTTGGGCGATGTCTTATGTTGGAGCTCGAAAGGGGTGGGTGGAGGAAGCAAAAGCTTTGCAAGCTGTTGCACATAGAGACGGGGGTGGTGGTGGTGGAGGGGAATGATCCCAGGCATCTTGTTTTCATTGTCTTGCATGGCCATTGTTTGTGAATGTCAGGAAGCGGCTTCCAGCTCTCACTGTGCTGGAGAGGGTTGAAGCTTAGTACTATGACGGATACACACATGCACACACAGTTTTAACTCCTCTGTGTTGTAGATGGCTGGAGAGTAGCTTTGAGCTTTCCCCAAGCCGCAGTCTGGAAGAGCTCCATTATAGTGTGTGCATCGCCCTCTGCTGGTCGACTGTCTGAACTGCACACACACACACAGTGCCACTGACTGACCCATATTGTGTCATCCTCAGTCCTTGCAGTGCACATTTCTGCCCAACAGTTCTTTATAAACCTTAGACTATATCTAATGTTCTGTTTGTACTGGAGGCCACGAGCCTCTTTACTAACACACAAAACTACTTCTTAGCATATGTAATATTGTTATATCCCCTTGATATTTCATGACTTTTCCAAATAAACATGATTTTGACTTGATATGTACAAAATGGGCGGAGGATTTCTTAATTTTTGACCTCTCTGCGGTCTAATTGACCCCAAACATAAGTAACATCATATATGTAGGATGACATATGGTACATACCAATATCTAAGTCATGATTCTGGATAGGCTATATCTTTATTTGAACAATGTTTCCACCACCAAATTCTGTACTTTGTCAACTACATCAAACCAGAGCTCGTCATGGGTTTAAATCAGGCAGAGGAAAAGGAAAAATATATATTCACCTGAAAACAAATGATTGTCTCTGCGATTATTAGTATTATAGTGGGACCCCAAACAATGAAGAAGGAAAGACAACGTCAATAAACCCAATGATTAATTTTAATAATACCTCCTTAGAAATGTTTCAACAATGTGTAATGAAAGAGAGCAGGAATTCATGAACGCTCCCGCAAGATGGTGAAGATATGAGTCTTCAATAATCAGTAATTCAGAACAGACATCTCTGTCCTGCTGTGCATCTGGACAATCGCTGATTCACTATGAGTCCATTAAGTAGTTGGGTCCATAGCAAAATAAAGAATTTAAGGAATCAGTGCGAAATATATGGAATTGATTTCTTTCTATGAGAAAAAGATTCTGGCCTTTGCAAACCTTAATGGCACATTTGCAGAACACAAGCAAGAAGCAGACAGTTCTGAAGTTTTATGTCTTGTTTGTTTAAAATTTGTCACCAAAGCCAATACTGTTGTCACAGAGCAGTGCATCAACCACACAACAGCCACACTCTGGTTCTGTCCTAGTAACAAAAAAATACAAGGACCACTGAGTTTTGAGCTTATCCCTGTCACCCCTCATCTACTTCAGGCCCACCACGGTTCAATACATTCTGTGTGTAGAGAGGTATGTAATTGAATGTTACCTATACCTTTCACTGCTCACAGGATCCCAGTGAGACTGAAACTCTATCAAATGCCTCACTCACAAACAGCCTCCTTGGGTCTAAAGGCATCTGTCAGTATGAGCATTGGCTGCTTCAATCATATCAGTGTTGATTTCCGGGTTTCATCTTTGATAACAGGCGGTATAAAATATGAGCAGATGATACAGCTTGCATTGGATTTGATGTCTTCTTTTTTTTTATGTGTGACAACAAGCGAGTAGTCTTCTGTCTCCCTCCAGATTTTAGATTCTTGAAGGGTTACATAATAATATGGCTACAAATTAGATCAACACAGCCACTGTACAGTTCATAAAAATGATTGATAGATGTGAAATAATGCTTGAGTTTTAGACATGCGACCTTTAACTGGTTGCTTGAAGTTCACTAAGGTCATTTTTGGGTGATGTATCTCAGCTGGAAAGGTATTTTAGAACAATTTTCTTCCTGTCATGTCGCCCTGATGAAGCGATTTCTGCCAAACTCCCCTGGCTTTTTATGTGACAATAAAAACATTTGTTGCAGAACATTTATCACCCTCCATTTGTCGCAGAATTTCCTCTCTTAGATTTTTAATGGTTACAATGAGCCAAGAAAGTCCTGGATTTTTCCACAAAGTATATTCAAGCAAATGAAGGATGGTGTTTAATACGATGTGTGAGCTCGGGAAGCGAGAATTACACATTGTCATTCACTTCCCTATCTCACCTTGCAGTTGAGGGGCATTTATTTAAGCCCAGTCAATTATAAAGAAGGTACTTGCAAGAGGACATATTTCAATATCAAATCAATAAATGTTCTGGCAAAAAGACCTCGATTCTCCATTTTTATACCAAGTTGGATATATATATATATATATTGTTATTACAGCAAAAATGTTTTCTTTGAATCAAAAGAATAACCTCTACATGTTCTCCTCATGCAGGCATATTGAAAACACTCCCAGGGGAGCAATTGTTGATAGCAGTGACTGTGTCACTGTTTGAAATCCTAATTTGCTCGAAACAAGCTAAGATAAGCTTGTTTACTTGTTTATCGCCGACTGAGAAAATTGCAGCAACCTTTATTTTTATGTTCTGGCCATTTTTTTATTTTTTTATTTTTTTTCCCCCTCCTCAAACATCCAAGCATTCATGGCGTCCGTGATAGCAAAAGAAAAGTACCAGCCTGCGCTGTAAAGTACGAGCTGGATTTGAGCTTTTGTGGTGTGATATGCTAATGTCCATTCTTTGAATGAAATTTTGTCTCTCTCTCTCTCTCTGTGTGTGAAGTGAGTTACAGATTTCGACTGGAGTAATGGGATTGCTTCATAAAGAATTAGCTGTGTGCGCAAAACTCATTGGGTGGTTGGAGAAGGTAGAGTAAGAAACAGTTTGGCTCCTTCTTCTTTTCTTAAAAGTGTTGCCTCAGAGCTCCGGAAAGCTTTCAGTCACACGGTAAAAAGACCAGAATGAATACATGCAGCATAAATGAGTTATATATGACATGTAGTGCCTTTCAACTGCATAGTAAGTGAATTTCTGAACAACCATCAACCCCAAAATGCATTGCGTCTCTTCATACTGTTCAATGGCAGATGGTGTTGCCGGTTTTTTTTTTTTTACAAATTGCATGTGCTACTTCATCACTAAATTCATTTTTGAGAATACTTGAGGTGAGGAATGAGCTGTGTAGATTTCAAATATTGGCAGTTTTACGAAAGTAGATGGGGAATTTTCCAATTTGTCCAATGTTTCCGCAGTTGATTCTTGCCTCAGAGACTTTTGGACCACTAGAGCCAATGCAGAAGAAACATAAGCAACATTTCTATATGCTGTATCTTATTTATTCTGTTTAGTTGAGCACTGCTTTAGATAAACTAAAGATAATGCTAAGATAGCACAACGTCCCCCTCCTCCTCCCTGCCCTTCTCACTAGCCTCCTCAACCCAGAAGCCTCTGTTGCTTCTTTGTAAAAATATAGCTGCTGACATTACCCTGTCCATCTCGTAGCACCCAGGCACGATGGACCCCCTCAGGACCCCATGAGGAAGAGAAAGGAGAGTAAGAAATAGGAGAAAGACATGGAGTAAGCAGGAAGGTGTGCAGAATACAAGAGCAAAAGAGGAGGACTTTATAGGAATGTTGGCATTTTCGTGGTAAATTGTGTGAAGCCATGACGATTCCCATTTGCCAATGATTTCCACATGTTGCAGCAAGTGGTAACCGCTCTCCTACATGTGCTCACATGTCAAATTCATGCCATCTTTCTGGATTAGTCTTGCATCGCCGGTATGTAGCCGCTTCTTGAGATCAATACTGTGAACCGTTGACTCACTTAATCGTAAATCTAGTCGGCAGTACGCAGCACATACTGATTGAATATGGAGTAGTGATTCTGAGCACAGCCTTTGGCTGACTACAGGACAGCATGGACACCATTGTTGTCATTGGGTATTGGAATACAGTGCAGCAAAAATCAAAAATCGTATCATGCTAGCTATGTGTTATCTGCTGTCGCCCTCCCCTGCTGGTACTAACAGGAGCTTGTAAGCAGAATTCATTCAGACACTATTCAGTCCTTCAACAACTGTCCCAACAATCGCCATTGTTTGGCTCTTGTGAATTTTAATGGTACATGTAATAGCTCTTTTGTGTGTATTTGTCAGACAAGGCGAAACACAGACGTGACAAGAGTTTGCTCTCACAGCAGGGTAAACACCCGTCCTCAAGCTTGTATGGATCGAGCAGGACATTCTTGGTGCCTTGACAATAGTTGAAACAAAAAATAGCTACGATCGCAGACAGCTTTCAGGGCCTTTGTACAGCTTTTGGACTCACTCAGGATTTTCACCTTCATGATGACATGTAGACTCAAGAAAATGTCTCTGTCACTTGAGTGTCACCGAAGCAGTTATTGTTTTAGTGGAGCACACAGACCACCTGGCTCTCTATCAACACAATTAGCACCGAAATGTTCTTGTAATAAGTTTGTCAACTGTTACCACGTGGAATCCAGCTGAGCCATCAGTGACGGACTCACAGGATGGAAGAAGTATGATGTGTGTGTATACGCTGTCGGCGCGCGCACGAGTGTGGGTGCGTGCAAATAAACGGCGGTGACGTCCGTGTGTGTGGATTTGAGTCAGTAAGATGAAGGAGACAACATTATCCCCTTGGATCTGCAAACGCTCTTGCACAGACGCGCACAAACACGTATACGGCGACGCATGCGAGGATGTGCACACATCAGGCAAAGCGAAATCAAACTCTCGCTCAGACCGGATATGAACATGATTCAAGGAGTCACCTGGGAGTGTCATTTCTAAGTATCTCCAGTGGGACTCGCCTCAGGTAATCCATAAGCAATTACTCTGGGGAGACAACAGACAGGCCTGTCATATCCGTTCTCCTCTGTGCAAACGCGCTCGGGCGAGAACAAACGCTGCCACGAGCACGCACGCGCACCAACACACACACATTTGCACATCCATATACAAATGCACATCTTCCTCTCACCTTTTCTCCCTCCTCCTCTCCCCTTCACACATAAATACACCTAATCTCACACATACAGTTTGCTCTTCTTCTTGCTCCTGCAACAAATTCACATTTTCTCACATTCTGTCCCCCTTCATCCCCACCTCACACACTCACCAACACTTATGAGTTTATATTTCAGTCCTAATGAGATATCTCCTGTGAGCACATTAATTCCGTCTTGATAAACTAAAAGGGTCACTCGAGTGATTTTACTGGAGGTTGAGTTTACTTAGCATTTTTTGCATTAGCAGCTGGCATTAATAAGCATAATCTTGTCTTAGTCACTGGTAGTCTTGTCAACAAACATGGTCCAGGCCAGGGGGATGCAATGCTTCTTCTGTATGTGCTGTATTTATTTCTCCTCCTTTGTTGAAGAAGATTGTGCGACTAATTCGTTTCCCTGTTACAGACAGTCTCTCTTGAAAAGTATTCATAGTGCAGCACTTGGGTGTAGACATGAAAAGTGACACGAGTGGTGTACAGAATGAAATAAAGAGACACGTTTAAACCATGCCTCTTTTCTCACCTCCGCAAAGCCGGCCACTCGCAGCGTGAAGTGGGTGTGATTGTTTGTTTGTGGAAAGTTACAGTCCGACCTTGTGACGGTGTGAACGCAGGGGGTGTTTGCAAGCCAGATCGGTGACCCTTGTTAAGTTGTAGCTCTTTATACCGAAGTCGGAATGTATGCTTAAGTCTGTCATGTCTTCCCATTATTGGTTATTGGGCGGTTTCTTCTTCTCCCAATTAAATTTATTATTGGGGAAGTATGTGGTTTGGCAGTGTTTTGCAGGCTTCCAGTGGAGGACGCAAACCCATTCTTACCTCTAGTTAATTATAGTGTAAAAAAATCTACTCACCTCAGAGACGGTGTCACTCCAAAGGTCTCAAACTATTTGTTCTTTACAAGTGCAAAAGTACAAGAACCGGGAACACATACACACAAAGCAGCACAGCCTTGTTTGTTCTTCCACCTTGCCAGGTCAGAGACCCTCTCTAGTACTTCCTTTATAAAAATGAAAGGCGATGTGTTGCTGATACAAGCAATGCTCTGAATTTTAAAAGCAGATATGAAAGACACCCAAGTCCTTAGACAACCTGCGTTTGCATGCTGCCCGGCTAGGACTCCTCTTAAAAAGAAATGTCAGACTCTTAGTTTAGACTTAGTCAAGGGAGAAATGAGCAGAAATGTCTAGCTAGCTAACACTCTGCACGTGTCTGCTACCCTTTAATTCTTGCCTTTATCGTTTCTCGTCGCTTGGTTGCTCCCCTCTCTTGTCTCTCTTATATATACATATATATATATATTTTCCAATTACTTGAGTGCACAAAAGCTCTTGCCCATTTTGGAGTGCAATAAATTATCGTCTCTTAATTAGGCAGCAAGGCGGTAAAAGCATGTCTGTCCAAGTTTGTTTCAACCTGACTGAAGATTTTATGATTGAGAGGTGCAAACTAATTGGATTCTTGACTGGCTGTCGGGGATAAAATTGCTACACTATCAAAGAGGGATTGAGTGAGTGATTGAGAAGGTGGGAGAGAAACTCACTGCGCGAGTTTTAAGAAGAGAAACGGAAGAAAAGCAGAAGTGCTGAGAAATACAGATTGTCAGAGAAGAAAGAGGGAGATGGCAAAGGATGAAGGGAAATGAGAAGCAAGAAATACATAGGGCAAGAGACAAATTGCAATATACAGTGTGTAGACATAAAGATAAAGCATAGATAGATGATACCAATATAAGTCAACAGAAGTAATCTCTTTGCTCAATATCAGGGTCACACAGATTATACCTTTATTTTTTATGTTACTGATTAGAATTTTATAGATTGAGAGTTCAGCCTCCCACTTCCTGGCTTTACTTTCCGAAAGCCTCATCATTAGTAAAGTGATCATTTGTTCCTCTGGCCTTAATTGTGCCCCAGGCCTTAGTCTGATCAATAGACTAAATTGTTCATCACAAAAGCCTTTGGTGCCTTGTCTGGTGCAACAAATTAGAATGCAAGGCTTGCTGGCAAGCCTCTGATTAAGATCAAATTCAGTAAAGCAGGAATAAGGAAGGGGCTCTCTTTCCAAAAATGCTATCAACAGATTCAAAATAGGTTTTGGCAACAAGGGATATGGTTGAGTATCATTTAGGAGGTAGGCAAGAGGCAAGGGGAGTCCTGATAAGAAGCTGTGCCAGACCTGATTCTCATTAACAACCCTATATCTGTCCCCTCTCCTTTCATGGGGATGGTGAGCTTGGGAGTGATACCAAAGCTACTGTGGGTGTGAGTTGTTGTTTTTAAGATGCTAGTGTTGCTATGAAGTCATTCCTGAAAGGGAAAGATGTTCGAGAAACTGCACTGAGCAGTGACAAGGCAGGAGGATGAAGAAAAAAACCGTACCTGCTACCGTCTCCAAATCCCACAACAGCTAACCTGTAATTAGCACAGATTGTGTGAGGGCTAATTACAGGCTAAAGAAGTGGACTACCCTCTTTTTAGCTTCCTAACCTCGACATTGAGAGTAAAACCAGGCAACAAGCTCTGAGCTCTTCTTGGAGGCCAGACAGCCCTTGTGGCAAGTCCACCTCCTCATTGGTGTGGCCCAGCTAGCAGCCAAACCTTGTAGCATCCTCCCAGAGGTACTTAAGCCGAGTGAAGAGGGCCATTCTAGATCCAGGACGAACCCTTAAGCGCCTGCTAGCAACCTGGTCTTAACGGATGTCAGCCAAATTCCTGGATTCTTGCTGGCAGCTGTGGTGGTCATCAAGAAGCTTGACCAGAAGGTGGAACAGTTTGGCAACAGCGTGTCAAAGGGGGATGGCGGACTGTCCCCCTCAGTTACAAATCGCTGCCACACAGCAAGCAGAAGACCGTATCACCTCCCATCCGCCGTCAGACAGACTATCAGAGCCCACAAAGAGGCCTGCAGCTGCTCTCGCCACCTCTCTGCTAATGATTGACCTGAAACCTGTTAGCCACAATAGCTAATAACTTTCCCATAATAATGGTTATTTTACCTTCACACTAGCAATTATTTTGTCATAGTGGGTGTGAGATTTCTCAAATAGTGGCTATTGAGCGTGTAATGTTTAATAATACTATGACAGGGAAATGATCCCCTTAGGATGAAAGGCACAAACCAGAAAACAGTATCTCTGGAAGTGGTGTGGCTTCGGCGTCTTGCTCAAGGACACTTCAGTATGCGTGCTAACACAGCGTACTGAACTCTGGTTGAAGGATAGTCTCGGATATCTTGGAGTACATCTCAGGCAAGAACACAAAACCATAGTAGTTTTTAGGATAGTTGTGACTACATTCTGTGTTCCTCAAATATTTCATACATTTAGCAGTCTGGTGTAGGTCGAGACACACAAGCACACTCTCAGTCTCAGTCTAGAATCTTTTAGGAATAAGAAAATAAATAAGCTCCTGATTGCATATTGATCTTTTCCAAACCCTCATGGGACATTATGACTGAAGTCGAGCGTTACGTCTTATTCTAGTGCATCTTCTCCGCCTGATCCCGAAAATAGACACAAATGTGGTCTCTATTATTGCAATGACGTGTGAATGGTCTCCCAAGGAATCTACACCAAACTGAGGATTTAATAGATGGTGACTTAGAGGAATTAGATCATGCTTGACGAGATCCAAGTAATTGAGTGAAGAGTGTAGATATGAGATGAGATGACGTGATAAATGGTCAATTTTTGAGGCCCCAGCAGTATTGAAATATATGAATTTAATACACATAGACTGGATAACGATCAGTTGATTTGTCCTCTGAAATACCTCTTTCTTTGACACACACGCACACACACACTTACACACACGTGTAGATGGAGGTGCAATAGTCATTTTGTTGCCAATGACTGTCCATAATCCTATGACATGTCTGTGGAGTGCTTGTATTCTTATTTTCCTGAATCCTAACAGTGACATCTGCTGGCCGTTTCGAAGATTGATTGGAAACCCTTTTGCAGAGCCAGCCACAGATATGCATATGCATTTTTGTAGCATAAAATAAGCAGTGTAATCATGGAAAATGTTATTTTCAAAGCCCATAACTATATATTCCAGTAGTTATTTCACCTGGATGTGTTGTATAATGCAGCATTTCATGTACATATATGCACATGTGCAGCATTTTATACCTGGTAGCGCTCGTTAGACCTCGATTTATTTTGACGTTGTTGTTACTGTGCTTCTCTACCAACATCTGTCCCATTTTCCAAATCCACTCCTGAGGGAGTTACTGCCGCTCTGCTTATATCTCTTCAAATAGCCATTGCTTATTTGCTTGAAATGCCAAATTGTCAGCCAGTAGCAACAAATACATGAGTTTTCTTAACACCCGCACATATTCATCAGAATAGAAAGGATGCTCTGGCCCGCCAGGAGCACAAAGGCCGTGGCTCATAGAGTCTTGTCTCTGTCTGTGTGCTAGCTTGGCTGTGTATAATCCTCTAGGGAATGCCCAGACTCCAGGCTGCCCAAAGAAGTGTGGCTGCAGTGTTAGCAGCACAAACAGGAACACACTGAACCAGCTCTGGCCTGATGTTATGTATAAAAGTGGGACAGTGTTGGCCTAAAGGAAAGTGAAGTGGTCTAGTGAAGGAAGGTCAGTGGTTCAAAATCCAAAGACCCATGGGGAAAAATTGAATGGGTAACAGTTTTCTACTTCTTGCTGAAGTATATTCAAGGTGCCCTTGAGGCAAAAAACAAACACCCGAGCTCTTTCAGCTGCTCACCTTCTCAAGTGTGACTGTAGTGATACGTCACCGTGTGAACCGAGGCTGTGTAGAAAAAAAGAAACAACACACAAGCTCAGCAAATCCTTCCCTTGATATAGGTTAATAAAATAGTCAGTCCTCCAACCTTTTGCGGTACATTTAAGCCGAACAGCAAAATCCCAAGACACATTAAGTTACTGTATTGATTGTTTGAATGTCAGAAAGTCTTGAATGAGAACACAAGCGCGTTTAACTGCTGAACTTGAACTTAAATTGTATTAACGTGGGAGGAAAAGGTCAGAATTTAAGGCCAAGAAATTGTATATACCATTACATGAGTACAATATGAAGGCTTTGAATTATGTCATGTCATGTAGGAAACAAGGAGACGCGTCACTTCAGAACGGAGCTGTGGAAAGTAGTTTTAATTGCTCTCTATGGACATCCATAAAAAACCATTTCTGCTTGGCTTACTCCTTTTTAAAAGCAGCACAGATGGCCTCATGTTGTGACTCATACGCATCACACCTTAAATGTCTAAAATCATGATTGTTTCATGAATTTAACACCGTGAAACTGGCTGCGATGACACGTTTTTACTAAGTATAGTCTGTCAGTAACCCTGATTTCTTAGCTGTGCTTCCACATGTTGCGTTTTGTGTGTCTCAGTTTGGATTCCTGACTCTATTTAAGCAGATATTGTGTATCTTGTGTGAAAGATGAAGTTATTTATAAGCAAACATACCAATAGCAGATGCACATTGTCTATCTCATGCAGCAGCAGTTGAAGGAATTAGCACTGATGGCCGCTTTTGACAATGCTAGCTTTGCTATCTTCAACATATCCTCTGTATTACAGGTTGAATTACAGACAAACAAGCGCACACCTCCATTATTTGTGGATGGCAACTTGTAAATTGTCTTTGTGTCCTTTTTTTATTGTTTGCACTGGGTAAACTCATTTTGCCCACTCAGGTCGCTGAACCGTGTGAACAACACACACACACACAAAGCTTCGGCTAATGCTAGCCGTTCAGCGACAAAGACCCCACTGAAAGCCCCGCCGTCGAAGAACAATTGCTCCCGGAAAATCAGGAAGAGCCCCAGACATCCACCTGGGAAGTTCACATGATAAACTCAACAACTTCCTCTTCCAAAGGAAATTCATAAACCCGAGTGAACCCAGCAAGTTGAGGTCTAAACTAGAGTTTGGCATTAGCATGCTAGCGTACAGATGCTGTTAAGTTCTCTGAAGCCTTGTGCAGCATCTGTTCCCATAGCAGTTAAAGTCTTTATATTAAAGCATAATGGCATTACTACCTTATTGTGTAGTCAAAATGATTAGACCCCACTTTGCTAGATAGATCTAAATAAATCGAGCCACTGCAGACTCAACAGGGAAAGGGATTTTATTACTAAAAGTAGGCTTATTGTTTTTGTGAATTACTGGATAATCTCACCTTCTTGGTCCTCTAAAACAAATTAAGACACTCCCGGAAGTGTATTATTAGGTTTGTGTTGTTGTTTTTTTTGCCAAAGACATTGGGAACTAGTCTTGAGGACGTCATCTGTGTACGGACGCTCAGAGATTATAAATGTTGGATGGAGAAAATTCAACAAAATGATGTGTCACTTCATCACAATCCACAACTAAAAGTTCCAGTAATAGTCCTCAGGTATTAGACCTGGCTTCATGAGACAAAGTATAGTTTTGAATGCAAACCTTTTGACCTTTTGGCCACTTGGGGAGGAGCAGAAACAAGCTGTAAACACACTGACATTTTTATCAGCTTTTATACCTTATATACCAGTTTAGTTAGCAGACAATTGTCTATTTACAGTGTCCCTATATACACTCTTGTTTTACTTATGTTTCGGCCCAGCTGCTTGGGGGAAATATCTGGCTCTTAAGCTGCCAAACGCTCTGCTATGTTCACCAGCTATTCTCTAACTTTGTAAAGAGTTTTTTATGCTGAGAGCAGCTGTACGCTGTGGCCAGAAACAGTGAGTTGAGAGAGTGAGAGAGTGCTACAAAGCTCCATAGAAACTGCAGAGTTGGGTGATAATTATCTGTTCTTCACTGCAAGCAACTACTGCACGTAGTCATGTAATGCATTGTTGATAGAAAAACATTGATTATAGCAGCTTTAAATGTCAGATGACTGACATTGTGTCTGACTTTGGGCAGGCAGAGAAAGAAGGAAAACATATTCATGCTTGCAGAAATGTGTGCCGCGCCTTCCTGAAGGGCACCTGTAACTTTACACAGACCAAAATGCCATCGTCTAAACTTATTGAATTTGGGTCTACTTGAATTTCCTCAAAATGCGATCTTTGTTTGTCCGTCCCCGGTGAATGGAAAGACAGAAATTGCTCCTGGCATTTCACCCCCGTCCTTGCTTTATGAGATTGGCTCTTGACATTCTCACACCACTGTACCGGCTCATGAAATAAAATAAAATAAAATCAAAAGCACACTTTAATGTGAAAAGGAACAACGTTTATTTTTGACCTTCTCATAGACATATCTCAGACGACAGTGATGCAAGCACTCGTATCCTGTTTTCCATAAAAATGTCCACAGAGATAGAACATGTAACACCATGGCCATAAAGTTCAAATGGAAACATTAAATTAAGCACTACATATTCATATCAGATACAATGAAAACATACAGTTCAATTAATCGCCAAGGAAACACAGAATTAAAGAACAGATCTAGATTTTGCCGCCTTACTTTTTAAGTGTACCAGGTATTGAGGCAAAGCAACATTGAGGAATACAACAAAATCTTACACTAAGGAGCTTCATTTTGCCACTGTTTAACATTATTACATATGGAACAAAACAGAATTATAGGACATGGATATATCCCAGGTTTTGTTGTCTTGAGAATCAAATTTCTACATCTCATTTACGCCCTTTTATATAGCAAAGAATTGTGACGTGCACTCTACTGACGTCATCAGTGTGCAACAAGTCCAAGGACAGCTCCCTGTGCATGGCATGTCATTTCAATAATTCAACCTTTCCAAACAATCTGCTGCAGTTTTGACAAAATAAGTATAATAAATGTAAAATTTCATATTTTGAAAAGATAAAATGGGAAAGACACTCTTTGTTGAAATGGTTCTGGAGTACTGGCACACCAGCACAAATAGGTCTCACTAAACAGTTTTTTTTTTTTTTATAGAAAAGTGAGAGCATAAAATCACATCCAAATGAGCATTTTACCCCTTAGCTCCAATAATAACCCGGGGCTACAACTGTAAGACAACTCACATATTATGTATCACATAAAATCATAATGGCAGGACTTGTCCGGCTGCCAAAAAAAAAAAGAAATGAACACAATAACTCAAACAGAACACAACACTTTCCTCATATAGCAATGCACGTTAATTGCACCAAAATGATTTTTTTAGGCTAAAAAACTATGAATAAAGTATGAACATTGTGCAAAAACAAGGTCTACCTTTTAAGGGAATCCTGCATTCAATATTAGCATATTTCCTCTCTGTCACTTTTTAAAAAATAATTCAGCATTTATTAACTTATGTAAAATTTCTGTAGAGACATATGAACAGACAGCAATGGCTACTTTGGTTCCTTTTTCATGTATGAGGGTAAAGATAAGGGGGATTTACAAAATATACATCTATTATTCTGCTCTTCCCAGCAACCAGGATTGATTAAGTTGGGCTGGTGTGTGTGTGTGTGTACTTTCAGAGATTTTCAAAGTGCTATATCTGATAAGGTGAAAATTAGAAATTGATTTGTGGCTTGTTTCCTAGATGCAATGGTAAAAATATACCCATCATGGTCCAAAGTGTCTTAGAGTAGGAATTTCTGACTCAACTCTGTCCATTTGTCCCGGTCTCTACTGGATCGACTCCAGCTTACTGTCATCCATCCAGAATTGGTTCTCTGTAAGCTTTTCAAAGTCAAAGACAACATGCAGCAGTGTTATATTTGCTCCTGGGAATCAGAGTAAACAACTGGAAATCACTTTTGAGAAATGAAAAAAATAATAATAATAATAACACCCCGGGCATCTCTTTCTTGCATACTAAAGCTGCAATAGGTAATTTTGCAGAAATGGTAGCAATCAGACACTGGTGAGTACACGCTTGCTGCTGTTTAGAAGCTTTATATTCCACTCATTGGTCAGAAGTACACATGACCAGAATTTAATTTAGGTAAATAGAGCACATCTGTGTGATTTAAAAAAAGAATGGGACACTCTTCTGTTCTCTATCCATAAATGATCATTTCACAAATTTCCCAGTGCAGCTTCAAGATTATTAAGACAAGTTATATGCTGATTTATTCTTGTCGGCCTGTAGTTTTCAGTCTTGGGGATCCAGTCCCTCTAGATGGTCGGGGATGGGTAGACCAGTGAGAATCGTCAGACACTTATTCCACACGTTGAAAACAGGGCACACTGGCTGGACGAAGGAGACGTGAAATGTGTGCAGGTGCTGGGAGCCCACCGCATCGTAGAAGGTCAGGTAGCCGGCGTCGTAGTCTAACAGGACCCCGACGCGTCGCAGGTGGGGCGAGGGCTCGATGGCTAGCTCTTTGCTGTTGTGGCGAACCACCCAGGAGTTGTTGCAGCGGCAGAGCACCCAGGAGGCCGAGTTCTTGCCGATCCACTCGTGCTTGGGGGCTGATTTGTAGGCTATGCCCACAGCGTACCTGAGAAGGAGTGGAAGATTCTGTTAACACGTGAGTGGCGGTAAAATGAAGCTGAACAGGCAGGTTGGGGCGGCATCAGCAGCAAACCGATGCGACCGGATATTCGGTTTAACAAGTAATAATTAATAAAACCCTGTTCTAACCCTCTTCTATGACCATGAGCTTTGACTAGCGACCGAAAGAATGAGATCACAGATTCAAGCAGATGGGATAAGTTTCCTCTGTAGGCAGGCTGGGCTCCGCCTTAGAGGTAGGATGAGGAGCTTGCATCAGAAAGAGCCAGCTTAGGTGGTTCTAGCATCTGATTAGGATGCCTCTTGGGCACCTTCCTTTGGGGGCACGTCCAAATGGGAGGAGACCCCGGGGCAGACCCAGAATTTGCTGGACGGATTACCCATCTGGCATGGGAATGCCTCAGGATCCCCCAGGAGGAGCTGGGGAGGGATGTCTGAAATACCCTGCTCTCTGATAAGCGGAAGAACATGGACTTATGGATGGATGGACTACTGAAATTTTAACTAGAAACGCGTGTGTCAATGAAACTCACCATGTGCTCCCTCCAATTAAAGCCTCCCAGTAGTGACGACCACTATCAATGAAGACATTTCCCACCACGCCGTAGCTGCTCTGGCTGGTGAAACGCTCCTGGCTGTGGCCTTTCTTGGAGGTGGTTTCATCCCGCTCCACTGTCAGGTTGTCGTGGGACACCTTCAGCTTCTTGTGGGCGGATTTGGGATCCAGCTTGAACGGCTGACCTGACGGAGGAGAAGGAGAAAATGAAAGAACAAATTGATTTTGAAATGTATTGAGATCTATAATAGGCAATGTTCTTTAAAGACCAGCTAATTTATTTTCAGTTAATTGAATTTTATATTTGCCGACAGAGGGGGAAAAATGTGAAAATCCAATAAGATACTTCTGTGTGGGTGTTTACACACGAATTCCAGTAAAGGTCAATCCTATACAGAGTGTTCATTTTCAGTCGTGTTGTGCTTACTGTTGGTCTTCAGAGTCCCCGGTTCACTGCTCCTGCTTCCCGCTTGGTTAATGGCCTTGACAACAAAGATATACTTGGTGCCGCTCTGCAGACCGTGCACTGTGTAGTGGTTCTGCTTGATGTTGGGAACAATCATCCAGCTCTCCAACGAGTTACACAGACCTGGGAGGAGAAGGCAAGGAGGGCGAGATAAGGGGAAACACAGCACAACACAGATGAGAGGGAGGGATGATACAATGTGCAGTCAGTTACATTTTCAGTGAGAAAATATATTATTTTCAGTTGTTTAGGGTTCCTAAAAGATGCATTTTAGAAGTTAGAGCAAATATTACATGCTTTGTTTGAAGAACAGAGTCTAAGAAGTGTGTGCTTTATTCAATGACACTTCAGTCCTGCAGCACAACTTCCTAAGACAAGAGTGTGTGTATGTATATCCGTTCAATGTCACGGCTTTGTTCGCCCGAGGAAGTTTTGCAGGAACTTACAGTTGTACTGCTGCCCTTTGTTAGCCACTGAGGGCTGTTTACAGTACAGCCAAACAAACTATGGGCTAAGAAACAAAGAGGATGGGCAACAATGTCATCCAAAGTGCTAATACTGACATCGCGATTATATATTTGATTGTGCTGAAGGAAACTAGCTGAGCAGAGTAGCAAAACACACACATATTTATAAATAAATAAAATAAAAAAGGCCAAAATCTGATTTATTACATAAATGACAGTAAATGTACAGACAGATATAAGTTCTGTTCAATTTTAAATAATCAAAATAATGTTGTTTGTTTTACAATAGAGCTAAATGAATGTATTATTTGGTTAGATACTGCATTTTAACCCCTCAAACTAACCATTGGCTGAGCAGTACCTGGGTTGTTTATCATTTTTCAGGGAGAAAAAATACAATAAAACTTTCATTTTCACCAACCTGAAAAGTTAAAATGCAAATAGATTAACTGTTGTATCAAAATCCTATGAATCATAACCCCCCCAAAATCTACTATATATATATGCATTTATTTCTCTTGTAACCGACCACAGATCTAATCAAATTTCAGATTAAGACAAATGAGGACATTATGATTACAGCACACATATTACTGCTGCTATTATTAATCTGCTATTCCTACTGGTATGCACTTTCAGACTAGAAGTGAAATGCCAACATTCATTGAAATCAAACTGCATATTTATTTGATGAAGCCTGTAGTCTGTCGCTATCACGTAAACACAAATTTCCCACAGGAAATCCAATTGAGAAGGCCGTACTCAACCATTATGCACATGAGTTAAAGATGTTGTCTTTGTGTTCTTGTTACACTGACATTAGAAGACTTCCACTTTTTCTAACAGTGATTCATCTGAATTGCTCCTGGGGGAATTTTCTGGCACGTGACTTAGATGCCAACAGCAACACCTCTGACGTTATCGGATGTGAAAACAGGAGGTGAGAAAGCTCACAGCGTCTTAGCGAGCAGGAGGAGACGGGGATGTGAAGGCAAGAAGGGGGAAAAGGAGGGGGAAAATAAACCTCACACTTGTTTAATGGCTGCCGGTTCAAAATGTCCTTTTAAAGTCTGAAGTAATGAGAAGGCAATGACAAGTGTGCAACCTTGGGAAGAAATAAATAAAAGAATGCACAGAACAGAAGGCACAAAGGGTTGAAGGAAAAGAAAGAAAGCAAGCCAGAGGACTTTTGCTGTGAGGTAAATCTATTTGAATCTGGAAAAAAAGACTTGGAAAAAAGAACAAATGAAAGAGAGAGAGAGAAGGCAGTTTGATTGAAAGGGAGCAGGGGAGCTCGTCTTCAGATGCCCTGACCCCATTTTCTTCCTTGTAGCTGTTGCTCACTCGAGTGTGCTCATGATTTTCTGGGTCTTGTGTGTGTGTGTGTGTGGGAGTACGTGTGTTTATGTCGGCATATACTGTCTGTCTATTGTTGTTCTACAAGACGTTGTGTCACTATGTGTATATCTGGCATGCTGATTCATTTTACAGCTGTCATCTCTGCTAATAAGGCGTCTCCCTCCGACTGTGCTAAACCTTAACGCCTTGCATGTATAGACGCATGAGCTCAGCATATCCGCCGAAGCCTTGTCCTTTGCTCAGTACACCCGGTGTGAATTCTCTGCTGCGGTATCGTCAAATCTTATTCTCCTTCCATCCTTCACAAACTACAGTCATTTGATGTGAGGGTGATAGTAGCACAAATGCTAGAGGCTTCACTTCAGGAGGTTCCACATCCACTGCTATCTCAGCCTTTACAAAAGCACTTTAACTCCCGAATGCCTTAGTGGAGCTATAGATGCCACAGTGGAGCAGCATGATTGTACTGAGCTAATCTCTATAAACAAATATCTGCATATGAATGCAGAATCTGTAGGCAAGAGACCAAGATTTTAGTATCGGAAGCGTGGTTCCCATTTGTCCAAGTGGTATTGACCAATCATGTTTGAGCCAGCTCTGGTTGCATGTAGATAAACAGTATGTGCCATCAGTTATCTTCTGACAATGATGAAGTGTTGGCCCAGATATCCGTTGTTTATCCATTTTCCGGATATCTGCTGGCTACACCAGAAGCCCCAACACATTGGCCATCGCCCCTAAAGACTAAATCGCCATCAGATGATAGCTGATGGGGTCCTGAGACTGGTACTGAGCAGATCTCAAGTCAATAGTAAATAGTATGTAAATGGTAAAAGAAATCAAATCTCCTGAATTGCAAATCCAAGACCTCTCACACAATGGCAAGAGTTTACGAGTGACCTGATATCTGATGTTTTTTCCAATGGTCCAAATGCTGTTTCAGAGCCTTTTCCACTTTACCATTTAATTTTCATTTCATCATTTATATAGACGTCATGTTCATGTTTGCCACTTTCCATCTGAGATAGGTTATTATTCTGTCAGTGGTATCTGACATTTCCATCCAGTCTACGCCATCATCAATCTGTTTTCTAGCGTAGATGCAGTTAACACCTTTCGTGCTGATCGAAGAAAGATGGCGATTTAAGAGTTGTTATTCATCGATGTTGACCTAATATAACCTGTATAGCTGTGTCGATCTCATGCTCGCTTGAAGCCGTTTTCATGGCAATTTTTTCGTCATTATTTTTCTGCTGTGGCACAGGAAGACAACATTCTTAACTGCGCCTACAAAACACTGATTGGCTTGTTGGTTTTCCAACAAAGAAAACAACACAGTAATTTAGCACAACACCAGATCTATTTGAAGCACTCTGAGATGTGGACTAGACTGTCACCAGGTTGCTTAAAACACACTATGATGGATGGGTAATACAAAAGATTCACAGCAGACTGTGTTTGTGTTTCAAGATGTCTTGTTTCACACACTTACTGGCAATGTTAGACTGTCCGGTGAAGATGGCGTACTGGAGCTCGTAGGACACCACCGTGAATTCATCATCAGACGTCCAGTGGACGGCGATGGTGTCGTAGGAAGCCGTGCACAGCTCTTCCCTAATGCTCGGAGCATTTGGAGCTGCAGAGGATGAAAAGAGGAATCTTGTTCAGCAAGATCTCACACTGAATCTAGTTGCAAACTACATCCAAAATGATAATGCACTCAAAGGCTGTCAGTTGCTATAACAAACAGTAGCCCCAATTAACATTGTACTTGCTCATTTGCTTCAATTTATGAGTGCAAAGGCTTCATTACACACAAGATTGAAGATGTTTCTTTCCAGTAGAGTGGTAGGTTGAGCATTAAAAGCGACGCAGAAGAGGGGAAAAAAATAAAATATTCAGATAAACACATTATCACAGCGGGAAGAGTAAATGTCCCAATCCTTTTAGCAGTAACAAATGTGGGTCGTTATAAGCAGCAATGCTAAATTGGCTGTCTTAGTCTCGTGTTTAGATTCACGTGCACTTCATTACGTTGTAGCTGTTTTTCTCTTTAGGGACATAAATAAGATAAGCCATTTTTGCATTCAAAGGATGGAGCAGAAACAGAATGGAATGGGCTAAGAAACAAAGATACAAAGGCATAGCTTAAATTGGTTGTAAAGCCACTTCCTATCTCTTTCTGTGTCTGTCACTCTCTCCCTCTCCCGGGCCTTCTGTCATGAGTGGCTGCACATAGTGGAGTGATTCAGACTGATTCACTTAGTGAAAAGGCCCTCCAGCGAAGCCCTCATGCATCGCACCGAATAAATACAAGCCAGCCATTTTCACAGACCTCCACACATGATGCCTTGTTTTTGTCCCCGGCGTGCTCATAATTCATGCGGTGACATTTGGATGTCTCCACGCAAACGGGACATCAGAAATTAATGTTGGAAATTAATTTTGGAGTTAATAGACTGGGGCCTCGTTCTTCAAACGCAGCACTTGAGGACAACAGAGACTTCAAAAAATGTTTGAAAAAATGACAAAATCAGAATTTGAAGCTGGAATAGAGGCTACGTTTGATTTCATGGTTTGTGATTTGAACCTCAGAGAAAGCACTTCAAGCAATTATGGTGCATATTATGGTGCAATGACCACTGATTTTGACTACAAATTAGTCCTCTGAAAGGGTTGGAACACTTGAACAAATAAACTCTTATCAGTTTTAGCAATAAATGTCGATCATAACAAAAAAGACTTTACCAGTAAGATAATCCAGACTCTCCAGCAACTTTTTCTCTCTGGCGAAGTCCAGGGCAAAAGTGTCAAAGGTGTCCGTTAGGTGGATCTCAGGGATCAGCACTTGGGTTGATGCAGTTGCCATGGAAACCCTAGATAAGTACCAATCAATATTGAGCAAGTTTTCATACTTAATTTCTAAGACACAAGAGAAACAAGGAACTTCACAGATGCAAAGTATTAACAAACTGGTCAATAGTTGCTAAACTAAAAATGTTGAATCTGAATAACATCAGCCCCCTAATTAGAGAGGCTGTGCGGATTAGATTGTGATTGAAACACTACTCTTGTTTGAAGGACTAAAGGATAATGATTTCTTTTTATATCAGCTTTGTTTCTCCTGAGGATGCCCATATTGGACACTGGGTTTTGTTCTCAATTAGTCAAAAAGCTTAAGCAGGGAGTGGAATAAGATTAGACTAAATAACCGATTAATTTCCTCTCTACTTGTCTTTGCTGCTGGGGAAGTCAAGTACACAAAGTTCTCAAATTGTTTGCCCTCTTTGTAAAGCTACACGTGTGGTCAGGGCTTGGGCTGTCTGACCTCTCATTGATGCTCTTGGCAGTCTGGAGAAAACGAGCGTGATCGGTTTCTTTCAGAGTCTGATCGGCCTGTGTGATGAGGGCCGAGGACCTCTCGATGCACTGCTTGCAGTTGGAGATCTGCTGGGCGAGCTTCCGAAGCCTCTGTGCCTAGAACGGCAAAGAGACACAGTGCTGTTAGGCTGGATAAAATAATCAAACCAAAGATGCATGAAAATATCCTCATCCAGGTTAAGATGTTGCGGATCATTAAGGAGGAGAACAGAGCTGATGACAAGAAATTACCCCCAGAATGTGGTGTTTTATTGGTACATTCAGTCAACTGATGCACATCTTCATTATGTTTCCCTAATTTGTGCAGCAAATGGTATGAACTCGTCCATCCTGCTTAGCTTGAGTTGCAGGGAGTGGAAGCTGATTTGTTTTGACCTCCCTACTTGAGGTTTTGTTTAAAAGCCCGGGTTCTCTTGTTACTCTGAGGATAAATGAACTAGACACTTCAAGGTTAACCTTTTCTCTGTTTTGTAGACCATATAAAACAAACCGTGGGTGTGATTGAACCACTAAGCTTCATACAAATGTTTGATTGAAAAAGAAAGAGTAACCAAAGAACAGGCTTGCCAAAAATGTTTGAACTACACGAGTTAAGCTTCCCTCATGTTCCTGCGAATGCCAAATTTTCACGGCGTGTCGATGATTCTACTGCACGCAAATCTGTGATTTCATTTCCCCTCGTTTGCCCCCTCAGTTTCATTTCCTCTCCTTACAGTACGAGCAGAGATTTTAAGAGACAGATTGAGGTCAGCGGCTGATTTGAGGTTAAAGGACATTTCATCAGCAGTTTGGCTTGTAAAGAACCCAAAACACTGTAATCTCAGCCTGAATCCATTGAAATTCACAAAACCGTTACCATATTATAGAATAAGAATATAAGATAAACTAATGACAGAAGCCTAGGTCTCAGAATAGAGCATTTTGAGTTGTTATTGATCACGATCTTCTCCAAAAAGCAATTTGTAGAAATCTTTTGGCCTAAAAATAAATACCTCTGTATCTAACTCGGTATCTCTGATGCAATCCTAAAAGCTAAAAGCCTATTACATGGTGAAATAAAAATCCCTAGTGGGTTCCAAGTCTCATTAGATACAGCTGGGGAAAAAAATCATCTGTGTTTTAGAGCACAAGTAAACGTGACCTCCCATATGCTCTGAGACCTACTTTTGGCCAATCGGACTGTTTTCACCGTCTGTTCAGAGTTTGTTGAAGGGTTTGCACTTTAGGCAGCTGAACAGTTTGCCGTCTGTTCGCTATGCACGGATCAGGTCAAGTGGCTGTAACGAAGTGATGCATTTGACACAAAACGGGGTCTGATGATCGCTTGGAGTGCTTTCAGCGCATGCATGTGTTTTAAATAGTGGCGAATCAAGGTGATGACGTTAGCAGTCAATCAGCCGTAGCAATCCAAAGGTTTGGATTGTGAATGTTTGTCGCATAGATACTGAATTTGCATATTACATTGCATATACTGCAGGAATAAGAGTTAATTTGTCTTTATTTTTATGCATATGACTGCTGGCTACAACATCTGCAGACAGTATTTGCCCCTTGGTGAGCATTACACCTGCTGGAATGGTTTCATATGAATTAATAGCCACGAAATGTCTCCACTAACATTAAGCCTCAATAAAAAACTACATGATGTTGTTTGTGCTGGAAGAAAAAATGACAAGTGGGTCCACGGGTAGTGAATTGAATTGCTCTACAAACTTTAAGTCAGTCACTTTTTAAAAGATTTTTTCACCTGACAAAGGTATGAAAAAGTGAGAGGATATGAAGAGCAAGCCGGGTATGAAAAACAGGGAAGGAAAATAAATGGTATCTGCTATCGAATTCCTCGCCCCTCTGAGTGTTCACCTCACCTTCCCCTCTTTGATCTTGCTGCCAATGATCTGCCTCCTCTGCTGAATAATGTCAATCAGGACATCGCACTCCTCCAGGAGCTTGCTCTCCTGACGGGACGCATTCACCTGAGAACCAATTCACAGAGAGTATTAGATAAACAAAGAGATTGATGGATGCCGGAGATGAGGTGGGAGTATACAGCCACATCATGTCGACGGAGGGACAGGATGTCATTTTCATCCATCAGCCGGCCCTCCTGTCTGGAAGCAAACACTTGAGGAAGATGAGGCATATTCAGCCATTTTGCCTCCTGCTGGCTTGAGTGCTAAGTGACAAGTAAAATAAGCAGGAAGCTCTGTGGCTGTTCGAGAGGAGACATGACACTCATACTGAAGAACCAGACACAATGGCTGTGTCCGAAATCACCCCAAAACCAGTTTTTTGAGTAGCAAACATTCAGTGCATTGCATTTTTAAAACACAGCTTCAGATATCCAAATTTATGGTTGGGATACGGTTGGGTTTACAGTTGGGTGTCTATTGTGACTCGGAGAGACTTTGGATACAGCTAAGGAATAGTCCTTATTTCCTAGGCTGGCCATTTTGAAGTAAGGAAAGCCTACTGGTTAACAAACTGGGAATCAGACATTTGGAATTTTACACTTTTCCCAATTGAAACCTGTATTAAAAAAAAGAAATATGAGTTCATATGGGCTCAAATTTCTTACAATTTAGAAGGTATAAACTCGCTAACATTCATGGAAATACTAGCTAACATGTAAGCCCCCGACTAGATTCAAGTTTCCCATCCAGCCCACCTTTTGGGTCGTAAATGGGTTGCACCTGGGCCTATCTCAGCTACCCAGTGGGGGTCCGGACAATTTTGTGCTCAGTTTCCATGGAGGCTCCACATGGGTAGTCGAGATGGGTCAATGACGTCGCATTATGTCGCAGCAACCACTGATTTGGTAACTTGCGCAGTGATCAGAGCAAATAACATTCATGTCTTTCAAGATTGACAATAAGGACTAATATTAGCTTGCAGTCTTTCATGACCTACATGAAGTACAAAGGTGATCAGGGAGGATGCGTCAGAGATTCTCATTTTGTTAAATACCATGTCTACGTGGACATGATGCAGTCTGATGCCTGCTTTACAGCTCATAAATGATCTAGACGTTCAGGTTAAAAGTTCAAAGTAATGTCTGAAACAGATGCAGAAACGTGTTTCTTATATTGTTACATAAAAACGATTGTGTTTAACCTTGACATTTGAGAAACCTTTAAACAAAATGCCCCCAAGGTCCCCAAATGATTTGCTGTATCACCGCTTTAACTTTTGTGCATGTTGGGTTTGGTCAGAAGAAGAAAAATTATGCAGAAACAAACATTATTATGTCTATAAACAATAAAGAAGTAATGCCAGTGTCAATGCAACATTAAGATAGACGATGGAAACAAAGTCAATCATACTTTCTGTGCATCATAGATCACTGGCTATATAGAATCACTGCCTGTCTACAGATATAGTCGCATTGCGGGGAACATAAAGGCCTGTAACTTTATATTAAAGCATATATAGTTTTGTAGTTTTGTCAAACATCTACTTAGTTCAAAATCCACTGACGGCAATTAAACTTAAGAAAAATGATTTAATTTAACTTGAGGGTGTTTGGAAAAGTGCAGTTGATGCTGTTGATTACATTCAGGGTTGTTCTGCCATGAGGGTCTTTAGATGAATAATGGCATCCAGCCCCGTTCTCTGAGGTATTTCATTCGCTTACTTTTGCAGTTGGAACCTTTACAGTCCAAGCAGGCCATAAAAGTTGTTCAAGTCCAATTATAAGACTGCAGGTCTTAACATAATGTGTAATTTCTCATTGTGGTCATTTCCTAGCGGTCCCTTTCAGCACCTCGTAAAGTGTTTTCTTTCTGCAGGGAGCAATGAAAGGGGAAGTCTGCTGCGAGTGTTGCCAAGCCAACGAGAGATTGCACAGTTCCACACACACATGTTGACAGGTGTTTTAATAATGACATCATGGGGAGTCATTTGCCTTCCCTCCTCATAGCCAAACAAGGCCGGAAAGGACTTTCGCAATATCCTCAACGCCCCCCTCCAATAGTGATACGTGATTTTTCTGGGATTCCTGTTGCCAACAGAAACAATTTGCCACCTGGATTACACCTCAGCGGTTACAGTAATAGACATGCTAAGCTGAACGCCTCAGCTCTGCTGTACAGAGTAGCTGTGGCAATGCCGGTGCATCTGTCTTTCCAACACCGCTAATTGGTTTCTTCGACATCACCGTGACAGCTCCGGGGAAGCTTGAGATATTGAAAGTGCTTAGTCTGTGAAAAAAAAGCTTGTATATATGCTATCTCTTTGTGGAATTTTGTACACCAATTAGCGTACTTATACAGATCTAAAACAAGGGCTTGTGGAGTGGAAGCTTCTCACAAACACACTCAGTGAACCCAGTCAGCTCTTTTGAAGATTTATGCACCGCTGGGTCAAGAATAGTTAGAACAACTAAACTAAAATGGAACTGGGATGAAAGTTTAGGGTTTCCTTTTGTTTAGTTTCCACCGAAGCGCTGATTCGCTCTCCCTGACTTTTCATGACTGTAGATCTTGAGAATGTAGTAATGTGTGTTGTTCTCCAACTGTTCTGCTGCCCAAAAGGCCGCATGGACAAACACACTGCGGGCATTCTGCCTCCAAATTTAGGCTTTCCAGTCAGAAAATGTATTTTAAAATTCAATTTTATAGCCTGAAACTTTATAATAGTCAGTCTGTGACTAAATTCCTGAGTTGCGATAGACTAGATGGTGCACTATAACACGCAAACAGACAGTTTGGGACCAGAGTACATCATGTGCCATGTAAAGACGTGGAGCATCTAATGACTGTGGACAGAGCCTTCTGAAGCATATGATCATCAGGGTGACAGATTGCACCCTGGCAGCGACACTAAGTGATTCATTTTAACCACAGAGACAGAAATGACTCAGTCCTCGAGGGTGTCTAAACTTTTGGAGGAGGTGACGTTAAACTTTACACGCCTAATATATATTCACTGACATTATGCCCAGAGACATCAGAGGTATTTCTTCTTGTGTGACTACAGTATGAGTATTAATTTTCCTAGCGGACTCATCGAGTGGCTTGGAATCATTTTCTTTAGTCCAAAAACCAATTAACTGCCTAAAATTACCCCTTCTTGTAATTATCAAATTACAGTTGGATTCAAACACGATAATTCCCTGATTTTTGACATGCAAAAAGCAGCAGATAAAGGCGCGGACTGTGTTCAAACAATTCCGCCATCTTGATCCTATTAGTCGACACGTTGCCAGCCGAGGAAGAATGCTTGGGATTTCACATAATGTGGTGAAGGAGCATTAAATTGCGGGCACGGTGGAACCGCAGCGCGGCGCAGTGCAGACAGTGACTCAGATCAACTGGATGTGAGCTTGCAATTTTTTTTTTCCCTTTTCTTAGAAGACCGCTCGCCTCATTAACACTCCCATTACCTCCGGCATTTGGGGAAGCAGTGGACAGAATGTGTAGACAGGATGTTAAGCCAGTCGTGCCATTTTGTACAAATGTGAAAATGCCTCTCTACCAAGTATGAAAGGACACTGAACAGTTTTTAATGCAACGTCTGCAGTCTCAAAGGTGTCAGAGAACTTCAGCAGCCATCTCCAGGATCGCTTTGGAGTAGATGAATCTGATGTGAAATATTCAGGAAGCTGCTTCTCCTGTGTGACCCTCGTCTTTTTAGCGCTGTCTCGTGGGCCGTTGCATTTGCATCTCAAACAGCTGGATTCACTGAGTTTATGTGTTTATACATTTATTTACGCCTCGTGATTCAGTTCAACATCTCCTACTTATGCAATCTGACTTTCCTCGCTTAAAGACAACATGCTATATGCTTCACAAGCTATTCTGGGGCTTTAGAGTATGTTGTGTACTGTCAAGCGTTTTTTTTGCCACTTCATGCATCATTTATTCAATTTTGATAGTGGAGTGTTTCTTTTTTTGGTCCTTTTGTGATGAAAGGGTGTTTTTTTGTTTTGTTTGTTTTTGTGCCTATTTAAAATTCCTGCATCGTCAAAATTTCTCACGGAAGCTCACGGAAAACATGTTTGCGTGATGGCAACACGAAAACATGCTCGCAAAATATGCACACAGCACTTCACTGCAAAAAAAAAAAAATCTGCTTAATAAATCACAATCCTCTTTCCTTGCGGTTTGTAAAGGCCTTGCCAGTCTGAGAGGCTGTTCTCCATTATTACTAAACTAAGATGTCACTGCCTTTTAACCCTGTGGCATTGCTTTATGTAAAGCTTCTTAGTGGCCCAGCGTAACATGAACAGGCAGGCTTAGCACAGAATTGCCCTCAGTAGAGCTAAATACACAGAGACACTCACACACGTTGCTATTATCCAAATAATAAACATATTAGAGAAAGGCAGATGTTGCGTAATTGCAGAAACAAAGCAGCGCTAACAGTGCTCGTGCCACTTTCTGCACAAAATGAAGCTGTAATATATAAATATTTGAACCTACATTGTTTTAAAGAGGGAATATATGATGCGGAAGCAGCTGTTGCTAGTTCATATTTTCACACCTCATAAGTGAAAGCACAGAGCACTGCATGTGAAATTCATCACACCTCTGCAGCTTAACTTCATCTCTACACTGAGAACACATCAGGGCTGCAGCTAACTATCCATTGCATGATTGTTTGGTCATCGTTCCTCATTAGTTAAGTCTATACAATGCCAGAAAGTGCACACACAAGTTCCCAAAGGTCAAGATGACATCTTAAAATTACTTTTTGTTTTTTGTTTTTTGTCAGAGCAACACTCGAAGAAAAAAAAAAGGATCAAAATAGTTGCCCGTTGTTCATTGGCTGATCAATCAATACATCCTTTCAGCACTATAATACAGTGCTCTTTCAAATTGTATAATTATTTCTGGCTGGATAAAGTCTGAAGTGTTAGTTTAGGTGCTAACCTTAGCTACAAGCTAAGTTAAAGGGATACTACTCTCAATTATTCATTATTAAATAAATGATATAAAACTAAACATAAAGCACTTGCCAGAGCAAATCAACAGTTCTAAACAGAAGTGGCATGTTGACTAGTCACAGACAATACAGCAGCCTATATAGGTCAGTGGTGACCTCAGATGGAACTGACCTCTACATGTTGACAAGTCTGGATGAGTTTCCCCATAAGCGACTCCAGCTCATTGTTCCTCTTGATCAGATTGCTCAGGTTGGAGTCCAGGGCTTGCTGTGGCAAACACAGAGAGAGAGAGAAAAAAAAGAGACAACAGAGAGAGTGAGAAATGAAAAAGTAATTCATAAATGCAAAGAGACAGACGTGAAGGACAGAGCCGTGAATCAAAGGCGAGTAAAAAAAAGCAACAGATTTTCTCCCTTAGGTTGAAGAAGTTGTAAGACAACCTCAGGCAATACAATACAACCCAAAACCAAATAAAGTTGTAAAAAGTGGAAAGCAGCTACATTCTAGAAAATGAGCAAACATGTTTGATTCTTCAGCACCAAGATAAGAACAGCAATGTTTTCCCTCAACCCTCCTCCACAAACATCCCCAAGAGTTGCATGGTCTTCTTCTTTTTCAGCTCGTCTACGTCTCCAAGTACCTCAGATCGCGGGTGATACCCCTCGTCCCTGTACTGCCTCCTCATCCTGCCCCGTCTGAGCCTCCGACAGAGGATCCTACTCTAGAAGAGGATGTGACTGGGACAGCCACTCCACTGAGCACCAAGCCATGCGCAAACTCGGCCAAGCGGCAAATTAGGCATCAAAAGCTTTCCCTATGAGGGCACGCAGCAGCGCTCTGGGCTGATGAACCGGCAAACAGGTGACTGCACGTCAGCCCTGTCCCTTAACGCTCCTCCTCTCCACTTTTTTTTATTCTCCCTCCTCCCCCCTTCTTTCTTTTGCTGCTTTTTATCCGCCTGGGCACAATCTGTCTCCACTACTTCTGGGACTGTCATAATATTGCCAAACCGAGCGTGCTTAAGCCGCTCTGATGCCACGTCTCCACTGTCCCTCTCAGAAGTGTTTTCCAGATGAATTCGAGCTCAGACTTTGTGAATTGCTGAGAGTTTCTGCATGTCTCGAAAAATGGCGTGACAGAGCAGGCAAAAAGTCTGCAAATGTCAACGATTTTTCGCTGGGAAAGCACAGGATTGCTGCAAAAACCACAAATTGCTCAACTTCAGATTAAGAGAACCGACTAGCTGGATGTGCTACATTACAATTTGCTAACCACTTCCTAGCCTCAGTGTAAACCAAGCCATGTTCTGATGCTGCATTGAGGATTAAAAAAGGAGTTACCCCAGAGGGAATACTGAATAAACAACAGCAAACATAGATCGAGACGGTGGGATTTGTGTGTTTTTGTGCGTGTGCGCTGTAGGGGCTTAATGGATGGCCTTAATACGGCGATGACACACAAAAGCCAAAGCAAGCATAAAGGTCTCTAAAGAAGATGAATATGACCCTGCCGTCGCTGCTATCATCATCCGCGGAGATAAAAATAAACTCCTGAAGGATGACGAGGAAGACGAGAATCACAACAAAAAGTCAGCAGCTGTGTCACGTGTCGGCGTATGGAGCAAAAATCATGCATGCTTGCTTAAATGCAGAGATAAAAACATAATTATGTCTACATAGATACGTACAAGCAAACTTAACGTCTCTGCATGCACACGCACTGCGTTCAGCACATGAAATACACTGTGGCATGTGCACAAGGGAACAACGTAGAGCATCTCAGGGATTTAAAAAGATGAAACCTGCCGTCAGTCTGTGTGTAGTCAGTGTTGAATGTGTAGATACAGAGCCAAAGGCAAAGACGCACTTAACTCGTGCGTGTTGAACTGGACGTGAAGAGGTTAACCCAAATCTACAGCGTCCATGTTGCCAACTAGTATTAATCTCTTGGAGCTGAGCTGCCCGCCTGCCCATCAGGTTGATCACCTGTCAATCATCCGGCTTGTTTATCTGCAGTATATCTCTCCGAGTCTGTCTATTCTCCTTTTCTGCTGCCAGTCCGAGACGGATTTTCAGCCCCCCTCCAAAAAATAAAATGTGTCTGTGTCTGTGCAAAGTTAATCTGAACCAACGAGGCTAAGCCATGTTGATTTGATGGGTTTTTAGATATACAGTAAGCCAATAGATTCAGATTAACTGAGCACTGAGCTGCATGGGTACTTAGATTTTATGCTACATTTCAGGGGAAAATGTTTAGTTACCTTCTAGATTAGGATTTTACATATTTTTAAAATAACTGAATGCAGTTTATGGTCCCAGGGTTAACATACAACACAGGACAAAATATGTGGGAGCGTTAAAAGTAACCAAACAAAAATCAATGAGGAATATAAAATGTAGCAGGAACAAGAAAACAAATGAGTTTATCATTTATGAACAAGATATTTATCCAAGCTAGCAGGGAAGCTGTGAGGCTCACTGCAAAGAATATCAAACAGCTTGATCAGTAAATTGGCCGGAGGGCACTGTCAGAAAAAAAAGGGTTTATCACGTTGTGAGAATTAAAGTGTTGACAGACGTGTTGCCGTATTATAACAGTTGATTTGTGTGAGGAGTAATGTTAATTATTAATAGGTGTTTGGTACTTGAAAGTGAAGGCTTCCTGGTCAGTTTTATGGACCAGTGAGGCTGCTGTTGCCAACCAACAGTGATGTCACAGTGCACTGACACACCCCGGAGTACACTTGTATATCACAGCAGTAACATGAGAAGACCACCGGAGGCCACCAAACACAAGATGTTTAGCTGGTGTTAAGAAGATTGGAATACTTCTGCCAGTCCAAACCTTTAATGAAACGTTCACAGTAAAATATATTTTGTATAGGTGAGGTAGACTTTGATTCTTCACCTTTAAAAAAAACTAATCCTCATGATAATAATGGGGTTAGTCTCTAATCCACACAGAGGCGTTTATGGTCACTCAGCAGCAGAAAGAATTATCCCATGACTCAATTGTAAAACACACACTGAGGGAAATCGCTTGAAATGTAAATACACTTCTAAAAATACATTTATTTAGCTAAAGTGTGGTCTTGTGAGTTTTTTTGTGTCAAAGGAAAGGTAGTTCCTTCCACAGCATCTGCTTTTAATCAGTGGGAAGCTGTTCTGCTGCACCAAACTCAGATCCTCTCACGGCTTCTTCTTATATCACCCGACAAGAATCCACCCTTTGACACCGAGGTAAACTTTGCATCTGTTTCATCACCCCCAACGCCTCCCCGTTGGCTTAAAAATACATTTTTTTGCAAGGGAGATATTCTAGACCGTATGGCTTTTGTTTGAATTTTCCCGATGTTTTTTGAGCAGTTCTATTCAAATGTGTAAACCCTGATTGTCATTAGTGCACATACAGTTTTGTGTGTGCAAGAGCGGCTATGGGTGTAAGCTATGAGTGAGGCTAAATCTATCTGAAGCAGTGCTGATAAGCTAAGACTGTATGCAAAGGGGATCACACACACGCACACACTCAGTCATGGCTGGAAACAGGTAGGCGACTTGTGAAGTGAAAACTTCAGACGAGCTACATCTTTTCAAGATTTGCTGTGACACTGAGCAGGATTGTGTTCTCGGGAATCCTCACCGAAGTGCCAGAATTTAACTTGATTCTTGTCCTTGTTGCTCATATATATATGTGTGTGTGTGTGTGTGAGAGAGAGAGAGAGAGAGAGAGGGGGAGATTAGAGAAACCTTAGTCACACAGATGAAGACAGACAGTGAGATAAGTACAGAGAATAAAAACGGTTGATCAGCAAGACAGAAATGAAGCAGGAAGTGGGCAGCAGCAACATTCAGTACGGAAGACGTGAGTGAGTGCTGCACAATGCATTGTATATCCTCAAATAATGGCTTTTATTTACTTCAGTTGAAAAGAACATCAGGTCTTAGGATTCTATTACAGATGAGGTGTAACTGTTGGGTCTCTCAAAAAGGAAGGAAGGAAGGAAGGAAGGAAGGAAAAGTTAATACAATGCAAATACAATGTTATGACGCTCGACTTCAGCGCATGATGGACAGTTAACAGACAGATCTGTATAACTTCTGTAATCCCTAACAAGACTCCACACTTGACTTTTACACTCGTTGATATTCTGCAGAAGCTTTTTCATTTATCCCATTCAAGTAATACACCGCCGGTGATTGATGTCCTCCGAAACACAAATATCTGGGAAATACAACGTGATTTTCTAACTTTAAGAGACCATTGACTAAATAGATGGATGGATGGGTGACATGACAGCTTCCCAAAAGTGAAGCCAAAGCACATTATAAATTTTTGCAAGAGTCAGGCCTTTGCAATCTGCTACAACAGGTAAAGTAGCATCCTCAAAGTGGCCGTCGTCAGTACTTTGATGTTGGCAATGGATTACATGATGCATATGTGAGAGGTGTGGTTCATAGTGTCAGCACAAGAACTATCACATTTTCATATCGCCTTTCGGCTTATTGATTTAGTTTTAAACTTGTAACATTGTATCCAGGCAGTTGTTTTTAGCAAAAAAGTTTTAAAAATTCACTGATAATACAGACCCGGCACCAAACGGCGGCCGTAATAACAAAATGAATGATGATTTGGTGATGAAAGAGAAGCATGTAGCAGCTAAGGAGTTGGTGGAGACCAAATAAGAGCTAAAAGCAGAGTTAATATCTTTGACTATTGGCCAAAACATAACTTCAAACTTAATTTAAAGTGACTTAATACCAGTAACTCATGTAACAACACACACTTCCACTGCAGCGCGGCAAGAGGTCAGGCAAACAAGATTTTCAGCTGATATTGCTCGTTTAAGGATTCACTTTAAGCTAAGTTTGTCAAAGTCAAGGTTGAAATTTAAAGGTGAACACTGTCAGCATAATAGCACGGACTATATTAAGGAAGTAAGCACGGGTTATTTGCAGTTTAAAAGATGAATGAGACAGCTGGAGGACGTAAAGGTAAATATTGTGCTTATCTGCAAGACTGTGAATCAAATGTGAGGCTTTGTGTGTTCACATTTTATCGTGCATGTTGACACTTGACAACCCTAAAGTGTGTCGTTTCAACACTAAAGGGCAGCTGATTAAACCGAATTGATTATTATGTAAAGACAAACTTGATTTGAAACTAAAGCTGCACACACACACACACACACACACACACAAACACACAGCAGTACCTATCTTTTATCCTCAAGGTTCTCTCTCCTCAGACCCGGAGCCAAGGACTTTAAAAGCTATTTCCAGCTGCCTTCTCAGTCAATTTCCTGTGACGGCAGTAATTTTATCTCTGAAAAAGGATGGGTGTTCCCACAATAACCTCCATGGCTCTTATCAGACACACCACCACTGCCACTGTAAAAAGGAAAGTATTCCAATCATCTGATATATATTTTTTCCCCTCTGCCAAGTAGGGGTGGGGGGGTATCTCCAATTCCAGCGGATCAGGGCAAAAAATGATATGCAAGAAATGGTCTCAACTTGTCACACTGCAAAATGAAAGGGAAACATGAAATCTGAGGGTAAGTGGAGGAAAAAGGACTGAATGTAACATCTGACATATCAAGTTTTAACCAGTTTCACCTGACAAACAGAAGCTTTTGTGTCTTTATGAATTCAAAATCAAATATGCAGTAATTACCTTAGATCAAAACTTCAGTTCATCTCCTACATCCGTTTGCCATTTTGCCTCTTCAAGCTTCAGCTCAGTTTAATGTAGCCCGTAAAACATATACTGTTAAACTGATACAGCTAACTCTTGTGTTACATAGTCATAAATGAAGATGAAATGGCCGTTTCTGTCAGGATTTGTTTGCTCATGTAGTGTGTGGGCTCTCTGCACGCTATGTCTTCACGTGTGCCATGAAATGCTGCCACGCACAGATTAAAAGCAAGAAGAAGAAAAAAAAATGTTTACTGGAACGAATAAAGGTTAAGTGAACTGACATGCTTTCTCCTCTGGAACAGTATTCACCCTCAGGCTGAGTTATATTTAAAGCCTTGTTGACGTCGAAGAAGCGAAGAAGCAAGTCAGTGATGAGATAAAGGCCAAACAGATGTAAACATCCACTTTATTATGATGGTACTGTAATTTCTGACTGCAAAGAAGAAGAAGAAAACCTGATGTCAGGTTTACAAAAAGTCTTTAATGCTCTACCTGCACAGACGCTATAGAGGTCAGCTCATTGCTGTAGCTTGAATCATACTCACGCCATGCGGCAGCTGGCTGCCATGAGTGTTTTGGAGGCTTAACAGGTGGTCAAATCCCCTCTAACTTTTAGCAGAAAGGGCACATTTGTTTTCCGTGTGTGAGACACGAGGGGCTGTCTGCGTCTCCCTTCAGATTAGCGTAGGCGAGAGGTGTCTCGGGCAGACATGCGTGCCTCGGTGTGCGTGTGTTGGTGCGACAGAGGGACAAAAGTTATGAAGCAGTCATGCGTGCTTCTGTTTTCCCATCTGCTCTCCCAACATACGGCAACTTGTGTCAGAAGGAAACATGCAATATATTTATTTTATGGTGCATAGTACTGTACAAATAATTGAACTTATCCAACAAGTCGTACAAACTTAATGTCCACAATCGCTGGACGTTGGATTTAAGATGGTATAAAATGAATAAACAGCAAATTCTACCATGCAAAGACAGAGAGCAGCAACTACCGAGGCCCGTGAAGAAGAATTAGTTAGTGCTGGTCAGCAAACTGTGATACAGAAAAGGGGTGTAATGCACCCAAAAATAACTGGTGCAGAACCTACTTAGGCACCTAAAATATGCGGATACAGCACTTTGCATTTGGCTCCTCACATAATGCAAAGGACGGATGCAAAAAGTTTCTTTCAAAAAGTTCCTTTCCTCTCCATTTAAACTACTTAGTTTAAGGAAATAAACTAGTATTTAAATGTAAATTAATATAATAAACCATGCTAATTCCAGGAACATCTAAAGCTCTAAAAAGCTAGTTAGCTTTAGCTTTTCTTCTCCATCGTGATTAGATTTAGCTGCTTCCTCATTCATTCATGTGGAATAACAAATGTAAAATGTCAGTTTATCATAATGGATACATTTCAATCACAGCTGACAGCTAGCAACCGTGAATATATAGCTTTAGCTGGGCTACCTGTGGCTATCTCACAGCTAGCTTTAGCGCGATATCGCTCCTTTCCTTTATCTGTGTAGTCGGTGGTCCAATAAGTGCAACAGCTGTCTCTCACATCTAAATGCTGTTTTAGATGCAGATTAATAAACATCATACAAAAGCTGTTAACCCCAGTTGCTTTATTTCAGTCACACTGTGTTCTGTGTGTAGCAACTCAAACTGTAAAGGAGCCACCAGGGACCAGTGTGTACATGAAGGCCTCAGGCGTTTCATTTAAATTCAGACTTATAGAGCTAAACGAAGCTTGACTCGCATGCTCTATGCACCTGTACTTCACACGTGTTTCCTCTCGTGCAACCTTTAATGCTGCGATGAATTCTTCAGGGACGTGTATCGCACGTGTAGTACGTCAGAGGCTCTCATTATGTCACTTGAAGCTCGCTTAAAGAGGCATTACATAATGCAATATTTTGCAACTTCTGAGCATGTCAGAGCAAGTAGAAATATGCTTTTGCTTTGGGTTTTTTTGTTGCTTTTTTGGTGTGTTATAGCAGATAATTAGCCTGTGTGATAACTGCTGGGTGCGCTGACCTGTGATGTGCTACATTCTCTCTCCGGATGAACAGAGGGAGGAAGAGGGGTGGGGGGGAGAAAGAGAAGCATGATAATTAGATGATGCACTGACCTGTAGCTTCCTTGCTAATTATTCTTCCCTGCTGAAATTTGCTGAAACACGCAAGATGTGAAGGTACAGACACACACACACACCAGCTGTGATGACTAAGGGCGTCAAGACCGTCATTGGAGCCAGAGTGGCTTAAAAAATAAAGGGTGGCAACCAGCACAGGATCTATAATAACAGAGGGGATGCTGCATTAGACACTGAAAATAGTTATAATCATTGATTGTTTGGCACTTTTCTGTTCTTCAGAAGCTTGTAGATGTTAAAAAATTGACCTTGTTCTGCTCATAGGCGGAAAGTCTTCAATGGGAATTTGATCACAGAGCTGCTATGTTCTTGTTGAGATCTAATGTTTTAGTAATTAGAGAATCAGTCCATTGTCTTTTGTGGAATCAGTTGTTGCGGTTCAGTTTCTTCCATTATGTCACTCTGAGGACAAATTACAACTTCACACTTGAACATTTGTTTCAAGGCAAAACCCGTTTCTCATAGGAGTCACACCGCGGCAGTTCATTTAAAGACGCTTAGAAAGGCTGAATAAACACTTGGCGTGAGCGTGCAGGAAGGTATTGCTGAAAGCGTTCCCTGGGTAAATGGCACTGGAAAAGTTGGATGTGTTTTCTCACTCATTGTTCTGTGAGTAAATCCGCAACGTGTGACTGAGCAGCGTTGTTTTTATTGGAGGAGTTAATGGGCGCCATATCTGAACCTGAGGAAAACCTCTGACTTTGTTTTCACCCAAATGCTGAAGTTTGACCCAATAAAACTGCATCTGCTGCATGTTAGCAGTTACATAACTGGCACCAAGAGATATGAGTGTGTGCCAAGCCAACTTCCTCATAGATTTGTCATTACTTTTTAAAGCATGAAATGGCCTTACTCCAGAGACATATCACTAATTAGTGGACCCCATGTCAACTAATAGCATGTGTCCGCTTAGATCCATTGATGAGGTTAGATTGATGTTAGTTGTTCCCACATCTCAGCTGGTCATCAAGAAAGCCTGAGCCAATTATTTTAATTCAATGACTCTTTCCTTTTTCAGTCAATGAAGTGTCAAGAAATAAAACGCTCACTGTGATGTCTCAAAGTAGCTTGTTTTGTTTGACTACAGAAGAAATTCGATTTACGGTTAATTAAAACATGGAAAAGCAGAAAATCTTCACATCCGAGAAAAAGTGTTGGCATTTTCTGCTTTAAAAAATGACATTTAAGTACTTTGTAACTTTGTAAAGACCACACGTTTTAGACATTACGGTTCGTTCAGCCTTGGAAAACAGTTGACAATTCCCCAGAAAAAAGAAAAATGCTGTGTTATCCGAGGGCAGATTAAAAGATTATTAGAAGAACAGCACCTGATGGACATGCGAGAAACATTTCCTAATGCAAGAGCTCTTTTGTAGCACACACAAACACACACACACACACACACGCTCGCTGCCTCTAAGGCCATTACCGGCACACTCCAATAGCCATGCTCAATTAAGCACACCTACACCCAGCAGGCAATTGGCGGTTGTTAACCTGCAACCTCATTGAAGACACCATGCCTCGTCACTAATGACACTCCACATATTCACTCCGTGTGCATGCCTTGCCTCTGAAATACCCTCCTGGCACACGTGGCATGGTGTAGTGATTATGCTAATTGCTTAATTATTCAACAGAGATAATAAGTCCGCATGAGATGAGGCAATCTCACTTGATAATTGAGTTAGATACCTGGGAAAGGATAAAAGGAAATTTCACACTGCAGAGCAGGATACAATTCAAGTTTCAAATTCATTATGGGTTAGATAAATCATGGAGGGAACCTAGACACCCTTGACACACCGGTCGTTAGGGGCCACAGGTTTATTAGAGCTCAAACATTCAACACATTATTCACACAGAAATTGCAAAAAGTTCTGTGCTTACCCTGAGTTTTTCGTAGCGGTCGCTGAGCGCTGCCACCTGGTGGTCTCTGTGCCTTCCGACCAGTTTGCACAGCGAGCAGATCAGCTGATCATCAGTGACACAGTACATGTTCACCTTCTCCTCCTCGTGCTCCAGGCATTGGAGCCCTCTGAGGTGGGAGTCCGGCATTGGCTCGATGAGCCGGTGGCCTGTGAACGGCTTCTTGTTCGGGTGAGTCGCTCTGAGGCACTCCTCGCAGTATGACACCTCGCACGTCACGCATGTTTTGACGGCATCCTGTGGCGGGTCTTGCTCGCAGAACTGGCACTGGACCGGTTCGGGAGGCGTACCTGGGCTTGACATGGCGGCGCTGACGGGGACCAGCGCCAATCGGTTGCTCCCTTCTTCGCCGGGAGAGTTGGGCCCGCTGTGGGGGGCAGGCAATGGCAGTGGTAGAGGGAGCCCAGCTGAAGATGAGGCCCGTTGAACTCTATCAATAATGTTCTGCAAGGTCACGTTTCTCTTAAGTCCTTCTAATCCTCTCTCTGGACTCAGGGAAATGACATATCTACAGGTGGGGCACTGGAAGGCGCCGATGCTCTGAACAGATTCGTTGGTGGCGCAGTGAGAGATGAGAATGCGGTGTGCGCAGCCGAAGCACAGGCTGTGGGCACAGGGGAGCAGTAGTGGGTCTTCAAATAGCTCCAGGCAGATTGGGCAGGTTAGCTCTGACTCCAGAGTGTCCATCCTGCTCAGAGGAGGCCAGGCGGGACCAGGCGCAGTGTCAGCGAAATCCAGAAGAGCCGCTCAGCTGTCTGTAGGCCAGAGACAGAGAGATAGATGGGGGGAAGCACAAAGAGAGAGAGACGGGGAAAAAGAAAAAGAAAGCACAGGGATTTGTGATTAAATGGTGTGAAACGGCTTACTTCTCACTGCTTTCTTGGGAGGACTTATATCTCAATGGAGCAGACCACTGAGTGGACTTAAAGCCAGCACTTAACACTGTAGCCATTCTTTAAGTGCTGGATTTTCTAAGTCTGTGTGGGAAAATGAGGGGAAATTGATGTCTTTAAAGACTAGACAAACAGAATAGCTTCAAAAGTTCAGCATGTGGACATTTATATCTTTAAAACCAGTGATGGAATAGTTATGTAATCGATTCAACATTCAACACATGATTGCCAAATGATAGATCCTGTAGCGCCTCTTCGATGGCGCTCTTAAAGACCCTCACTTCCAGATTAAAAAACAGCTTTTACCTCACTGAACTGAACCCGACAAATGACTGCCCCATTAGACCTCCTTGTCATCACAACACTTCACACTAAAGGACTCAGAATGGAGCAGTTTTCAACTCAGCGAGGAGGATGCATTACATCTGTGTACATCTCTGTATAGCAAGCAATAATATCCTTAGATATCTTTATAATATCATCCCTCTTTTTGTCTTTCCACTGCTACTATTGTTGATTTATGAGCAGGTGAATGTATGTGAGTTTGTGGAGAGTTTGCATGTGGCACATTTAACATTTCTTTAAGGGTTGCACAGCCAATTTTACTGCACACAAGACAAAAAAGGCACTCTATTCTAAAGTCCGGGAAAAAAAAAAAAGAAAATGCAAAGGAGGAAATATTGACTAATCAGAGAAAATGGACGCTGAAGGCCAAACATGCAGCTAGTCTGTAAATTGGCTTTTGTTTCAGCCACATGTTGCCGACATGCTGCTGACCCACTTTAGCCCGCTCATCATTCTTATTGTTGCTGGCTCTGCGGTTCCGAGTGACACTTGAGCCGAGACTCAGCTTGGATTAGCACGACTGCTGTGTCACGGGCCGGCTCTGAAATGTCAAACGTTTGTCATTTTCGTTGAATGCATCATCAAGGACGAGCAAAGGAACTTTGCACTGATGGATTTGCAGTCGTGAGCGGTGAGTGACGAAATATGAGGAGCGACGTAAATGCTGACCAGTGTTTGTGTCATGGTACACCTCATATGTTGCTGACTGTGTTTAATTACTGCGCGGCGTTGACTATCATCGCAGTATTTAACTGTGCCGCGTGTCATTAAATAAAACAAAACCAATGTGTCGGTTTTCACACACTGCGCTGGTGTGTGCCGTTCATATTTAATACAGCTGTGGCAGCTGCAGGCACAGCTGTAGTCAATTGGTAATTAGTGCACAGGACCGTTTATCCCCCTGCAGAAGAGCTGAATCCTGATTTCTGTCTGACCCTGCATGCTGTCTCCTGGTTTAAAGAAGACTCTAGACGCGCTGCTTATTTAGTTTGTGCACGGCTGTAACTTGAAACAGAAGACGGCCTTATTGACCAGCCTTTGCAGTGGATATTCTAAACTTAAAAAATAAATCAAATTTTAGAAGTTCCACCCTCAAATCACAACAAGGTTTCCAGGTTATCACGCGGTGCTCTTAGAAGATGTGTTGTTCCTTTAATTAAAGAGCCTGGAAATATTATATTACCATTTAAATCTGATAAATACGTGTGGCTCTGATCTTGAGGACTTCATTTCAGTCTGTCCAAAAGTTAAGTTTGAGCCTCTGACTTTTGTTTTCTCTCTTCTTGTTTTCCTTCATTTATGAACTTAGCCAGAGGGCTGTTAATAAAACAAGTCAGTTAGTTTGTGGCAGCAAATGGGGATTTCACAGTTGCAGGAAGAAAAAAAACAAACAAAAAAAAACAAACCCTTTTCAAGATTAGATGAAACCCTATACAAAATCCTTCAGGGAAATGGGATCATTGTGAGCTGGAAGAAAATGGATTGCTGCAAAGAAAATAATATAGATAAGACTAGCACATAAATGGAATGAAAGAAAGTATTTAAAATGTATTTTTTGTGAGTCCATCGAAGGAAAACCTCAAACAATCTAAAGATCTTGATCATAGTGCGTGCAAATGATCGAATTAATGCTAATTCTAGTACAAACCTCTACAAATTGTAATATTGATAATTACAAAAAAAAAGAAATGATTCCTGAATCGAATGCGTGCATCCTACTCTGAGCCCTATTTTCAGCAGATGTCACTGTTTACTGAGCTTCGGGCTTGTGTGCATCTGAGTGGACTCCCGCACTTGTCCCTCCTGTCCAGTCGCTCTCTTTATGCTTGGTTTCCTTTCATCTGCTGCAGAAATAAGTGCTGCAGATAAATTAAATCACTGATATCGGAGGCTAGATAACATTCATTTGTAGATGATCTGCAGGATTAGAAAACCGGGTGCAAAGAACATTCTTTCAGATCTATTCCAAAAAAAACATAAACCGATGTGCGTCAAGCAACTTTGATCTCTTTTATATCCAAATAAGAAAGGCAAAGCCATATTTTTAGAAGTGAAGCAAATATAGAAGGATGTTCTGCAGAGGGAGGAGAGAGGACAGAAATTGAGAGGGGGGAGTGATTCAGCAATCGCACGCTTCAAATGAGACGAAATGTTTGGAGGGACTGTGAACACAACAAATCCTTAGAGACACACACACACTCGCATTTATGCTTGCGCTCGTCCCTACAGTACATATGCAAACACATTGATACACACACGCACGCGGCAGGTTCTCTAAAGCACCCAAGAGCCTCCCTCAGATATTTTGTCGGTGAAGACTAAAGCTTGTCGACAGTCGAGTAAAAAACTTGCGTGTTAAACTCAGTTTGACGTCGTCTTTTTGCCTGTCAAGTCATCCAAAAACATGGAGCGGCTCTTAATCGCAACTCTAAATCTAAGCTCTTAACTTTTGTTTGATATCACAGTGACCACATTTCATGTAGAAGGCTGGACAATGAAATTCAAAGTAAATCTTCACCCACAAACACATTCAGATTCAGGCCTTTCCCTCCCCGCCCCCATTTATGTGCCTCCTGCTGGAATGAATGTCTTCCAAATCAAACAGGTTTTACTCCAAAAGCAGCCTCAATCACTTCCTCTCGAGTTCAAAAGGCCCTGTGGGGTTTTCTCGTCAACCAAAGCTCTGTTTGCATTCACAAAAAAAACAACAACAAAAAAACACATTATGTCAATGCTTCAGGTCCAACAAACGTGTGGCGATTTTTAAATTCCAGCTTGTGTTCCAGCTTATCTTGGCGTGTTACCGCCACCTGCAGATCAGTGGAATAATGTGTCCCGCTCGTAGAAAAACAACTCCATGCCGCTACTAGATGTCTAACTCCACGGGGAGTGTTTTAGGCGGTGCATAATTAATCATCGGGGGAAGTCTCGGTAATTTTGTACTCAGGCTTTCAGGTATGCAGATGCAAGAACAAACACACACACACAGATGGGACTGAAAGGATGATATATGTAATTAAATGGCCCTTAAAGCCGCTAATCAATACTTTTATATAAACAAACACATCATATGGCTATGTATAATGTAAAGTGTGTTAGGACACACAGAGAATTATCACCCAACTTTACAGTCCCCCTCAGGTTAATCAGCTAAAGAGCTTAATAATTCATCCAGGAGATGGTCCAGACGACAACACAGCTAAAAGCGAGTGAATATCGGACTTTCATTTGTTGGGTGGCCAGAAGCATGACTCCAAATGAATGCTAATGTCACTTTGTGTGTGCTGGGTGTGTAAACAGGAGTGTTTGCTACATTTTTTTAGAGTCAGTGTTGTGTTTTCAGCTTGTTTTACGGCCCCCATGTGGCCAAAAAAAAATCAATGAATGCAGCTTTAAGTTTGATATTTAATATGTTGGGGGACAGCTTAACGACATGCACCTGCACTGATTCATTAGGTCACACCAGGACTAAAGTTAACGCTGCTTAATGGACAGCCTGGGTTAAATTACAACTGGTTTCATTATTTCTGTTTGTTTTAACCCATGCCTGCTCATCAAAATGAGGAAATTAAAGGGCAACTCTAACTCCACTAAAAGCGGAGAAATGTCAAGCACTAATGTACTGAGCATTCTGCAGACTGAATGACTTATTAATGGGCAGATTTGAGTCGGAAAAAGTCCAAGAACATTTTATGCAGTCCACCCCTGTGCACAGTTGTCAGCCAGGTAACATAAACAGCAGAGAGAATTTTACAGAAGCAGAGAAGGAATCAAAAAAAGTTCCTGACAAAGCCAGGAAAGTTCGACATTGATGGAGCTCTGACAGGTTACAGCTTCACAGGAGGGAAACCTGGAGGCGTTAAAAGGATAAAGAGAATAAATTCACCTCATTCTGACAGACAAACACACAAACCTAAATTTGGACTCAAAAAACATAAACATCCATGGTTGCACAAGCCCAAATTGGCAGGTGAGACGGGCGGGGTGAAATGCCTCTCAGCACACCGTAGGTGACACTGTTGAACCATGCATTGTGGTGACAAAGGCGAAAACAGTGGAAATAAGAGGAAGAGTGGTAGTGAGGGAGAGGAGGAAAGAGGAGCATAGCAGTCAAGAGGGTGCACGGGGGTGGAAGAGAGAACAGGAATGTGAGAAGGGGGGAAAAGGGCATTCAGACTGGAGGAGGAAATTGGTAAAATCCAGGCCAAGTTGTTTATTTTTCCCACCATCACTTTGTGCTTTCGCGACTGTCAGAGCTGCCACAGTGTGTGAAAGGCTCGTCTTCAGAGTGCTGGCACCACTGACACGTCAGTACCGATGCTCTTCAGTGGGGGGCAATACAAAGCTGAAGGAGGCCTGAAAGAATCATGCACTCTCTTATTCCTTCTCCTTCTCCCTGTAGCTTCTGCTTGTGAGCAATAAATGTTTCCTAACTGAACGGAAACAGATTTTTTATGTCCTATATATACAGTTTACTGTAGGAATACACTACCATCACATAGGGTTTAAACATGACGACATGTTAAAAGAAGGTACAAACCGTCTTTCTCCTTCGTTTCTTCTAATGACTGACAGAAAATGGACTGAATATCCTTGGAGGCTGCAGTGGTTTTGCCTTAAAGCGTAACATTTAGTTTTTGGCTTTGTACACCATGAAACTTATATAATAATAGTAATATTTAAACTCTGCAACTGTCATGAAAACACCACATTTTCGCATTTTTCCATATCAGTCTCCGACTTTTTTTGTCATTTCAGACCCCGTCACACCCTCTCAAATAAGTAACCCAGAATTATATCCAAAGGAAAAGAGCACATCACTGCCTAACTCCTTCAGCTTCACCTTTATGACCATATAAGCATAGCCACTGTGTGCAAGTCAGGTCTAGGTGCCTACAGTTTTAGGATAACGTAGCAGATCTGTCCTGCTCTTCAGTTGGTTCACTAAAGTTTATACTCCAGAGCCTGAACAATATGACGCAAGATAGCGTTAACCTTGCTCTCATCTTAAAAGTCTGTTCTTTTCTAAAAGTTCAAACACACACTGGTTGGAGATGCAAGTATGGAATCGATCAGCTGTATGAGCCAAACATGGTCATGCTAAAATGAAATAATAGTCTGATCTTACATTTTTCTTGCACATACCTCTGTCATCAACTGGCGAGGGTGCAAACTTTTTTTTGGCAGGGACACGCAAAAGATGCCTTTTACAGGGCTCTTACTTTGAAAAGAGACGGCTGGAAAGGCAAAAGAACAAGACTAGGAGAAAAGTATAAGGCTGGACGTGTATCATCAGTGGACTCCTGAGGACTGCCAGTGGATTGCTGCGGAAGCCTCTCAAGGACATAATTGACCATGCGTCAGTGCAAAAGCCACCTGAGGACATAAGTGAGGACTGTCCACAGCTATTAATTTTAAAGAAGGTACAGATGATGGGGAAACTCCCGCACTTGAGCGTCCAACGGTGTAACTTCATTATTCACTCAAGTCGGGGACTGATTTCCATGTTAAGGGCTGGAACCAGCCAAAAAACACAAATGATGTTACATTCTAACTCATTTTAAGTCACAGATTGCCTAAAATGAGATCTAAAAATCTTAAACCACAAGAAACATTTCGATTTTTTAAGGCAGTCACCCACTTTCCGGGTGTTTCTAAACCACTTTTCACCACTTTCACACATACAGATTTATGAATAATGGAAAATGAAGCAATCATCCGCCTTCCAGCTGTGTTTGTTTTAAAAGAAACGTGAGAAAGATTTGATTTCTACTTAACAGTGAAAATCTGCTGCTGTACTGTGAACTTCTGGAAAGGGTTCTAATCCCCTTTTGACTCCATACAGATAAAATAAGGTCCAGCAGATATGACATGCTGAGGTGTGCGTTAGAGGATCTGTGGTAGAGATGTTCTCTCCTTCCAAAGACTCATCGACACCCTCTCTCTTTCTGTTCCTGACAGTTTTCATTGCTCGACCTCTCTCCTGTTACAGGACTCTGAAACACAAGTCCAAAATGCTACATTTCTATTTTGAGAGGAACAAAGGTCATTGCCCTGATGCTACTCTCAAATGTGAGTTTTTTTTTTTTTTTGGGGGCTTTGAAACAAAACCTTCTAAAAACCTCTCATCCATAAATGTCAGTGAATAACCTTTTAGTGTTCAGTCAGTGTAAAATAAAACTTCACGTAATATTTTGAAGGATGCTCACTGGCTCCATGGTAAACAAATACACGCATCTATAAAAACATCTAATGAGGCACTTCAGAAATTAAACGTCTTTGAGCTTCTGATCCCTCGCCGTGTTCATATTTGGGTCGACTCCCCCATTAGTCTGCGCTCTACTTGTAAATCTTTCATTCACTTTGGGTCCGAGAAGGTAGCGGCTTTCCTTTCCACTCATAGTTTAAGCTGTTAAAATTTTCATGAGGAGCTCTTTCTGTCCATTTTCTTAAAACCGATTCGACAAGAGCGCATTGCAGACAAAAGCGTAGGCGAGAAGAGAGTCTGTGTTTCTGAAACGGAGGAAAGAATGTGTGTGAGTGCAGCTCTCTATAATACATGGAGCCACTTGTAATGCTGATGTACTGTTTAATAATTGTTATTAATTGTTGGTCCAGCCACAGTTTTAACAATAAAAGCTACTCTGGTGGAACTTTATTTTAATACCTTTTTTTTTTTTTTTTCAGCTACACCATCACTCAACAAATTGAGCTGAAAAAGTTATACTCCTTCATGGCAGTGGGGAGTGATTCCAATGCCAAATCACTCCCAGTAAATGATGTGATAGAAAATCACTCAAAATGATTAGAATAAGAAGCCAAAAGCCTCCCACTTCCAAAAAAAAAAAACACATTTGGGTGGGCGGAGAGGGGTCCATTTGGTGAGTTGACGTGAACGGCTGTGGCAGTCCACAGAGCAGAACCAAGAAGTAGGTCATCCTCATTGACCTCACACAATCAGCATACACTCTGTGTGTGTGTGTGTGTGTGTGTGTGTGTGTGTGTGTGTGTGTGTGTGTGTGTCACTGTATGATTTGGCTGTTCCAATTCTCTCTTAGCTCACAGGAGGAGAAGGAGAGGGGAACACACAGCGGAACCAAACGAGAGAGAGCAAACCATCTGAAGAGTGTAAACATGACGATGTCAACGATGTTAACCTTTTTCATAACACCACATTTGCGGACCAAATAACCCCGCCTGGTCATCGTTGGGCAATTTGGTCTCCCGGTGGACTTGAAACTGAAGGTCAACATGACTTTGAAATTAAAATTTGGACATTTCACCACTAAAGTTCAGCTCTTTGCAGCTTCTCGAGTATCGGGTTTAGAAGTTGCCCACAAACGTCGTCATCGACTTATGAATTATTGAAACTGACGTGACCCTCTACGTACGTAACAACATCTTAACCTTTTGACACCTTGAATTTTAAAAGATCCCTCTGCTGCTTATGGGATTTACAATTCAGAGGAACCATAATCTGCTTTCATAGCAGCAGCGGATAGCGCACAACGAGAGATTAACCCCTCGACCTTGCAGAGTTGTCGAGAACAAGTTGTCTTTTCAGGGGTCATGTTATCCATGTCAAGGTCAACGTGAATTTAATCAACAGATTGATTTTTTTCATCATCTTCCATGCACTGTATAGATGCAGCCATTAGGAAAAGAGTGCTGATTCGCTCCCCCCACCATGTGGAGCAAAGTCAAAATATTTTTCTACACCGTTTCCTTGCTAAATATTTGTCTTGGACGCAGCTTGTAGGAAGTGCATGATGAATCTTGCAATGCAAGTAGTGGAGGAAATTTTATGTAGTCCACTGCATACTTGCTTGCAGGTGTAGGTACTAGGAGTCCAATTAGGACAGAGGAAGAAAAAGTATACTTGGTTGATGAACATGCCCAGAGCTAAAGCGAAAGAAGTCCAAACTCTACTTTTAGACGAGCGATAAAAAAGCTCTTAGATGTCAAACTCAAAGGAGTGTTGCATTTTCAGATCTCTCTCATATTCTCACATCCTTCCTTCTCATCTTATCTCCTCTCCTCTAAACACCCCCTTCGTCTCCCCTGTACAATACAACGCTGGGCTGTTACCAAGTTAACGACGCTAACTGTTGACACACGCAAAGTCTTTGTCTGATTCCAGACACCCTGCCACGTTGATCCCTAATCCGCTTCTTACCACACTAGCTGTGACCAATCGTGGCCTTTCATGTTCTGAAGCGGTCAGTCACACCTAACAGGATTGGCTGGTCATAGTCCGGGATGCCGGGGCTATTAGTGATTATGATAAAGGGTGACATTTGTGATTTTTTTCTGTGTGTGTGTGTGTGTGTGTGTGTGTGTGTGGCAGGGTCTGTATGCTTGTGTGACCCAGATTGGGTATAGTGCTGCATGTGAAATTAGATGTGATGTTTTGGAGCCAGAGATTATAAAAAGGGGGGGCAAGTCTGGTGTTGTCAAGGACATATTTCATCAGGGTGAATGATCTTCACACACACACACACACACAGATAACACACACAGTGCCAGTTATTGTTTCTGATACTGAGCTGAGCCTCAAGGTCATTTCTATTTCACTTCTCCTCTTATTTGACTCATGACTTACTCTCACGTCTTCATTTCGTGTTGCATTGACAGGGGAGGGACATAGATGCACTTTGTTACCTCTGGGAATGCCATCTGGGATGATGGAGGATTAACTGATGAGCACATGTGGGCTATATTTCCTTTTAACACACTACAAATTTAGTTAATGCCTCTTTTCCGTGATTACAATGATCCTATAACGCTATAAATGTTGCCTCAAAATATGTGCTTAGGATCCCCTGGCGGACTTGAAAGTGATTAAATAATAGTTATTCCCCAAAGTACTAAATTATCATTGCATCTCTTGATGGGATAATGAAATGTTTTCAACATGAAAGCGGCCCCAGAGAGCTCAGAGATGAGGTAAGCTAGTTTATGTATGAGCAGAGCATGCAGCATCTGCATACAGGGCAGCTGCAGGGGGGTCATGTGACTGAGGAAGATCGCTCATTTGAAGTGAACGCTTTAGGTGTGCATGCTGCAGAGATATCCCTCTTATCTAGCTATTTCTGTGTGGTGTTTGAATCCTTAAAGTCCTTATAAAGGTCTCAGTTCCAGACAGACATAACTTGCTGAGACAGGGATTGTTTTCACATTGTGGTCAAGGAGTTCTGTTTCCTCTTGAAACCTGTTTCTTTGCACATGTGACCTGAGTTTAACCGCAGCATGCCTGAAATGACCTTTCTCCATACAGCAGTGTGTCTGTCATAACACCTAACACATGGGCAGCTTTGGAATATGCTTACAATTACACACATTTTCGAACCGTTGCATTTCTTGAGTATGAACGATGAGAGCGAAGCGATGCTTGACATGATCCGAGGGGAAGGAATGTCAAAAAAAAAACGGCGATATTGAACTTGGGAGGCCTCTGGAATGGCGGATATTCCAAAATGATGTGATGTGACTTTTTAACATCGGCCCGTCTGCAGCAGATTATCCACAAAAAAAAAAACCCTCATCACATATCATATGGCTGCGACATATCTTCAAACTCGCACCGAAGAGGAGAATAACTAAAACTAAGATGTGTCTGATACCTGTGAGAAAGTTGTTTTCTTGTGATTAGTGAAGTTCTGCAAGGAAGTTAGGAAATATGGTGCTGAATCACTCAAATATTGCAAATCATGTGGGAGACCATTTTTGGTCCATCCCAGCATGTATTTAGTAAAGCATAATCAGGTGTTTTACTGCCTTTTTCTCTTAAATTACTTGAAGTGGAGTAATCAGGCAGTGCAAAATGGGCAATGATGATATATTTATAGCTCAAATGTTAAGTTTTGGGTAATACCGCACTTGAAATATGTAAAGTGGCCTATTGATAACCGTGTAGGAAAAAGGAAAAAAGTTTGAGGAACCACTTATCCTCTCCGCAGGACTACACAAGCTGCCAAGTCTCACTGAACCGATGGTGTTCATTGTCACAAGTTACCAAGGCAACGTTGCACTTTCATCTTATTCGGTTGGTGATTAAAGAACGCACTGGGGTGAATAAAATGAACTGAACTGGAGTGGAAACAGGGGCGAGGATGAGAGGAGGGAAAAAAAAATCCAGTCTGTCTTCTTTCTTTTCTTTTTTTTTTGAAGGATGTTTAGATAGCAATTAGCAGTTTGCCCCTAAAGCGCCTGAATTTGACGCTTTGAAGATCAAATTAACCAGTTTAAGGAGAGATAAGGGTCTCATGAGTTGTGTTATATTATGGAGGGCAAGGTAGGTGGCTAATGCTATCAGCAGCCGGCGACAAATTTCTCACACTCAAGCGCAAAGAGTGCACCTTTCCCTGCTGCCGAGTTTAAACAAACTGACAGATGTGTCCCACGCAGGAAGAAGAAATGACAATGCTGCCATCGCTATATTTGTCTACATGGTTCCCACAGTCAATCTTCAGGAGGAGAGGGGAAAAAGAGATCTGAGAGCTTAGACGTTTTTCTCAAGCCTGCCCAGGCTGACAATGCCACTGAAACGTGTCAAGGGAAACAGGAAAAGAATCAAGCAACAATGCTATTGTTGCTATATTGGTCGGCATCGTGACAACTACAAACCGCACTTCAGACAAAGCCTGTCCGTACTTCCTCGTCACTGTTAGTCAAAGAAAATGTAGGATATGGCAACTTTTTTTTTTAGAACAAAGCACTATATGTGATTTCCACAATCACTCTTGGTCATATCTGCTAGTTTTCTACAAAACTTTAAAGCCTTTTTCAACAACTTTTAGCCCAGAAATGTCAGTCAGAAATGTCAGGATGCGGCCACAACACTCGCACATGCTTCTGTTTAGCACATTTTCTTTGGTCAAAGCTACACACATCATCTCCAGCCATAAACTGCAGCCACATTACAGCAGCCTCCCTTCCTTGGGTTACCCATTGTTTCGCAGATCAAATGCCGAAACCTGGATTTCCTTGATCCCTATGACCCCGTTGCAGGTGAGAAGGATCAGTAGTGGCACTGAGCCCGTGGCTGCCAGCTGTCGCGCACACGAAGAATACGGCCTGAGCACGCCTCGGCACACAGATGAATAACGAGCCTGCGTGGGTAGGCTCGTAAAAAAAAACACAGTTGTACAAATGAGAATGGATGAAATGTAACATGCAGAGTGGATGTGGGGGTGTTTTACACACACACAATTTAGGAAAAAAAAGTGCCAGCCAGCTTAATGTGTTCCCTCCTCTAGCTGTCAAACCCCCCCCCCCCGTTAAGTGCAAAAAAGACCAAACAGTCAGGACCTTTAAAGCCACTCATCCTCACACACACTTATAGCACTCAAGTACACACACATTTTATGCATCCCTCAAGGCACTGTCTCCCTTCTTTATGCATCCTGGGCTTGAAGCAACCACCAAAACACACAGTGGCTCTTTTTGAAAATTGGGTCACACAAAACAGACTCACACACACGGCATAACTCCCCCCACACACAGCCACTCTAATGACTTTAATGTCCTTTTTTTGGTTAATGTCCAAAAGTGTCACAGTCAATACTTGTGAAGTATCACCGAGAACGCAACCATTCCACAAAATTCACCACATGCAACTCTACTTTTTTTTTATGGAATCACACATTTTAGAGGCGAAATGTGGACCATAAATCACAAAATTCAAGTTTTTCCTAAGCCGAAGTTGACAAAGAGATGACACATTCGCAATAAATCAGCAGTAAACACCTCATTCATGATCATACAAACCACATGGTAAAAACAGACCTCTTTTCTATAAATTCAGCAACTGTTTCTGCAGAAAGTTTCTCCTAGACCACGCTGCAGATGGCTCCGTTGCACTTATTGGCTGACTCCCCAAGCCACTGCTCTATCATTATCATTCCAGTAATGCTGGCACTCAACGCTCAACTCCTCATTTCCACAGAGAATACAGTCTGTGCTGAGACGGAGGGTGAAAAGCGTGCGGGAATCCCCCAGGGGACTCACAGACTTAAGTAAACTAAGAGGAACACAAACTCCCCCACTGAGAGAGGCCCCCCCCTTTCATACAGTAAGCATAAGAAAACAAAACAAGCTCCTCACCCCTCCTCTTCCCTCTTACCTTCCACATGATTAAAATCCCATCATCCACAAACAAAGTGAAAAAGAGAGGAAAAGAGAGAGAGGTGGGGGACAGAGAATGGAGGCTATCTTTGGCTCTCTCTCTCTCTCTCTCCTCTGTGGGACGCCGTGACAGCAGCGGCACTGGCGGCAGAAGCAGAGGCGAGCGGCGAACTTGGGAGTCAGTGAGGATGTGGATATGTCTCCGTGGCTGTGTCATCACCTCTCATGACATGTTTCCTCCCCTGCCTGTGTAAGCCTTTCCATCCTGACCCAGCAGAGAGAGAGGGAGAGAGAGAGAGAGAGAGAGAGAGAGAGCAGGGACAAACTAGTGCACCGCCCCCCACTCTGTATCCCCTCCCCTCCTCCTCCGTCCATCCCTCCCTCTTCTGTTTCCCTGTATTCAAATCTGCCAGTAGGCTGCCCTGTCTCTAAGTAGGCCAATCACTTGAACCCATGGGGGTGGAGTCTGTGTCTGCATGTATGAGTTTGCAGTCAGATGTGTCATACAGACACTCTGTGTCTGTGTGTGCATGTCTGCTTTTTCATGCTTACAGGCTCACTTGCATGCAAACTCATATGTGGATGTGTGCGTACACATGTATGCAGTCCAAAGCCGTGTTATGTTGTGCTTTAAGGGGACCTCCATCCCTTTAACAGTTAATTCTCAAATCAAATCTGATGTCAGTTAATAGCATGAGCAAATAAAGATCCGGGCACGTGACATGAATGTCCTGCAAGTGTTCTCTCCGTCTCTCATTTCAGCTGACGCCAATATGATGCGCATGGTTTGTAATCGCTTTGCTCTGTATTTAATACCCACAATGGAACTGTGACATTCTAGTGAACAGAAGACTTATGTGATCACATCTTTACAAGGCCCAGTTAAAAAAAGTACTCAATCAATACATAAACTCATAATGCTGTTGCTCTGAGTTAATATTTTGAAGGTCACTAATTCATTCCAATCTTTTCCACTCGGTGGATGAGCTTATGTTTTAGTTTTAATTCATTTGGTTTATGCAGGATTGAAGAAAAACTGTTGGCCAGATTTTTGCAAAACTTGGGTGTTGCATAGGCAAAGCAATACACACGGATACACAAATGACTAATGCAAATTATTTTTCATTTTTCTTTAACATCGTGAGATGAGCAACACAGATCTATACAGTGGTTGCGCTTGCAGATTTTCACATCGAAGCCTGGACGATTGGCTTCGGTGGAGGTCTGCGCTCTCCGAGTGCCCATCAGTTGATGCAGATGTTTCACATTAAAAGCCCACAAAGAAAGAGAGGAATAGTGACCTTGTAGCTGCTGGAAGAGTTTTAATTTGAAACATCTGAGCTGGAAGTGTTGAGATCATTGACAGTAGCCTACATTCCTTTAATGTCATATCAGACTTATCGTAATTATGGTTTGGAATTATTTTTTGAATGCTCAAATAGATTTGACTTGGCTCCTAATAGTAGGGAAAGTGCCTGAAAACCAAACAAACATGGATGTCATCCATCTCATGACTTGAACGTGGCATGAATACAAACTGGACCAAAGAAAAACAGCAACGAAAGTAGAACCAAAAACTCATTGTTTGATAGCAAACATCATCAACAACAATTTCAAATGGAATGAAATCAGTAAATGTGATAAATTGTACACATTAAAAGCCCTTTTCAAGTGAAGGCCTCTGCAGTTGAGGTAAATACAGGCCTATATTTGTGAATATCAACTTTCATCCATCTCCTCCTCTGCATCCACAACACGTCCTCAGCAGCAACTCACCCTGTAAGTTTTTAATGTGTCCCTGCTGTCTCTCCCTCTACCTTGAAACCTCAGCTGTTTTGGACGCTACCCATAAAAACAACCCCCCTTTTTTTATGCGACCCACAAGGAAAGCAGCTTAAATTAATCTCCAAGATGCAAGTCAGTGATTTAACCTCCCACACAAGGCACGACGCCCTACCATAGCTGCAATCTTTGATCAAAAATCTTCAGCATTCATCGGCTGTCTCACTGTAAACTCTACCTCTCCATCATGTCTGATTCATTGTGGATGGCGCTCTTAGTCCAGGCAGTTGCACATAATGGAAAGCAGCATGAAGCCAAAAGAAAGAGTAATCATCAGCCCTAACCATTCAGATCTTTACAGTCCATCTGATGTGAAAGCTTTGAACGCTGGCAGCTCATTGGTAGATAGATCCCAAATAATCCCTGACATTTCGCCCTATGGGAGTGAGTCTGGTAGGTGGAAGTGTAGAACATGGCTCTTAATTCAGAAAAGGGTTATGGGTTTAATTCCATCTTGTATTCTGGACTTGCAGGGGTGGCACTCTAGCCCCAAATTAAGTTTTACGCATCAATGCACTGTTTGCTTGGGTCTGATAGGTTCCAGAAAGCATGTCCAGAACCGAATGCGCCACTGAAATGCCAAGCACTGGCCGAGATTTCAATTAGATAAAGTATTTTTGGAATTCCTGTAAGGTCGATTAAAATGTGCTTTTACAACTTTGGCTTTAGGATCTCAAATGGAGGTCATTTAGTGAGTTCAAAGAAGAAAAAACTCTTTCTAAAGTTTAAAAAATTCACAAATTCCAATGATCAGAGTGATAAGTTATACTATAGCTATATCTATACTGTGCTATATGGCCATTGTCAGAGGTGTTGATGGTATGTTCATTAAAAACAGCTTTTTCTTGGTGGTGTGCCTACAATATGTTCATGTGTAGTATTTGGATGTGTGTGTGTGTGTGCTGTAGTGGGAATTGTGGCGGTGTGTTTCTGGCGGTTGGAGTGGGATCAGTCGAGGTGAGGCCGCTGCTAAAGAATGCTCTTCTGGAAAGGGACAAGGAAAGAGTTTCCATCTCGGGTCAGTTCTCAGCAAAGGCAAGGCCACTAACTTTCCGAACACTCTAGTCCACCAATACATACATTGTTCCCTCACCACTGCAAGAAGCAAAACACAGGCACATATATAGTTAGAGTATGAATTGTGAAAAATATGTCTACATTTTTGCACTGACAATAGATATGAGTTGAGTTGTGAAACTGGAAAGTAAGCTGCATGTCTGAAGGTCGTACTTTCAAGCTGAGCGACAGGCTTACAGAATAGCTGTAGACAAATGAATCAAGTTTCATATTTTCTATCAAAATATGAAACAAACCACCCCTGTTTCTAGGTGACAAACTGAACTACAAAGGTATAGGTATGCTGAAAAAGAACTAGACAACTAGACAAGAGTGGTTCCACTTGCTTTGACCACACTCAGAAGTGGGGTGACAAACCATCTGTGGTGGGAAAGATGCAATAAATTAAGCGTGGCTATAATGGAGCACAGTTTCAGGCATTTCTAGTTTTGAACTTTTACACACAAAAAATGTCAAGAATAGTAGGGATTGTGGCAGTGTGGCTTTAGAGAGAACTTTTTAAAGAGAACTCTGTTTACTTTCTCACCTCTATGCGACTGGCCGGTCACTGCATGAGGCGGAGAAAATGTTAGATTCTCGGTTGTGTAAAGTAACCAAAATTGTTGGGTGCAGTCCCTCCAGTTCTGATGTTTGCAATGATGTGGTTGCAGAAACTTTTTGAGCCATCCAACAAGCTTCACTGTTCACTCCGGAGAGCACTGCAGCTATAGAAAGCACACGCTAATAGGCAAAACACAATCATCCAGTTAAGGAAACATCTTCACTAATTGGATGGGCTGCGATTTCAATCAGCATAACCAAATAAAGAAGACCTAAGAAAAATGGAACTAAGTCACAAAAAGAAGTTTCCATTGCCATTGCCTACCCATGACTTAGTGTGATGTGTGAATATATTCCCAGTAACATCTGAATCAAAAGTAACTCATTGTCCAATAACAGACCATACAACAAAAGAAAACACTGCAAAGAAATATAACAATGCAGCTCAACGAAATACTGAGGACCACATTCAAAAAGTAATTATAAACTCTTTCATCAAAGCTTTATCTGCAGGGAGTCAGTTGAGGAGCCTTGAATTCTACAATTCCATTGATCCCACAATACACAGAGTCATTGCATTAGCAGTCCTTCAGTTATTTCTCACCTTGGAGGTAATCCAACAGCACTCTTCAGAATTAAAGCAAGCAGCCACAAGGCCTCTTCATTCATTCAAGTTTCTCAAGTGGATGCATTAGCTTAAGATTTTAGTCAAGTGTCCTCAAACTCAATACTGCGACTGTTTTTCACCTTGAACTATATGTTCCCGTCTCGCCCCCCGGTGATATTTCGACTGTGCTTTAAATGACATTGTGCAAATCGAGACAGAGGGTATTGAGTTCATAATCATAATGACTTAATGGCACAATGGACACTGATCTATTATTATATTTTATTTTAGAATACGGGACTCGATGACTCACATTCAAGGTAGCTGTGGGTGAACAAAAAAACACCAATTACACCAACGCACAAAACTGTTCAGACACTAGAAACTTGTACTTGATGTATTACTGATGTGAGGTGAAGCAAAAAGAAATCTAAATTCCAGGAAGACACAGATTTCTGTTCATTGAGAGACGTTTCAATCGACCTTGTACTGCTGTTTTATGCACAAAAACACAAGAACAGAAGTTAGACGTGGTCTTGTGTCAAACTTTAGGCTCCTTCATGGCTGTGGTTTTGTGTTCTTGAGCAATCATCTGAGGTTTCTGATGCAGTTCTTTGGCATGCATTGTCATAATTTTACTGAGGTTAATCCTGTCACTTCGAATGGCATGGAAGAAATCAAGCAAAGAGAGGATAAAAAAGAGTTTGTGGCTTAAAAGTTCAGCCATGGAAAGTTAAAATCAACACCTCTAAACTTGTTTTTAATTTTTGCTCCATATTAGCTTCTAAAATGTATGGAAAAAAACCTCTCACTCCTCTCCACTGCCTTTCATTTCCAACATTCCCATGACAACTGTCTGAATTTAGGAAAGCTGGCCTCTACTGAGTTTAGAAAGGTCTTATTTTTAACGACCAGGAATGAGCGGAATGCGGTGTAGTCCGTCCCCTCTCTCAGGGCGAGACCATTACGGGGATAAAGCACGACAGGGTTATGACCAAGACCTTTTAGAGGGCACCAACGCTGTGGGTAGCCTGGGATTTGAATAGGATTTACAGCACACATATGTGCAGATGGACACGTGACCACAACACTCTTTTAAATGGGTTTCAGTCGACCTCCGAGGTGAATAAATGCAAATGGACACCAACTGTAGGTTATCCAACAATGCAAGTCAGCATCCTTTTGATCTGGACACCCACATATTTTACACATACATTAAAAGACGCATACACACATGAGTTCCATCAGCATTTTATCTTCCACAGGCATATTTATGACTCAGATATACAGCATCTTAAAACCTCCCCAGTTACGATCACTATCTTGGACAGTAAATTATATATGCATTCAAACAGCATGAGTCATGGGAGGGTGGGCGATATTTTGTAGAGCCGTCCTTACACACATTTGTTTTTGAGTGTCTCGCTTTGGCACACTCCGAAATGATTGCGTTTGTGACCTTTTTAAAGCGTCTTGGTAGTCACAGCTAAGGGCTTTCATTTCCCCTCAAACTGACCTCTGGCCTTCTAAGTGAGTTCACATGCCAGGCAGTGAAGCGCTGGTTTCAATCAGGGGGTAGGGAAGATGTACAGCTGGTACCAGCCGAGCGGAGAGACACAGCAGCTGCTTTGAAGCACAGTTTGGGATTGGGAGAGAAGTGTGTAAGAAGTCACATTTTGGTATTTCAGAGCATTTTTGTGTCCTTGTTAAGGAGATTCAGTTGTTAAGTCTGTGAGCTATCTGTCTCTGTCAAGTGACCTTTAGTGAATAAACTGATCTAATCAGGGAGAAACTAATGCAGAGTGAGTAAAGGCCTGGAGACAGGTTTTTTTAAGAGGAGGAGAAGGGGAGAGGGAGCAAGAAAGACAGACAGATTAAGAGATATGGAGGGAGAGAGGTTGGGAGAGCAGGAGATAAAGAAGTCTAGGTGATAAACATTAAATGTGGCTGCACTATTTCCTCTGAAATAGATATTTTTGATATGCAATGTACAATCTGAAACAATCAGGATGTCTACTTTGGAGGACTAACTTTTCTTGTAGTTTGCGTGAACTCGCAAAGAGATTACTCATTGTCTCTGTAAATTACACGGCCACTAAGTGAATCAACAGCCTCGAAACGAGGATTCCTGAGGTGTCTGTGTGCAATCATGTCTGTCTGCGTATGTGAGCTGACAGTTAAATCTGGCAAACATTCCCTCAGGTGCTTCAACAGAGTGGAGACTACGAGATTCTCTAATAAAGGACACAAAACACTGCACATTAGAACACAGAACAGAAGTTTGCAGTTTGATAGAAATCCTTTTATTCAGTGATATTTGTACATTTCTAATAACGACCAAGAGGCAGCTATGGTCAGAGTGAGTGGTAACGAACTGAGAATCAGCAGAAATTAACAGTGTGATTGTCTTTGCCCTGCCGGCAAACGTCGGTGCGATTACAAATATCATCTAGGATGAAGAAAGAGTGCGTTTTTTTCAGTTTCCAGATAAAGTTGAGGACACTCAGTGGCACTTTTGTACATTATGCATGCACACGCACACGTCGAGATCCATTGCCCGAATGTGACACATTCACCAGAAGCTCAGCAGCTCAAGGTCATTCTCTGTCACACCAAAGAAATTCACTGCAGCCTGATCTGGGCTAATGCAAATGTACACATACACAGTCAAGCACGCAGACGCATCAATGCCCAGAAAGCACGCACACACACACACATACCCATAGATACTGATAACATACACACAGACGGAAGCACGCACGTAAACACACGCATAGTGTCAGGCAGCGTCATCATTAGCCGTCAGAGGGCCCAATGTGTCCTCAAACTGTCACAAAAGGGAGTCACGTCCCCGCTGCTCGCCCTCAACCCAAAGCAACACCAGCTGGCACACTATGACAAGATAATGACAATACATAATCATCAAGAACACGGACACAAAAATCAGAAAACACATGCCTGTATTAGCATAAAAGTCATCAAAAAGTGTCAAGAGAGCTAGAGATGAAAATCTATTTTTATCTTCAATTGAGGGAGGGGAAAAGAGGATCGTTTAATTTCAGGTCAAATCACTTGTTCCAAACCAGCATGTAGGATTTAGTGTCATTATTGATTGCAACCCTGTTGCCTCACCCTCTGCTTCCTAGATGATTTAGAATAATTCTAATAATAATACATTTTATTTATAGGCTGCTCTGTCACCCCAGGTTAGGTGCTCGGTCCCGGGTGGTGGAGTCAGGAGGTTTGCATCTGATGAAGGAGGCTGCGGGATGCATTGTGGCGATGGAGCAAGTCATTGAGGTAGGAGGGGGCCTGGTTATGGAGGGCTTTGTGTGTGAGGAGGAGGATTTAGAACCGGATACGCTGTGGAACGGGAGCCAGTGGGGGTTCTGGAGGACAGGAGTAATGTGGTCACGAGTACGGGTGTCGGTGAACAGTCGAGCAGCCTGGTTTATGTGATGTTCAAAGGAGAGGTTATTGTCAAAGGTTGCGACCGTGAGGGGATGGAGACAGGGTGGAGATGTCAAGGGTGAGGCAGAAACTGTGAGTGGTTTTAGTGAGTTATTTGGACTCGATGATAATCATGAGTTTGAGAAAATGAGATTAAACAGTAATGAAAACATAGTTATGCATATTATATTCCACTTCTGCCATATTCTGTAAATAGAGCCCCATAAATCTTACACACTACCTTTTATTTAAAGTCACTTTTAAAAATGTGCAAAAGCCATGAGATTGACCTGTAATACTGCTACCAATTACTCAAGATCAAGACATGAGTGTTGAAGGTTTAACAAGAGCCCATGACCGCATATAATAACTCACTGTGTATAATGCACCACTTCCCTAGAGCATCAGTCGGCTCTCAAGCGGTCACTGTCACACGCAGCTGAGTTTGTCTTCAAGCTAATGTGCTATTTCAGGCGTCACTACATTATCTATTAAAATTCTCACACTGGGTAAAGTTCAGTATAGCTGCCTGCTTGTACAGTATTGAGTGAAATAAGGGTGTGATGAGGCCGAGAAGAGTCTCTTCGCCTCTCTTCCTTTGAGCTCAGAGTAGAGACAGATCCAAATTAAAATATATTTGGAGCTCATGGCAGACAGGAAGGGCATGTACAATCACAACACACAGATTTTCAAACTAAAGTCCTAATTATATAACTATGTAGTCCCCTCAAATCCAATTAGAGCATCAGCATATCTCTGCACAATGCTCTGCTTGTGTTTTGTACCCAATCACCTCAGCATTTGTCCCTGGACGTTGCATAACTCAATAATTCTTCATTCTTTAGTAAACAGAGGTCAGCGCAAGCACAGGTCATGAAAGACGGCAAACATCATTAACTGGTCAGTGTCATCGGAGTCATAATATATAAAATCTGAAGCGCTTTACTGGAATGAAAACTGGCACAAGTAGAATTAATGTCATACTTTATAAGGCCATGAAATAACTCAATGTTACATCACATAATACACACTTGTGACCTTTCAGGATGAATCCATTGCCAATGATCCAATCAGCTGAGCCTGAAACTGCTCCAACTGAGATTCCAACTGTGGGCACAATAAATGCATTGCCGTACTGTGGTTTGGGTGCAAAACAAAGTCTGGAGCCCTGACAGGTAATAGGAAGTGCTATGTGAATGTGTTTGAGGAGCAAGTTGTTATTTTAAAGTCATATACTGCTGCTTTAGATGAGCCACCACGCTGTGAGAAAAATTGACTTTTTCCCCCAGGTGTACCAAATGACGGCGTGAAGCATGAATAAGTTATAAGTGAAAGTCAGGCTCTCCGACCTCCCCTGCTCTCAACCCCACAGTGGAGCGCAGTCCTGTGTGTATATGTGTGTGCGGTTAATGTAATGCAATGGTTAATGTACTGTAGTCCGCCTGGCAGTGAGAAAATATTCTGATTTATGGCCCTGCCATCACCTGTGACAGGGAGAGTGCACACACACACAAAGAATAGAAAGTGGGAACATCTCACTTTGCCCATAGTGAATATAAAAGCTATGTATCTTCTGTGGCCATGAGAAGATTCAGAGATCCGAGCCGGGGATGCAGATAACTATGAAAAGTCAGAGAGGAATCGGAAGCTGGAACATTAATCAAACGACATGCATTTTGTATGAAGGCGGGGAGGGGGCTTCATACAGCGTGATGGCAGCGTGACTACAGTAAAAGACAGCGATGAATTATAGATGGAATAAATGATGGTCTCAGTTGGATCATTAATGGTTTGAATTATTAATCAAGTCTTTTGGACTCAGGTGTGATTTTTAAAAAAAATCCTAAACCATCTGTTTTTGTCAGTTTAGGGTTTCTTAAAGTCATCGGGCATTCTTACACTTCTAACAAAACATATTTGCCATCGAAAAATGATTAGTTTATAAACTAATTTCTCGGGATGGATTTGGCTTATGTCCAGAATACAATCACAAATGTTCCAAATGGCTAAAAAGAAAGATTTTATATCTGGATATTTGATTTTAAGAGGTTAAGATTTCTGAGATTTGTTTGAATTAACTCAAATTACAGCAATGCATTCTTAATATTTTAAGAAGGGGGTATGATACCCAACCAAACAAGAATCAATGTTATGCGACCACTACTACCAGGTGTCATGGTTTCCTGTTTCATATTGTAACTCTCCACTCTTTGTGCTTTGTGTTACTTTACTACCTGTCTTTGTGGTTTCCACCACTTTGGATTATCTGTGTCTCCCTAAATAGTTTAACCTGTGTCTTGTTGTCCTGTCTGGTATTTAGTGCCTGTGTTCCTTGGTGTCACTTATCAGGTCGTCTGTGTAAGTTTCCCGGTCCTGTGTCAGTTCCGTTAGTTCTGTGTTTGTTCCCACTTCCTGTTATGCCTGATCCCAGTGTTCCCTGTTCTGGATTTGTGTTTGTTTGGACTTCTGCTGGATCCCAGCTCATATTGGGGGTGAGGACAGGTTGCCAGTCTAACACACAGAGACAGGCAGCCATTCACTCACATCCTATAAGCAAATATGAATCTGTGGATGACAGGAGGAAACTGAGCTTCCAGAGGAAACTAAGCAGATATAAGGGGGATGTGGATTTAAACCCTGAACCTTGTTGCTGAGAGGCGACAGTTGCTAATCACTGAGCTATTCTGCATTTGTTAAAAATTCAGTTTCATCTGAATAATAACCTCAGCTCATGGTTCATAGCAAATCTGGGCACTTGAGAATATCAGTCGCTCGCAGATAGAATAAAAAATGGAGGAGGTTCAAGAGTCCGATACAAGTATTCAAGTCACTTCTAATGCTGTCTGACAGTCAGGCACACCAACAGGTAGTTTTGTTTGCCCACAGAGGTGCATGCCGGGGGGACAAAGCTTCTTAAAGCGAATGACATTTGCTTCCAACATGGTTGCTTGCCCTCTCTACATGTCTTGTTTCTCTATATCGAGCTGGAGCTGTCCCCTCAGGCTGAGCCAACACCTCGTCTCTATTCTTCTAACACCAGCACAGATAAATACTGCCAGCCACAGACACACAGGGCCAGTCTCACACACACACACACACACACACACACACACACACACACACACACACATTGACCTCAGAGGTTCAATCAATAAACCACCCACGGCACTTTTCCAAAGCTTAAACATAGACATTGTGGGACCGTCTGAGTGTGTGTTTTGCTACTGCTCTCGAAAACAAACAAGGCAATCTATAAGACCATTAGCGATATTGCATTATTCTCCTTGGAATGCAAGGCTTTATAAGTCTCAGCACGGGTTATCTGTTTGCACAAAGGAATCTATTCTCAGCGATGTTGGCAAATGAAGAGAATCTCTGTGTTTTGTCAAAGGGTTTGACCGTTCCTTGGAAGGAGCATCGCCCTCTGTTTAACACAAATCAAGCTGTACACTCATGGAGAGCCCAATGCTGAATGGATAAATCACACTGAGCACATGATGGGTGATAATCATTGCTTCAACCACAAGTTGACCGGCTTATTGCACCATTATAGATCCTGTGGAGAAGACCATTGTTTTTACAGAACAATAAGGTTGTTCTGTTTCTGCTTCTTACGATCTCTGGCCTCTACTTTCACAGTGGTAAACTCACAGAAATGACCAATGATGACCTGTACGCCTGGAGGACCCTGAGGCGTGCAGCTGAGATTGTGGTTGACCTCGTCCACCAGAACATTTTGAGACTGTTCCCCCTACAGCCCTTCAGGACCAAAATGTCACGCCACGAGAACAGTTTCTTCCCATCTGCAGCTGGCCCCATCAATAAGACCCATGACTCCTACTGAAACTTATATCCACCGCCCACCTTCTATCTACAAGCTAATGGATACAAGAGCTCTTGTTTTATTTTATGTTAGCTAGCTAGTGAATAGAATAGGAGGGGAAGGAATGTGCCAGGAATAGGAATGTGAGAATATTCAAAGTTCACAGTATTAAGTTTAAAGAATATTTGCAATACAGTGGACGTGTGGTAACCCATGGATTCAGGTGAATAAACTTTACAATGCACCGTAAATGTGTCAGGTGTGGGTCAAGTGCCATTGGGCCATCTGCAGATCTGCAGCAAGCAAAGCTTCAACTTGATCTGCTCAACTGAAAGACAATAAAGATCATACTGAAACACAATAGGGCAAGAAAAATGGAGACTAGCTAGCAAAGGAATGGAGACAGAGATGTTTTATGCGATGTTTAACAGTGCTGCAACCAATAAAGTCCTAAAAATATAAACACTGCGGTGCACCCAGCTTTTCTAGTCAGCATGTGCAAATGTACTGTCACCAAGACAACAACATAGTGATGACAACAAATATAACAAGATAATATTGTCCAGTATTTAGTTTGTTTGTTCTGGGCTACTGTAGAAACATGGTGTTTCAACATGGCAGCCTCCATGGAAAAAGGACCTGCTCCCACTATAGACATAAAAGGACAATTTAAAGTAACAAAAACAAAAAGTTTCTAATTTTCAGGTGATTATACATGCATGGAATCATAGTTATGAATATTATATTCAATGTCTGTCTTATTCTGACCTTTTAAGTAGGTTTAGTCTCATCAATGTATTGTATTGTAGTGGCTAATCCCATCAGCTCTGAACATACAGCCACTGCTCTTGTATCAGCTCACACTAAGGGATACAAGAGACCTTGTTTTATTTCATATTAGCTGGCTAGCTCAGTAATTTACAAAAAGATTCAGCATTTTATGAAGCCCAATCTTAATAGTGCTGCCTGTGGTCATGGCAGAATAAATCTGCCATGGCAGATTTACAGATAATAAACCCATGCTTCAATCTAATCTAATAACCTTTTACTTAATTAGTTAACTCAAAATAATTTTCTAAATCCTCAACAAAATCCATATTAGGCAATTTGGCCAATGCAAACATAACTCGTGATGCTTTTACAGTTCTGTTGGAGCAATTAAATTGCTGAATTATCCGCCAAGATGTTCAGATGAATTTGCCCTTTAGCACTGGATTGGGTGCAACTTTCCAAGACAGTGTGGTTTCTAAGTGACTGTGATACTGTTGACTAGACACATTCTTTTGTTCCCGCGAGGCAAATGTGACCTAAAAGTGATCAAATCTCCAGTAAACATCTGTGAGACTGCTTTGCTTTGTTCAGACAGCACGCAAATCCACTTGTTTTTTTTATGACCGGTCATAACTTGTCCACTCGGTATTTTATTCTCAACATTGGACTTGTTAGGACAATATAATCTTGTGTTGCCATAACTGTGTTGTCGTCTTGGTAACGATGCATTTGCACATGCTGACTAAGTTTGTGTTTTCGCACTAGAAAAGCTCAGTGCACCGCAGTGTTTATATTTTTGGGAATTTATTGGTGGCAAAGCTGTGAGACGGCACATAAAACATCTTTGTCTCCATTCCTTTGCTAATTAGTCTCCATTTCTGTTGTCCTGTTATTGTTTTAGTCAAATCTGATTTTTATTTTCTTTCAGTTGAGCGGAACAAGTCAAAGCTTAGCTTGAATTTTCCATTGCCACCCCAAAACATGTAGCTGTAATGAATTAGAGTACACTGGTATGCTTTGAGGTCTTAGTTACAAATCACCTGGAGAACCTGTTCCCCATAATTAGGCAGCATCTTTTCCTGGAATCGCATGGGAGCGCATGATGTAATCTCACGATACAGTGATAAAAGTGCTCATTTGTAGGCACATTTGTAATGCTGGACTCGACTCTTCCAGCTCTGCAAACATCTCTCCCAACGCTGCTCTCCCAGTTTATGAATTCTCCACGAGGACACATCGATCCACTTCTGCTTGTAGGCCAGACATTGACTCTGAGCTTCAGCTAATCAAAGAGCCAGTTAATGCAGGCAGAAGTATGCACAGCGAGCTGTGGCATTAATCAATGACATACTAAGCTGCACAGGAACAAAGACTTTGTGAACTAGACGAGACGAATAGTGTCAGCTATTATGTGGTTAAGAATGATCTCATTTGAATTGTGTTTACAAGGTTATCTCTGTTGTATTCTGTTCTGTTGACAATCACAAATGAAGTTTTGTTGACTGCAACAGCAGTGACATGATCATTGAGCCAAATCAAGGTCTTTCCTTCAATGGCAGAACTCCAGACACCACAGACCATTCATTCAAACACTGTCTTTATCTTGTTCAGGGTCCCATGGGGCAGCATACTGTTGCATGACCAAGAAATGGAGACGCATGTAGAGTAAATGTTCAGCCTGATACCACATGTTGACAGAACTTAGATAAATGACGACTTTTCCAAAGTCATGAAAGAGAGCTATTGTCTTTATTCTCCAGTGCACTTAGTGAAGTGTAATACCCACAGGCAGTGAGTTAAATTACACAAATCTCCCACTGTTTATATGCTGTGTATCTATTAACAATATCTATAATGATTGATCAAGGCCCAAGTTTCACTATGAGCTTTCCTACTTGAGAATTATTTTTCATCCACTAATTTATTGTCGTTGCAGCTCCTCAGGAGATGTGATGCTGGCTGTTGGTACTAAAGAAAGTGACGGCGTAAAGGTCAGAGAATGGGGTGGATTGAATGGACAGATGCTTCAGTAGCACCTTCACGCTGGTGACGTCTGGCTTCTGGTGTGAATTCAGTTTTAATCTGTCAACAGGCAACAAGCGCTGCATGAAAAAAACACAACCCACGCATTCTTTTAAATGGGATCACTGAGTTGGCACAGCAGGGATGCCAATGCGGAGGGTTCTGACGAAGAAAAATCCAGAGTTGTCTTGTAAAAAAAGTTCAGCTTTCCATAACACAATGTAGCAGTGGCCAATCAGATATTTCTGTTTTTTTAAGGAGGGTTAATGCACATTATTTAACATGAGAACAAGACAGTCATGTAAATGTGCCAGATTTAGCCATGCAGGCTAATTTTCACCTGCAGCCATTGGCAGATTGATGGCATATAAGCATCCAGCAAGTGCGCATTCTTAGCAAATTACTGTGATTACTAACAATGTAAACATTGAATTAAAAGATTAGAGCTCTGATAAGCTACTGTATTAAAATAAATTTTAAAATCCTGTCTCATAGTTTATAGTTCTCATAGAGCTGACACTCAAATCAGCCTTCAGGTTGATTCTGGGTTGTACTTAAAGGTATTTTCAACCTGGACCAACCTGCTATTTTCCCATGATTTTGTATCAAAGTGACTAAAAACAACAATTTTTGATACTGGTCCAGTATCGAGTGAGAGTGCTGGCACCATAGCCACGATATGGGTTGCAATGTGCAATCCTTTTGGGCAATTGCACACTGTCAATATACATCCAGTGAAGCTGCTTGTTTTTGCCACTGACAGGCCCTGGATCCTTCATATAATTTCCTTTTTCTTTAACCAGAAGCAGTCGTTATGTATTTTTATGTTCAAAGCCACCAAAAAACAGTAATTTTATGTCACAAAACACAGGAGTTGCTGGTCTACCACTGCCTCGATCGGCAAGTTTTGCATTCACCAATCCCTAAAATATGTCAGTGGTACCAGAAAAACATGCCTATAGCTACCATACATAAGGTTAACTTCATATTCAGGGATTAACTTAATTTCACCATATAATAAACCTTAAATATGAATTCATGATGAATTTGTCTTCTTCAGAGAAGTCTAACAACCAGCTTGTCTTAATAACCAAATGAAAGTCATGTTTTTTGATATTGGAATTAATTTTTGTTTTGTATAACAATGATTAGATTTGATTAGTCATCTCAGTACAACATTTCAGTCATGTTGATGCACACTGGTTTGCCTCAGTCACAGGTCTATTCATACCACCATGTCCTCTTTGCAGTATTTACCTGTCTGACTATCTGTGTATCTCTGCTCTATTCTATTCTATTCTATTCTATTCGAGGTTGGTGTCACTCTGAGTTTTTGTCGCAGTAGTGTACTATCTCTAGGTTCCCAGCACATTTAACAATACTAAGACTCTTGTATTGTATTGTAGTGGCTGGCACAAGCACACAATGCATTGCGAGAAGTTGGATCGCCAACAAAGCCAAAGCTTCAGTGCAGCCAAAGCTCTGTGTTGAGCGGAGAACAGGGCACTTGACTAGTTCACGGTCCATCTCATCACCAAGTGTCTTTGGCTCTCTCAAGCTTTGTCATTGTGCAGATAAACATTCAAGTGCCATGTTTGGTCACCCGTAGAACAAACCAGTCCATTCATAAAGTCCAATAGCCCCAGGGTGGATGAAACGGGGTCACTGCAAATAAAATGCCTCGACTTGCATTTAAACTCCCCCCCCTACTTCTCTCCAAACTCTTCCCTCATGTCCTTTCTCTCTATTCAAACCTATTTTCTTGAGCTTTGGTATAAGACAAGGAGGTGGCCAGCAGCCAGAGTTCGACTGTTGGGGAGCTGAAACTTGAATGCCAAGCCCTGGAGTCCTCAGTGGAGAGATGGGATTTTATAGCTGGAATGTGGGGGGTTTGGCTGGGCATGAAAAAGATTGGACACATTGGCAGTGGCTGATGCCAGGGCCTCCTAGCTTGTTACCCTGCTGGGATCTAAATATGGCAAGGAGCGTGTTAAAACTGAAAATAATTTTTGAACATACTGCAATAAAAGACTTCAAAAAATGACATTTTTAATATTCAAAATACTAAAATCAGAGCTAAAAGTGATTGAATGTAAAATGTTGGCAGTGTGGGGAATAATGCAGCAAAGAACAGGGTAGCTAGCATTTGCAACAACAGCATTCAAACAAAGAAACTCAACCAATCTCAAGACACAAAGGGGTCTATGAAAACCAGAATACCAGACCTTTTACTTAACTATCTAGCCATCTTTGGCTTTCACCAACACCTCAGCTCCTCACTGTGTCACATCTATGCTTTCGGGTTAGTGCTGTGTATCCAAACCTTCCTCCACACACCAAATTTCACTTCATTTTAGCTCAGCGCCAGTAGCTCCAGGTACGCAAGTGTCACATCCTGCTGCATTCAACAACACCTCCCTTGCCACATGTCAGTACTGATAAGGGGACACAGAGTGTGTGGAATCCCTAATGTGGAATGGATGGAATGGGAATGCTATGACCACAGCAGTAATGGCTACTTCCAACGGTGAATAATGAAGCATTTCATCCATCTAGAAGCAAAAGGACAACGCACTATCAGGACTCCTGGAAACCTAATCTACAAAAGATAAGCATCCTTTAAAGTGCCTCTGGTCTCATGAATAATGAATATTTCCTGTGATTTCCTAGAAAAAAATGTGTGTGAAAACCTCCTAAGCAAGTCAATTCTTTAAAAACTTTTTCACGTTTTTTGAGCTCTCTGGCGCACAAATGCATTCCAATGTCCGCTTGCATGAAGTGAAGCATGAATTGCCATTGATATAAAAGACTATTTTATTTTTCTGAAGGGGAAGGGTGACATTTTAAGACACACACTGCAGTCCACTGCAAAGATATGTTTCATTTATCTTGCACTTAAGTAAGTTGTAGATTCATGCTGCTCAATCAGCCGTAGATAAATCCCACTGACTGCACCGGCAGCTAAATACATTTTACATCATTATTCAAGATGCAGACCTGTGCGTGTTTATGTGTTGGCCTTTAATGAACCACGCTTTCCAGAAAACATTGCCACTGTGTCAATGGTCAAAACAGGAAATCAATATAACCTCTTAAAGAGTAATGTAGGTACACACATAGGTTCACCATAGATCTAGATGTTCAGCGTTCGGCCTAGCAAAGTTGTCCATAATTGATAACAGCATATATACACTATTTGTATTATTCAGTGGACATGTCAGTTGCAATCGCGTCAGACACATTGCGTTGCAGTGAAGCATGGGAGGGTGTTTAATGTTGACACTCTACAGAAATTCATGTAGACTGGAAGGAGTTTAAGCTACTCATCAAGTGAAGTTGAAGTTGAAACCTTTTTTATCTTTGCAGTGAGTGAGTACACATTTGCATGCATTAAAACACAGTGGTACAAAGCAGGGGAGGGAGTTCAGTGAAGGATGTTCAGTTTGGAGGCGTCAAACGAGAAACTTCTCAAAATTCCTCATTATAATAGCTGGAATATAATGAGAAACATACCCGTCTGTCAATCAAAACTCCATAAATTACTTTTATGGAAGTTAGGAGTGTGCTTTCCAAACATTGCATTATTTATTATTACACTGGGGAACACAATTTTTGTTGAGTTAGGTCTGACAGCTGTTTTAAACTAATTTTTGGGTGCGGAATCCAAAACTGATCTCAGTTTTTCTCTATCACGTCAAGTTTTGAACTATAGGATCCCTGTTTTCTTAAAAAATATGAAAAATACTGTACTTAACAGATATGTGTTTGTTTTATAAAAATTTTCAAATATTGACATACAGTTAAATATGAAAGAAACAGGCATGACCGCACTGATGTTTGCCCTCTGACTTGGAATGGTGAAACTACCACAAATATAGCAAAAGGAGTCAGGGTTGTTTAGGCATTTATGACGCAAAGTGAACAACAAAGGAAATATATACCTATGTAAATAAAACACTAAGATGGAATAGTTACAAGCTTTGAATACTACAAAAACAAAACGAAATAGAACTTACAACGGTATGCCCATGGTTACACGGTTAAGAGAAAAGCCAGCAAAAATCCTCTTAATTCCTGCTATGCTAGCTTTCTGTTTGCAGATATTGATAGTACTGACCTATTGGGAGCTGCACACACCTCTCACCGCACTGTCTCAATTGTGACTGCACAAACAAGTTGCCACATAGCTGTAGATGAGTCCAATCGTAATCAGCTGGCAAGTCTTACTACAGCTAATCAGTGGAATTTTGCTTATCTGGAGGGTAAGCTGTGGAGAAAAAACTTGACATGCTAGAAAAAAAACTGACTGCAATTTTGGAAAAAGCATGCCAATTTTAGTTTTAATCAGCATAAAAATCTAACTCAACAGAAAAATGTTTTCAAATTGTTCCCCAGTGTTAGCAGCCTTAGACAGCTCATGGAACCCCTTAGCTTTGTATATTTCTGTCCTAATTTATGTTTGCAGACATGAAGACTTAATCAAAGTCCATGCACTACCTTGTTTTATTTTTGGCTAAGATGCATCCTCATATTTCCAATTCTCTGATGTCACTACAGAGACTAACAAAGCCAACAAACAAGGCCTATTATACTGACTAGCAGAAGATTTAGCTTTATGACATATCCAGATCAAATGTCTTCCACAATACGGGCATGAGTCCAAACAAGCAATTTGTCTTTTGGCTCATGTATATGGAGGACAAAGTAGAAATTGCATAGTATTTTAGCATAAATAAACAAAGGCCCTCTGGGCACTTGCAGGCCTAACAAGCCATTGGTAAAACATAAAAATGCAAGACAGAACAGATAGTTTTAGTCCTGAATTTCAATTGAAGATGTCGTAAAATACTCAAACACACACTTTTATTATGTAATAATTAATTAGATATGAGCATAAAATGAAGATGCATTGCTACCAGATTGTTTCTGAAGTGCAGGATTGACATATAGAGATAAAAAATAATTGTTCAAGTCATTCAGGTATCAATTTTACAGGTAAAACTATATATATATATATATATATATATATACATATACACAAACAAAACCACCAAAAGTCAATGAACAACACATGCAGCAAATAAAGTTGAAAACTACAGACAAAGCTGGGCAAAAGCTACGCTGAGACAATGACAGCAGCAAACACGTGCATTCAACTCCCACGCCGGAACCACATGGAGCAACCGAGCCCCCCCTAAACAATCCCCAGCCCACCCTATCCCGACCCACTCCACCCCTTCGATGTATGACATCCCGTTGTGCATGTGCTATGAGGTGAAAAAAAAACCCTAAGACCCTAAACGTATTGCCTCTAAAGGAATGGTCCCAATGAAAGTGAATTAAGCAACAAAGGAGGCACTTACATTCAAGAGCCTCACATGGTCCTCCGACAGAAAAAGAAGAGAAGCGTGCAGTGATTCCAGTCTGAGAAAACAATAGTAACCTTGAAGGGAGAGGGAGGGAGGGATGGAGGGAGAGAAAGTGAGGGGAAGAAGAGAGAGAGAGTGAGTTAGAGAGATGGACAAGAAAGGTGAGAGAGAGGACGCAGATTCATGCATCCACACACCAAGCGCACACGCAAAACAGTTGAGGATCTTTTCTTTGCATCTCCTCCTCCTCCTCCTCCTCCTGTTCAGCTTTGCCGCCCCCGCCAACCAACCACTCACCCACCCCCAGCCCGTGCCTTCGGGTTTTACTTGTCATGTGTTCAGGCTCAGGCAAGCGTGAAGCAAGGCTGAAGAAACCAGTGCTGCAAGTGCTTTGTCCAGCAGTAGGGTAACTCATGCCTCCATTACGTGGAACACTGAGCTTCTTGGCCCCTTTTCTGTGCGTTTGATCCACAGCAGACGGATGGTGAGGCAGGAGACGATATCCAGCATCTTGGCTGTTCTGTTACACCTTCCTGGGATCTCATCCTGGAAACAGAAAGGAGGAAAAAAGAATGAAAAGTCATGTCTCCTGTGGAAAATGATAAATCTCTCTCAGAGGCATGTGTCCAGTTTCCAGAACCAGTTGGCTACAATAATATCACAGCTAAGCCAGTCTCAACAAGGATAATGAAAGTCCCAATGGCATTCTGGGTGCATGAGACAATAACCTCAATTCAATTAAATGAAGGGATTTTACTGTGCAACCATTTGCTGATTACACAAGATCATATATTTCCTTTTCTTTCACTTAAAGAGCTGATGCAAACTGCCTTTTAGTAGTGTTTGCAAATGTCAGCTTTAAGTTGCTTTTAACTTTTCGGGGAAAGAAGCACAGAGCAGCAGGACCAGCAGATGTTTTCATATTCCACAATTAAACTTTGGTGCTTTGGGCTGAAACGAGTATTTTATTTACCAACTGATGATATTTAAAATGTGAATAAATAATTATATCTTGGGGTGGAAAGTAAAAGTCGTGGAAGCAGCAGACCACAGTGGGACATTGAAGTTCAACATTATAAGGCAGGTGAATGATAATACATCAGGCGGGTTGTGTAACCTCTAACGCTAAGGCCAACATGCACATGCGCTCACGATGCTAATGCTAACGCCGACATGCTGATGCTTAGCAGGTGATGCTAGCATTGATCGCCATCTAACCTTCACAAAGTACAGCTGAGGCCGATGGGAGTGTCATGAGTTTTGGACTATGTCTGTAAGAAATCTGCCATTACTCAGACAAATTTGTAAGAAAGCAAAGTACGGTTTGCAAGAAATTTCATGGCAATCCATCCAATAGATATGATTTGTCACTACAAAAACAAAAATGTCCACATCATTGTTTCACTAGAGGAAAGTGAAGGAATAAATGAATCGTTTGAAGATATTTTAGTCTAAGTGGTGGAACCAAATAAGGTTGAATGGATCAAAGTTATTTATAAAAAGAGGATGATTGAATTATGTCTCTTAATTAAGGGCACCTACATAGAGTAAGACTCCCATGAGATCAGCACATAAAGACATGAATAAAATTGTTGCAAAGATGGGAAGATGAGTACCTGTTCTGAGAAGATGCTCCCCTCGTCTTAACTCCTTAACTCAAAATATACCTCGCAGATTATGCGCATAGAATGAGTTCATTCCTGACCTTTGGTAACACGATGTGTACCAAAATAACCTCAACTCAGCTACTGACTTTCTCTCTTTCTTTCTTCTTCCGTAAACGGAAGCTGGTGTAGGTTTCATTACGGGTTTAGGTTTCATCACAGGACCCAATCTCACATGGCAACAGGTGGTTGTATGTGGGGTGAAACTGTAAGCCTCGACCTTTCTCTGACCATTTGCAGAAAATTTTGCATTCATGCAGGATCCCCAAGAAACTGATTGAGTAAATAGTGCTTTTTTGACTCTTTAAATTCTTTAATAGCATAGTAAGGGTTAAAAATCAGTATGTGGGCATGTTTGCTTGATTGACAGGTGACTCAGACTATCGCACTCAACTGTGTTGTTTACCCCGATGGAGCTTCACCCACTATCTGGATTATTTGGGGAGTTCCAGCAGAGATAGTGAGGACGAATAAACCCAAATCCAACTCTCTCTTCACTCTGTAGCACAAACCTTTTCTTGGCCCTCCCTCTGATGTCTCTGATGACAAGAGAGTGAAGGCTGAAAACTGGCTTTGGGTCAGATTTATCCACACAAACCAAACAGATGAAATGAAACCCAACACAAGCGCATGAATGAATCATTTTTATTGCCAGCACAAGTGTGTCTGGATAGGAATTCATATGGCTAAGTCACACAGATTAACCCATTTGCCCATAGTCTGCTTAAGGAAAGCAATTTGGACCCCCCTGATGACAGTGGTTAGGATTTGAATGACCTAAGCGGTTCCAACAGCCCCCTTACAACATGATCAGCAGCTAAGTCAAGCTCCACCGGGAGCATAAGACCTGCTGATGAGGGCAGGCATGCCTAATCATCCGCTTCAGTGCGAGTAGAAAAAAAAAAACAGATTAAAGTGAATAATGAAAGTGCCATGCTTTTGAGTGACGACTTTTTCATACCCCATAAAGATTACAGAGGATATTGAGCTGATTTTCATGTCTGTATCTTCTCTCCCTCATGCCAATGCACATGTAAGGAGATAATCTTGAGATGTTAAGTGAGGGAAGTGGTAGGATTATCTTACAAGCCACCCAGGAGAAGCCCTTTGGTCTTTTATTTGTATTATCTTAGTCAGATTATGCACGTGCATCCAATTTTTTTATTTTTTTTTTGCTGAAAGGGTTACTCACCAACACAGCCCTCTTGTTGCACATCGCTTTGATGATGCTGCTCTGGTGCGCTACAAACAATGCTACAAGATCATGAGTGATCACTATGGGGGGAACAGACAATGTAGAGTGTAGCTCAGCTCCCATGAGACATTTCAAAGCAGCATTTGTGCTTTTGTGCAGGGTTGCAGCTGTCTCAATATCTCCCCAGAGCTCAAAGATCAGTCTATAATGTTCCATGCCAACCACTGGCACTTTTTTAATGCTTTCATCCTTTCTTTTGTGCCATGGAACATGAAAGGCCTGTTGTGTCTTACATGACTTCAGCCCAGAGATGAGTGTGACATTTGCTTTCATTTTATTACCAGTGAACCAGCTGTGTCAGGCTGATGTAGTTTAAACTTTTGTAAAAAAAAAAAAAAACCCACACTGGGTAAAGTTGGAAGGGATGGAAAAAATGTATGTATATTTATATATATGTCTGCAGAGCATGCAGGTGACCCAGTTTGCATGTAGCTCTATATAAACACAACATTACTACATGTCTACATAATGTTTCTCCACCTAAATAACAAGCGGTGGCTCCAGCATTCCAGCAAGATGTGCCAAAAGTGCAATGCACTCTTGAGAAGTGTGTCACTTAAACATCACTGAAGCTTCCACGTAGAGAAGAGATGAAAAATTGAGAACATCAGGTCTGTGTGAATTCAAATGCGCATTCATGTGCAATTTCTTTGAGATTTTCTGATAATTTGGTTAAAACGTGTGCTACATTTGGATGAAAAGTTGATTAAAATTAACATAACTTTGCAACTTAGCTTTTTTCTGACCACGTGTGCAAAAAAAAGCAAGACAAATGCACATGGATCATCACTATCATCACTCTTTCCTTTTAATACAGTAGCGTGCTGCACCTGGAGGTCACGCACAGATACACACACCTAGAAGACAGGTGAATGTGCTCGTCTGGTTGTATATTGAATCGACTTAAATGTGCCCCTAAGAACATCACAGATAGTTTGTCTGTTAGTGGTGATTGTGCTCTGAAACCCACGGTGGCAGCGAGACATGCTAAGTGCCTGTAGTCAGAAATAACATTATCAGGATCCCATAAGCATCCAGGAATACTAAGCAAGTAAACCAAGGGGGTGTGCTTTGCTTGACTTTGGTCTAATGCATAAGAGAAACAGACAAGGTTTTTCGAATAACATGAGCTGTGACAGAGGCTCTGCACATTAACTGCCAGTCTCTCAGGAGAAACTTACAAGTAGAATGCAAGGAAACTGCAGTTTAATTACATCTTGTTAAGTGACTTCTGGGTACTCAGGTGTCACAGTTCACTACCTCATCGCTTCAAGGTGCAAATTGACCCACGTTCAGCAGGAGTGTGGTGTATAACCTCCAAAGTACTGCACATCAAAGAGATTAATTAATGCGATCAATATGATCCAAAGTGAGTTTATTTCAGTGCCGGCACACTGCGCAAAGAGATTCCAGCTGTGTACTGTATACAGTTCGAAAGTGAAGCAAACAGGTCAAGGCTGCGTTTGTGTATGCATCAGCAGCTTTTCTCTCTGCTGAGTCTCCACAGGCAGGGGGTCAGCTCTGTACCAGGAGGGAATCACTGACACAAATGCACCGTATGTTGACCCATTTAGCCCATCTGTACAGAAAAAGGTTAAAAAAAAGGCACATTACTGGTATTTGGAGGTGATATAGACACTGTGTCATCGTTACTACTGCCTCTCCCCGATGAAATCGCTTCATTCAACAGCATTAAAAATGTTCACACCCCATCACCCTTAACTGCTACAGGACTGTACCGGTATAAGGCAGCCATTGGGCACTAATTTCACGCAGCATTCTCCTCCCCTTACGCTATGTGCATGATACCATTTTCAGAATCCTCTTTGCTATGGCAAACATAGATTACAAGCTAGCAATTTACAGCTGCAAAGTTACCATAAACCTAATCTTGTCACTAATGGTACAAATGTAAACAAGCTAGCAGCTGGTACTTTTTCATTTGTCGGCCATTTTACTGCCAGGATTCAACTCCCCACGTGCAAATGTGTCACCAAAACAAGTCCTAGGGAGACAGTAAAGAGAGAACATGGTGGTGACAGGTGGCGTTTATTATGAAAGTTTTATTTTAAAAGTTTCATTACCCTGGATTTTAAAGAGAAGATTTCAAAGACAAAGTTTATTGTTTCCTCCCTTACAGCAAAAGTAAAAGCGTGCACATAACACAAAAAACCATGCTTCACTACACACATTTGTTCCTTTTTCTGTCTTCGGGGCATGAAGAAAACAGATACTGATTTGTTATTTTTGTGTACATTTACAGTAAAACATGGCACGGTTACATTATGAGTCATTTTAATAAACATTTCAAATCCTGTTTCAGCATCAATATTGTTTTCTGTTTGAAGAGCGAGTACGTGGGTGGCTGCAGAGGCATCGGAGCATTGTGGCTAGGGGGCTGCGCGGTGGAACAAAGGAAGTCAAGGGGGAAATCAAATGTTTGCTAATACATTTTTCCGAAGAATTGTGGGAACAAAGAATGAGCTGATTTACATAATATGTTCTAACAAGGTAGATGGACTGTGATCAGCAACTTGAATCACCACACTCCCTCTGTTTCCTCGTTCTTTTCTACTTATATAACTCAAGAAAATCTGCAGGAGTCAAAGGGTATGATAGCTGAGGGATGATACAAAGCACAGAAGTCGCAATGTCCTCAGGGAGTCGTCATTGTAAGTACATTATCAGGGGACAAATGAGACGAATTTCCAGACATTTAAGCGACAATGTTGCCTGTAGCCCATGAAACAGTGCATGGGTGACCTATTTGCTCTTAGCAGTGCAATATATCTACGCTTATTGTATTATTTTGAAAACCAATTTAATCCAATGACACAATATTTTGTGATAATACAAAAGCCTGGAGGTTTTCACAGATGATTCTTCAATTCAAAGCCACTTTCGACATATAAATACCCATTGCACTCCACTACTAAAACAAGAGCGAGACAAACAAACCCCCAGGTTCACCGACTTGGCCAAAAATGAAAGTAAATCTATCCATTATGAAACCAACGCAGATCAACTCTGAACTACTTACCAGGAATGTGTTACACCCTGAAGGATGGAGCCTTTGTTTAGGTGCCAGATGATTTTATTTCATACTAATACAACAGAAAAGACAGTCTTGGATGAACACCGGCTTGTTTTGCATCCACGTGACTGCCTTGTGTTTATATGACTGGGCAACGTCCATCTAAAATGGAATTATAGTCCAAAATAATAAATTTAATTGTCAGAGTTAAATGTAGTATTCTTACGCAACATGAAATATGCTATCTACTGACTAGCAAAACACCACCTATATGTCCAGGCATTACACACACCTGTTCTTAATCACATCTCAATTAAAAAGGACATTTATGTGTCAAAAGTGGCTTTGTCTCTAATGTAACCACAACCTCCAAATAAAGTCATTCAGATCATCTTTTTATAACTCATGTTTTATGCCACATTATTATAACAATGCAGTCATGTCCCCAGTTAGGTTATCCCTCAATCCCCTTAACATTGAATACATTGTGAATATTCAGACATCTTGTGCATCTTTTTTTTTTATATATCTCCAATATTCTGGGAAAAGGCCTTCCGTGAGCTGCTCAAATAGTTGACCACGCTTGATCTTTTCACCACCAATGCAGTGGTCCATGTTTTATTTATTTGTTGTTTGTTGATTTATGTTTTTCATGGAGAATTAATTTGAACTTTGGAGCTTGAAATTCAACCTGACATATTCGGTAGCTATGGAAACTCCAGAATCTGAAACACATTTCTGTGGGTTTGAACAGTGTGTGGCCATACAGCATGAGTTTGTAATGACTGGCCCACCGGCAGATCAGTGAGCTTTACTTTGATATGGACATGAATCTGAAGCTTCATTACTGCCATAATAGAGCAGATTGTGTGCGTTTGCTTTTTTCAAAGAGAAGTTGTGTGTTTTGTCCTGACCTCTCCATGTCCTGGATGTTTTGGCACTGTTGCTCCCTCCTCATGTTCCAGGGCATTTTTTTTTTCCTGCCACTGTAATTCAACACTACAACAGAAACTGGCATTTACACTCTGTCTCTCCGCGCCCAGTCTGTGGCTTTTTAACTTGCCATATTCAGTATGCATCTGCCTCCTCCCAAAGCCTTCATAACCTCGGGTGATGCCTCAGGGCTTTGGAACATACATAGGGGGAAGGGGAAGGATGTCACGACCGCTTACTCCTCTGTGCCAACTTCTTGTGCCCAGCTCCCTCGACCCATCGACCGCCTTAATTATCCCATATATACTGTGCTAACAGTAGGCAGTGAGACTCAGCTGTGAGGGGCAAACAAGCGAGCTGACCTGGAAGAAGAACGCCTGTAATTCCAGCGGACCCGGAGGGTTTAAAGGGCACTATATAGAGGAGCGGCTGGCAGGGCTGAGCACATCGGCAATAATGCTCCCATCGTGTGCAGGAACGCAGATGCTAGCCTTCACATATAAGACAGTAGTCATACTGGAGATTTGCTATTTGCCAAAGACTTTTCTCTAAATCCAGATATTATAATAGTAAGTGAAGGACTCAAAGGACACTTAAAGACCTGTGAGCATCCCCGTGGCTCTCATTCTCATTAGATAAGGGACTGAATACTTGCAAGGCTCTGTTTTTACGGGGCTATTTCCTACTGCTCCCTCCTGCGAGCGTGCGTGGTAATTTAATTAAGTCCGTTGGCTTTTCTAAAGGGCAACTGCAAGAACCAACACAATTAATAAAATGGGTGACTCCTCTGCTCTTTGTTGCTCTTGTTCCCCTTTTCTCATTTGAGCGGCTCAGCACAACCCCCTCGCGGGCACCGTCTTGATTTGCATTCGGAAAAGTCAAATATGGCCTCTCTCTGCTGTAATTATTCATCAACTTTAAGCACAAAATAAATAGCACATGAAAAATCCAACAATGTTACATCCACGTCTGTGCTGCCCCTGTTGTTGCTCTCTTCGTCTCCTTGTGTGTTTCTCCCTCCCCTCCTAGGGGCGGGCCCCAGTCGCATGCAGCTGCTGCAGCACACACCTGAAGCTCATCTGGTCATTACTCCTTCTGCTGAAATACACCAGTTCTCCACTCACTCTTCGCCAGATCTTTACAGTTTCCCCTGTGGTAACTAGTCAGGCTCCTTTTCCCAGTGATTCCTACTCACAGTGCTTTTAGAGACTCCTAGCGTTTTCTTGGTTCTCCTGTATTTTTTCCCACCCCGTGTTTCCTGCCTCATTTTTTGACCCTGTGCTTCCTGTGCGTTAGATCACCTACACCTGCTCAGCAGCTGCCAGCTTGGACCCGCTCTTCTCTCAGACCCTCTCCTCATCCTCACCTCACCGTCGTCCTCTCCCCCTCTCGTGTCTCCCAGCTTTCCCCCCTCGTTACTTCCCACAGACCCAGTCATCAGGCCACAGAGATCCCCCGATCTTCAGCCTGAGCCCTTCCCCTGTTTTTTTGTGAATAAACTCTGTACCACTTGTGTACCCAGTGTCCACCTCTTTGGTCCGCTTACCACCTGTTGTCACAAACAATTGGTTGTCTGACAAAACTCGTCTTTGAGAAATTTATAGAAGTGCAAGAGTCATAAAACTGAACTTCATTCTTACATTTTTGAAAATATATGGGAAAAAAAAAGTGATTTTATGCTAATTTGTTTGAATACATGCCTCTAAAGCTTGCATCTAAATTTTTTGGCTCCCTGACAAATGTTGGCATAAATGCTGGCATGTCAGATTGTGGCTCCAACACATCCACGGTCCTCGGGGAGTCTTCTTATCCTTCTCAAATGTCAGTGTTTAACTGATGATGTCGCTCCCAAAATGGTCGCTTCTCTTTGGGATTTCTCTCTAAAACCGAGGGTTATTAGCAGGCTGGCTGCGACTCAGGGGTCCCATAGGACAGTTCAAAGTGTAACGAGGTTAATTAGGAAGAATCACGACCTAGACTAAAGAAAACCACTCATCATATATGGGATAAAATGTGTGGGTAATTTATAACTTGTTAATTTAGGACTTCAGATGAATAAAACTACATTGTTTGACTTATATAGTCCTTTGTCTAAAGTAGGGTTTGACTGAAATGGGTTTTTCAAGGCCAGGGGCAATATATTTTGGTGATTTACTTTGTACTTTAACTATATATATATATATATATATATGATCAAATGACAAATAGCAGTTGGTGTTTTGATTAATCTGCATGTTATACATCATATCAGGCATGAATTTTCTTTACACTGGAACAATATGTGAAGGCACATTTGGAAATAATCCAATGAAAACAAGGAGACTAACTCAAGATCAAACTCAAGGCCACACTCCATCCCGGGGCCCACATACGATTAAGAGTAAAGCTCTGATATTCTCTGCCAAGGCTGAACCACTGTCCAACTTGCATCTTACACAAGATACATCATTCATGTCATGTGAAGTGAAATTTGGAGCCTGACCTGCAATGAGGACAAAAATGTGGAAATTCCAGGACTGGATCTTCATGAAAATTTGGCCAACGATCAAACCACCAAACTGCATGGAAATATGCGGTTAAGCTTTGAAGAAATCATGCAGATGGTCAGACAGACAAATCAGCAAGGTTGAAAAAAAATCTAGGCTGCTCATTTATTCAGCATGATCCCTGCACACACGCCACACACACAAGTCCATGAGGATGGTTTGAGGATACATTGGTCATGCAGTCACTAGTAGAAGGTCAGCGTCTAGAGGACTTGCTCCCCACGGCGGGGAAGAGAAAGGGTTTAAGGTCACACACAGAACAAACACCCACACTGGAACACAGAGAGAATATAAGTGAGTATGTATGTTGGTGGTTCGTGTATGTGGGCAGTTATTGACGCAAATCGATTTAATCTGTGGTCAGTTCTGTTCACCTTGCGTTTTCCGCCGTCATGACTATACATGCTGCACATGTGTGGCACCGTTGACATGTTGAGTGGATTACGGGTCTCCCAAACTATACTAACATCTGTTTTCCATTGCATGTCTTGAATTATGTATCCCCTCACCTGTTTTTGTTGTAGCACCGCTTCACAAACATACAGGACATGTGCCACGCGTGTGTGTTTCTGTATGTCTGTGAATTTTTAACGTAGTGTTGACTTCATTTGAATGATTCAAAATGACAGCAGTCATCCCTTTAAGCTCATCAGATTAATTAGATTTCTGTTACAAAATGAGAATATTTTATTATTGTATTCTCCTTTTTTGATTTATTATTTTTTTTGATTGTAATATATTATATAATGGTCATGATGTATCTTCTTACCCCAACTGCACTGAACAATCGAGCCTTTGTTGCTGTAGTAAGTCAAAAGCCCTGAAGGTTTTCTGTTATCCCATAGCATAAAATAGCATTTCTATATTTGCTTCATCATCTGCCTCTAAATTCCCAATTGAGATCATGTTGAGAGCTTTTCAAATTTTCACCGCAGCCAGCATCCACTTCCCTTCATGTATATTTCATGCCCTCTGATTCTTGTACTGTATTTCTACATCTGTATAAGTCTATATTTTTACTTTTACCAAGCAGTTCTTCTGAACAATGCAGCCTTTGGCTCTCAAGAAGCATTAAGGTCTGTCAGATGAATCGGAAAAATCACGCTTCGAGAGGGAATGAAAAGCTCTCAAAAGCCACATGAAATCTTAAACACTTTTTCAGCACTATTTTTTTTTTCTCTCTCTCTCTCTTTTCATTTGGCGAGCAGCACTTGCATTGACAGAAAAACTTAAAGGTTTCACTCAGTGGGTGTACAAGATTGTGTTCTGTTTGTGTAGCTTGTTTGACATGAGAAATGTTGACTGTCGATCAGGCAGTTTAGAGACGGAATGTTGAATGAGTTTGGATTTGTTTGTGGTGTGGAATGGCTTTGTGGTTAAATTGTCTCCAAAACTCAGTCACACAGAGGAATGTAATTTGAAGTCGTTTTTTCTTCCCCCTCTTTAAAAAAAGGCACTTTAAACATGCTGAGGGCCAAGTCTACTCATGTGCAAACCTTCCACTTGCAGAGATAAAAACCCACTTCACTGTCACATTATTCTCCACCTGAATTTCTACCTTTCTTCACTCCCGTGCTTTGAAAAAGTAAATTTGGGTTGAGTGGTGTCTTACCCACTTTGTTTCGGCTCAGTGGACTTTCAGGTGGTTAATTTTCTTTTGTCCTGACTCTGTTTGCAATTAGGTCTTTGGACTGTTAAGGTTTGTGCTGCCCAATTTTAAATGAACCAGAACTTGTAAAAAGTAACATGAGCTAAATAGCTCAGTTGGTAGACAAAGCAAACATGATTCCAATGCCTGTAACTTTAGTTTCCAATCACCGAGGCTCATAAAATTAGAACACATGAGGAAATAGCCTCATGGTTCATTTTATTGCAGTAAGTTGAGTCTTTTAATGCCTCCCTCAGAACTGTTTTTCATTCATTCATTTTCCATAATGTCATTATTAATATGTGGCTCTTTAGCTGCTAAATGCTCCACTGGGTTTACCAGCTAGTTGCTAACTTTATCTGGGTAGGTAGCATTCACTGCTGCCTGTTTCAGTTGTAAACAAATTTGGTGAGAGTTTCATAGACCCTGGTGATGAGGCCTGGAAAAGCAAAACAGTTCGATGAAAGGAAAAAGCTCTCTGAAACAAAGGGGAGCTGCCAGGTCAGGTGACATTTAACATTACACACACTCATCTGATCCATTGTTAAAGGTCCAGTGTGTAATTTCTGGGAGTATTTATTGCTTTGAAGCATCCTGAAGGTAGCATATGTAGTGAAAATGCTCCAAACTTTTCTTGAACTGGAGTCACATCGTCGGCTTTTAGCAGTTGAATTTGAAATCCTTTAAGACATCCCTTGTGGGTCATTCAGAGGGCAATTTATGCAAACCTGTTATAAAATTAGTTCCGCCACAAAGTTTGTGAAAATCATCTTTCAAGTGTTGATTTAATGAGCTTATATTTTGTGCTGTTGCCTCTGATACGGAAATGTCTTTGGCAGATGGTGCACCCAAACACTTTCTCCAGGCGTTCATGTTCTGTACAATATGCTGTTTCCACCGCTGAAGATGACACACACATACAAGGTCATGTTGGCAAGCGTAGGCTACATGCCACAGGACAGAGGCGGGCAGATGCGGCCCGTTTGAAGTAAATGCTCAACTGGAGTAAATGTGGAATTGATGTTCAGATCGCCTTGTAAAGAGGCAAAAACATCTGTTTGTTACACTAACCAGCAAAATACTACGCTCTGAGGCATGTGGACCCACAGCATAGAGGATGTCATGCAAAGCTTTTTCTGTCAAACACAGCGAGAAAACCAACCTGCGAAAGATCAAGAAAGTGACAAACAAATTACGGATCAGCTGAAAGGTAAAATCTTTGAATGCAACCACCTATCAGTAATCAGACCAGGCTTTATGCTCATGGGGACATAATCCAGTTTTGGGACTGATCCTAATATGGGATTGAGATCTTTGGTTCTCTGGGTGAGCCTCAAACACACACACACACACACACCATATTAGTCACTTTTTCCACTGAATTTCCAGGAGCCTGTGGCTATCTTAAGCAATTTTCTGGCAAGTCTAAAGCCAAACAATCTTCTTGTCCTCCAACTTTCCAGTAGTCATCTTCTGTCTGTGCACAGAGACTTAAACATGAGGGGAATATCACTACATTTCAGTTGTCAGTTTTTGGAAAAGCTCTATCTCTTACTCATGAATCCGGAACAGATACTTACCAGTATATTTGGTAGACTTGTCAAAAGACTTAACAGTGTGACGTGACCAGCATGATAAGTATGAAATGACTTTTCAGTTTTGTGACATGACTGCCATTTACATGACTAGAGTTTTCCTGTCTGATAAAATGGTTCAAACATTGGCAATGCTCTAGGGATGACAATGATGCTACATTCATTGCCTGTCAAGCACCATCATAGGGTCAAACTTTTAATGTATCCAGTACCTTGATTTATAATATACCCAAAAAACAAATGATATTAGCACTTATTAAAGTTTAGCTAGCTACAAGATTGCTAGTCTACATTATGTTGACAATACTGCTAACTACAACAGCCTACAGGACAAAGAAAAGGCCCAATCTTCACCCCATTTCATCAACAACAACGTAACAACATAAATTCAGCCATTGTCAATGATTTTGAACTTTTTAGAGATTGTTATGGGTTCCTGAGAAAAGGATTACCTTCTAGCAATGCATAAGGGAATACTTAAATAGCAAACAGAGATCAAATAGTTTCCCTGACAACATCCTAAGAAAATGCTTCTGTTGATTTTATGCAACAATTTTGTTCAGAAAGTTTAAGGACAATTAGCCTATGTGGTTTCATCTAAGCAACCATTGGTGTTTCATGCTAATTAGTAATTGTTTGCATTCTAGACCCTAAATTAAGATAGTGAACATAGTAAATATTATATATCCTCTAAAAATAGGCATGTTAGCTTTGTCATTTTCAGCATGCTGGTATGGTGACGTTGTTAGCATTTACTGTTGCCTAAAGCCTTGAGAGCCTCTCGCATGGCTCTTATTTTGTTTCCCCTAGGCTGACAAAATGTGTTTATTCCAATAATAGTCTAGACAAAATAGTCTGAATGCATTCAATACAGCCACGTAATTATGGTCTGATATGTTTTATCAGGGCTCAAAGTAAGCAGTAAAAATATGTTGTCTGCGTAATGTTTCAGCTTCGTGAAGCACAGTTTTGAAAGCAGGGAAACTTTCACTGTAATTCTATCCAAGATGGGTTTTCTCAGCATGTATAATTTAGCTAAGTAAAAGCTTGAAGTATCACAGAAAAATACAAATTTGCATGAAATTGCACACTATGTGGGAGTCCACAAAGATACTTCTCATTCATTGTTAGTACTTTCAACAGATACAGAATGACACAGCAAACCAAGGTCCTGGGAAAAGGCATGCTGGACACAAATTGTTGACAGATGTGACTTAAAATTGGTGGGTTTAGCCTCTAGAGCTCAACCAAATGATCATGTTGGATTTCCATCAGCCATTGACAGACAGAATGTTTGACATATTCAAAGCTACAGCATCGTACAACCGCGGTCACGGTGAAAACAATAAGACAGTTGCACTCTGTCAGGGAAACGGAAAGAACTGGACGTTGATGCACTCATTTCTGACTTGGTGAATGACCACAGATGTGGACCGGCACACCCTGCTCAAACCACACACTGGATATTTCCACTCACGGTGGGCATGTGGAATTTTAACTGGACTACTTCAGGCAAAACTGGAAAAGTAAAGGAGTGTGACTTTTTTTTAACATTGATCATATAGCTTTTGCTTTGATCTCACTACAATGCCATTCTCCATCAGCCTTGAACACACCTTTAATTCCTTATAAGTTGCATAATTCATGTATGATTGCAGTCCTGCAGCCTCTTTTGAGACCAAGGCTAGCTTTTTTTTTAAGCTGTAAAAGGAAAAAGAAGAAGTGTAAGGTTTGATGCTTCATGAAAATAATAAAAAAAAGAAGAAGGTTAGATCAAGCCATAGCCTGTATTTGATGGTAACTTTAAAGTTATTTTTAAACTGAATTTATGGTTGAATGTATTCTGCCTCCGTGCTATTCAAACGCAGATGTCCTCAGCTCCTCCTGCTCCCTCCTGCCACAGTCTTGTCTCACTAATACAAGGGGAGCTGTCCACATAACTTGTAATCATTATGGTGTTGTGCAGAGAATATTAATGTCAAGACGTCAATTCTGAGATGTTTGTAAAATAATACCCTGGCCTTGAAGATGTGCAGCCATTACTCACCTATTGAAATCTTTGAGTTCCTTTATTGTTTAAAAAAAGATTGCTATTTTACTATGCAGGAAATAAACAACTTGATTTCAGTTCCAGCTTCACATTAGTTGACCTTATCTTTGCAAATCTCCACAAAGCTTCTTGTCACCTACAGTATATTGTTATACTCTTTGTGACCAATAAGACCATTTTCAGCTTGTTTTTTAGCAGAGGATTTAGATTCCATTAGGGCCAGACTCCTTGCCAGAGAAAAGTGGTTCGTAATGTGTGGTGCATGGCAGCAAAGAAAATTAAAGGCAGGTGACAGGTGTACTCTGCACCTTGTATTTCATATTTTAATCATATTTAAAAACGAGACCAAAAGACTCCTGCCACTCTAGTGTCCTCCTGAGACTGTAATGCTCAATGGAAGAGGAATTAAAATCTTTGATGGATGAAAAATGAAAGAGATTACCACTAGCGGGGCAAGTGAAAACTGCATACTTTGACTTAAATCAAATGTTTTGTTCTCTGTAGAGTTTGGGACATCTCTGACATGAAGCATGCCATGCAGAATCACCCAGTTTGACCTGTTGATGGCTCTAGTTGCAAAATCAGAGGATCATCAAAGAGTTTAGGGTTCATTCTCTGGGGACACTGAATGTTAAAAGCATTTTTCAGCACATCCAATAGCTGTTGGAATATTTCACCCTCAACCGTGTTTAACTGACAGAATGGCTGACCAGCTTTGCCGCCTCTATAGCCACGCCAATATTGTGGCTAAAAATAAAACGGCAGAGGATCGTATAAGAGATCATATCCCAGAAGGGAAAAGCCCATGTAAAGTTAGATGCGCCACAACCAAACTGCTCCATTGTAGATTACAGGCTTCTGTGGCTTCTGCCTTACAGTTAAGTAATTCATGAAGAATCCTTTCCCTCTCTTCAGCGAGGAAAGAGAAGGACGACGCTTGGAGAGAAGGAAAATTAAAGGAAAAGATGGAGAAAAGAAGATGGAAAAAGTAGAGCACAGACGACACATAGCCTGGCAATGAAACATTAATATGCCCACTGTGCATGGCATGGGCATCTCTGAGCTTTTCTGTCAGACTCATTTCCTGTTGTAAAAAAAATGGAACCATGCTCATAATACACTGTATATGTATCCGTTAAATACATTCTCACACACCAACATTTTTTACTGCAGGCATGTACATTTTTGTGCAATTTCCTCAGGCTTCATAAACATAAGACCGTCTGGCTGTGGGACAAAGAAAATGTCAGTAAGTTCCTGCTTTGAAGAAAAGCAAAAGCACTTCACTTCCCCTGGAAACCAGCAGTGAATTCAGCAGCATGTGCTGGAATGTTGAATGTGAATGTCTTTGTGGCGAATGATTTTTTCTGATAGGCTGGGCGCAGAGAGTGGGAAGAACTGGCAGACGTGTAGGAGGACAACATGGAGGAGGAATGTATTGAGTTGCAGAAATAGTGACGATATACACAAGCTTTATTGACTGGCACAGCAAACTTTGCTTTGTTATCAATGTCTCTATTTTTGAACAGTTTTTATAGTGCAATAACCAGCAGAATATGTGAAACTTTCCATAAGAAAATGAAGGGAAAGGAAAAGTAACAGAAAGTGTACAATGTGCAACATAATTCTCTAGAAATGACTGTCGTAAGGACACTGGATAGCATCCTAAAAGAAGAGAACAGTTGGGAGGGGGAGGAGGTGTAGCAGAGCGAGGTAGCGCCATGCTAAAAGAGGAGCAGAAGTGACAGCCAGGTTCTCATATCCTATAATTATAGCACTGCCATCACTTCTCCTCTCTTCACCACCTGTCATTCCTCCCTTTTAACCCGCCACCTCTCGTTTCCTCTCCGCGTCCGCCGTCTCTCCCTCCCCTTACACGTTTCCTCTCTTCTTGCCCCCCTCTCTTGCCCTGTCATCTGTCATTTCCATACCACTCTTCCTATCGCCTTCCTGGGGAGAGATCTGGGCCACTTGACGTTTGTGCTCACCCATGGGAAAGGCTCGGCTGTTAGTTCACCCAGCAGGGCAAGTCCATCTCCAGACTGCAACGGGGACTCTGTTTTGTCACACACAAGTGCTCTAGCAAGGCGAAAATCGAACTGAATTCAGGCTGAGAGGTGCCTCTCTGCTGGGATGTAAGAAGTTTTCAAGGTGCTACAGTGTCCTCCATAATGTTTGGGACAGAGACACATTTTTGAAAAAAAGTTGTTCACAGTCAGTCAACATAAGCACCAGAGTTGGGCCAGTGAAAGGTGAAGAAACCATTACATGATATGATGAGAGAGCAGGAAGAGAGATTGGCCAAACCTCAGGCTTACCAAAATCAAATGTTTAGAACATTATTAAGAAGAAAGAGAGAAGTGGTGAGCTTAGTAACTGTAAAGTGACTGGCCTAGAAAGACCTCCACCACTGATAGACCCTAATGAAGAAAAACTCCTTCTATACACCTGGGCGACAGATGAGAAACACTCTTCAGGAGGCAGGTGTTGGATGTCAAATCTAGGCCACAGGCCACACATATCTAATATTACATTGCCAACTCATTAACAATTAATAATTTATAAAAAAAGAAAATGCATGAGCAAAAATATAAATGCAACACACTTGTTTTTGCTCCCATTTTCCACATGTTGAAGTAAAGTCATGACTTTGCAGATAAAACTGCAAATTTTTGAGTGACCTTTCATTCTGACCAGTTCAAGGCACAACTTTGTCATAGCTATGCTGTTTAATCAGGATCTTGAGGTGTACGTAAACATGAAAATAAGATGATGCAAACTAATAATTATGTGTTTTATGTGAATATAAAACACTTTATGCCCTTATAGTACACATGCTACACACATTCAGCTCAAACTAATTCAGTCTAATACAATAAATCCTCCTTTCATGAAGGTCACCATGTTCAGTCTTAATTCAACTTCATGGTCAATGAAAAAAAAAAATAATAAAGCTGACATACTAGATTTCTCCCACAGTTTTAAATCTAGTAAATGGAGGCTGAGGGCGGCTGAGTTAGTTCAGCTGTAGGAGACGGAGAGAGACGTGTGGGGACGGCTTGTGAGAGCGGTGCCAGGTGTGTTGATTAACACAGCTGCTGCTCGTTGGCTAATCAGACTTGGAGCACGTAGAACCTCCAGACACATGCTGCGTCTCAACTCAGATACTTCTATTAGTACACTTGTAAGTACTACACTGTATACACGATGTATTCCCTGGCATAGTGCGCTAATTTCAGTTTAATCTCAGCGTTTTACCTATTTTTCTTTGCCAACATTTGCCAGACTTTAAATATAAAACACATGCACAACTTTTATTTGTATTTTGTGGTGTTCACCATAACCACTCCAGCTCCAGCAGCTTCCTTGGCCGCCATTTTCACAACGCCAGTGGTCCCTCCCCTACATAGCTAAACCATTGACGTCGAGAAGTGTCCATTGTTCCACACTCAGCTTTGAACATTAGGACTGCTTTTTACCATAATTGACAGTATGAGTGCACTCGTGTACTCACAATAGCAATCGCAAGTATGGAAGTATGCAAACTGAGACACAGCATAGACCACACACGCACACGTCGCAGAGGACTGCCGGATGTATCAGCCTGTAATATGCATGTTGCAATTTTGTTAATGGACAGAGTAATATAATAATGTGCAGTTAAGACACTGGGCAGCCAGAAGTGCATGAAAAGAACAGTGTAATTGGGTCAAAGTGTGTGTTATGCAGAGGATAAATAAATAATCTGTAACCGACTCACACCTGTGACTGTCATGGTAGCAGCAATCCCTGCTACGATGGACGTAAGCTTAACTTTATTATTGAGTAGTACTGTCCACCAATTTTTAGAATACATAATATGTGCAAATATGTACTTGGAATATTTGCACACATATATATGTACAATCATCATCTTTCGACTGACTTGTGTCAAATACTTGCCCCTCTTGTTGAAGTATTCTTGTATCTTACCCCCTTTTGATGCCAGGCCAAGTCCTAAAAGCCAAGCCTTGAAACGAAGGACCCCTTGTGACTTGACTACCGTATGTCCCACAGTATCATAATATACCATATTATTGCAATAAATCACTCAAATCTGATGCACCAGTCTAGGCCACCTCCTTGGAGTCTTCAAGTATGTGCAACTCGAGACCGAGACCAAAACCAAACTGATTATGCTCCGATAAACGCATGAGTCCGGTGCCGGTTATTCTAGTGGTGTTGGGTAGTTTTTCAGTATATTGCCTGCAGAATATTCCAACAGAAACTATATTTGTTTCATTTTGATTTCCCTTTTGTACTTCATCATTTATACATTTACTGTCCCATTTTTTATGATATAATTTGCTGCTCTGTAGCTTTCAGTCATATCGCATAATCTTTATCAGAAAATTAAGTTTTACCAGTTATTAGATGATTACATTTCCATTTTGTCAGGCCATGTTGGCACAAAAGACAAATTTCAGAGGTCATTCTTGACCTTGGAAACAGCAGCTGAGAAAACAATATTAGCACAAGGCCCATTTAGTAGCTATTCTGGAGCTTGCATGTCCAGGCTTTTTTTGATAGAAAGTAGTACATCAAGTATCCATTTTGTTTCATCTTTAACATCTAAGATTTCCAATGTCTCAATCCAGACTGATGTTATTTATGTCTTGCTTGTTGAGGTGTTGAGGATCTGTTGGCCAAAATCAGACCTGAGGTTTGCTTACCCAACCTGAAGTGTGTACTCCAGAAAAAGAAAAAGAAAATCTCCATTCACATCCTACAAGCCAGGCAACATCCACACAACAACTTGCAAGTGGTGAATCAATATTTCACAAAGTCACTGTGCTGCACCCTGGGCTTCAGAGGGCCTTCACCAAACAATAGCATCCTGACCTGCATTATTCATCCTTCACTCATTCACTCCTCTCTGACTCAGACACCGAGCACACAGGGGAATTCAAACTTTCCCAAACTAAACTTCAGATAAGAAAACCTTTCAAAAGATCTGCCCCTGAATCTCTGTGGTGCTTTGAGTCAGCTCGTACCAACCCTAATAATGTTAACCATGTTGAATAATGCATCGCTGACTTGTATCTCACTGGCGGGTCATGCCAGAAACCCCTTGGATCGACTGGATGTCAATGAGTAAGCCAAACAAAATTTGGTATTTTTTTTACAACCTATAGTGACATCCAGATGGTGGGGAAAAAAACAAACATCACATGAACCCAGGCTGCATCATAAATGTGTAAAAAAAACATCCAGCTAACATCAGGAATACAGACCTATATTTAGAAATACTACAATAATCATTAAATCTAACTTTGGGGATCCAATAAGCGTAACTCAGTTATTACAGAGCGGCTCAAATACTGGCAGCAGATTTTTAATGAACTTGACATTTAATGCTTCATGGCTTTTAGAAGGTTTCCCCCTAATGTCTTTTCATAACGTGTAATTAGGCACGGACTTTAAATAATGTCTGCGTGCAAAGGTTCCTTAGAGAGGAGATGAGGATAACTCAGCCTCAATCACTGTATTATCTCTGCTCAAGACCGTTACTGAAGCTGGCCACTTTAATAACCTCTGAATTAGATGTGGAGTTGATTGCACATTGATTATAAGTGAATGAGGGCAGGGGATGTCAATCGCAACATCCAAAGTGACTTTAAAGAGCATAAAGAGCGTCGCCAGAGGACGATTTTGTGAATGCAAAGATGTGTCAGGATGTATTTCACTCCTCAAAGCCTGTCACTAAATTTAACCCGATCCAACAGCGCATCTTGTAAAAGTGAGGCCCGGCTGGAATTACAGTAGCTCACTTTCTCTCTTAAGGTCTCAGAATTGGTTCAGTCAAAGATAGAAGTGTAAGAACGCACATGTAGTCCTATACACACTGTCACACTTCAGGAGTGCTAAAATCTAACCCATTGATCACCTCTTTGTAGCACTATAAAAATGATATTTACAGTTGTGTTTCTTTGTACAATGATCCAGTTATGATTGTCTGAGTTATGGGTTTATCAACATCTAGTCTGCTGAGGCTGAAGCCTTTTTTTACCAGCTTTTGGTGCAGGCTGAAACATCTCTATCTATTGGGCGAAAGCCATGAAAATGATGTGCAGAGATGCATGGTCCTCAGAGGATGAATCATCCTGACTTTTGTGATCCTCTGACATTTCATCTAGCCCCACCTGCAGCTTAAAGATTCCACTTATCCTCTGAAATACGACATGTATTGGCACAAAATGTAGACATTCATGGTTGCCAGACAATAAACCCTAATGACTTCCTTTATCCTCCTTTTTTCTCCAGTGCCAAATGAGGTTCGCATTTGTAGTTTTGACTAAAATGTCTCGACAATAACTATTGGATGAATTGAGATGACATTAAGTAAAGACATTGTCGTCCCCCCTCAGGATGAATCATTACGCCTGTGGTAAAAAATTTAAATGTGTTCAATGCTTTGGTGTATGACCAAATACCTGCAGATGAATGGGATTTATCAGCCTCAGCTGTACTTGCTTAGTGTTAAAGCAAACACAAAACACTTAGATGGGAATGATAGAATTGCCATTGTGAGCATATTAGCATGTTGACATTAGCATTATGGCAAGTACAACTTCACAGAGCGGCTAGTGTGGCTGTGGACGTTTTTTTTCCCCCCCTCCTTTTGTCTGCCACTTTAAATTTTAACTAGGACCAAAATATTCTCCTGATTTTAATCAAGAAGTTTTAATTAATTTAATCAAACTTTAACCACAGAAGTATCAGATGAGAAAGCACCCATACGAGTAGCTTTTGTAAGGGTCCTGTGGGTTGTTTTAGAAGGTGCTGACAATCCCATATCTTGTTTACTTCCCTCTCTTCTTGTAGTTTAAGACAGCAAGACCAGATAACTCAGTTTCTGGTGGACGGTCTACACAGCTACTAGGGTTATAAACGTGTACCACTCACAAGAAATCAAACTCTTCCTGTGCCAAATAACCAAAGGGAAACCAAGAGGAAGTGGTGATACTGTTACATCAACATGGCACCAGTCCCTGCTTCCTCTTAGTACTGTGTCCTGTTTTAAAAGCCAGCAGGTGAAATCGCTGAGGTATCACAGGACACTGTGCGAAATCAAAGCCAAATGGTCAGCTATGATGATGTGCCAGAGACTAACTGCAGACAGGATCTTCTCACTATCACAGCTCTGCACACAGCAGAGCAGAGGACTCAACATAAACCAGCTGGCGACCACGCTTAGAGGTTCATCCATTAAAAGCTGCACTTGGACACTCGGAGATTTTCAAACGGGCCTTTTGGAGATTGTCTGGCATGCGCCAGACAACAATAGCTGAAAGAAACGTTTGAGATCACATGCGCACACCTCAATTCATTTATCTGGTCGCACTATAAATAGCAACACTGCGAGGAGTGTCACTTCTGCTAACATCAGCGTGCAGCAGCAGGACGTTGTATCTCGTTGCCTTCGAGTGCTGTGGAGGATTTGTGACAGCATACATGAGTGGCTCAAACAAACTCGACTAAAATGAAAGCTTACTCCCCCAATTGTGCTCAGAGGAATTTAGATGAGCTGTTTGTACAAATTCGCCTTCTACAAACATCAGCTGAAGCTAGTACCCATTTAAAAGTGAAATGCTTATAAGTGATGATGCTCCTGTTCATTTACACATTTTAAACTGTGCTGACGTAGCTGGCTCGTTTAACAGCCCCATAAGTGAACTCTTCGTCTGCAATTTATAATTCAAATGTTTTATTCAGTTACTATGATTTATTCACACAAATTTGTGAATGACTAACAAAGATGTGTGATGTCCTTTACATATGGCTTAAAATATTCTCTGCATAAGATCCGTTCTGTGTAGGTGTAGTATTTTTTAAGGTGACTGCACAGTTTTGGGCTGTAGCAAACAACAGTTTCCATCCGTGACTAAAACCTTGAGACCACCGCAAGTGGGGAATAATGTGGAGTGATACAAAGTTGAATGAATATGACGTGTGTTGGGGAAATCAAGTGCTATCCTGCAGACCTTTTTTATTTCACAAAAACTCAGCTTGGATCCTTTGTTTCATTAGTTGCTTCCGTCCATCTTTGTTATCTTTTTTTTTGTAAAGCCTCTGAAGTGGAGCATGCCGGAAAAAGTTAAAAACACTGAGTTAAGATAATTCAGTCAAATCATTTTTCATTTCCAGCGTCAAGAATGAACTTTCACACTCAAAAGCCATAAAATCAGCAATACGTAACAGTCCACAGTGTTTTTAATTGACCCAGGGTTTGCTGTATTGATTATTTATTCATCTGTTTATTCTTTTTAACCATCGTGTATTTGCCATAATCACAATCTTTCAAACCTTCATTAAATGTAAGCAGGGATTGATATTCTTTGTCTAGTTCCATCAGGATGCTTTGATACATTAGGCATTCATCACACAATTGTTATACAGTGTGACACGGCAAGCGATCACTGTCACAGTGTCTTTATCTGACAGTCAGGGTTTTTTATCTAATCTAATTATCTGACTTTTGTTGTATTAGTGTATTCAACAGGCGATATATCACCAATTCGTATTAATAATAACCCAGGCTTGTATACTAGGAACCTATATATATATATTTAGATTTTATAATAACAGACAATTTGTTCCTTGCATTCATTTATTTTATCCTTTTTCCTTTCTTCTCCTTTTGTCCTCCTTCCCTCCCTTTGCCAACATGCATGCACTTAGCAACAGTTGCACTTCCTCTTTCGACTGAATGGACCTGATGGCTCATTGATTGCACCTGAGCCTGGTATATTTAAATGACCTGGGGTCATGAATCTGTAAGCACCGAGGGAGTACGGTTGTGCCAAAATTGTCGCCTTTTACTCCTTTTTTTTTTTTTTTAAATGTATGCGTGGGTCAATGAATGACATGGCTTCAGATTTATACTCGTATTCGAAATGTTCTTCCTGAAAGCGAGACCACTTCTTTCTAGTGCAGAAAATAATGAAGCATGACCTTGTTAGAAATCCAGTTCGATGGTAGTAACAAATTAACTTTCAATTTGTCCGTCAGCTTCTCTTATAGAACTGGGCCATGTGGTCAATGGATTGGCCCATTATTTTCTATAGGTTACAAGCTGCTGACAAAGGCATGTGTGTGGGCGTTGATGTGTGTGAACATGTGTACAGCATGGCTGTGCATTTCCGCTCCTGAGGGCAGATCAGTATATGTCACGGTTGGTTGGACACATGGCTACGTGTGGTCACGCTCACGAATAAACACACTCTAGTAAGAATCAAGCGCTTCCTGGCTCTTTACAGTAGCTTTTCTACAGTTACCTCGAGCCCAATGCCACGTACACAAGCCTTGTGTGAAGTTTAGCCAAAGAACGTTCTGAAGAGTCCATTTTTGTTGACTATTTTTCAAGCTGTGGTGACATTTGTGTAGCATTCGTCACCCCAGTCCTCTTGACTCATCTGCACTTTGGAAAAACGTCTGAATATTATCATCATTAGATCATAGTTGTGGCCTTTAAAGACTTTCTCCCATCTATGGCAGATGTTTATTGTTTGACACATGGAGTTCAAACAGGAAACTTTCAATTTAGGACAAATTCTCTTCATTTTTATGCGTTGCTGCATCCACACAGCCTGTAATCTGTATGTGACACTCATTAGAACCATCAATTTTGTTATAGGTCAGGTCGCATTTGCTATTTTGGTAGGATACCCCAAAAGATAGAGGATAGCCATGACACAAACGACAAGGAGATTAATAATTTGTGCAGATCAGAAATTTAAATGATTGAGGGGATTCCTCAACAACAAAGGAACACAAAGCTCAGCTGTTTTGGGAAATTGATGATCCTTTTTTAAAAAGATAAAACAGTTTGCCCCATTTTTAAAGTATCTGGAACAACTGGGATAGGAACTGAGTGCCAGCGATAGCGTGGGGAAATAAAAGTACTGCGAGACAGATTTACACGTTGTTGGTTTTGTTCTCTGTTGCCATTAAGAACCTTTCAGAATATCAATAATCTTACCCTTTTAACACTGTCATAGGGTGTTATTGAACATTTTCTTTCTTATGAGCTACAATTACTTAGATGGAAGTAAACTGGCATATTTCCCACATCACTCAGAGTGTTGTGATGCCGACCCATTTGCTTGAAACATTTTTCATTAAATTGACAGGATAGGTGCAGCCTTGGTGGAGGTGTGTGAGTGCTTTTAATGTGAAATGTGTGATTGAAAATGGACTTTGAAACCTAACTTATCATTTGTTGAGCCCACTATTGGTATAGTCGATCTCTGCATTAGAGAGAATGTAATGAAACTTGGTGGTTCAGTCACGAACACTGACTATCTTCATGCTCACTCATTGTTTACATTCACCCCCTTTCTCTTTTCCCGCTTCCATGTCAATCAGCTGACCTTGGGCGTTTTCCTCTTTCAATAATTATATTTTGCCGCAACCCCCATGAGCCATTCATCTCGTCGCTGTCAAAGTTTAAAAACAGTTCCTGCTGCTGTCAGTTGTCATTTCAGTCAAATCGATGTGACCCTCCTCCACCCTATTCACCTCCTGTCCTCATCTCATTCAGCGCCCAGGGGTGCTTCCACTGCTGCTGCTCCACATCACATCCATTCAGATCCTGAGCGTCGCTCTTCACTCCTTTGCCACCACCAGACTCCATCACGACCCATGACATTACTACCCCATTAAGATGATGTGACGATGGGGTCTAATCACCAAAGACTTCTCACGTTCTTAAATTGTCATTAAGAGCAGATGTCAGATAAATTAATCAGATAATTCTGGAAGCTTCTGTTTCAAATAAGTATCTCCTGATGGGTGAATATATGACATCATTGCGGGTTATTTTATTTTCTCAGGCAGTGATGTGATTTATCCAACAATGATTTACAGATGGGTTAATTCAGGTCAGAGAACTTTTTCTTCGTTTCTTAACATTTCTATCCTCGGGCCAGTTTTTTGGACTGCATGAAGCAACACATGATGAGAATGAACCAACTGTGCCTGCTAATGAGGACCTTGTGGGTACGAATTCCTTTCAGGATGTGTGTGTGGGGGGGGGACGACCGTGTGTTTCGGCATGCGTAGACAAAAGAAAAAAGCATCGAGACCGTTGCTCAAATTGTTGTGCTCATAAAACATGCACTACCCCAACACGCCTCACCGAAATGTGATAAAAAACTAACTGAAAGCCGCATTTTATTTACTGACATGCATGTATTCGTAGCTCCCTCCAGGAACGGAGCTGAACTCTTGTACAGGCAATTACAAGTGTCTCTGTGTGGATGAGTTCATGCATACCTTTTTGGTGCATGTGTGTTTTTCTGGCAAATTGTCTTTTAGCTTAGCCAACTGGATAACGTTACTCTGGGCCAAGTCATTAGCCACTGAAATAAAGCAGCTTTGTTTTGTTGTCATGGCCCACAAAATTCTATTTAAAATCAGGCTCCCTTCCAGAAACCGACAAAAAAGGGGACAAAAGAAAACAGAAGAAGCGCACACAGAGTACAGTATCTGAACCAAACTGCCTCTATGTTTCTACTGATCACAATTAATCAGGATCTCCTTGAGCAGAACATGACTTGCTCATTTCAAACATCACTGGCACACAACACAGTAAAAGCTATAATTGGTGTTGCAAGGGATGGATGCCGGAGTGAGAGCGCTTCTCCTTGGTTAAATATTGGAAGAGCTGAGAGGTGGCTGACAACAAGAATACAACTGAAAGCTCCTTGGACTGCCCTCGTGGATGGAAAGATGCAAGAAAAGATTGTGATTACTTTCCCAAAGTTTCCAGAGTTAGTCAGAGTCGATGAGAGCTCTGATAAGCTGCTAGCGAGAGAATTGTTAAATCGACTTTATTCCAGAGTCCATTACGAGGAATGAGAGAAAGCAAATGTTCACGCTGCATATTATCTCTCTTTCGATTATTAGCTCACTCCCATCTGTCCATCACACACACTCTCAGTCTTTCTCCCGTCGCAGACAGTTAGACGCCCACATGTTCATCCATTACCTTTCCCAATGCATCTAATGGTCTGCTAGCAGTTAATTTCACTTCCCTGGTGGTCTGTAAGGTGATTTAATATGCCATCTGGCAGGGATGAGAATTAAAACCAAAAGCCATGATATCTTTTTGATGTTTTCCTTTTTTTCCTCCATTGCCTTTTCCTTTCTCTGCCCCTCACGATACCATTATTTCCATTTTTAGCTTTGTTGTAGCTTAGACTGTGCTCTAGTTGTCACGTTCTACCACTAGTTTTGTGTAATCGTTTGCTATCTGTTGTGGATTGGGTGGTGTGCAATGGAGAAAGAGAAAAATGAGTTAATTTGGCGTTGACAGATAAAGTATCTCAAACTTTCTGTCTGCTTCTTGAAAGGTATTCAAGGCTCTGGACTGACCTCTAGTGGCAGAATCATAAAGTTACACCCAACACTCACCCAAATTCAAGTTTTCTGAGCTGTAAAATATTCCAGATGATTTCTTTTCCCAGCACTAGTCATGATTAATTATATGTAGTTGCTCAAGGAATGAATAAGATACTCCACTTAACTGCCAAAAAATCAAGAAACCACAAACATTAATAGTTAATAGTGTACCATGAACCACACAGACCACCGAAAGAGCCACAGGAGGCCTTGGCCTGCAATCTTTTTGGAGTTCCCCTGCAGGACTGTGACATAATTTTTCCACAAGAAGCTCTATTATTTGGTGTTTTGATATTAATGGAAAATGCCACCTCAGGCACGTCTACGTAATTTCCCATGAAGGCTAAGCTGCCTTGAAATCTGCTGATTTTTACGGCCGTATTTGCATCAGCTCATCAAACCGTTCAGCGGTCCGTCTCCATTGCGGGTGAGCCTCCCCCCAATCAGATGCTTGCACATTTGCACCAGAATATCTTTGTGTGTATCAGCATGAACCTTTCCTGTTAGGTTAAACAGAACAGTCAGACATCATCTCCGCTGTAGGAAACAAGATCCTAGACTTGTTGACTTTCTTTGGCCTGAGCCCTGCATATACTTTTCTACCTTTTTTTTTTTTTTTGGAAACATGACTCATCTGACCAGCTGACATTTCCCCATTGCTCACTGCTTGTATTCTTTGCACCACTTCACTGGAAGTTGTGTATTTTTCAGGTGTAATAAAGGGTTTACGCGCTAAAGCTCAACCTCTCCACCCTGCTCCGTCAACTTTTTGAAGGCGAGACTTTGAAACCGCCTGCTCACGTCTCACTTTGACATTTACAGTCCAGTGACTCAGAGTAGCTTCTTTTTCTTCTTTTTTTATGCCTATGTCTGTTTGTCCTTGCATCTCAACCCAGAGGCACAGCCGTCAGGGTTAGGAGGTGAGAATGACATCTCTCTCTCAGACTTCCAGGCTCACATTGCTTTTGTCATTATTCTGCTGGCCAGTGGAGTAGCCTTCATGGTCGAATCTCCCCTTCTGTCTCCTACCTCCTGTCTATCAGGAGTCTCTATATCTTGCTTTGATCTATTCTATAAGTCCAAAGCTGCCAGAATAATAGAGACACGAGTGTAGAAGCACTCTACTCTATATCCTCTATTTTTCAAGCTGTTACTTACTGTAGTTCTTTGAAAATACACAAGTTTGTGTTCTCCCAGAAATGCCTACAAAGAAGACAAATACCTCTTCAATTCATGATGAAAAGCGTCTTGAAAAGTAATGTTCTGTTTATCTTTTATGAAAGCAAAACCTCATTAGTCGGTGCATTCTGTGTGAGTAAGGGAGTAAGTGAAAAAGCTCTGTGAATCCTTGAGTGGACCACTTCTGTAACCACACACCACACAAAAAAACAATAATGGTAAGCCACCCACTGACAAAAAATGCCTCAGCTATCCTTGAACCGGCTTTGTACTGCAGGCAGACACACCCAAAACGTGTGGTAATTTGGGGCTGTTTTAGAGATCTTAAGAAGTACATAACCTTTTGACCTGAAATGCAATGGTGCCTTTGATGAAAATATAACTATGTGGCTACAAGACTGAACACTCCCAGGACAGTTATTATTAAGTACACATCCACATGAACATACATGGCAAGGAAGTATAGACAGCTCTGGAAAAAAGAGAGATCACTCCAAAACTTTCTTAAATCAGCATCTCTGCATGAATTACAGCTATTCAGCTCCAGTGTCCAACACAGGCACAGTTCGTTCTCTTTAACGAGGTAATAATAGGGTGATTACCTGAACCAAATCTTCTTTAACAAGGAAAAGTATAAACACCACTGCTGTGGTCATCATTATCCTCTTGCAGTAGGACCAGCTGGATGGTAAAAACAGTGCTAGTTGTAGCAATTAAAAAATAATTATTGACCATGCCAAAAGAGTTGAAAAGTAAAGTTTAGCGCGAGGAAAATAAGGGTTCATTTCTGGCTTTACTGGCAGCGGGGTAGAGTGAGCATCAGCTTGCTTTTATCCTTATAAAGTGGTTTCATGAGAATAAGGTCAAGCAGCGGACGTTAGGGATAACAATACAGACCAGCAGAGGGCCAAAACAACTCTTCACTGACCGGGATGAACACCAACTCGTTCGAATGTCAGGATTATTCCACCAAATATTAATTTCTGAACTCTTTTGAAGTTAAAAATTTGCATTTTGTTAATTAAAATTTAATATAAACTTGTTTTTTGTGAGACAAGTAAGACAACTAAGAGAAGTAAGGGACTTCTCTTACTTCTCTTAGTTCCCTTACTTCTCTGACTTGTCTTACTTCCTTTGCTACTCTTACTTCCAAGTGAATCTGTAAAACACACAGCTTTAATTTGAAGTTTAACAGCTACACAGAAGAATAACAGGTGTGCTCTCAGTATAAGTTAAAAAGTAACATGGTTTGCTTCAGAAACCATGTTACTTTTTAATTTATACTGAGTCACAAACCCTGACACTTCTGTTCAGATAGAATTTCTGATCACTGCTTTGTGTTGTGATAACCAACATCTACACAGTCTAATATGTGGATAAATGAGAAAACTCGTTACTGGAAATTTATGATGATGTGATCAAATGTGTGAGGATGTGCACCATGTAAGATGGTGATCTAAAAACTATCCACCTGTTTGTGGTGGAGCACAGTTGTAGTTCCTCACTGTGACCACTGGAGGACACTAACGGTGCACACTTTCAGTGGGTGTCCGTTTATACAGGTGATCATGTGAATAATGTGAATCATGTGATTAATGTGTTGTAGAAACGTTACCACTTTAAAACAATTAAAATGAGTGTCTCTAAATATCTAATTCCTTTCAGACTGATTAATTTTTGAATTTGCCTGATACAGACTAGAGTATTTGTCGCTCTCCAGTGGTCATGGTGTGAAACTGCAACATTAAATTAGTAAAATGAGCGTCACGAACACAAGATAGGATACCGTTATTTCCGGTAAATTCTTTCAAAATATAGTGACCAAAAACAAAAGTGTAAGAAATGGTCCTGAAATTAAAATTGTCGGTCCAGAAAACATTAGTTGCGAGCTCCTCGAGCACCTACGGTACGTGATAGATAGACGACGAGTAGCTTTGCTAACATGCTAACGAACGATTAGCAGATTCCTCTTTCTGTCACCTTAGCTTGCGCGTCGTAGTCGTCCCATTATAATGTACCGTCCGACAGTCGGTAAAGATGACAGTAGTGAGAGTTATGTGGCGAGTACGACGTCACTTTATTTTTGAAAGTATTCACCGGAAGTCAGTGTTAGTGACGCCGTTTTTACTAATTCAATGTGTTGTAGTTCAATACTGTGACCACAGGAGGGCAGCAAAGCACCCTTGATACTGTATATCTTGCCCTCTAGTGGCAACAGACTAGAACTGCAACCTGAGTGTTAATCTAGCATTAATGCAGACATGTTAGAATACTATCACTTCCTGTCACCACATTAAAAATCAAATGTTCCGGTAAATACAAAATCAAAGCAATGCGACGTGAACTGAAAAAATGGTCCTGAAATTATCATTGTCAGTCCAGAAAACATGAATTGCGAGCTCCTCCACTACATAGACGACGAGTAGAGAATAATCAGTTAAGATTGTGTTATATCGCGTGTACGTTGTCATTTTATTTTGTAAGCGGTCACCGGAAGTGCTAGTTAGTTAGTGACGTTATTTTTACTAATTGAATGTGTTGCAGTTCACTGTTGTGACCACAGGAGGGCAGTAAAGCACCCCTGATTCCATATAACATAACATGTTGTGTCGTGCCCTCTAGCGGTGTCAGGCGGGAACTGCAACCAAGTTTGCCAAAACTATTGAAAATTATATTCATTGTATTCATTAATTATAATTAATTATTATAAAAATGAAAGAATGGTCCTGAAATTATCATTGTCAGTTCGAAAAACATCGCGAGCTCCCCCACTACATAGACGACGTATAGCCTTGCTATCACGTTAGCCTTACTAACGCTAACGGACGAGTAGCCTACAGATTCCTCCACCTCCGTCATTACTCTGTGTGTAGTCGTTGTCGTCTCTTGATAGTCTACCGTCTGACACTCGGTAAAGATGACAATAACCGCGAAAGAATAATCAATTATGTGAGATTGATTTATGTCGCATCGACGCCGTCACTTTATTTTGAAAGTGTTCACCGGAAGTATAATAAGTTAGCGGTGACGCTGTTTCTCTTGACCCTACTCCCAACTGCACCAGGCTATGTTGTGTTGTATCGCGTTGTGTGAACTTGTACTTGGTATTGTCTGCTGAGACTTTAGGTTAGCAGTCCAGGTAGGGGAGAGTAGCTCTTTTGGTTTATCTCCTTTTCTTCTGGGAGGAAGGTTAGAAACCTGTAATTTGTTTTAAAAAACTCAACTTCCTTTTTAATTTGATAACAAATGTGTGACATTTGCAGCTTAAAAAAACATCAAAAATCTCAATTAAGTCTTTTATTACTTATTAGCAGGAATTAAAGAAATGCATGGAGAGAGAACCAGAGAACAAATATTTATTCAAAATGTTAGTCATCAACAGGAAGTGACTGAAGTGATGCAAAACGCTTACATGATGGAAGAGTTGACTTTTTTTAGTTAAACTAAAATCAGATCAATTTAATCATTTCTGGAATAACTGAGACGAACATTGAGAACAATTCATTCAGGTTCAAGATGTTTTTCGTCATCCTCCACGAGGAGAGAAGTGAAACATGTACTCATCTCTAATCATATATATGTGTGTGTGTGTGTATGCACACTATATACTATTCACCTGGCTTATATCCCATTAGCTCTACACTAGCTTGATAGCTTTATCGAGTTTATTCGAATCCATCTACTGTACCAGTCCTTTTATATGAAAAAGCTCTAACCCTGTCGATATCGATAGCTCAGATGGTTGGCTAAGCTGACCTGACCTAAAGAGAGAGTTGATAAAGTAAAGTAAAGTACCACGTCCATCTGCTAGGATGATGATAGCAGTTTAGATTTTGAGGTCTGTGTCCAAAAGAAAGAGTAAAAACCACAAAGACACGATGATCAGCCGTGTGAGCCAATAGCACTCCTACAAGGTTCTGAAGTTGTGGGTTCGAACCTCATGCGGTGCAGTGGCTTTTGAGGTCTGTGTCCAAAAGAAAGAGTGAAAACCACAAAGACATGAAAGGTAACTCCACTAGATAATGCTAATAAGCAGCATTATGATCAGAACAGTGAAAGTTGCTGCACAAGAAAGACATTTTACTGATCCATCAGGGAATCTTAGCTAAATATAAATCATTTGAACATGGATATATCTTCCCATTTCTTCCTCTGCATATAAAAAAACATTTGTATACCCATGTGTACAGTATATCCGTATGCAAAAATGCTGGATTGGAGGATGTGCAACACCTGCATATTGTTTCCAAGTATCTCCTGACGGACCTGTAGCATGCCATGGTACAACGTGACGTGTTAAAACAGAATCAGTGCTGCTGTGTTTTGGTTAAATTTGTAATAGTAATTTGTGGCAGCAGCTAGAAGAGGACACCACTTTTCTTTTTCCACGTATGAACTTTTACAGAAAACAAACATGTTAAACGGGCAGTGGCACAGCTCATTTTCTGATCAGATGATCAGGAGCTGACGTCATATTTAATTCTGAATGTCAATCTCAGCTCTGTGCCACACGAGCCGAGTTGCCACGACAAAGACAATGTGGGTTGCCATTGTGTTGCTGCTGATTGTTGTAACAAGCTACAGCACCGAGCATGAGCTAATACTGAAGGCACAGAAAGCGAGCATGTCCTCTGCACTAGAGGATGAATCAAGGCTTGTTTTTCTGCAGTTGCACAAAAGCTATACTCAAAGACGTTTCATCTCACTACTGTGACGACCCCACCACTCCACTAGGTGCCTCTGTGTTCTCTGCCGCTTTGCTCTCCGTTGCAGGTTCCAGGTCATGGGAGGGTCATCTTCTTGATGAGACACCTGGGCTGGTGTGGTGTCTATATAAGCCTGTCCATACTGCAGAGCTCTCTTTTGCCATTTACCTGTTGAGTTCAGTATTTGTTTTACACACTCACACACATGCTTACACTGCTGATTACTGACATTTACAGTTATCTTCATAATAATAGCGGTGTGTTTAAAAAGGTGAGTAAACCTCAAAATTCTTCAAATAGATTATATTTTAATGAGCACAGTTTTTAGGCCAGTCAGTGTGTTCTTTGGCACATGTATTTTTTTTTTTTAACAATGTGTAACGGGGTGGTTATTTAGTGTGTTAGTGTGTGTGTATATATAATATTGTATTCCCCCCAGTTTCGTGATGGTGTAGCGGGTCTGGCGATCGCGGCAGGTGTGTCACGCCCCTTACTAGCACCTGTAGTGCAGCCGCGTCATTGGCTGCTAATGCGCACCTGTTTATATAGCTCCCGTGGCGTTCAGTTGCTCCCTCTCTTCTGCCTGAGTCAGTGCTGGCCGGCGTGCAGCTCCGCCGAGCCGTGGTTTCCCGCGTGTGTCGTGAGAATGTTTTAGGATCCAGTGTTGACAACTGTCTGTTGCAGGTTGGCGTGTAGAGCCGCGATGGTGTGTGTGTCCCCTTCTTGATAGTCGCCGCTGCCGCCGTAGCTTCTGATAGCTACGTTGTTTATGGGTGCAGGCTACAGCCCACCATACACGTAAACAGTGCCACCAGTACTACCAATTGTCCGCTAATGTACTTTATATGGTATGTATTGCGTTACATCTGGCTCTCTCTTTTTGAAGCTTGCCTGGCGTTAAGCTGCTGCTTTGCCCTGCCTTGTCTCTTTTTGCCTTTTGCCTCCACGTTAGTTTTCCTGAATCAACTAGTTCCCTCCTCTGCCGTCGTCGTTTGGACGCTCGTTTTTTTTTTAAAAATAGTTGTTTATAGTGAAAGACTGATTGACCGTGACTCCTTAGTGGGGGTGGGGATCATCTCAGCGTGGTAGCACTTGCAAGATTATGCGTGTATTATGGGTTTTGGTTTTCTTGTGTTGATTTGTGTGTAAATATAAGATTTTGTTTGGTTTCTTTTTCTTTTTGTTTATTTATGCAGTGCCCTCAGCTAGGAGATTTTCCTCGTCCTGACTTAAAGTTGAGTCGTTGGTTTAGATTCATATTGTGCTCTGTGGAAAATATCCTTTTTTATAAGAAGATAAGTAACTTAAATTTGTGGCCAATAAAGCTTGTTAAACTTTTTTCTAACACGTTTGCCTGTATTCATTTGTGAAACTTACCTTTGCAAGGGTGATTGTTTTTTTTTTTGGGAAACCCTCTGACAAAAAGTGAAATCTTAAGGTGCAAGTCCTAAGGTGGCGTTGTCGGTTTTTTACTCTAGATCTGCCACTCAGTTACATTTTTGCCACAAATGGGACTTTGCGGGGGCTTCTTGCCGGTAGCTTGGCTTCACATAGACGTCGTCTGATTGTTACAGTACTCACAGGCAATCTTGGATCTTCTTTGCTCCTCCTGGAGCTGATCATTGGCTGAGCCTTTGCCATTTTGGTTATTCTCTGATCCATTTGAATAGTCGTTTTTCTTTTTCTTCCTCACATTTCTGGTTTTGGCTGCCATTTTAAAGCTTTTGATATCATTTTAGCTGAACACCCTATCATTTTCTACACTTATTTATAGGTTTTCCCTCTTTAACTTCTTAACCAAAGAATGCTCTTCTTCTGAACAGTGTCTTGAATGTCCCATTTTACTCTGTTTTTCAAGGACAAATGCACAGCCAGCATATGCAGCGTGAGTTGCCTTGATCCTTAACTAAGGGCCACCTGTTTAACACCTTTTTTTCACATAATCAGTGACTTCACTAATTGAACTCGGCACTGCTATTTTTTTTTAACACGCCCCTTTCAGTAAATGATTCAGTTTCACAGAATCAGCAGCATGCACGTCACGCCTGTTGGGTCTGTTGGTTTTCTATGCCTTTACTAAACCTTCTAGAAACTTGCAGTGTTGAAATTGAAAACAAAAACAGTGATTTATCTTGCTAGTGATATGGGACTGCTATTATTTTGAACACAACTGTATATAGCTTTTCTTCTGTAAAGTAATTTTTGAGTTGTGTATAAATGCTTGAGATAATTCCACTCCACAGTCTGGTCTCCCATGTTTGCCACAGTTAAGAGCCGGACTGTGACAAATGGAGGCTCGTCGGCTTTCTTGTTGACCTGGGTTGTATGATTGTAGTTAATAAAATCTGCTAAGTGTGAATGAAATGGGCTGTGTGACGTCTGTGAGCGGTTGTAGCCTGTTGAGTTCAGTGATTTGTGAATGACTTCACATTCTGTTGACGTGGGAGACTTGAACTAGAGTGGTAAGTAAGCAAGCCATTTTATTTTGGTTAATTTAAGTGGCTGTAACAGGAGGAAATTGTGCTGCATGTAGTGTTTTCTGTGCTCTGTCCTGTGTGTGTGATCATGAAAGTTGCTGTTTTGTCCCTGATAGGCTAAAGAGCAACTTCCCTCGGGAGATTGCTGGGGGTTTTGTAGCGTGGTGTTAAATGTGGTTGGAGCAGTAGTCTCGGGCACGTCCGAAGCTGCTGGCGGGGTCGCCATTTACTGGTTGCTCCACCGGGCTCGCGGGTTTCAGTGCGTAAATACCCACCGCAAAAACGCCTGAAGACTAGGGGGGAGTTAGCTAGTTTTGATTAGGCAGTTAGAGGACAAGACCACGGTAAAGTTTTGGCTATGGTGAGCGTAGTGTGCTGCGGGAGTTGAACTTGTGGTGTTGTGTTTTGTAAGTAATTCTGTTGGGTAAGTGAAGCTGAGTGATGGCTAGTGTGGAGGATTTCTTGCAAGCTCCGTCAGAGGAGTTGTTGGAGCGCTGCTCACGAGAACAGTTAGTGAAAACAGCTGAGTGTTATGAGTTGGATGTTGGAGATAAAAGAATAAAGGAGAACATTAAGACCTGCGTCAGGTGCGAGTTTTTCTCCTGGGGTCTCTGGGGTGTTTGATGTTGTGGGTAACTTGCGGTTGGTTCCTCAGTTCTGTGAGCGGGACCCAGACTTTTTTTTTTTTTTTCCACTCTTCACCAAAAACCAGAAGAAAGCCCGAACATCAGCCAACCATGTGGCAGAGGAGAAGTACGGGGCCGTCCCCCATTCCTTCGTGTTTCATCGGGGTCAGATTGGAAAAAACGTGGGTCAGCTCATCCCGGACAAGCCCCCATTTGTCACAGTCCGGCTGTTAACTGTGGCACAGATGGGAGACCAGACTGTGGAGTGGAATTAGCTCAAGCATTTATTCACAACTCAAAAATATTTAACAGAAGAAAAGATATATAAATGTCAGTAATCAGCAGTGTAAGCATGTGTGTGTCAAACAAACAGAACAAAAGCAGTGGCTGCAGCGGCAAGAGCCAGAGAGCTCTGCATGGACAGGCTTATATAGACACCACACCAGCCCAGGTGTCTTATCAAGAAGATGACCATCCCATGACCTGGAACCTGCAGCAGAGAACACAGAGGCACCTAGTGGAGGGGTGGGGTCGTCACACTACAATCATGTATGCTTTGCGTCACTGCTGTTTTCAAAGCAGATCAAATCAAAACTGTTGTCTTCCTCCTCTTATGAGGCTCAATGAATTTTGTGAAGACTGGAAAGTGCTGAGAAAGAGGTCTTTAGTGGGTCAATTCGTTTCACAACTGTAAGGTGCAGCACCTTGGTCGAAGCCTTAGTACTTCCTAATCTAATCGAAGGAGAGACACGTGTGAAACCAAGCAACTGTGTTACCAATAGTTCAGCATGGTAGCATGCTCCTTTGAGGTTCCGAAGTTGTGGGGAGCTGTAGATTTTGAGGTCTCTGTCCAAACGAAGGAGTAAAAACCGCCAAAAAACTACTATGAACAGTGTGAGCCAATAGCTCAATATGGTGCTCCTTTGGGGTGCTGAAGTCATGGGCTCAAACCTTATGAGAGGTGTGCATTTTGAGGTCGCTATCCCCAAAACAGAGAGTGAAAACCACAAAGACATGACATTTAAGTATGTGAGCCAATAGCTCAAGTTGGTAGAACGCTCCTTTGAGCTTCAGAGGTCATGGGTTCAAAACCTGTAAGATATTGGATACTTTTGAGGTGTCTGTCCAAAAGAAGGAGTGAAAACCTACCTAGAACCTATGGTGAGCTATGTGAGCCAATAGCTCATTGGGATAGAGCGCTCCTTTGAGCTTCTGAAGTCATGGGTTCAAACCTTATGAGAGGTGTGGATTTTGAGGTCTCTGTCCAAAAGAAAGAGTGAAAACCACAAAGACATGACATGTAGCTATGTGAGCCAATAGGTCAAGTTGGTACAATGCTCCTTTGAGTTTCGAAAGTCTTGGATTCAAAACCTGTGATATATTGGACACTTTTGAGATTTCTGTCCAAAAGAAGGAGTGAAAATTGCCAAGAACCTACGGTGAGCTGTGTGAGCCAATAGCTCAATATGGTTTAGACTTAGAGGTTCTGAAGTCATGGTTTCAAACTATATGAGAGGTGTGAATTTTGAGGTCTCTGTCCAAAAGAAAGAGTGAAAGACATGAGAGGTAATTATGTGAGCCAATAGCTCAAGTTGGTAGAACACTCCTTAGAGGTTCTGAAGTCATGGGTTCAAAACCTGTGAGGTATTGGTCACTTTTAAGGTGTCTGTCCAAAAGAAGGAGTGAAAATTGCCAAGAACCTACGGTGAGCTGTGTGAGCCAATAGCTCACTGGGTAGAGCGCTCGGTTGAGTTTCTGAAGTCATGGGTTCGAACCTTATGAGAGCTGTTGATTTTGAGGTCTCTGTCCAAAAGAAAGAGTGAAAACCACAAAGACATGACATTCAGCTATGTGAGCCAATAGCTCAAGTTGGTAGAACGCTCCTTTGAGCTTCAGAAGTCATGGGTTCAAAACCTGTGATGTATTGGACACTTTTGAGGTGTCTGTCCAAAAGAAGGAGTGAAAACTACCAAGAACCTACTGTTAGGTATGTGAGCCAATAGCGCAATGGGATAGAGTGCTCGATTGCGGTTCTGAAGTCATGGGTTCGAACCTTATGAGAGCTGTTGATTTTGAGGTCTCTGTCCAAAAGAAAGAGTGAAAACCCACAAAGACATGACATTCAGCTATGTGAGCCAATAGCTCAAGTTGGTAGAACGCTCCTTTGAGCTTCAGAAGTCATGGGTTCAAAACCTGTGATGTATTGGACACTTTTGAGGTGTCTGTCCAAAAGAAAGAGAGTGAAAACCCACAAAGACATGACATTCAGCTATGTGAGCCAATAGCTCAAGTTGGTAGAAGCGCTCTTTGCTTCAGAAGTCATGGGTTCAAAACGTGTGATGTATTGGACACTTTTGAGGTGTCTGTCCAAAAGAAGGAGTGAAAACTACCAAGAACCTACTGTCAGGTATGTGAGCCAATAGCGCAATGGGATAGAGTGCTCGATTGCGGTTCTGAAGTCATGGGTTCGAACCTTATGAGAGCTGTTGATTTTGAGTGTCTGTCCAGAAGAAGTGAAAACTACCAAGAACCTAGTGTGAGCTATGAGCCAATAGGAAGTTGGTAGAGGCTCTGTTGAGCTTCAGAACTCATGGGTTCAAAACCTGTAAGATATTGGACACTTTTGAGGTGTCTGTCAAAAGAAGGAGTGAAAACTGCCAAGAACTGGAGTGAGCTATGTGAGCCAATAGCTCACCGGGTAGAGCGCTCGTTTGAGGTTCTGAAGTCATGGGTTCGAACCTTATGAGATAGTCGATTTTGAAGTGCAACACCCAAAGTGTAAACTTAAAAGCGCTCACGGACAAGGTCTGACAGCGTAGGGCGTGTGGTAGCGTGGTGGGTTCGTTTCACAACCGCAAGGCGCAAGTGATGGAAATTAAGCGCTGGTTCGAATCCCCACATGAGGAGTGTGATAGGAGGGAGGTGGTAAGGGGAGAGTAGGAGAAGGAATAGGATAGGGGGTAGAGAAGAGTAGGTGGGAGGGATAGGGTAGGGTAGGTGGTAGGAGAGTAGGATAGGTGGGAGGGATAGGGTAGGGTAGGTGGTAGGAGAGTAGGATAGGTGGGAGGGATAGGGTAGGGTAGATGGGTAGGGTAGGAGAGGGAGGTGGAGGGAGGGGTAGGGTAGGAGAGTAGGGTAGGTGGGATGAGAGGAGGAGAATAGGAGGTGGGCAGGGCCAGGGACAGGAGGAGGAGAATAGGAGGAGGCGCCAGGGGAGAGAAGAAGGAGAGTGGGAGGCGCCAGGAGAGGAGGAGGAGAGGAGGAGGCGCCAGGGAGAGGAGTGGGAGAGGAGGAGGAGGAGTAGGAGGAGGGCGCCAGGGAGAGGAGTGGGAGAGAGGAGGAGGGTGCAAGTGGAGGAGAGAATAGGAGGAGGGTGCCAGGGAGAGGAGGGAGTGGGAGGGGAGAGGAGGAGGAGAGTAGGAGGAGGCGCCAGGGGAGAGGAGGAGGAGGAGAGTAGGAGGAGGCGCCAGGGAGAGGAGGAGAGAGGAGGAGGAGAGTAGGAGGGGCGCCTGGAGAGGAGAAGGAGAGTAGGAGGAGGTGCAACTGGAGGAGGAGGAGAGGAGGAGGGCGCCAGGGGAGAGGAGGGGAGAGGAGGAGGAGAGAGGAGGTGGGAGAGAGGAGAGTGGAGGCGCCAGGAGAGAGGAGGGGAGAGGAGGAGGAGAGTAGGAGGAGGCGCAAGTGGGAGGAGGAGGAGAGTAGGAGGAGGCGCAAGTGGGAGGAGGAGGAGAGTAGGAGGAGGGTGCAAGTTAGAGGGAGAGGAGGAGGCGCAAGTGGGAGAGGAGAAGGAGAGTAGGAGGAGGGCGCAAGTGGGAGAGGAGGAGGAGAGTAGGAGGAGGGTGCCAGGGACAGAGGAGTGGGAGTGGATACTTTTTTTCTCCCTACCCATTCTCATGTTCTCTGACTTTAATTTTAAACTTATTACGACTAATTAAGACTTTAATCTAAAAAGAATCTCTTCTATCTAATAAGTTACCAGTGTATGTTCTCTGCTTTTACCACTTAGATTAAAGTCTCAGAGAACATGAGAAGGGCTATGGGAAAAAAAAAAAGGATATCCACTCCTACTGTCTATCCTACCTGCTACTCTCCTCCTCCTCTCCCACTTGCGCCCTCCTCCTACTCTCCTTCTCCTCTCTCCTGGCGCCCTCCTCCTACTCTCCTTCTCCTCTCTCCCTGGCACCCTCCTCCTACTCCTTCTCCTCTCTCCTGGCTCTCCTCCTCTCCCTCCTCCTCATGCTCCTCTCCTGGCACCCTCCTCCTACTCTCCTCCACCTCTCTCCACTCCTCTCTCTGGCACCCTCCTCCTACTCTCTCCTGGCGCCCTCCTCCTACTCTCCTCCTCCTCTCTCATCCTCTCTCTCCTGGCGCCCTCCTCCTACTCTCCTCACCTCTCTCCTCCTCTCTCCCTGGCACCCTCCTCCTACTCTCTCCCTGGGGCCCTCCTCCTACTCTCCTCCACCTCTCTCCCCCTCCTCTCTCCCTGGCGCCCTCCTCCTACTCTCCTCCTCTCTCCCACTCCTCTCTCCCTGGCACCCTCCTCCTACTCTCTCCTGGGGCCCCTCCTACTCCTCCACCTCTCCTCACTCTCTCCGTGGCCCTCCTCTCTCTCCTCCTCTCTCCCTGGCCCCTCCTCCTATTCTCCTCCTACTCTGTCCCTGGCCCCTTCTCTCTATTCTCCTCCTACTCTGTCCCTGGCCCCGCCCACCTCCTATTCTCCTCCTACTCTGTCCCTGGCCCCGCCCACCTCCTATTCTCCTCCTCCTATTCCTCATCCCACCTACCCTACTCTCCTACCCTACCCCTCCCACCTATCCTACCCAATCCCTCCCACCTATCCTCTCAATCCCTCCCACCTATCCTACTCTCCTACCACCTACCCTACCCTATCCCTCCCACCTACTCTCCTCTACCCCCTATCCTATTCCTTCTCCTACTCTCCCCTTACCACCTCCCTCCTATCACACTCCTCATGTGGGGATTCGAACCAGCGCTTAATTTCCATCACTTGCGCCTTGCGGTTGTGAAACGAACCCACCACGCTACCAAACGCCCTACGCTGTCAGACCTTGTCCGTGAGCGCTTTTAAGTTTACACTTTGGGTGTTGCACTTCAAAATCGACTATCTCATAAGGTTCGAACCCATGACTTCAGAACCTCAAACGAGCGCTTTACCCGGTGAGCTATTGGCTCACATAGCTCACTCCAAGTTCTTGGCAGTTTTCACTCCTTCTTTTGGACAGACACCTCAAAAGTGTCCAATATCTTACAGGTTTTGAACCCATGAGTTCTGAAGCTCAACAGAGCGTTCTACCAACTTGCGCTATTGGCTCACATAGCTGAATGTCATGTCTTTGTGGTTTTCACTCTTCTTTTGGACAGACACCTCAAAATCAACAGCTCTCATAAGGTTCGAACCCATGACTTCAGAACCGCAATCGAGCACTCTATCCCATTGCGCTATTGGCTCACATACCTGACAGTAGGTTCTTGGTAGTTTTCACTCCTTCTTTTGGACAGACACCTCAAAAGTGTCCAATACATCACACGTTTTGAACCCATGACTTCTGAAGCTCAAAGGAGCGTTCTACCAACTTGAGCTATTGGCTCACATAGCTGAATGTCATGTCTTTGTGGTTTTCACTCTTTCTTTTGGACAGAGACCTCAAAATCAACAGCTCTCATAAGGTTCGAACCCATGACTTCAGAAACTCAACCGAGCGCTCTACCCAGTGAGCTATTGGCTCACACAGCTCACCGTAGGTTCTTGGCAATTTTCACTCCTTCTTTTGGACAGACACCTTAAAAGTGACCAATACCTCACAGGCTTCGCACCCATGACTTCAGAACCTCTAAGGAGTGTTCTACCAACTTGAGCTATTGGCTCACATAATTACCTCTCATGTCTTTCACTCTTTCTTTTGGACAGAGACCTCAAAATTCACACCTCTCATATAGTTTGAAACCATGACTTCAGAACCTCTAAGTCTAAACCATATTGAGCTATCGACTCACATAGCTCACCGTAGATTCTTTGCAGTTTTCACTCCTTCTTTTGGACAGAAATCTCAAAAGTGTCCAATATATCACAGGTTTTGAATCCAAGACTTTCGAAACTCAAAGGAGCATTGTACCAACTTGACCTATTGGCTCACATAGCTACATGTCATGTCTTTGTGGTTTTCACTCTTTCTTTTGGACAGAGACCTCAAAATCCACACCTCTCATAAGGTTTGAACCCATGACTTCAGAAGCTCAAAGGAACGCTCTATCCCAATGAGCTATTGGCTCACATAGCTCACCCTAGGTTCTAGGTAGGTTTTCACTCCTTCTTTTGGACAGACACCTCAAAAGTATCCAATATCTTACAGGTTTTGAACCCATGACCTCTGAAGCTCAAAGGAGCGTTCTACCAACTTGAGCTATTGGCTCACATACTTAAATGTCATGTCTTTGTGGTTTTCACTCTCTGTTTTGGGGATAGCGACCTCAAAATGCACACCTCTCATAAGGTTTGAGCCCATGACTTCAGCACCCCAAAGGAGCACCATATTGAGCTATTGGCTCACACTGTTCATAGTAGTTTTTTGGCGGTTTTTACTCCTTCGTTTGGACAGAGACCTCAAAATCTACAGCTCCCCACAACCGAACCTCAAAGGAGCATGCTACCATGCTGAACTATTGGTAACACAGTTGCTTGGTTTCACACGTGTCTCTCCTTCGATTAGATTAGGAAGTACTAAGGCTTCGACCAAGGTGCTGCACCTTACAGTTGTGAAACGAATTGACCCACTAAAGACCTCTTTCTCAGCACTTTCCAGTCTTCACAAAATTCATTGAGCCTCATAAGAGGAGGAAGACAACAGTTTTGATTTGATCTGCTTTGAAAACAGCAGTGATGCAAAGCATACATGATTGTAGTGTGACGACCCCACCACTCCACTAGGTGCCTCTGTGTTCTCTGCTGCAGGTTCCAGGTCATGGGAGGGTCATCTTCTTGATAAGACACCTGGGCTGGTGTGGTGTCTATATAAGCCTGTCCATGCAGAGCTCTCTGGCCCTTGCCGCTGCAGCCACTGCTTTTGTTCTGTTTGTTTGACACACACATGCTTACACTGTTGATTACTGACATTTATATATCTTTTCTTCTGTTAAATATTTTTGAGTTGTGAATAAATGCTTGAGCTAATTCCACTCCACAGTCTGGTCTCCCATCTGTGCCACAGTTAACAGCCGGACTGTGACAAATGGGGGCTTGTCCGGGATGAGCTGACCCACGTTTTTTCCAATCTGACCCCGATGAAACACGAAGGAATGGGGGACGGCCCCGTACTTCTCCTCTGCCACATGGTTGGCTGATGTTCGGGCTTTCTTCTGGTTTTTGGTGAAGAGTGGGGAAAAAAAAAAAAAAGTCTGGGTCCCGCTCACAGAACTGAGGAACCAACCGCAAGTTACCCACAACATCAAACACCCCAGAGACCCCAGGAGAAAAACTCGCACCTGACGCAGGTCTTAATGTTCTCCTTTATTCTTTTATCTCCAACATCCAACTCATAACACTCAGCTGTTTTCACTAACTGTTCTCGTGAGCAGCGCTCCAACAACTCCTCTGACGGAGCTTGCAAGAAATCCTCCACACTAGCCATCACTCAGCTTCACTTACCCAACAGAATTACTTACAAAACGCAACACCACAAGTTCAACTCCCGCAGCACACTACGCTCACCATAGCCAAAACTTTACCGTGGTCTTGTCCCTCTAACTGCCTAATCAAAACTAGCTAACTCCCCCCTAGTCTTCAGGCGTTTTTGCGGTGGGTATTTACGCACTGAAACCCGCGAGCCCGGTGGAGCAACCAGTAAATGGCGACCCCGCCAGCAGCTTCGGACGTGCCCCCGAGACTACTGCTCCAACCACATTTAACACCACGCTACAAAACCCCCAGCAATCTCCCGAGGGAAGTTGCTCTTTAGCCTATCAGGGACAAAACAGCAACTTTCATGATCACACACACACAGGACAGAGCACAGAAAACACTACATGCAGCACAATTTCCTCCTGTTACAGCCACTTAAATTAACCAAAATAAAATGGCTTGCTTACTTACCACTCTAGTTCAAGTCTCCCACGTCAACAGAATGTGAAGTCATTCACAAATCACTGAACTCAACAGGCTACAACCGCTCACAGACGTCACACAGCCCATTTCATTCACACTTAGCAGATTTTACTAACTACAATCATACAACCCAGGTCAACAAGAAAGCCGACGAGCCTCCATTTGTCACAGTCCGGCTCTTAACTGTGGCAAACATGGGAGACCAGACTGTGGAGTGGAATTATCTCAAGCATTTATACACAACTCAAAAATTACTTTACAGAAGAAAAGCTATATACAGTTGTGTTCAAAATAGCAGTCCCATATCACTAGCAAGATAAATCACTGTTTTTGTTTTCAATTTCAACACTGCAAGTTTCTAGAAGGTTTAGTAAAGGTATAGAAAACCAACAGACCCAACAGGCGTCACGTGCATGCTGCTGATTCTGTGAAACTGAATCATTTACTGAAAGGGGCGTGTTAAAAAAAAATAGCAGTGCCGAGTTCAATTAGTGAAGTCTGATTATGTAAAAAAAAAAAGGTGTTAAACAAGTGGCCCTTAGTTAAGGGTCAAGGCAACTCACGCTGCATATGCTGGCTGTGCATTTGTCCTTGAAAAACAGTAAAATGGGACATTCAAGACACTGTTCAGAAGAAGAGCATTCTTTGATTAAGTTAATAAAAGAGGGGAAAACCTATAAATAAGTGTAGAAAATGATAGGGTGTTCAGCTAAAATGATATCAAACGCTTTAAAATGGCAGCCAAAACCAGAAATGTGAGGAAGAAAAAAGAAAAATGACTATTCAAATGGATCAGAGAATAACCAAAATGGTAAAGGCTCAGCCAATGATCAGCTCCAGGAGGAGCAAAGAAGATCCAAGATTGCCTGTGAGTACTGTAACAATCAGACGACGTCTATGTGAAGCCAAGCTACCGGCAAGAAGCCCCCGCAAAGTCCCATTTGTGGCAAAAATGTAACTGAGTGGCAGATCTAGAGTAAAAAACCGACAACGCCACCTTAGGACTTGCACCTTAAGATTTCACTTTTTGTCAGAGGGTTTCCCAAAAAAAAAAACAATCACCCTTGCAAAGGTAAGTTTCACAAATGAATACAGGCAAACGTGTTAGAAAAAAAGTTTAACAAGTTTTATTGGCCACAAATTTAAGTTACTTATCTTCTTATAAAAAAAGATATTTTCCACAGAGCACAATATGAATCTAAACCAACGACTCAACTTTAAGTCAGGACGAGGAAAATCTCCTAGCTGAGGGCACTGCATAAATAAACAAAAAGAAAGAAAAAGAAACCAAACAAAATCTTATATTTACACACAAATCAACAAAACCAAAACCCATAATACACGCATAATCTTGCAAGTGCTACCACGCTGAGATGATCCCCCACCCCCACTAAGGAGTCACGGTCAATCGGTCTTTCACTATAAACAACTATTTTTTTTAAAAAACGAGCGTATCAGAAGCTACGGCGGCAGCGGCGGCTAACAAGAAGGGGACACACACACCATCGCGGCTCTACACGCCAACCTGCAACAGACAGTTGTCAACACTGGATCCTAAAACATTCTCACGACACACGCGGGAAACCACGGCTCGGCGGAGCTGCACGCCGGCCAGCACTGACTCAGGCAGAAGAGAGGGAGCAACTGAACGCCACGGGAGCTATATAAACAGGTGCGCATTAGCAGCCAATGACGCGGCTGCACTACAGGTGCTAGTAAGGGGCGTGACACACCTGCCGCGATCGCCAGACCCGCTACACCATCACGAAACTGGTGGGAATACAATATTATATATACACACACACACACACACACACACACTAACACACTAAATAACCACCCCGTTACACATTGTTAAAAAAAATACATGGGCCAAAGAACACACTGACTGGCCTAAAAACTGTGCTCATTAAAATACAATTTATTTTAAGAATTGAGGTTTACTCACCTTTTTAAACACACCGCTATTATTATGAAGATAACTGTAAATGTCAGTAATCAGCAGTGTAAGCATGTGTGTGAGTGTGTGTCAAACAAACAGAACAAAAGCAGTGGCTGCAGCGGCAAGGGCAAAAGAGAGCTCTGCAGTATGGACAGGCTTATATAGACACCACACCAGCCCAGGTGTCTCATCAAGAAGATGACCCTCCCATGACCTGGAACCTGCAACGGAGAGCAAAGCGGCAGAGAACACAGAGGCACCTAGTGGAGTGGTGGGGTCGTCACAGTAGTGAGATGAAACGTCTTGTAATATCAGTAGTTTATAGAATAAAATAAATGTTCATTTTTCTGCAATACATAACTATATGTGCTTTATAAATAGTAAAGCCAGAGAAACTGACAATGTTACATTGGTTTCTTTTTTTCCAGAGCTGTATCTAATGCAGTGAGTGTGCTTCAGGGAGCAAGACATGTGATCTAAGTGACTTTGAGCACCACGTGATAGATGGACAGGTTTGTTGTGGGATGTCAGAATTTCTGATGGAACTGGACTGTCACACACCCGGATTTATACTGGAATACATGATATATCATAGTAGTTGTAATTAATATCATTTACGACTGCTGCATCCCAGTTTGATCAGTGCTCTTATATTGTGCTTGCTGGCTCACTGACATGGCTTTCCGTTGTAGTTCCACCTTTGTTTTTTTCTGCTAGGATGTTCAGACAGTTCTAGCTCTACCTTAGGTGATGCCCTAGGCCAAATACCAAATTCACCCTGAAAAAGTGAGTACAGACTCTGCCTTAAAGGCTCTGCACACCCATGCTGGTGTTTGGAATCAACCTGGATGATTAGACCTCTAGTCACGGGAAAGTTTTATAGTGCTATGTGTCTCCTGTCTGTCTACAGGTGGGTGTCGCCTCTCTTACCTTCCTGCGCTCTCTACACACCTGTCTGCCATGTCTTGTCTGCCATGTCATCGTCACTCTTGCCTACAAGAGCTCCGTGCTGCTGCTCGCTCGTGTGAAGCTAGTCATGGATTTGCGTTCAGAGTTGTATTTTGATGCATTCAATCTGATAGAAAAAAGTCAACAGTCAGCACTGAATCAGGCCACTATAATATAACAGATTTTTACATATACCATACTGTATGATAATAATGTAGTACTATGTTATCTTATAATGTGCAGTTATACTAAGACATTTGTATTGCTGTAACATTAATTCTATTGTGACACACTATGTTCTTTCCTTGTCTGAGCTCAATCATTTTTCCAAAAGCACTGACTACAACAGCAGGTGTAAACTTTATCATATTTAATTCCATTGTAGCATATTGAAGATGACACGCAGTACAAAAGCAATTACCAGACATTCCATTACAACTTGGACCCAGTAAACCCCACCAAAAAATATCAACAATAAACACCATAACACTAAGTTTGTCTTAGTTTCATCGTGACGTCAACAAGACAAACATGATCTTGGTTTGGGGAGACAAAGCTAGGACCATTAGGATTATTCTCTCTTTTTTTTTTTCTCTCCCTCGAATAAAAATTGTTATATTGTATTTATATATTACAACACTCGACAGAAAACACTGTAATAAAAAACTTTAACAAAATATTAACCTTGAGCAATGCATGGAGAAACAGCTTTTAAGAGCAACACCTATGGCACGTTTATTTCCTCACACAGATTTACACATTTTCACAAAAAGGTGCTTAGAATCACAAGCTAACTGAGTCTAAACAGAGCACAGATGGATCCCATGGAAACTGAACTGTGTTAAGCAGCAAAATGCTACTGCATATGGTCTGACAATAGATGGCGCCATAACCCTTACCATGGCACCACATCTTTCCATTGACTTCGACTATAGTCTCCAGATTTAATGCTGAAACGGCTTCAAATGAGCAAATATTACAGGATAACTTGAGAAAAAATGTGAAATATTTGCCAGCAAATACCCACTTGACTGTGACATTTGAGAGGAGTTGGACAGGTTGGCCGTGGACACTGGAATCGAAGTGAACAAATAGATGAGCAACTTCCGGCACCTCAGTTGGACCACTGTAGAATTCATTTTTGTAAATTTTAATGATTCCTAGAACAATTACTCAAGCCTCTTGGACAGGAAATGAGTCTGCACCCAGTTGGAATATTCAGTCTGGCATTAGAGGTAACGTAAAATGGATCAGTCCCAATGTGAATATGTTACTGTCATCATCATACTCTATTGTGTTATGAACTGTGGTGAGCTGATTATAGAGAACAGGTTATGATCTTAGCAAAAACACAGGAGAAATAGAAACCAGTATTTACTGTGAACTCAAACTTTGAATATGGGAAATGAAGTCCCGGACTGTAAATCATATTTTGATTTGATGTAACCAGATTTAGGTGAAATAATTCTCAGTGTTTCAACAATCAACAATCTTCTCAAGAGACCAAATAGACAGATTTTGCAATGTGACAAAACATTCTTATACATCAAATGATGAAACATTTAGACGTGATTCTCTAAATTCTTCACATCTGGCCTTTAGACATGATTTCACAAAGGGAGGAATTATTTGAAAATACTATTTGGCATGTATCTGATATCAGATCCTAACCGTGGCTCTTATTTATACATACTTTTTTATTACTTTGTAGTATTTGTATGCAGAATTAAAACCATTTTGGACATTTATTCTATCATCTTTTATCTTATGTTTGAGCATCATGAGTCAGTCATTTTCTGTCAGAACAGTCGGAAATATGATCCTCGCACCATCCTAACGTTGAAGTCATGTTTGTGTCCTAAAATGAGTTACTGTACTGCTATGCTGAAAAGTTTCAGAAATGAAACGACTGGATGAAATGAACACAACTGTACGATAAATAGCTTGAAATAAAAAATTTAAAAAGAGACTTTGGCACATTGTTCCCGCGATGCAGCAGGTAGCAAGAGCACAAGCAAACTTACAGCCACGTGTTTTATAATTAGGTCGAAGCAATTTGCCACAAGTGAAATATTTCCTACATTCAATATTAAAGACAGAAAACAGCAGTCTGACATCACCAACATTTAGACTGCCAGTTAAAGGGCTGACTTAATTTTAGAAGATTTGGCAAATTATATACTTTACATGTCAATTTACATATTGTTTATGTATGTTTGTATATATACAGCCAAACATAATTTGACATTGACGAGTGATTCAACATTTGATCTTTTTAGACAGGTGTGGGTGAACTACATGGCCGGTACGCACACGACAAAGTCTACATTTAGCAGCAGTTACTAATACGTACATCTTAGTGTCTGTTTGCTGAAAAGGTTTTAAAAGTTCTGAAATTAAAATATAACAGACTAAAGACTGTTTTCCTATTGTTCTCCATTGAGATTTGAAGACTAAACTCATTCTGAAGAGTCGTGAAAGGAGAGTTTTTTGAGGTATTTCTTGTGGGCATTTTTCTTTTAATGGAAAAAACATATGGGCAAGGAACAGAAGCAACCTTTTAACATCCATACTAAAGAAATACTAGTGGCTCTTGGATGTAAAAGTCTGTATAAGGCAGCAGCAGCGCACGTAAACAACAACGCCATGGCGCTAAGATGCAGGAGACGAACAGAAGGTTCATGGAAAGGGTGAAATCCATGGATGAAAGGCAGGATGAGAGAAGGAGTGATTGCCATCAGAGGGGGTTTGATCAGAGCAGAATCTCTACAGAGATTAAGCCGAAGTTCATGGTCGGAGATCACACCAGCGTTTCAGGCAGTGCGTCAGCATTGTCCGAGGACAGCAGCTGCCAGATCTGCCACCGGTCCCTCTGCCAGTCCTGCCACTCTGCGCTATGTGGCACCATTTGGCCATCTGTCGTCGAGGCTGAGTTACTCTGCGCCACGCTCAGCCTCGCGTGCTGCAGAGGGGGCCGCTGAGCTGTCGCCAACTGAGGTGAACTTTGCGAACCAGCCAGTCGATGGTGGGCGTTATAAGGGGGAGGACAGTGGCCGTCGTTGAGCAAAGCGGGGCCACCATCAACAGTGTTCACCCCGCCTTGAGGTATGGAGGTCGGGGAAAGTCCGTGTCCACTTGCTTGATGGAGGCCTTGCGTGCTGTTGAGGTGCGACGTCAAAGAGGGGTTGGTGTTGAGCTGCAGGCGTCTCGTCTGCACATGAGGGCTGGCACACACTCTGGTGACCGGGGGGTGGCGTCTGCACTCGGCTGTGCCAGGCGCCATCTGAGTCCGTTGTAGAGTTGCCGGCTGCCTGCCATCGCCATGGAGTCCGTCGAGACCTTCCTGCGAGCTGCGAGAGCTCCCCTCTGACATGTTGCCATGGGAACCTAGAAACAGAACATCAACTACATCAGTCGAATTAATTATAGTTTAATGAATAACACAGAATAGACACATCACAAGTAGGTTCTTGAGATAAAAATGCACAAAGAAATGCTCCTTTTGTTGATAAATATTTTGGTTTTATTGCATCTTCAGTGAATAGAAAAAGAATAAGAAACTACAGTAGCTGTTGCATTCTGTATCAAATTATAATTAATTAGTTGAATGCATTCACCTGGCCTCACAGGTGTAAATTAGTTGCTACTTGGACTAAATATGAATAAAACCCAGCAGGATTCTGCTTTCTGATGACTGAAACTGCAGGTACTCAGAGCTGGTCCTTGATTTAAATGTCCTGCAGGTTTCTGTTCCTCCCCGATACTTAATAACCAGTGCCAAGCACTTACTCTGGCTCATTAAGCACTGGGAACAGAATCTGCAGACGGCCTGGGATGATTGAGATCTGTTTACCTGTGTATGATTGGTCCTTGAGTGTTGGTTTCAGAGTTGTGTGCCACGTCCCCCAAATGTTAGCATGCTCCTCTGATATAGCATCTGAAGGAAGCGGAAGAGAGTTGAAATTCATTTTCCACACTCACATACACCTAAAAACATTATATAAATCAAAGTATGTAAGACATATGTACCTTTGGTACCCCAAGGGTCAGCTCCAGGCTCCCTGCTCCAGCCGGCCACCTGCCCCACCAGAGTGTACTGTTCTGGGACACGGAAGAGCTGCTCGCTGCCGGGACTTCCTGGTTCTCCTCGCCGCTCGCTAAGGATCGGGGAGTTGTTGTCATAAGGTGATACCTCGCCGCTGGACGCCTTGTTGGAGTCGCTGGAGGAACGGCGCTCGCTCAGGGTGAAGGGCTCCTCTGTCTGCAACAGGTCGGGGCTCCTGTGGTTGATAACAGGCAGAAATGAGTGAGAAACGGGCGCTGGTGGACAAAGAGAGAGGCAGATCATGCACATGTATTTACATCTAACTTACTGTGATGCTTTTCTTCTCAGGAGGTAGTCCACCACATCTGGATCAGTCTCTAACAGACTCATCAAAACCTCATTTTGCAGATCAGGAGGCACCTAAAAAATATATTAACTATTACTTGTTTTTCTCTGAAAAACATGAAAATACGAGACAGCTGAACGTCTGTCTTGTATGCCTTGTTGCGTTCATTTCCAGTGCATTTCTTAATCTGATTTTCAGGTAATTATCTGAATTATATGCTCATGAAACACGTGGATTATAATGCTGCCCAAACGCCCACTGTCCACAAATGACTCTCATCCTCAGATGGTTTGAAAATTCCCAGATTCGGACACATAAGCATGTTACGAAACAACCTTCAGATGTCATTCACAGAACTTGAGCTGCCTACAAATCTGTTTTTACTCACCAAGACTGAGCAAGTCAGTACCAATTCACTATGTGCGATTAATAGTTCTTCATTGGCTTACTGGAGAAATGTAAGCCTCAGGGAGAACGTCAGTGGAAGATTACAAAACATTACGGTCTAAGGTTTCGGACCCGAGATGACCCGAAGAGCCTGTCCGCACTGTTTGAGAATCCGAGGAACAAAAGCAACTGATGAGGCGGTAATCCGTGCAAAATCATGACCTCTTCTGACACCACATGAAGGATTTCATGCCTGAATTTCCTGCTTTTGTTTTGGAAAGCACACGTTCAAGAATCCCTGTGATGATTATTGATGTTATTGTCAGCTAACTGGCAAGATTTAACTCTCTTGTTATAACTACTCACAAGAATTCAGGAGTGATTTTGACCAAAAACACATCCATGTGTCATCTGGCACTCTGCTTTGTTTTATTTCTCACTTTCCTCTGTTTTCATTATACGAGACACAACCATTGTCTGCTACGCCAGGAGGGATTGTCTTACTTTACGCCAACACAAGAATGCAAGGGTGGGTGAGTGAATGTGAGACAGTGCGTGTGTGTGTGTGTGTTTAGCGGCGGAGCGGAAGAATGAAAAGAGCAAGTGAGGATAAAAGATAGATGCTGAATGACTGACCATGAAGAGGGTTTGGTAGCTGGCGATCATCCTCTGCAGCACGGCGATGACGGCTGTGCTCTCCTCGGCCCTCGCCGAACTCTGGACGCTGAACTCCTTGTCAGAGTTCTTCTGCTTGTGGAGCAGGTTTGGGCCAAAGATGGTTGCCAGGTTCAAGGATGTCATCTTGTTCCCTGTGATCTGTATTTGGAGAAAGAGTTTGGATTCAGCCTTGATGATGTAACCCAAATGAGTTCCTCCCCATGTTTCAGTAAAATCGTATCGGTTGCACCAAAAGGCTGACTCCGGTGCATCTTTGTAAGTTTGCTCTTCACCTTTGAACTCTTGTTCTACATTTTCGGACATATCAGGAACTGTTTTCCTCCCTTATAAGGAAAAACATTTGAAAGAAGAACTGACACAACAGTGTTTTTATGTTTCCTCTCCCCTCTCCTCCATCCATCCTTTTACATTGATTTTCTCACCTGTCACTCCCCATTTCTGTTTTTGTCACTTCCCCACACGGGACTTGTTAATGCTAAAAGTGTCGGCGTGTATGACAGGTGATTCTGTTTCTACTAGGCTTGGGTGATGGTGCGCATTGTGTGACATCCTGTAACAAATTTCATTTTTCTGCTTCATTCCCCCCTTTCCACTCCCAGTCCCAAAGGAGAGATGGGAGCCACAAGCGGCCAAAAGCATTGATGTGTTGCTCCGACTTCCTGTCACGATCTCAGATACAGATAGTGGAGCCATGGAGTCGTGAAGGGAAACAAACAAACACACACACATACATCAATGCTCGAGTCCGTTCTCATGTCTACACTCAGAGACAACAAAACAAACTTCCATCTGTGCACAAAAAAAAGCCAAAACACTCTCTCTCACACACACACACACACACACGCTTGAACAACACACACGCTGCAAAAAGTGGTGAGATTACACACATGCAGAGAGACTAAAACAAACTTTCTCTCCTGACACACATCCACACGACTCCACGAGTCTGCAAATTAAAGGCTACAGAGTCCTGATCACGATGATCATGATGTCACTTCCTCCCTGTCCACTATCACAGGTCTTAATTTAATCTATAGACCAAAGAAAGCACAATAACAGGATGTGATTGTGATATCTAGTGTTGTAGCTGCCAATCCAATTGCTGTTCTGTTGATTTGTATTAGACATCTTAACACGTCTTTGGCAAGCATGCAGGGTTAGCCTACTCCTCTAGTCTCTTTAAAGTGTGCTAAGTAGAGTTGCTGCAGGCGTCCATGCTTTCCCGAGCAGATGCACTGGGCCGCATTTAGATTGGAAGTTTGGTTTTCAAATATGCAACTATAAACTTCAGGTTTATCAATGGTTTGCAACACTAGGGGGTGTGTTGTGCTAGTAGCAGCTTATTTGCCTGGAGATGCTAGCCTCAAGCAGAGACAAAGTGCAGGCTCAGATGACATCACTTGAGGCAGTTAATCTGCACATAGCTAAAAGGCTTTGTTCACCTATACAGTACAGTGTACAGTAGTGTTGCCCAACACCTGTAGACAGAGCGCCCGTGCTGTTTCAGGCTTGACAGGCACACAAAAATGCGTGCACATACCAGCCACTCAAACTGATTCCTATCACATCTTTGGTCATTTCCTCCTAATGAGGTGGAAACGCAAGACAAACAAAATGCTAGTGAGCCGCCTGTTTGCACGTGTTTACACGCGACTAAAAGCAACTGAATTTGGATGTTTTGGACATGATGTTTTCCCTCGTGCTTTTTGGTTTGGCTCCTTAATTAATGGATTTGATGGACTATTTCCTGTTGCTAAAAAATTAATGTGGCCTCACCTCCTGCCCATCTTTGTCCTGCCGGTCGTTGGCGTGGTCAGTCACGGTGGACAGAAACTCCAGGAGGCGGTGGAGAGTATCACTGTTGCATGCTGGGAGCAGGTAGATGAGTAGCTGCGTGACATTCTGCTGCTCATCATGATCCAACACTGCAACACAGGTAGGAATAGCTTGGTTGAAAATGGGGGGGAAAAAAGGAGGGTCAAGGTCAGAGAAAGAAAGAAGAAGGGGAAAGAAGCTTACATGTGGTGTTGATGAAAGCTGTGTAGAGCTCCTTGGTTAGAAGAGGGTCGGGCATGTCCCTGAGGAACTCCTTCAGCAGAGCAGCCACATCGTGAATGCTGTGCTCCTCATCCAGCTGGATGTCGACGCCTCGATCGAACTCCTCGCGGAGCTGAAGGATGGACGTAAAGAAAAGAGAGGACAAAGGAGAAAGAGAGGAAGAGGGGGATTCAGAAACATCCTCCGCACATAACAATGGACATTATATTCTAGGCAGCGACTCCAGGCACTCACTTCCTGTAGGTCTTCCACATGACCTGGTAGACTCTGCGTTCAAACTAGTTTTACCAGTATGCATTTTAATCTCGCCGATCTGACCTTTGGATGACTTCCAGAGAGTTAGAAAGTCTCTCTTTGGCCACGATGACGGATACACAGCGCTCATCTGCACAGCATGTTGACGTATATACCAGTTTGCCCATTAAACATATAAATGTTAACACTGGATTGTATCAACACAGAGCGGCAGAGAATACAAAGTGGATATTTAGACTTGCAGCAAATCATATACAGATGTGTGAATACAAACCATTGAATTTAGTGAGTTTATAATAAAGAGGAGGTGTTATAAACATACACAGGGGTAGAGTGGTCCATTTAACCACAATTAACACATTACTATTTCATTATTATTATATATTGATTGGAGCCAGTTTTAACAAGTATTTAATTCTTTCTATTTGCCTTCTGTTCTTTAAATGTTGTTCTGCACACAGTGACACAGTCTGGAAACAGTGCTTGTGTTTTATAGGCAGAATACAGCAGATCAGTTTATCACAGGATCACAGTGTTTGGGCTGAAGGAGCACAATTAAACTGCTTTCATTATGACTGGACAGATTTTACCAGATTTGAATTGATTCTGGTTCGTCAGTCATCAAAGCAGTAGCGTGAAAATCTCTCAGTTCCCCGCTAAGAGGAAAGAGGGAAACAAAACGCCGCCTTTCAGAACTGGAAATAACCTTTTTGGAAATGCTGTTGCAGAGTTAGTGATGGTTGAAAAGTTCAAATGAAAAACAAGACTTTGCGCAGCAGGCTGGGTGTGCTCGCTCCTATACTAGGATATGCAAAGAAATATTATTTCATTGATTTTTATCATGCAAGTTTTTTAAACACCAGAAAACTCGTCCAAAAAGGAAGTAATGCAACAGTTTGTGGAGCAGATTTCTCAGACATGTCATCTGTTCAAGCTTAAATTTAAATTGTATCGTAAAAATCTGAAACATTATGCTGATAAAACAATATTTGGAATAATTTTTTGATCTGTTAAGCTGTTTCTTGGTGAAAAAGTCCATTGACACAAAGATTGTGACTGATTAAAGAAACATTTCTTTTTTCCTGACATTGCAACGTGTTGCTAAGTACGATGTGATTAAACAATGACTGTTACTTGAGGAACTGAGTCTAAAGCAGCTCATTTTATGATCAATTCAGTTGCCAGAGCATATTCAATATGCGATACAGCACCTCTGCTCTTTGTAGCTGAAGGTCATCCTTATATTTCATTAAAATGTAATCATGTCTTATAATTTAATTCAAGTGAGATGTCCCACCTCCGCTTGGACACCAACCTGCTTGTCCCTGTTACTGAGGGAGGGGGAGGCTAATCATCCAAGTGCCTCTAGTTCAGTGTAACTGCTACAAGTGGGAGTCAGTGTTTATAAAAACAGGCAGCAGAAAAGATTATGTAAAAACTGACGCTGCCCACACTGATTGACCCATGAAGTTTAACCCTGATTTATGTATTCTTTTGCTGTGTATTTACTGGAGTCAGAGGTAATGGATAATGAAAGGTGTAGGAGTAGAATAACCTAATGCAATATGTTGTGTATTGAGCTGGTAAGAATATATTTCCTTGAGTAACAAACAAATCATTAGGGCCTGCTCTGTTGGATCACACTGTGTGTATTTCTCAAAAATATGTGTCTTTGTACATGTATGTTAGGCTCTTGAGTCTTTGGCACCATGGGCGACAACGATTTGGTGCTCACACCATCTATTCTTAGAACGGAGGTTTTGTTTGTTCCTGTTGACGTTCGTGGATAGAAAAAGGACGTGTGAATAGCATTTTGCACAAAAGAAGTTCTGTAAAATCAGGTTTTCATACGTAGTATGATGCTACCTGTCTTATCTGTGGCCACAAATGACACTTAATGAAGTGATTTAACCCTAACCCGTCATCGTCAGAAGAAAGAACCCTCACCTGTCGGACTCTCTTCTTGGAGCTCCCCACTCGAAAGATCCCCACAGTCTGCAAACCTGAGTGGAGAACAAAAACTCAATGACTGAAGTATTACAAGAGCTGTCTATAGCACCTGACAAATGAAAGACCGGATGAACATATATGTAGGCTACAGTGGTGAAGAAGCCGCTCACCGTATTTCTCGATGTGCTGACAGCAGCTGTCGACCACTCTGGGCACCTGACGGTAGATGGGATTGAGGCTCAGCCTTTTGTCCCGATGCTTCTCCTTCTTGCTCGGCGTCTCAGCCGGCAGGGAGAGCTGCAGAGCCTCGAGCAGGCGGGACTGGTTGTCGTCCAGGTCTGTGATGGAGTCCACTGACATGCCTCCCTGGAGGTTAATCATGCATTGCATTCAGAACGGACTCTTCTGTGTAAAACGCAAACACCTGTGGCCTTTGATCTGGAGCTCAGACGTATTGATTATATCATTTTGTCTCACCCTCCTGCGTGCTCGTGGTGCTGCCTCGGGCGTGTTGGGCGACGTTGACTCATTGGCTGTCTCTGATGTGGAACTCAAAGAGGAGTTACTGCTGGATAACTCCTTATTGGACGGCCGTTTGGTGGCAAACTGCAGGACAGATCGTCCAAGAGTTAGACTGGGACAAATTGGACAGTTTAAGAAAATGTTTGTCCTAATAGCAATTATCTCAACTTTAATTGAGAAATAATAGACCTGTAAAATGGACGAGACGAGATCGGAGGAGTCCTTGTGCTCCTCTCTTTGCGGATGGTCCTGACGATAGCCATCCTGACGCTGCCGGTGCGTTCTGTCATTAGCGATGACCTGGGAGAGCGGTATACTGAAAGCCTGGGGCATGCATTCTGGGAAAAAAAACACAGAGAGAAAAGATGGCGATGGGACTTTATTCTAGATCAAAACTGAACTACAAAAGCACAAAGTTGGCTGCAGGAGGAAGGAAGGAAAAAAGAGATATAAAAAGCTCTATTAGCAACGTCCAAAAATAGCTCCCCTTTGAACTTTCATCAAAAATGTCTCCAATGAAACCCTTTTTCTGTTGAAGCTCGCCTTTTACATGCGATAAAAGCCTCACAACACGTTTACTATGTCAGTTAAAACTCTCATTGCACTACTACAGCACTACATCTGGTTTCCAAAATAAGACATCACAGAAAAAAAGTTGGCAAAAATCTGGCTATGACAGACCACTAATTCTAGTGCCTTTGACCAAAATAACACAACTTTGATGACTCTCACCCACAAGTAATATCATGGAGGTCCTTTTTTAGAAGTTGCACAGCACTGACACATATGTTTACAACAGCTAGCATGTTATCCAGCTAGATTTGATTCCTTTGTTCCATTACAGCAAAAGTCTGAGTGGAGTTTGCTTTGGCAAGAAGTTGCAAGAGACGAAGTTTGTATGCAAATCGGGGGAAGCAAACCATAGCAACTAACTTGGGACTTGTGGAAGATATCCACGGTGATCACTTCAGAGGGAGATGATGTCATGCTGGGCCATCACAGGCTATATATTCCATTGTACAGAATCCCAAAGCCTGAGCCAACAGCTGAGAAAAAACAGTCCAGCTGTTCAGTAGATATATGTCTGTAAGTGTGTATGTGTGTGTGTAGAAAGGAGGGAAGGAAAACAGAGGGAGAGAAAGCAAAATGCATTCCACAACCACAAGTGGAGGGCTGTGGTTCACGAACAACATGACCACTAACACTGTGACACAACGAATTTGCTCTGCAGCCTCGCAGCGTTAACGGGACTTATGTAACCTGCACATACACACACAGATGTGCACATATACACACAATCTGGATCACATAATGTACAGCGCTTTGGCAAACGTAACGCAACGGCAGTTCACAGGGCGTCCACTGCCAGACCACATTTATCAAGCCACGTCAGATTTTCATAAATCTACATTTTCCAGGCCTTAGGAGCAACAGTCTTGGGTTTTCAGTGCCGTTTCTTACTATTTCTTATTCATGACCATGCGGTGTGTTTATATAAGCTGGATGTGTTCTGAGTCCACGCAGAAAGGCTCTCACAGCCTCAGGATAGTCATAAATAACATGAAACATTTGTTTTAATGCGCCAGATGGGTGGAGTTTACCACACAGGACAATATGGCGAAAGTGCCAAAAAGTATTTTAGAGGACCAAGCGAGCAAATCATTGCTTTGACAGACAACTTACTTGATGCTAACTGAGCCAAAATGTCACCCATAAAGCAGATTCTATTTGCCATTTGCAAATCTAGTTTGACTGAGGTCTGGTCACAACGGTTCAGAGTGCTCGAAGAAGGCCACATTTCTCCTGTTCTATCGCTTTCTCTCTTGCAGAGAAAAGCCTGAGCCTGCTTCAAAGTGAAATGCAGGGATGGTATTCAGGGACCCCCGGGAGAAAATTAAAGTTAGAATCCGTTTGGCAGGTTAGACCGCAGTTACATCTGAGCCATCTGCTCTGGAGGGGTAGAGCCAGGCATGTGAAGGAAGGAAAACCCACCTGCACCTCCACCCCGAGCTCTCCCCTGACGTAAATCTTACGTAACTGATAGAAAAGTATTTGTCCTAAAAGTTAATGTGGTTCTGGGAATGAGACCGATTGTTTTCCTCATGATAATTATCATCTGGACAGCAAACTCACAGTTGCTGCAGTTGCCACTGACATAATGGGGTTCTGACTGGCCAAAGCATGTGCATTATTTTCAGACAACACAGCTGTGACATACTGCCGCAGCCTCATCGCCATTCCAATATGAAACTCTTGACAGCTGTTTCTGGTACTTATTAGAACCATAAATAAAGATAATTCCAAGCTTGACAAAGATAGATGAGTCGGTTTTTGGATACTTTGGCTATTTTTGCCTGCTTGCCAGACCTAAGATGAATGCTTGGCTGCTTTTGTGAAGTGTTTATGAACTCTTAGTTTTGCTCCATTGCTGACTTACTTAGCTTAGCTCAGTTAAGCAGTTTAAGAGCCTATGTAACTTTTGCTATACTGCAACAACCAGTGGCAATGAGAGGATTTCTACTAAAATGTAGTGGAACGGTAGCACGTGCAAAGACGAGTCATAAAGCCAACTGCCACAGCAATTTAAGGTTTTTCTTGCATTACCTAACATTCACCACCATAACCAAGCAAGGCTGCAGCAAGAAAAGCCCTGAGACTGTATTCAATTATGCAGTCATGTGGTTTTATTTCTCATGAATTAGTCATTTCATATGTTAGAGCTTTGTTTTCTTTGTTTTTGTTGGTTTTATTGTTTCTGTTCACACAGCAAAGTCAATGCAAATTTTGCACGTTTGTGCCAGTTGAAAGTACTCAAATCTGAGTGAAATGTGAGTTTTGCAGAGTGTTGTGCAGAGAGGACTGGGTGGCACAGACAGGTGTTGAGTGTCGAGGAGCTCTGGAGGTGAGCCGAAGCTTCTGAAGGGATAAACGCCCGGAGTCACGCCGGATTCTGCTCTGATCTGAAGCCATTTCGTGGCGATAGGTGAGTTCACAGTTATCAACTTGTCTGCAGTGGTGAGCAATGGAGGTGCCACCACCACTTGTAGACATCTGTGTAATTGTTTCGGCATCGTTTTGATCCGTTTATTGCAATTAAATCTGAAAATTGATTTATTTTAAGCTAATACCTCATTTGTGGTACTTTATCAATCAAACTATCAGATTTTTTGTGTTCTTTGAATGCAGTCGCTAAATCCCCCTAAACCCAGACTATCACATTAATGCCAATTACCATTACTTACTCATTTGTACCATATTAGTCAGTTACTTGAGAACACTGCAAGTGAAGCACAAGTCAGCACTGCTGTGTGTATTTTTGACATTCCCTTGTTTATTTATTGTAATCGAGACCTGGGATCAGCAGCCACACTCACAAATTTGACAAGAAAATCCCAACTCATTTTATCTCCCACTCCTCTCTGCAACCGGGCTTCTTTTGACTCAAAGTTCCTTTTCTCTTTCTGCCAAATATGCTCTGCTTAGTGCAGCTAGAGTGGCTGCTTCTCAGAGCCGAGTCCCCTTACAAGGAGTCCCTTCACTTAAGCTAAATATAAACTGTCAAAGCCTGGTAAACAGAAACTGTGTTTTTATAACCTCGTTGTTCACCTGCCCGAGGGCGGAGACCACAAACGGGCAGGCCAAGAGAGAGGGAGATGTTAGAGTCGTGACAAAGAAACAGTGAAAGAGGAGAGAGAGGCAGTGTTAAAAGAACTTGGCTTACCTTTGTCTTTACTCTTCTCTTTTGCTAGAGAGTCCAATTTCCTCCTCAGCGACTTTTTCCTCTTCTGTCCATCTGCACCGGGGGGGACAACAAGAAAATAAATCATCTGAAACAAATGGTTTCCATATCTGCTGTATCTTATCTTGCTTATTATATCTAATAAGCTTATGTCAGGAATGCAGACGTAAATCCACCACAGGGGGAAAGCTGTCCGTGAACTCAAATCCATTTAGCTGAGGAGTCAGACGAGGTCAGCTGTCGTATCATTCATCACAAAAATATAATTCAATACACGTTAAATTGCTTATATTTTCTATTTATATATTTCTATTGGTGAATATGTGTTATAGATTTTATTAGTTGGGCTGCATCACTTTGGACTACTTTCTTGGCCACATCCCATGAAAAATACATTATGGATTTCAACATCTAAAAGGTGAATAGTGTAAAAAAAAATATATAGCTAATAGATAGCAACATGAAACTTGACCCCAACCCCAGTTGATTACTTACATGCAGACACACCAACAACTACAAGTTTTGTGCAAATTAGTTATTAAATTAAATATGAGCTCATCTGCATACAATCCAGAGCAGGAATCCAATCATTTGATAAAGCCAAAGATTTTTGCTGAGGGAATTTTGAAAATCTCTTGTTATTGTCAACAGCCTTAAAAAAAAATTCATTTTTGTCCCGTTTATAGACATAAAATGTTCTATAAATCAGGCTATGAATGATATATGAATAAACCCCTCAATAAAAACCTTCAGAATATATACACTGAATGAAACTGCAAACTGGTTTGGTGTAACACCACTGAAGTGGAGATTTCTGGCTCATTTGGGGAAAACAATACAGTTGAATATAGGGTAAGAATTTTGATATGATTGACAGATATGATTTTGGGATATTTTACTACCTAACTATTACCATTAAAATTGACAGGTGCATAAAAAACAATGTTCTTGCCTGCAGTGTCTCTGATTCATGAATTAAAAATGACAAACGTAAAGCAATCCCCTCTCTGTATGCAGGGCTTTAAGAGTTATTGTAAATATCCACTGTCAGACTGGTGTACTTTGCATACAACAAATAGACTACAATAGCCAAATATGCAACATGAAACAGCAGTTGAGTCATTGCAAACATTCACGTCAGTTTTATATGTGTGTACGTGACCGCTTTGGACTGGCGTGCTCTAAAAGGAGGAAAGTCACTTTGTCAGCTGTCGACATGATGAACGACTTCTGAATTTGCTGATTAATGATCAAGGAAATCTGGAAAACGTGGCACAGGCTCGAGCCAGGATGTCAGTTCATTCTTTGAAACCTCAGCGACTTTTAATGCCACTGTTCGTTCACTCTGCTCTTTTATATATCCGATCACTCCAGATCTGAAGTCTTTGCCTTGATCCTCTCCTTCAGCAACCTCAGTTTGAACCCCCAGATGTTCCCCACTGCTGTATCAAATGAGTCACTTGCGTCAGGAAATTTCATCCAGCTCCCACAACACACTCAGTGGTAGCATGTTACGTCAAGGAGCAGGTCCAGTTTCCCAACGTGTCCATCTCTGACAGATCTGAACAAGTTCAACATTGCTGCTGTTCTTTGATTATGAATTTATTACCACTGTCGTGATATATGAGAAACTTGCGTGTTCTTTTAAGACTCCGATCTGCAAAGAAAACTGCAGCCTGGTGTCAGAAGGACATGAAGTGAAATCTTATGGTGCATGAGAGAAAAATAGGTGGGAAACAGGGAGGAGGGGGTGTGACATGGGAGAAAGAAAGCAGATGTTGTGATGGATAGTGAGGGCAGGGAGAGAGAGAGTGAGTGAGAGGAGAGAAGCAGAGATAGGAAATGGTTTGGATTTTTGACAGATGGCTCCCAAAGCCGTACGGAAATCCCCCGAACCTCCAAACCTCCCCAGTCCAGCTCCTAAGCAGTTGTGAAACTGTCTGACGAACCTTTCGCTTCTTCCCTGTCTCATCACACCCTCGTCCCGTCTCTCTTTGTCTCCCCCACAGTTCTATCTCTCTTTAATCTGTTTTTTCATTCTCGGAGAAAGACTAGAAACATGACCCTCGGCACTCGGATAAATATGAGAAACAGCAGGGCTTTAAAGCCTGCATTAGCGGTGCTGAAATAGCAGTCACACACACACATATTCTTACACACGAGTTGAAATATTTCCCTAGCAAGCACATGGCGGCCGTTAGAGGCTCTGGAATTCATAAGCAACACAGACAAGTACGTATTAAATCATGGTGGGGAGAGGTCTAACCTTCAACTGGAATGCAAGGCCCTGGATAATCCACTGGCGGCCATTCCACTCCATACAGTGCAGTGCAAAAATGCTGCATAATGTTATTTTCTCTGAAAACAATACTAAATCTAAATAAATTAGTAAATTTTTTGTTGTTTTTTTTCTGCAATTTTGGTCATCATCTCCAGTGATTTTGATAAAATTATATTGAGGTGAGGTCTAGAAATACAGCAACAGCACTACAGCTGAGTCTGGTGGGGCAAGGGACAAGTGTTCAGACATTCAGATGGGTTATAAACAAGTCAACCGTATAGCCAGATTATCTAAACCAGTGGTTCTCAACAAGACAGGGAAGCAGAAATAGTGGATTTCTGCTCTACAAAACTGCATTTTTTATTTGAATGACTTGATACTTTTTTTCTTTTTGTGCCTTTAAATTATTCAAATGACTTAATTTAAGCAACCAGAATAGCTTTCTGGCTTCCTCGTCATAACTCACAAGCTGTGACAAAAGGCCATAAAGAGACAGTGGTTCATTTTATCAAGCAAACTGGTAGGAAACTGTTGCATGCACACCTACCACAAAGATTGGGAGATCAAAGCTGAACCAGTAAAGTGCCTTATCTATAAAGGATGTTTACACTGAATGGGTTTAGTAATAATTTTACAATTATTATCTACTTATCAGCGCTTATCACACTGTCAAAACAGTTGTTGAATGTCTTTGGCTCTGGATGGAGCTCTCTAAAGTCTAACAAAAAAATAAATAATAATAATAATAATAATTATTTGATTTATTTTCTTTAATTTTCATTTTTGTGGAGGATCCAGTCTTTTTTGGAGCTTGCCAAGTAGTAAAAAATCTGGATAATTCTGCCTCTGCTGCTTTTAAACATCATTGCAGTATTCATATTTAATCTGATGACAGATTTGTGAAGGTAATTAACTTGTTATATCTCGCCCACTTGTTTCCTTTACATCAAGTGGGAACATGTATATTTTCCCTCTCTATCTAATCTATGATGCATGGAGACATTTTTAGCATGGGCGTGCCCGGAGCGAAACCAACCACCATGTCCACCAGTTTCAGTGCAGTGCTCTGCCCATTTCTTCTATATCTGGATTAATTTGTCGAATTTTGTCATTTTCCAAACCCTTATTAACTTAATGGTTTGGTTTACAAGACCAAAATACAGCTTGTTTAGCTTCGACACGAGACCACAAGGAGCTGCTTTTGCAACATTAAGGACTTTTTAATTAGCCTCCATGGTGACTACTGCACTCTGCTGCAGCGGAAGGGGAGTCGCGTGTCTTTACGAGGAGAGGGGTCAACAGATACCACGTCAAACAGGAAGCACCCGATCCCGATGTGAAGTATGGTTTATATCTAGATTCATGTGTTGTCACAACTTCCCCAAACATAGACCATACATGACTTCCCTTAAATACACCCGGGGGGCGACAGGAGGATGTGGTCAGAGGCTCGAACATTGGCTTTACTTTATGGGACACTTGAAAGTAGCTGCACAAGCTTACACAGCAAACCTAGGCTAAGAATATTAAATGAGTTGCATTTACAACATAGAACAGTTCAGAAGTAAATCCAGCGTATTTTATCGCAGTTAACAGTCACATAAATGTCATGTCTTGAAAGTATGATGTTGTAAATCACACCCATCCAGAACTAACAAACATATAAATTAGTTAAGACATGCATGCACCCACCTTTTGGCATGGTTATCTGACATCCCAGGTCATAGTCCTGGTGTAAACGAGTGTAAGCCACTTCCTGCAGCCTGGCCCTCTCCAACTCCGACAGGCTCTGGATGGCGACTGGCGTCAGGCGCACGCTCCGCCCCGACAGGCTGCTCCAGGTGAAATCACCCTGAGGTAGACAAAAGTTAACATAAAGAGTAAGATAAGACTGGAACATACAACAGGGTTTACATGTCACGTAATGAACCCTACACTGCTGTTTTCCTGTCTTGAAATACGATTATAAAAGTGTCTGTGGCATTTAGCCTGTAAACAGAGCTGACATTTACCTTACTTCACGTCCTCTTTTATTCATGAAAACAAAATTTGACGCATTAAATCAGGCCTGGGCAATCTGTTCCACAAAGGGCCGATGTGGCTGCAGGTTTCCTTTCCAACCAAGCAGCAGCACACCAGACTTGACTCATTTAATCAACTGATCTCAGTCTTCACAGAGTTGATTGGTCAAACTGTGTGCTCTTGGTTGGTTGGAAAAAAAACCTGCAGCCACACCGCCCTTGTGGAACTAATTGCCCAGGTCTGCATTAAATTCACTAGATTTAGCATAATGGATTTGTTGGCCACTTGGGGGCAGCAGAAGCAAGCTGAAAACACAACACTAACATGTTATCACCTTTTAGGTTCATAGCACATCAGTTGTTAGCTAATTTTCTTTAAAAAAAAAAAAGGTTTAATCCAAATGAATCCAAAGATAAAACATAATCTGTGACCTGTTTCTTTATTCTCAATAGCGCATAGATCCCCTGGACCTTGGCCTCTGCATTCTTTGGAGCGAGTAGTGAAAAAAGACAGTAGAACATATAGATAAAATGAAGTACAACCAACAATTACTAACTTAAAAATATAGAACAGATCTGAAAGTGTGCGCAGAATGTCACTTTTACAGTCGAAACCAAACTAAATGTATAAAATTGGAGACAGATAAAGAGAGACAGCATGGCCTCGGAAAGAAAAGTTGTTTTTCTCGAAGGAGCAAGTGGGGACATGAAGTGTCCTTGCACTGATTGATTTGCAATATGCTATCCACGCACATAAAGTAGATATAAGAATGCAAAGCATATGTGGAGGAGGAGATGCGGTTAGCATAGCGTATAGAAAGCAGTCCGAGCCGTCACACTCATATTTCAGCCGCAGACAGGTTAACTTTGCAGCTTTGGCTTAAGCTGTGATCAACGTGGAATTGAAGTAAATTTTAATGAATTTCTGGAAACCCAGAGACTGCTTTGGCTTTGATGAACATTTGAGTCATCTGAATCTCTGGTCATGCATTCCTGTGTGTCTGAGAGAGAAGGTCAGGAAGAGGGAGAGGTTAAAGAAAGAGGGGCGGGGGAGAAAGAGAGGAGACGTCGCTGCAATTTATCTAATGCCTTATCCAGACAGAGGACTTACAAGTGTACTCTAATGTGTCTGTGTTTATATGGTTCGGTATGATTTTGTTCTGCTGAGAGAAGAGAGAAACCATTTTACATCTCAGTTTATATCTTGCAAAAAATGTAATTTCGTCATGTCCATTTCGTCAATGGATGTTTACTCTTCAAGTCTTCTTGAAAAATGGGACACACCGAAGACAAACGTTTTTCATGACTTTCAGGCCTCTATCAGCAATATTTTCTTAAAGTCGTTCTCCCTGCTGTCAGCTCTCTTGTTATTTGACGCCTCTTGGCGCAGTGAAGCAACAGAGCCATCATTCTTCCACGGGAGGGAAACCTGGAGAACCACCTGAGTGTGTGTGTGCGAGCCCAGTGACAAAGAAGTTGCATGTTGCCCCCTTTTAATAGAGCATTTTATCCAGCACAGCTGTTGTGTTCGTGTGTGTGTGTGTGTCTGTATGCCATTCCTTATCGCTGGCTGAGGAAGCCCTCTTCCCTCCTGCTTGACCTCACATGCAGCTTGAGGGGGCGCACACATGCACATGCCTGTACACACCCATGCGCCCTCAAACACACTCACACACGCACACACAATGCAAAAGAAAAGACAAACAGTTGGAGAAGTTAAATAAGAGGCCTCTCCTCGCTTGAGCTGCTTCTGCACAGCGGGGTTTCTGAAGGGGATGGATGAGCTTCACTTCTTAAGTGTCAATGTGAAACCCGTGGAATGCTGACAGAAGAGCGAAGGGGGGCAGACTAAATCCTGGTATCACTGCTGGACTCTGGCAACAATGAGCTGAAAGCCTGCGTGACCTGCAGGCACGGGCATTCAGATTTACAAACCGAGACGATCTAAAGGCGTCCTGCTCGGTTTAATTTTTGACAAATTGGATTCTTGTTTAATGATGTTTTTATTATTTGTTGTCGTGTGTGACGCAGCACATCTGCAACCACTGTATCATCCCTGTGGTCGATTTTAGTTATACGACTGGTGGTTGGACATGTTGTCTATATGCTCCACGATCCAGCCTCATTACCCTAGATAGTGGCTCGCTATCACTCTGGCTAACAATGCAGATCAATTTTGTGCAAACCAGAGCTGGTAAATGTGTCAGTTTTGTGGTTGCACATTGAAATCAGCAGATTTGCGCAGTTTTTTTAGAAGCTGCAGCGTATTTTAGCTTTTGAAGTGGCTGATTGAAATAAAGACAAATCCTCAAGCCCCAGAAATGTATTTTTTTTTAATAATATGGATTTTAAAACTTCTTTTTTTGTTACTGTAACTATTGATTTGAACACACAGATACAGATTTATAGCCTAAAAATGTCACTTTTTTTATTGTTGTAAATTGAATAGAACTTCCCCACAGATTGCTAAAACTCCCAAATCCGCAGCAAAAACACACACTACATGACTTCAGTGTACTCAGTGCTAGCTCGGACCGTGTTTAATATCAAAATAACAAAAGAAGAGGCCTCCGTCAAAAGGGAGACAGCCAAAAAAACTACTCAAAGACGAGACTGAGTATTGTTTAAGAGGACTTCAAAAGAAAAAAGGGGGAATTCAAACATGATGTGGAATGTAGAATGAATGAAAGTTGCAGATTTTAGCTTCAAATAAACCCTGTTTCAGTACTCCACTTACAGTAATGGAGCAATAAACACTGCTTCGAGATCTATTTTGGCCTTCAAGCATCTGGAGTCGACAGCCAAGTTTACCTAGTCAGACATCCAAGCCTGGCTTTAACAGCGGCAGACACAAACACAGAAGCCGACTGCCATGGTGAAAAGTCATTTTGAGTTCATGATTACATGTGAAATCACATTCAGTATCAACATCCAATCGAAGTCATCTACTCTTATATACCACAGTAAATGCTAATTTGTTTGTCTATTAGTGGAGTTAATGAGCTAAAAAGCACACATGGATATGATAACCAATGTCATAGCCCATTGAGGTTATTGGCATCACATGTTACTGGAGCAAACTCATTCACTAGACCACAAATGTCGAGCCACAGCGCACCGTGACGCTGAATGCCTTTGGAACACACAACCAAAGCATTCATTACCGTGGATCTCAGTGTGACGTGGATGCTTAGTGAGATGTAACACTGTTTGCACAGCCTGTATAGAGACAAATCTGCCATGCAGCTACTGTCACAATCCTTTAACTCCTAATGTTTGTCTCCAAAATATAGCCGGTTGCTAAGCCTTCACACAACCACCATCATCTGTTTTCCTTTGTATTTACTCGAAGTATCGAACCCCCCCCCACATACACACGGATGATGTTTGCTGGACTGGCTGCGCAGATCTAATCGGGCGATATGTTGCGATAAGTTTAACAAATGATATTTTCTGCCAGTTTGCTACACTTGATCCAATTTCGCATTAGCAGAAATAAATCAGGATAAATCATGAACATGCTTTGCGGACGAAAGAACGGGGCGAAAAAACAGGATTAGACGATTTAAGAGTGTAGTTCAGCAAAGACAAACAACAGGGAGAAGTACATGGGTAACACTTTACTCTGAGTCTCTTAATTTCCCATTCATGAGCACCACATACATGAAACATTTAATAAATGGCTTATAAAACACTATAATCAGATGTGAGGACATTTTTAAGTGTTGTTAATGGACAGTATTTGTAAAACTGTGTTTTACTACAACTACGGGTGCCCACGGGACACTTATTAATAACAACTACATTATGGTGTTATAAACCATTTCTTTAATGTTTATATACGGATACAGAGCATGTTACATTTATAAAATGTTGAGTAAAGTCTGAGTGCAACGCTTCAGTTACACAGGATTCACGATTACTGAGGATTTGTTTGTGTTGTCCTCACTGTTGCTTTGTGACAGATGATACACTGGAAAGATTATTCACTTTGCTGACTGGACTGGCACCATGCAGTTTGATGACTAATGCCATTTTGACATACAAAAGTGCAGCATGTGGTTTCTGTTCTATTTCTGACAAAGGGACAAACTGCGCAAAAGAATATGCCAGTTTCCGTGGCAACGCATACACAGAAAATCAAAAGGACCTGAAAGTGAGAGAAAAATTACTATGGTAACGCACCTGGAACATACACATACACACACACGCAACAAGGCAGCGGGACGCTGGTTGCTGTGATGCACTGCGTAAATCATTCCCAGTTCAAGGTGAGTAACATCACTGTGTTGTTGCTGATGTTTTAAGTCAAGCTTGGATTTGGAAACAGTTTTGACATCCTTGCATGTCCTTGCATGCAGCATGTATACATAAAAGTTCAATTCCACTTGTGTCACTGTCCTCTCGGGATCATTTTTGTCCCCTGTGACTTATTGATAGCACCATGCTATAATTTAGCTCTTAACGAACGACACAGCTCTTCCTATCCCGCTCAATATTCCATATACTACAGGCATCAGTGTGACTATTTTTGGCCTGGAGCGTCGTGGCAACGCATTGACAAAACTGTGTTATTACTGGTCCTCATTTGGTCATACACATGTGACTGTATGACTGTGTGTGTGTGTCCCAGTCCCCAAAAGGAATATATGCATACGCAGGCTGCCTTCAAGTGCTGCTGGAAATATCTTTATTGCCACCCAGTGCAACCGTAAATACAGACAATGAAGCAAATCCTCTTTCTATGAAAAAGAAAAATCACTTACAAGCCTTTAGTCTGCTGGCTTGAGCAATGAACAGGGTGAAAATCCTGCAAGACTCCAATGAGTTCTGATCTTAAAGAAAAGGAATGACTTATAAAGCAATCCATTATTTATTTATTTTCTTCCATTAATTGAACTCTGTCAGCAGAACTCTTGCCTCGCCTACAAACATACATGAACACGATGATCTTCAAATCGAACACCATCACCTCATCAGCTTAAATCTTTAAATCCTCCAGTATTTTGGTTTGTGACCAAATACCTGCACAACACATGACGTTCACATAAGCTGCACTTTGTGTGTAGTGCTAATGGGCAAATCTTAGCATGCTAACGTGCTAAACTACGATAGCGAACATGGCAAACATTACACCTACTAAACACCCGCTAAATCAATGCAACATTTCACCTCTATTTTCTGTGAAACTGTATAAATACATAGACAACAAGCCAGACTCCATTAAAAATCTTGCAGTTCTGTGAATTGGGAGAAACTTTATAAACTTAGTGAAACGCTGGCCATAAGAAATTTCAGCTTTTTTCTAATTTCGGCAAATGTTATACATTCATTAATTTTCCATAACCGCTTGTCCTTATCAATGTTGCGTGGGGCTGGAGCCGATCCCACCTTAGAGTCGCCAATTAACCTGCATGTCCTTGGACTGCGGAAGGAAGAGAATATGCAAACTCCACGCGGAAAGGCGGGTCCGAACCCAGAACCTTTTTGCTGTGAGGCTAAACACTGGACCACCGTGCTGCCCCAAAAATGTCATACATTTATACAATAAGTTTCTTTCTTCGTAAAAAAAAAAAAAAACATGTCCATTTGTCCCAACTACTGTTAGACCATCAGTTAATAACAATGCATTTGCAAACTGAAAAATGATGCACCTCTTTATTTGCATATTGAGCAGGGAAGTGACATCCGATCACTCGAAACGCGTGGCGCATTCTAATGCCAGGTGTGAACTGGCGTGCTTAAAGCTGTCCACTTGTGATCAGATCACCCAGATGCATGTTAATGTCGGGTATGAACAAGCTCTCTGACTTACAAATGTGTTCTCAACAACATGCTTGTATACACACACATCTATAATGACAAAGTAATGCTGGTTGGTTTTGTATAAACTATAATCAGGAATGATAATATGTCGTGATATTGCAGGCTCAGGAAGAGATCGCTTGTGGTGAATCCAGATATTAAAGAAGCAGTCCAAAAATTCTTCACATTGTACTTTTGCTCAGCTTTCTTTCTCTTTTCTGCTGCAGCTGCCTTTAAGTGGCCCTTGAGCAGAGTTTCTGTGCCACAACACTGATCCAAAGGAATGCACCAGTATTTTTCAACACGTCTTTTTTCCCCTCTCCCTTTTTTTTTTGTCTTTTACAGGTTGGCTTCATGCATATAATAGATTGCTTTCGCTGACCTGAAACCTCCTCAAGGTTCACATCTGCTTGTAATTACTGACCACTCTTGCTTGTCAGCAAGTGGCATTGGTGTATGTGTGTCTATGTGTGTGTGTGTGCATGTTTGTACATGCATCTGTCACACACAAAGATAAATTGGCTCCTCCACCTGTTTTGGGTTGTCCCTGACACCGCCTGAGGGGAAAATAACCACCAAATTATGGATTCCTGTTATTCGAACGCAGGTTACATAACCCAACGCCCAAAGTAATTTAACGGTATCAGGCTTATCATTAGTTGTGAAATGTGAGGTTATCAACCTCCAGTATGAGAGGTTATGTGAAAAAATACAATTATCATACCTCCCATTCCAATGCAAAGAAAAGGGCAGATGCCGTGATTTAGATATGACTAGTTTTGTCATGGAACTATCACAGAAATCATTTATCTGAATTAGTGCTGTCTGCATATTGATTTGTTGATTTTGTTGTGATAGAAACTTGAACATATTTAGTCGTTTTTAAAGTTAAATTGGCAAAGGCTTCTCAAATATGAAGAAATGCTACTTTGTGATGGGTATTTTTCACTATTCTCACCTTTTTTTTAACTAAAAAAAGTCGCCAAAATCAAAACATGTTTTTGTTTCTACCCATCTTGACTATTGTAATTAACCATCCTGAGTTGCTCTTCTGTGTCTCGGCTCCAGATGGTCCAAAATGTGGTTGCTAGACTTTTAACTAACACATGTTGTAGGTCACGCATTACCACAGTGTTGGCTAATCTACAATTGTTACCAGTTGAATGTAGAATTAAAGCGCTTTATGTACCACCTATCCATCCATCCATTTTCTGTAACCGCTTATCTTCAATAGGGTCACAGGGGCTAATCCCACCTGACATAGGGCAAGCCGGAGTACCTGGAGAGAATCCACGCATACAGGGGGAGAACATGCACACAGGAAGGCCACAGCCAAGGTTCGAATCAGGAACCTTCTTGCTGTGAGGCGACGGTGCTGGGCCCACTTATATATTTCGGAATTACTGTGTCCCTCATGAACTCGGTGAGACCTCTGAGGTCTACTGACCAAGGCCTTCTGGTGGCCCCAAAATCTAGACTTGAAACCAAAGGAAACCACCCTCTGCAACCACTTTCTGCATACTATAAAAGCTGCAAAGTGAGTTGATCGTTTTAAGAAGCTTTCTAATGCTTGCGTTGTACAGCACCTTGGAACTCTGGTCTGAAAGGCGCTTTATAAATAAAGTTTACTTACTTTGAAAGCATATGAACAGTGATTCAAAGCTGATACACAAAGAGCAGTTAGATTTCAGCTTTAAACAAGCCTCTTTTTCCACATTTGTGTTCCATTAAAGGGAGGGGGAAAAAAAACACTGATTTAGGATCAGTTGCAGTCTTTAAGCGATGGTATCCCATAGCAAAGTGTGTTTAGGTCAGTGAATATATACAGGTACATACTGTATGGAAATTGAAACAATATTTACTTTATGGTTACATAAGTTGCATTTGGTCTGACCGAGTTAGAGTGTACTGTAATAAAATCAGTAGAGAAAAAAATGTAGTCACTCACTCACAAATTATGGAAGTTGCACAACTATGAGCCAGTTTTGTCCTTTCCGGCGTGCAGAATCATGCAGAAAAGGACAATCTGTCCAACGTCTCCTTCTGAGAATCACAATCTGACACACATGTGATATTTATGTCAGCATATTGCCGTTGATCATTTATCTTATTTCTCAAAAGGAACCAAAAAATGTGAAACTTGGCCGAGCGTTACTGTCAAAACAACTTTGGTGTTGACTTCCACACTCGACAGTTACACAATACTCCAACAATGCGCATTGTTTGCGAGCCCTTGCTGAGTTTTTTTATGCACTCTGTGGAAGTATTTTATCATGTTTTTATCTCTTGTGGATACAATGATTATTACATTTTTAAGATTATAAAACCACTTGCAAAAGACAGATGTTTTTGACTTGGGTTCAGGGACATCTACTGACTGTATTTCTGAAATCATAAAATGAATTTAAGTTTTATTGATGTGGTTAAATTTGAAGCCATAAATTATTCCCTTTTTTCTGGCTGTGGGAGGGCACATTATCCAGGATTTGAAAATTAGCACAACATCACTAATATGCAGGTATCAACTTTCACTGCATATTGTTTTTTGTGTCTGCCTTTGCATTTAATGAGGCCTTCCTGGCTCTGTCGCAAGAATGAGCAACCCCCCTCCCAATCACTGGCAGGCACATCTAAAGCCTCGGGCGAACTTCAAACATTTTAAAGACAGATTAATATGAAGGGCCTGCAGCAATAATGAGGCCCGACCTTGAAGATTTAGAATCTTGCATAATGGTTACATAAGCTGCAAAAGCAAAGAAAATCAGGTATTGTATCAACACCACAGTTGATAGTAGAAAGATAAGTTGAGGTAATGCATGAGGGATTGTGTGTGGTAATCTGTGCATGGCAGGCTGACCACGGATCACATCCAAAATTCTGTCAGGCTATTTCTCCGTCAGCTGTCATTGGCAGGCTGGGTTCATGTCAGAGATATTATACTCCTGTTTGCAGTGCTGAACTTCATGCATAATAACCTCAAGTATTTGTGTTGGAGAACAAACTTGAGACATTTGAGGTCTGTGCACAGGCCACTAACATTTTCCCCAAATCTGTCCAAAATTATAACTCTATTTTATGCCTCTTAGAAGTTGTCATTCAACTTTCCAACTGTAAATATGATATATTTGTCATGCTGTTTGGATTTGTTGTGTCTGCGTTGGATCTCTTCTTGCTACACCACGCCATTCTTTCTGCATACCTGTGAATTGTGGCAAAAGATCAGCTCACAAATCAGCTCATGTTTCATTAAATGACACTGTCTAGACAACTGACACATCTCATCCTATTGATTCACATGCTGGCCACAAAAGACATGCCGATTCCTCTGTTCCCTGTAAACTGTCCAACAAGAGTAAACCACGGTGAGTTAGAGGAGAGAACAGCTGTGTTTAACATGCTAGTAATTGGTGCTCACGCTACTTTGCCTCGCAAACCACTGATTTGCTTGCAAGGCGTGTTGGGAAATCTTCAAATTGCTTGGGATGGTCCAGGAGACAGACCACAAATAATGGATAAATACCTCTCCACATCCTGCTTTATCTCCTCTTAGCATCTGCTTTTCAAAAATCCACATTTTTGTCCCACCCAGTTTTGTTTTAATTCAATTCAGTTTTATTTACATGGCGCCAACTCATGACAGATGTTATCTCAGGACACTTTTCATATATAGACTCAGAGTGTACGCTTTACAGTGTGATTTACAGAGACGCAACAATTCCTACCATGAGCAAACACCAATTTCAGTTTGATATACTCGCTGAAATCTCTAAGAAACTAAGAAAGAAAGCGTTCTCCATAACTGCCTCCATAATCAAGATGGGTCAAGCTCTGAGTTGATAAAAATGTTGATACACTCATCGAGGTCAATCCAATTATTTAAGCCAACGCGTGTAATACACCTGCCAGTCCGCCGTGTACTTTTCCCGCCTAGGCATGGCGAACGCAATACTGACACGGTATCCTAGTGCAGTTAAAGGTCCAGTGTGTAGAATTTAGTTGCATCTAGTGGTCTAGTTGCTGCATTGCAATCTCCTCACATCACCCTCACCTTTCTAGTGTAAAGGAGAAACAGCACTATAAGGGCCCTGTCTAGAGTCAGAATTGAATTTGTCTGTTCTGGGCTACTGTAGAAACAAGGTGTTTCAACATGGCGGCCTCCATGAAAGAGGACCCACTGCCACTGTGGATATAACAGGAGAATTTTTAAGTAACAAAAATAAAAAGATTCTTATTTTCAGGTGATCATACATGCATGAAAACATTGTTATGAATATTATATTCGATGTCTTCCTTATTCTGAAAATAAAGGCCCCAAATCTTACACATTGGACCTTTAAGGTAGTGTCAGTAACTATGCAGCTGGTTAGATTTTCAAAATAAAACTTGCAGGTTGACGAGTTGATGGATGCTGTACCTCCCTGGACACCTAATCATCTCTGCCATCCAAATATGGCATCCTGACCTCGAAGAACCTGCTGTTCCACATTTTTAATAAAATGTTTTCGCTTAATCTGGTTTCCTGGCTTCTGCAGCCTCAAGTCAAGTGAAGTGTATTTATATAGCCAAATATCCACATCTACCTCCGTTGTTCTCCAGCATTTCATCTCCCTTCTTTTGTCCTACACACACACACGAACAAAGACGTATCCAAGCCTTATTCAGCCGTACACAAGTCGGTAAATTCTTCTCCTTCTCCCTCTCCAACCAGACTAGCTAGCTGAGCTAATGAAGCTGGTTAATCATTACTAATCCCGTATGGAGACTAGAGCTCTTTTAAGTGATTGGTGAGTGTGTATGTGCAGTACAAGGTGGTGTGGTGGATCATGTGTGTTTCAGCATAAATAAGCGGAAAAAATGTGTTGCCTGCTCCACTTGAACTGAGACAAACTGATTGCAGCCTGATGGCAGCACCGGAGGCCGAGACGGTCTGAGCAATCAGGACTCGACCTGCATGCATGTGTGTGTGATTATGTCCGTTCCTCCAGCCCTTCTACATGTGTTATGGAGTGATTTAAAACACGAATTAAGGTCAGCACTCAGCAGTAGTCTAACCACTGCCAAACAGAACTGAGCAGATGACAATTGCAGTCTTTCAACCACCAGAGGTGAGCATTAATTTAGTCAACAGACACTTACTGTGCATGAGGAATGGAAATGGATTATTTGCCAGGAAAAAACAAGAACCTGGGTGTTTTTGTTTAGATTTTTTCCATTTGTAGAGATGATGACTGTAGATGGGTTTATTCATCTTTTTCTTCGTGAAAAATGGCTTTCTGTAAAAGGCAGTAGCTTCAGTCAGTCACGAAATAAAATGACTGAAACTGCAACTCATCATGTCGTGGTGTAATGACTGCAGATCACGCATTCATTTTTCTCTCTGTGTCCGCATGCGAGATCAAATTCCAAAACTGATTGGATGGAGAGATTCATGCCTCCCCGCCCTCACCTCTTTCCAGATCCCACCATCCGTCACAAGTCCACTGACAAAAACACAATCCCTTGATGGCTTCCCAACTGTGTGTAGTTACTGTGCTTGCTTAGGTGTGGTTCCTACATACTGTGACTGTTACCAAACATTAAAAGAATCATAAAACTCAGACAAATTCAGATTTTGGGTCCAGATATACAGCATCTGTGTCCTGGTAGATAGATCTTGCAGATTTTTTGCTCCACAAAATGTCAGTAAAATTGTAAAAAATGACCATCCTAAGTGTCAAAATAGTGTATTTTAACATATTCAAATTGCGTCCCATGTCTGACTAATTTTCCAAAATCCAAAACAGCTTAGTTAACTTCATAAAACACACACACACACAAAAAAAAAAAAACAGTAAATATTCACATTTGAGAAGCTGGAAAAAGTGACTTTGGGGAAGTTTTTGCTTCGTTTCAGCTCTTACATTTCCCTGGTCTCACAGCCTTGTGGTACACCTCTTTTAATATTTTCTTTCCCTGCAGAAAATGTTCAATTACAACTTCCTCATTCACATTTCATACGATCTTATCTCAGTTTATGTGCATATCTCAGACTGGGACGTTTGCTAAATCAATTATCTCTATGTAGTTTGCCTTTTACCCAAGTGAATACCAAAACCATGTCTGCACTCGTGTGGAAATAGTAAAATAACAGTTTTCATCCGCTCCCAGTGAGATAAAGTCCAATTGGATATAGTAAGTATACAGTTATGGAATAGAGTTACTGAATTCGATGTGACTCCATTAACACAGATAGACATTCAATACATGTATACCACAGTGTGTGTGTGTGTGCGTGTGTGTGTGTGTGCGTGCACTTTATCTGTCAATCAGTCAAAATGGTTGTGTAAGTAGCCCCGTGGGTATTACTTTCCCATCGAACATTTTTCAGCGGTCCGAGCGCTCTACTATGGCAGCACCGTGAGAACGGGACACACACACACACACTCGTGTACGGGCTACACAGAAACAACTCCCAGAGAAATATTGTGCCACTCCATCAATCCTGGAATGTTAAATAGATAGACTCAGAGATTAGAACTGGCATCTGTGCCAAAAAGCCATAACGCATCGGGCCTCAGATGTAGGTGGGAACGCGACTTATGCAGCCCAGACTTGCCTTCTCTTATTCGCCACAACTGTGAAGATCGAAATCCAACATACCAGGATACTTTTGCTGTCACGGTTCCTAAGTTTCCACTTCATACCAATAACACCACAACACCTTACAAGACGGCAAGAACTTTTCGACAATCAAATGTCAAAATATTTCACTAACAAGCAAAGATGTACATGGATGCACAGCAACCATCCCAGGGAGACAACTTTGTCCCATTACTTCCTGCTGTCCAAACAGACACATGACAGCTATGACGCTGGAAAAAAATCCAGGAAGCCTTTTTTTTTTTTGCTTGTCCTGTGTTTATTAAGAATTTCTGCATTAATCTGTCGTTTTTGTAACAGCTGCTGTCTTAACACATTTTCATAACCTTGAAAGCTTGACCTTTTTTTCCTTTTTTTTCCACCTGCTTGTCGAATTTCACGACAAACCTAATTTCACACAGTCTGGCTGTAGACGTTACAGCTGAAGGGCGGTTTTGCAACCTCCTCCTTACCCAAGAAGATTTCTTCACTGGAAACGTCCATGCAAATAAACTTGCCATGTAGGACGTGTTGGCTTTTTTTTTTTTTTCAGGAAGTGGGGTTACAACTGTCATTTAAGATAAGACTGACTTCTGAACCATTAGCACATCCTTAAAATGTAGTTTGTATGGATGGATTCTTGTGTTTCCTCACGGACTTTTCTTCTTCTTTTCTGCATCTATGTAGAGTGCAAGTGCATTTACTCAACAAATCGCTCTTTATTTTTATGGCTATAAGCGTATTTAAGATTATACGTTGATCCTATTAGGGAACAGTTAGTTTATTTTTCGCACTAGTGGTGAGAACATGAGCCGACAAAAGTATAGCACATTCCCTTGGTTTTTCCCCTCTCCGTGCTTCTTCCACCATATCCATTTAACACAGCGGGATCAGAGTAAAGTCTTCATAAGACTCTTTATTTTCCACGTGGGTACCGGATCCCCCCCTCCCAGTTAATCCTGCGAGGTAGTTAAAGAGTTGGGGGGATTACAACCTGCTGGTCTGCTCCTCAGAATCCGGATGATGTTGATGATGAAGATGACAGAGTTAAAGCAGGGCTGCGGTCACTTTATGAGACACATGGCAGCGCTTTACATGCAACGTGCGCGCACGAACCACACATGCAGGCCGCACATATGTTCGGATGATCGCTACACTTGAAAAACAGACATGTGCAAGGAAAATCTCGCCTTCATAGAGTCTGGAAAGAAGCATGAGCTGCTAGAGATCAAAAAGCAATCATGTACAGAATGTAGAAGACTTTAAAAATCCTGCGACTTCACTCTGAAGCTATAAAAGATGTTAAAATAGTTGTGTCTTGTGAGTTTAACAACGATCCCTTCACTGTGTTTGGTCAAAGATGCCCTTCAGGAAAGGGCTGTTCAGTCTGGATCCCTGTATTTACCACATGACATTATGATCAATGCGTTCCACTTTATTTTTGACCCCAAACAAGCTAAGGGCCCTTTTTCCAACCCCAGGGCTCGTCCTGCAGGAGGAGGTGGAGTCTGGACTGAGTCAACTTCCGATGGAGATTGAGAGCCTTCCATGACTGGACTGGAATGTATGACCAAGGCAGAGACACGGCAGATTTTAGCCCCTGGGGCTAAAGATGGCTGAACCACTAGCACTTCATACACATCATGGCCAAAGACTTCTGTCACGTAGATTTCACCTTTCTGTCTGTCTGTAATGCAACTATGTCATTTATTTTCTTAACCTACTTTGAGGGACTTTCCATCTTCATCATGTTCAAACTTTACTTTGTTGACCAGACAATTTTTGCGGGCAATATTCTCAACACAAGACGTCTGGTTTGTGTACTAGTGGTCAGCTTTTTGTTGCACTGGGACATTAAATCCAGGTATCCACCCTTTTTTAAAAAGAAATCTGGGGATTTTTCTTAAAACCTGCAAAACAATGAGCCTCAAGTAAATTAGAACCAATATGACCATAAACTGACTACTCTCAGCTGTGTTTGATCACCATGTAAACCATACAAAAAAAAAAACAATGAACCACTGCGTATAAAAGAAAACACTTCAAAAGTAATTAAATCAACATTTAAAACCATCATTCTCGTTTCAGTCCAGGAAGTTTTAGCCAAATGTAACTTCCTGGAGACCCACGCCACACCCGTCACTGCCCAGAGCTGCTTTGTTCTCTCCGGACAGTGGATGTGACACTGCATGTGTGTGTAAGCATGCGTGTGTTCGTGCACGTGTAACACAGGTCAGAGTCGGGTCAGCTGGTCTATTATTGATTTCCTAGCGGAAAGAGAATGAGCACAGTGCTCCAGTCCTGCCCAACACACCAACCAACCTTCAACTGACTGAAAAATGTGTATGTGTGAGTGTGTGGGGCACTAAATAAACCTATAAAGTGTTAACAATAATGACTAGGTGTAGAACACTTTAAAGGCTGATGTGTGCTAATGGGGTGTTTAATTAACATGGTTATCACCTTTCCCACTGGCGCTGATCTGTGAGAGCAATCAGAACTCAAACAGTCTGTTTTCTCACTCGGCCTGTTAAGTGTAAGTTTGAACACCGGTGAGAGTTGGGAGACTAAACTAAACAAAGCAATGCACCACAAGGTTTAAGTAAGGTCCAACGCTGAAACACACTGACGACAAAATCATCTGAAATTTGATTTCCTGACGCTTGAGTGAAATATTTTCCACAAAGTGCGACTGTTTGTAATAGTTCATTATTTATTTGCACATATATATATTTCATTTTCTAAATTCCTGTTAATTCCCATGTAAAGTTTCCAACTTTGAGAATTTTGCAACCCTACTCCCGACAAATGCTAATATTGTAAGTGAAACAGTCCCATTAGCACATTAGCAGTATAATTAGCAAAATTATGGAAAACATGACAAATGATGGTTTCTGTTTATCAGTCATTCCAGCTGCTCTCTGTTGAGCTGCTAAATTAACACTTATTACCCCTGTTACTGAATTAGCCAATAGGGTGCAGCGGCTTCATTCTTGCTTCACCCATTAGTAGAACAGGTTGTGCTGAACATGGATTATGTAATAGGTTAACATAATACATTTGACTTTACTGTCGTTCTGTTATCATGCAGAATGAAGTGATGGTGACGTCTCTAGTGAAAACAGGATGCATTGTTTTGAAGGATGTGGTAAAATGCAACTTTATGCTCCACACGAGGTGCACTCGAGTCATTTCTTGATCAATTATTCCTTTTTTCCTTCAGTCAATTTTGCAAGAAAAATTTGAATCTGAATCTCAAGACAAAACTCAAGACTCTACCCTGCTCTCACAAAATTTAATAAGACATTCGTGATAAACACAAAAGAGAAGACATCCCCAGCTGCATTTGCAGACCCCACCTTCCCCGACTAATAATTTTTGTAGTATTTATAAGCAGGAATGGAATATTATATTCGTTAGTTTGTTTCCATCACTGTATAATAACCTCTGCATAAGAATCGTTTGTGTTTTTGTTTTAAAATGAGCCCTCATAACTTGGTGAAATTTGGTGAAATTTTAAGGCCCATGGTAAAGGAAGAGGAAGAGGTCTGAACTGGAAGGGATTTTGCAACTTTGCAAGATTTTTGGATTTTTTTTTTTTTTTTTAGCAAGTTGCTGTTCACTTGAGCTACTGCACTAACTTGTATTAAAAAAAGATCTGGCATGGAGGAGAGTGAAATTTACACAAAACATCTCAGTACTCTCCAGGGATTACTTTCACTGTCTTCACTGTGAAAAGTCTGACTTTGAACAATGCTACTTGTAGATGCCAACTATCAGTCAACACAGAGTTTATGAGTTACCGTGGAACGGCTGTGGTGAACTATTTACTAAGGACACAGATGATTTCCTGCTCTCTTGCACCTGTCTGAAATAAATAGAGCCTTATGATCACTGCATTAACTTAGATAAAACTAAAAACACATTTTTCAAAATAAAAGTCAAATTTTTGACATGGGTACTGACACAAATAAAAGGTTCCTGGAGCTCCTGACTTTGTTTCCTCATGCAGCTGCAACTTTGACCTTGACAGTCTGTTCAAGATTGTGAGGAGATTAAGAAGAAACCAAAAACCTCCCTTCACCTTTTAAAAACCAGTTTTTTTCAGCTCTTCACTTGACCACAAACATGAGTATTTGGTTTGTCTTGAAATCCACCACATTCAGGGACAGACAATAGCTGTGTCTTACATGGATGATAGAATTTTTCGAATGCGAAAAAAAGGAAAGAGTGCGCGCCCTTCGGTTCGGCCAGGTTTATCTAGACGTTTCTCTGAATCCAATAGAAATGCAGCTTTCATTCTTGGCCTAATAACCAATCAGAAGTAGGGCGGGGCGGGACCTAGGCTAGGTGTTGACACTCAGGCGCTTCACGTGTCGTTGACAAGTCGAAAGTGAGCTTCATTAGCCTGCAGTAACAAGTATTGTAGCCTAACCCACAGGATGGACCACAGGTTCATGAAGCCTGGGTGTCAAAAATAAATTAAGCTGGGCGTGGATGCAGGAAGTTGGAAGCGATTGCAAGCCCTTTGGGAGCTGGTGCCAAAAGCTTCGGGAGGCAGGTGCGTGCAAAGCGTGTCATGTATGGATCTAGTGGCAAAAAAGTGCTGCCACCTACTGACTTGTCTTTGCATTGCTGTAGTCAGATATACAGACTCAGGATTTTTTTTTCCACGATCAGCCCTGGTCTTACAGTTCTTTTTAGCATTTAAAGAAGAGTTCATGACCCATCTGCCAATTCCAATACCGTCAAACTGTGCAAAAGTACACAATATATTGAGCAACGCCGGTCTGACCGCAGCTGCCTAAGTGAGGGAAGATGCAGCCTTGCAGGAGTCAGACACTGCAAACACAAACATTGCTTTTGATGGACAGAATGATTCATCCACTCATCATTAGTCGGCGCATGCAGGTCCTCACTCATCTATCCATGGTCAATGTGTACACACACATGCAGGGATGTTTCCTGTTTACATACTCTCATCATTTGACTATAAACAACCAGCGCACGTGGTAATAACGCAACCTGAGGATTCCCCATAGGTTCAGCTTTTTCATTCAGTTTTCCTTCATCGTTTTTTATGCCAATTTCTGGGAAATTACAGTACCAGCACCTGCTTGTTTCACAGCTCTGGGGAAAAGTGCAGGGAAAAACAGACTTTTTATATAAAAAAAAAATGACAAATGAATGTGAATTTACAATATTTTGGCGGGTGTCGCTGTACATATTAAGCCCTCTGCTACTTCCAAAAGGAACTGACAGAATATGAATAAATCTGCATTTACATCAGGACGTACATTGATGTAAATGATAAAAATAGCCACTTATTTCCTGTTACCAGTACTGCTTTCATGAAATCTAATTTCAGCTACACTCCCAGAGAGAAAGTAGGCAGAACATAGAGAGAGGAGGAGTGGAAGAATATTAATAGTTTCTAATAGACTGGAAGGTAAACAGTGAGTGTGCTACGACTAAATGGGTGTGTGTCGTCCTGCGTGCACCACCACAACAGGCTTGTTGGTCCTCACATTCCAGGAGCAGCCTTGAGAGCAGCTAATCCAGTATTAATCAAAGGCCCCTTGAACTCCTGGGTCACACTTCTGCACACATGCTCACAAGTTGTAAGTTAACTGCATGGGCACACACAAATGTGTGCAAACCAAGGGTATGAATGCATACGGCCTGTGCATGCACCAAATGTGTGTGTTATTCCTGTCACATTTTTTATTCCTGGCAAATTTGACTTCCACTTTTACGTCTGTCATCATTTGTCTCTATCTGTCTGGCCTTGATTCTATCAGTCCATCTGTCTTTCAGAGTTTTCTTCTGCTCTCCGTGCTTTGCAAGCAAAATCACTAATGATCAATGATGCGGGCACCTTCGGCTGGTCACGAACACATGCGCACCGCCGACTATCAGCTAATCTCATCTATCAGCTATCGCCTGACTGAGAATGATGCATCTTATTTTTAACGCTGCATATGCTACTTTTCACCTCGCGGCTGTTTGTTCATGCTCATTTGTAACAACAACTTGACGAGCTGCCTTGAAAACCTTGAAACAGCATTCTCTTCTGACGTTTGGTGTCCAGGTGCCATTTTTTTTTCAACCCGTTCCATCCAAAACTTATCTTTATCAGGGAGATTTGCTCGTCATGAATCATACAAATCACTCAGGGGATCCAAATTACACAAACCAAGCTACCCGTTTTGGTCACGTTGTTCTTGGTGGTTTCGTCCAGTTCCCTCAAGGGAAGAGCTGCGCTGTGGTGGGTATTACATCAACAAAAACAGCAAGATAAGACGGTATACAGTATCATAGTGAAAAGGTGTGTGCATGCTTCTGAGGTTGTTTGCACAGCTTTTAAAGGGATTAGCATGTTTTCTTTCTTAAATAGTGCAGAAAGCATTCAGATAAACGCAACTTTTTTAAGCGTGGAAGCTGTTGTTTTTGTAGAAATACAGAGAAAGAAAGAGAGATGAGAAAGTAACCCTAAAAGAGAAGTGGAAGTGAGAGACTGAAGCCTGTGGAACAGCAGCTAATCCAGATGTGACGTCAGGATTTTGGCTCTAATCACTTGATGTGCTCATGAACTGGATTTCTATCATGTGTATAATAATTAGATCATTTTCCATCAATCCGCTGTTTGTCTGTCCCGTGAATTATCTGTTATTTGAGACAAAGAAATCCACTGTGACGTCTTACAGTTCGCGGCACAGACTGATACACGAGCGCGCAAACACACATGTGCCTTGTTAGAGAGGACACACTATTGCCCCATGCCCTCTGACCTTCAGAGACACATCGAAGCAGCAGAACAGATGACACGATGCTTGACATTTTTGACCTTTTTGTCAAGCTTTCCTGAACATTCCTAACCCTGAGTAAGAGGGTGGGTTTTTTTTTTCTCTCCTGTGTAATGCAAATGCGCTGTTCTTGATACAAAAATGTTCAAGGCTGTGAAATGTGTTCTGCTGAGATTTAAAAGCTTTTGGCTAGTTTTGACGTAGCCGCGCTGCTAAGGTCAACCCACGGAGCAACAGCTGTCTGAGGCGTTGAAAATATGAGCGGAGATTTCTCCACCGTACAGCACAATCTGTTCTCATTATTTAGCATCTAGTTCTGCTTTGTGTGCATGATTGTGTGTATGTGTGCATCCATGTGTGGCTCTGCAGGTTGAGTAGAACATTGGTGTGTGTGTGTGTGTAGTGAAATATCAAACTTTAAATACCCAGTATGGGAAATTATTAGTTCTGTCTTGTGGGATCAACACAGACAGTTCAATAAAGATCAAGACAATTTGTTTTGCTGCACAGGCAAATCGGGAAGAACATTCTGTTATGGTCCTTTAAGATTCCCAAACTATGATGTCATGCTTCTGCACTTTACACAGCAACATGCTGATTGACATCACCCCCTCATGGCTTTTATGCAAACAGCCAGGAAACATGCCTAACCTTTTCTTGAACCTGCTTACCAACTCCCCTTTCTTTCCCAGATGAAAGAAACACCTCCAAGTGAAGTAATAAAGAAACCAGGGCAGGAGCACCAGCTGTAAATCAAACTCCTTTTAAAACATCTAGAGGGCATATTTTAGTTCAGGCCCAGAAAAAGACTCCTGGTTGCACATCTTTAGCGCTCAACAGTGGATCAGATCTTGCCAGAAGTTTCTCTTCTGCGTTTCCTCCGCTGTGTTTTCCCCCCTTCAGCCTTCGACCATCTCCATAAAAAGACAAGTCTTTGGGAGGGCGGACTTCTCTTTCGCTGTTGATAATAAAACAAGTGCCTTTCCCTGACAGGGTCTAGAAAGAAAAACGAGGGACAGACAGTGTTGTCATGACGAGCCAGAAGTGACGGCCATGGAACGCCAAAGGGCAGTTTTGGACTTTGTGGTTTTCCCTTTTTTCTGCCAGTGCTGCACATGCTCCACCAGATCCTTTCGAGTGCCAAGTTAATGAATGTAGAGGAATGTGTGTCATAACACATGACATACATGATAAGAGGTCAACAAGCCCTGAGCAAGAGACAGCTGACCTGAAAGCAGAATATTGCTCAGTCAGAAAAAAGGAACATTTGTACCCAAAATTGGGCTGACAGGCAACCAAAAATTTAGAAATTCATTCAGTATCTGTGCGCATTCCTCATAGCTGCACTGCGAACAAAATGTCCACTCCTTCTGGGTCAGAGTGTGCTTAGGAAAACTTGCAATCAATGTAAATAAATGTGCCGTGCTGATGACTAAGAAGCCACATGGATGGTTGATGCCGTGCACCCACACCGAACACACACACAAACGAAGAAAATCTGTTCATTACAGTCCCTAGAGCACCAAGGATGAGCATTCTCTCCTGCATAACACTTCATATTAAAAAGGATTCAGCTGTTCTGTATAACTTGTAAAACACATCCTTCAGTTTGCCATATGACCGAAGGCTTTGTGGTGTTTTCTGCCAGAGCTGTTTGTACTGGGGAGTGGCACAGGAGTAAAACAAACACCCCTACCGCAACAGAACAAGGTCACACATCAGCAGGTAAAGAGGAGGCAGCATGTTAGAAAATGTTCTCAGCATTAGACGGTTGAAGGAGGGGGAGGAAAAATAAGACATTTGATGTTGGGAGCAACAGAAAAGTCAAATGTCAGGAGAGACGGCTAAGAGGGAAACAAGTGGAGACAAAAAGGGGGGCAGGGGCACGGAGAGGTGGCTTGTCTAAACAAGTAGCTGCACTCTGACAAGGGTGGCTTGAGGAAGACAGCATTTTCTGTTTGCTCAGCGATGACAGGCAGACTCAAACAGACAAAGAGAGACAGTCGAAGATGAAACAAACAATAGCCAAGGAGAGTGATCAATCATTTAATCAATACTCCCTTTGTGTTGCTCTCTGTCTGCCGTTTTACCCCTCAGTGTCGACCACAGCAAGGGCACATCTATTGAACCAGTATGGTGTGAGCTGATTAAAAAGTCAATCGCAGATCATTTTTTTCACACTCAAATCCTCTTCAGAGTGACTCTGTGGTCATTTCAACTGCAAAAAGGACACAGCATTAGATTCTCAAATAAACCCTGCATTTGACTGGCAGGCTACTTTAAGTTGTAAAACACAAAACAGGGCTTCAAGACAAAGACAATCATTATTCGACTGTTGGCGAAGGCCTCTGAGTTAGCTGGCTCGCGTCCAAGATTAGCTCACTCACATCAAACTTGTGTATTCGAAAACGTCCTTGTTCATTCATTCCTCTGGTGTCGTTATGTGACAGCCAGACAGAAGATTACTCCACAGTGCACATGACCTACGACTCAGGCAATAACACTAATCAGCGAGTAAAGACCATTGTTGTAATGATTATACAGTTCTTACTGGTGCAGATCAGGTTGTTTGATATATTCGGTTTCATCTAGACTGAAGTCCTCCAGAAACAACACAGCACATACTTGTGCGGGATAAATCCTGCAGAAACAGGTTAAGTAAACCACCTTGTTTAAAGTGTCCGATGTGATTAGTGACTGTTTAGATCAACTGACTATCTCATGATGTCTTGTACATGACTTACATTTCCTGAATGAATTAATGCGATGACGCATAATTTGTTCAGCCGCTAAATAAATGAGTTAATGGCTCATCTACTAAGCTAAATCAATCTACCAGGCTGAACAAACAGTCTAGTTGTTGAAATGATACAAGATTGGTTAATTTGTTCAATTGGTTCAATTACATGTTGCCATGAGCGGTACACTAGTCTGCATGATGTGCCGTATGGAGATTCAAAGTCAGATAGCTTGGCTCTATTTGTGGTGATAAAATACATAGCCATCAAGTTTTGTACAGAAATGCATGGTCTCCAGAGGATTAATCCTCCTAACTTTGGTGATCTCCTGTCTTCTAATCTAGAACCACAATGAGTTTAGCTCTTGTGCTTTTCAGTGTCTCAACACCTCTGCTGTGGACTGTCTGAATCTTTTGCAGACATTCATGGTTCCCAGATGATGCATCCTGATGACTTTGACATTCATAAAGTATGACCATAAGGTTACTTTGTAGTACTGTGCAGTACTTCATATTAATGCTAGGCCTTTAGTGCTAATTAGCAAATATTAGCATGCTAACACACTAAAATAAGACAGTGAACATCTTAACCATTATGCCTACTAAAAATCGGCATGTTAGCATTGCCATCCTGAGCAGATTAGCATGCTGAAGTTGGCATTTAGCTCAAAGCACCACTACATTATATACATCAGTAAACCTACGCTTTCTGTTCATAACAGTGTCGCTGCACTGAGCTTAACTGTCTTTACTTGACTCTGTTGTTACGCTGTGCTGTAAGAAACAACTATTTTCAATCATTTTCACTATCCTGATTCAATCCATCCAAAAAAAATGCAAAAAAACTCAACTGTTCAGGAACAACTTTGGCATTTCTGTGCATTCCTTAATAGACAACTGGACAACAATGGTGGCTGGTGGACTTGTTGCAAATAAAATAGCAGAGTTTGATTCTTACTATTGTTAAGATCCAACTAATGTGAATATGAAGCCAAGTCAGCCTGGTGTTTTTACTAGTTTTTTTTCTTTAAACCTTTTTATTGGGAACAATTTGTTCTCCTTGACATTTTTATCGCCTTCCCATGTGATGAATCTTGCTTGTTGACTGCAAAAGTTGCCTGTGCATCATTCTTCTAATCATCCTTGTAATACCTTCTAAACCTGCAGTCTGCGATATTGGAAAACAAATTCCTTCAAAGACGGGAGCTGAGAGCTCAATCCAGACTGTTATATGTTATCCCTGATGGTATTCCATTAGTACAATGGCATGACGCCACAAGAAGAGTGCATCACACGTCACTACAAGTGGAACAAATGCATGTCTGCCTCGTGGGGGGATTAAACGTTTACGCACTGGCAACTGTGATTACACATCTTTTGCACTTGTGTTCTGGCTCTGAGTCTCTCTGTCTACGTGTGTGTGTATGTGTGTGTGTCTCCAGTCTGGTAACCTAGAATCTGAAATATTTATCTGCCCTGGCAGGAATGACGAAGGCCCGCATTTGTATATCATCAGTGGATGAAGAGCAGCTCTAAGGGGCATAATCCTCCATAACACAGATGCATTTTGATTTGGAACTTCTTCTTTGTCCTATTTTAACTGCATTCTTGCACCATGTTCAACTCAGTGTTGAGGATTTATGAGACAGCAATGAGCAGCCTGGATGAAAGTCCATTAGTATTTGATTATGATGTCAGGACACAACTCTTATGCCTTTACCTGCTGCTTTGTGCAATAAAGGTGCTGTTTAAGGTTTCCTGAGGAAAGACTTTGTATATTTCCAATCAGTAGATGCTGTCTGAATGAATTTATCACCATATAAAGCCTCCAGAAATTCTATTACCATCCTTGACTTCTGTTAAGACACATTTTCCAATACAAACTATATTTTATTTTATGGCTCTGTGAAGTCACAGTGCACACTCCAGACTGCTGATTTTTTTTTTACTGCCTTCTCAGGAAACGTGGAGCATCAACAGAAACTTTGCAGACATGTTCGTGTGCCTTCTGCACTCCCACATACTCAGTGTGTCCTCATGTCCTCATGCGCAGGGTGAGCTGGGAAACCAAGTAACGATCCGATTAATCAAAGAGCTGTCACATTGTCTCAAGGCCAAAGAGGAAAAGATATTGAAAATGAAGAAAAGATTTCTTCAGATATCAAAACAAGCAACAGTGATACAGCTGCTGCATTTTTCTTTTTCTTTTTGTTTGAGGAGTAATTCCATCAAAGGTCACTGATCCTTTTGAGTTACAGCCAATCGACATATTGGCTTAAATGTTTAAAACAGTTCCTCTCTCTTAAATCCTAATACCAGACTGCTATACAAGAATTTTCTGATTTGTTATCCAAACAAGCACTTTGAGTCTAAATTCCTGCCACATTCACCAGAATGTTGACTAACCATTAACACCAACTTGGATGATCGATGTAGACTTAAAATTGATAAGTCATTTAATCAATAATTAATGCTATGAGGCTGCTACTAATGATTATTTCCATTATTGATTCACTAATTATTTTCTCTATGAAAAAATGTTAGAAAATAGTGAAAATGTCCATCACAGCTTACCAAAACTTCAAACAAATTTCGTGGAAGTACCCAAAAGATCAAATGTACTACAATAGAGGACTAAGAAAACCACCAATTATTCACATTTAACAAGCTTAAAATAGAGAATGTCTGTCATTATAAATGATACATTAACTAGCAAAATAATTTTAGAATTATTTACTATCCATCAACTAATTGATTAATCCACTAATTAATCCATCTTGCCAGGCTTCAAGCTACACACTTCTGTCCAAACCACAGTGGCTACGGACCAGTCGACATCCAATGAGGAAGTATCGGCACCCATTATGAATATTTCTGTCACCAGAAAGCAGTAATTATGCTTACTACACTTAAACTTATTTATCCATACATACATACATTTTCTGCTACTTGATGGATCTGGAGAACATTGGTAGCAAGCTAGGAAATGTAGCCCACATGCCCTTTTACTTAGTCACTTCCCCCTCTTCTTGGGGGATCTTGGAGTATTCCCAAACCAAATAGGATATATAATCCCTCTATTGTTTTCTTGGTCTGCCCAAGGTGTCCTCCAAACCGGACTTTACTGGAATACCTCCACAAGAGTGGCATCCAGCAGGAACCACAACCAACTGGATTCCAGTACCTCAAGTGACTCTACTCCCTCTGTGTTTGTCTGAGCTCTTCATCCTGAGCAAGCCTAGACATCCAGCAAAGGAATTTTCAGATGCTTATATTCTCAATTTCATTCTTTCAGATGCTACTTGAAAGTTCAATACCACAGGTGAGCGTTGAAAACTGGTAAATCGGCTGCAATTTTCAGCAGGATTGTCTTCAGCCGTGAGACTTACTTGAAAGATGCTCCAATCGTGCAGGATTTCTATATATTGTGGCTCTGAATAAATAAAGCTGCCTAGCTTTGCTCTTGAGTCCAATCAGATCACCCATTCCACAGGCCAAAAGTAGGATTTTCTATCATGTACTCACTGGTTCACAAAAGGAGGACAGAATTTGAGTAAACAAATCTCCAGAGAGATGACATGTGCTGTAGACGAGTAGTGCATCAAGAACAATTTGGCCGGTGCACTGAAGCCTCATCAGCATGTGCTGGATGAATTTTAGACACCATTCCTGTGAGCCATGTACCAATGGCTTTTGCACCACATAGCCACGCTACAAAGCACAAATCCAGACCGCAACGCGCTGCCAGCCGAGCCAAAGAAAATTGTATTGTTTTCCAATCAATGCTTGTAGCTTTATGAGGGCTTCCAGCCACAGAAACATTGCTCATAAAGGGGATACAGACCGCTGGAGCAGTCAGCAGAGGATTCCTCACCACTGGAGAGAAGGAGGAGGAGTGGAGGACAGATGGAAACAGGAGGGGACAGAGGAGAGAAAGTGGATGATAAAATACTAGCATGTGTGCATGCTTGAATCTGTGTCCACTGCACAGCTCGATTCCCACATGTGAATGAACCTGTTCTGCGGGCATCAAAACCTGGAAAGCTTTGTAATCTTTCTCAGAAATATGCCATAACAGACAAATATGAGCTCAGAAATGCTGACGGTTTCATTTTGAAGACGCAGTTCTCATCGGAGTCGTCACCGGTCCTCATGGCCTTGACCCATATCTGTGTGTTTTGCCCTCATCTGGCCACAGAGCTTTGAGGTGTAGAGTGTCAAACAAAACACCTGTGGCTCTCAAACAGAAGTCTGCAGCAGGTTTCTGTCTTATAGTGAGCTCGCTTTTGAAGCTAACAGTCTCCCGTTCGAAGCAGGAAACGTGTGGTCTTATGTGCTTACTTGTGTACGTGCACTATACACCACATGTCACTTAAAATGTCCCATCAGAGGAAGTTTTTGCATGTTAAGGCCCCATCTGCTCAGTTTCACATTTCTGTTTCAGTCACAGACATTTTTTTTTACCAGGAGGGACTTTTATTTTGTAAGAATCTTAAAGTCAAATTTATTTATTGCATGTCTTTAAATTCATTTTTTGGTTGTGACTGCCTGATGATACAGAAAATAATAGACAAAACAACCATGCAATGCCACCTTTCAAGCATAGCATCAGCTGTGCAGAGAGACACAGATTTCTAATTCTATATGCAAAACTGTCTTCATGCAGGAAATAAACATCTGTCTCATTCTGTTCCTCTCTCTCTCTCTCACACACACACACACACACTAGACGTGCACGCTCAACAGACAACAGAAGATGTAAGCCCTCAGACCTTATCAGCAAAGGGCTCAAGTCATTATAATTAATTTATGGCCAATAAACCAAGTACTTACAAGATAGGAATTCTGCCTGTCGAGGAACACGGAGTCTCCCATGGTTCCGAATAAGTATCCACATATAGTAAACACCCAAAAATGGAGATGCAACAAGTGATATCCAAAACAATTAGCCCTGGAAAAAAAGTGTGTGCGCGCGTCGAGCGTAGAAAGAAAAAAAAGTCTCCCTCCTCTACATTAAAGACAAACAGAGACCTTAGACTTCTTCTTCTTCTTTTTCTTTCTTACAGCAAGTCACCGCGCCGCCTGCTTTTAAGAGTTGATGTCTTTCCGCCAGTCAGAAGCGCGTGTCAGAAAACCATCTGTGCCAGACAGGACACCATAGTGCGTAATGCGTAACGGATCCATACTGCGCGCTCCGTGGACTCTGGTGAAGACAGATGCTGAACCAAGCGAGTAGAGGCACAGGGAGAGACATAGAGAGAGAGAGAGAGAGAGAGAGAGAGAGAGAGAGAGAGCAGTCAAGTCGGCTACAGTGCACGGCTTCCGGGATAGATTTTCAAAATATAGGCTGCCTTGGTTGGGAATATATTTCTACACAAATATCAGAAAGTAGGATAGCAACCTTGAGTATTACTTAGTAGTGGTGTTATTAACACATATATTCAGGCAAATGAGTTTTAGGGGTTGTAGGGGGTGTTTTCTTGCAAATTACTGTAGAAAAGTAACTAAAAAGTAACTAAAGGTACAACAACATAAACAAGAATAAGAAGGAGAAAGAGGAGAAGTAAAAGATGACTTTTGCTCTTAAAAGATGCTTACAAACATGTATAAACCACACACTCAGGTATGCATCCATATGCACGTTATGTTTTCTACTTTTCAGGCAGCATGAAATGTGGTCAACATTAGCCATGGCATATATTATATTCCGCTACGCCCAGCAAACCGGTTTGTTCACCTCAGCCGGATAAGACTTGACTCTGGGAGCTCCATATAGGGAGGTTTTAGTTTTTGGATAGTTTACAGTTGGAGGATTATAACTGTTTTTTTGTGGTAGCTGTGGAGGAAACAGTGTGGTGACATATTTGTCTTACTCTGCCAGTCATGATTTAAATAGAGTAAATCAATGACCAAACTCTGGGCTGATTCAGACACAAAATTCAAGTATAATCATAGTCCAGTCTTTTTTTATTTGAAAATTTTGAGTAATTGCGGCCATGCTCACGAGAAATGTCCAGAAAGTGCATAGTGGTCAAGCTGAAAACAAAGCCATTGATCTTAGCCTCTGGAAAGTTGATATTTTGGAGCTAAGAGGCTACTTCCAGCTGTGAAAAATAGCTAGCTGTAGGCCCAATTACTGTAGCAAATAAATCACAGCTGAGAGAATTCACTGGACGAACCACAGAAACCAAAACTGTGATCGCTCGCTTCAATTGTAAAAATCAGTGGTAATTTTTATTTATGAGCGTTCCCCTTTTCAAATATGCTCTTAAGGGCAACCATGAAAGGCCAGTCCACGACTGAAAGAAACAGGAGGTGGGGGCCAGAGGGGGAATCTTGCCTGGGTTTGTGTAATAATATTGGATACTACTTGGATAATACTGGATGTGGAACCAGCGTTGGGCAATCAGAGTCAAAAGACTCCACTTGCATCAAACCTCATAAAAACAGAAGTATGCAAAACAAATAGAGCACAACCCGGTTTTATCAAGGACATGGTGGCCAAACAATATGAGCTGGCCTCATACACCCACACACACACACACACACACACACACACACACACACACACACACGCTTAGTGAGAGTTAATGAAAACCATTTGCTTTGCTCTGCAGGGATGGCTTTATTGAGAAAGACACAAACTAGCCATATACTTTTCTCTAATTTTATATCCAGTATGTGTGAATGAGTTAATGAGTGAGACAAGACACTGAATTCCTGTCTGCTTATCAGATAGGTAGACATTTAAAGAATGCTGAGAGGTTAAGAGGAACCCTCACTTTACTCTGAAATCCTGGAGATAACAGATAAAGTGAGGACGACTGACTCAGCCATAAACCAAGTGCTGTACTGGACTGTGTAGAGTGTGTGTGTGTGTCTCACACAGTCATTGTCAATACCCTGCCGTGTTATAAAGTTACGGGTGACAGAAAACCTGTTCTGGCAGAGAATAGCTCTTTGATGGGCTGGCCGCTTATCAGATCTTGTCTAAATGAGGTTCGCTCAGACATTCGAGGTATTGTATGAAGGTGCTCGGTATAGAAAGAAAAAAATCATCTATGGCGTGAATGAAAATGGGACATTCATTGTGTTTGCCGGCTGACTCAAAGGCACAGGGGTGCAGCATGCAAAGCACAAGATGACACTCTCGTATCTCCATAGAAATCAGCTGAGTTACATTGTGTTTGGATTAGGGACACAAGAGTCGAATCAATCATTGTTTAAATACGCAACAACACAAACACACTAATCATCACTTTTAGTCACTTTTCTGTTATGTAATGCAATTCTGATGAATGAAAAACAACTAACTGACTAATAAAAGGTTCTGTCCAAAATCCTAAATATTTCCACAGAGCTAAAAGTTGAACCTGAGATTCTGATTACAGACCCATCAGATCCAGTCATGTTTGCATGCGTGCTTCATTAAATACCGCTACAGTAATCATGCACATCTAATGTAGCATGTGAAGCTTGAATTTATTGACTAAAAATGAATACGAGAACATCAGTTTCAATCCAACCAAACCCATTTCAAACCCAAAAGTGGATCACAGCCCAGTTTGAATAGTTTGACAAACAAACCTAAACTTAAGGTCTATTTACTGCCTTTTTTTTCTTGTGTGTTGAACCATACGAGATTTCATCATCAAGTTTTCATCATAGTTTGAGATGTGCGAGCGCAGTAGCTGTCTAACTCCTTATCAGTGTCGATATTAAACATAGAATGTTGATGAAGATAGTAGCTGTGTTTCCAATACAAGGGTGTTTCAAATTTTAATTTATACACACAAGATCAATATTTGGGTCATTTGAATTTTCAAGTTTGCTAATTGTCTCACCACATGAATGTCTTTGTTCAGAGTCTAACAAGAGAAACATGCAGAGAGAAAAAAATGAGTCCTGGAAAAATGACATGAAAACATGAAAATAGAGCTACATTCTTGGGGATGATGTGTAGACAGGAGGCGAAAGATGTTTTCCCTGAAAAGCACTGACTGAAGTTCAGTCCTAAGGTTAGAAGCTGTGTTTTATGGTCCTGTAGGAGGAGCCCATTGTCTCCTAAAATGGTGTTCCAATGGTTCCTGTGGGTGATGGGAGGGAGGCCTGGAAGAGAGGGAGTACGGGAAGAGAAAGAAGAGGAAAAAGAGACATTAATGCGTGGATGTGCAGTTTTTACGTGCATGTTGCAGCTGGCAGGAAATCAGCCGCGCGTTAGAACGCGATCAACTCGTTTGTGAAGGCCACCACAAAGCAGGGGTCTGAATCTGCACGTCCTTTCAGCAGGCCATCACTTCTCATATCATGTTGAAATTGTTAAAACGATGCTGAAATGAGGCTGTGTATGATCATACATCAGTTTCAAAGATCACTCAGGATTTTCCACTGTTGAGTTTGGCACGACCCGTTTGTGTTGATATATCACATCCCAGCTATTATGTGTCGATCTGGAGAAGAAGCAGCTTGGAATTCAGGCAACAGAAGTGACAGTGAGGAGTATTTACAGTGATTTACATCCGCATCATCATTTCTTTTTTTCTCCTAAATCACCTCTAATGCATCAATTCTGCATAAAAAATCAACACTATATGAATACTTGGACCCACACTGCTTAAATCACGTCCTATGAATGCACATCTTGAGTTTTTTAATATTACTTTACAGGGCAAATAATGAGGCCAGCCTATAATTCCAGTGCTGTATGGTGAAGGCGGGCTCCAAAACGCTAATGTTTACATCGTTCAGCCGGGAGGTGAGGCACCCTCCTTCCAAAAGTCCAAATGCCTGAGTTGTGAAATCACTCCATCGAGTGGAAAGTATTCTGTTAAAGTGTTTTAAGACGATCCAGTAAATGACAGAGAAAAATCCTGCGAGGCCTTCGATCTGTTTATTAAACACTGGCAAAATATGATGTTGCAAGGCCCACATCAAAGTATTTGTATGTGTTGCATCGCGTACACAACTTCAAGAGGACGCATGGGTGAGCAGAGGGTCAAGAATCATATCTCGTTCATAAGTCATGACAGTTTGAGAGGTCATTCTCATACTATGTTTCCCAAAAGCTGAAATTTGGCACAGACATTCATGTTCCCCAGAGGATACATTCTAAACATGTTGATAATCCTTGAATTTCCCTCCAACACAAGCAGCAAGTTTTGGCTTATCCAAGTGAAATGTCTCGACATCTACTTGGTGGATCAGCACAAACTCTTACACAGCCATTCGTGGTCCCCAGAGGATGTACATTAAAGACTTTTGTGATCCCTTGAATTTTACTCTAGCACATTTGCAACATTTGCAAACGGATAGGTGGATTACCATGTAATCAGGATATGACCAACTATTTGCAAAACTAATGTCATTACCAGCAGCTTTGTGTTTTGCTAATTTAATGTTAGCATGTTAACATGCTGAACTAAGCTAGTGACCATGGTACAGCCTCACAGAGCTGCTAGCATGGCTTTACACTCTTATGGAATTCATTCCAGTGGAATCATCACATTTAATGGATTGATTCACCAGCGAGAGAGGAAAGAGCTCAGGGAGGTCATGTGACCACCTGCTTGTTTTTTCCCAAGTGGCTATCATGTTAGCAATTTGCTCGCCAGCTTCAGTGGCTCAACCACAGCCCTGAGAGTAGTCTCTCTACGTCAACATGCTTCTCGAACCAAATATTTCAAGAGGACTGATTCATTTTGCCATGCACTTTGGGCATTTATTCTGGTTTCCACAATATTATTGAAAGTAATTTGCAAGAATCTCGTAAAATATTCTACTAATCTTGTTATATGCAATCCAGTGCCAGTTTCCACTTAATCAGACACAGCTGATCAAATTCAACAGGAAGAAAAACACTAAATAAGTAAATAAATGTATGAAACTCATTGTACAGATAAAAAGGACAAAGAGCAAAACTCTGGCGTTTGGCCTCATGTTTTCCTGCTTATTAGCTTGTGGTCTTTGTGTTTTATCGCTCTTTCTTTCAGACAATGAACTTTGACCTTGGTTTCTCAAGACAGCCCAAAGAACGGGTGTAAGAGAAAGAAAATGAGAGAAAGGGGAGAGGTTTGGGGGCAGTGATGGTAAAAACTGGGCACACATAAACGAATTTACAGCAGGAGCTGCACAAAGCTGCTCTGGGGGATGACCTCAGAACTGGGGAATGTGTGTGTGTGAGAGAGAGAGAGAGTGAGTGAGAGAGTAAAATAGAGAGAGAGAGAGAGAGAGAGAAAGACAATGTGGGTTCACTCCTTCACTTGAGAAGTAAATAGGGAACACACAAGCAAACAAATATTATTAACAAATTATTCCTCGTCAAGGGTCTTAGACCGCAGTCTCCCACCAGAGACTCTTGTCCAGACGAAAATATGTTTTTTTAGAGGAACTGATCACTCAACATCCACCAAACACAGGACACACACTCACACACACACACACACACACATATACACACACAACGTGACGACAGTGTAGGTCTGGATTCAATCTGGACACTTCTATCAACAGGCCCACCCATTTGTCCTAAATCTCCATACTCTTTCCTGAGGGCCAATAGACAGAGAGGAGGGGAGAGAGGGGCAGGGGTGGGATGTAAGTAAGGAATTTTGGGTACTAGCCCAGCATGGCTATATTGCTTTCATCTCCATACCACCTCCATTAGACCAAGCTTAAAGCGGCAGGCGGGTTACGGCTGTTCTTCAGTTGGAAATGCTTGGCCCTGACCTGAGGGCTACTACATTTTGCTAGATAGAAAAGTTTGAAACATTGAGAATGTTATAATATCAAAGTAGGGGTGGTCTTTGTTGAATTTATAGTTGTACTTTAGATACACACACCAGCAGCATACCTTGTGAATATAATATTTGATTCTGAGGACAGAGCTGCAGAAAAATAATTGAGGCGGTATGTTTATTTTGTTTAACAACCAAAGCCTAGAAAATGATATTGCTAGCTCTCTTTCTATAAAACTAACAATGATGGAAAACTATTTGCTCAGAATAAAGTTTCCATCTTAAAAATTCTCTGTGATAGACAATATATTGCCTTTATTCCCTGATATGTTTGAATTTTCAATATATTTGTTTAGGTTTGCAATGTGTTATTACCTTGAGTCAGGTGTGCAGCTGCGCTCTTCCATTCCAGTTGGTTGTAGCCACACCTCTGGGTGGGGCTAAGACTGTTTTCTTCATGGTACACACCTGAGTCTGTTTGGTACCTTGACAAAGAGCCAATATGGGCTTGAAATGTTGTGCATTTCTTAATCTAATAACAAAGAAAGGAGGTTCCCTGTAACATCATGCTCTTGGCGTAACATCCAAATGTGCAAATACAGGTATTTGCATTCAAAAAACGACCACAGTATCATCACAGATATTGTGTAAAATATCTAAAAGGCATCTGAACACAATTTATCCAAAACTGCCTTTAGAAATCTCATTTAATAAACCCCATGAAGAAGCAAGAAATCTGCTTTGAGCGGTGAGGACAAATAATTTACTCTGATTTTTGGTGCAGGAATTCATTATGAGTAATTTCACATCATCATTTATTTTTCTAGTTGCTGAGGGATAATTGAAATCAAAGTGGTTAAGAAATATTTTCTCCAATCGTCTACATATTTTCTTATTGTAGTGTGACTGTTGTTTGCCCAAGGTTCATTTTGTACAACCAAGCTCTCCAAACATGAGGAACCACTTGCTATCAAATGTCAACATTGATTCTATTTTTATATAGTGATATTTCCTGTAGCTGGTGATGACTAAAGCAAATGGAAAGTGCACAATGTTCTTTATTAGAACATAGCTACAGAATAGTTGTTTTTTTAAGCAAAAGCAGGCAGTAAATGTGATCTTGGTCTCGTACCAGATGAACCCTGCTCTTTTAAAACCAGTATTGTTGACTCTGTCACTTGATAAGACAACTGAAAGAACTGCTACATGTATAACAACTTCTCAAATATTGATTATTAGGGCAGCACTTCAAGTTAAGTGTTTCTAATGACACCGCGTTCCAGTAGGAGTCACAGTAGTTCATGTTTGATGGCTTTTGAAATGGATAAAAGTGCCCCAAGAACATACTGGAATGAATTCCAATACTTTTCAGATGTCTGTCAAGTTTCTAGATGAGTCAAAGTACAAACTGAATCTCATATCAGCACGATTTCTCAATGTTTCTATGAGTGTGTGTGCACAGGTGTTATTCATGTCAGCATGCATACCTCGAGCTTGCGCGTTTTCATCACCCGTCTTTTAGAGCGTCATCTCCGAGGAGGAAAAGAAAATCGGGTTTTTGTTAGCGAGGTCTGCCTGCGCGTCAGTCTTTCCACTCATCTATTTATATGTTTATCTGTCTCGTCTGCCCGTCTCTTTGCTCACGTATGCATCTGGTGATCTGACCTTTCAACCCTTCTATCCATCCATCCATCTTCCTGCCTGCTGCTCTGTCAGCTTGTTTGCCTGACCGGTTGGCTGACAGCTTTCTCTCAGAGAATCCTTAAGTAATGCTGGGCTTATGTGGTATTTATATTATATTAAATATTATATTAAATATTATATGGTAACACCGGAGAGAAATGTTGCACAATGTACAGCTAAGAAATGCATTAGATCATGTGATGGGTGCTTTTGTTTGGATGGCTCGATGTAGATGTAAAGATACTGTGGGAACTGTGCATGCATGAGTTCTTAATGTGCAACGATGTGGCGTTAATAGACAAAAAAATTACTTTGACTTATGAGCCTCGCAAAGATCTTGCCAAAGGAAAGTGATGGAACCCACAAGTTTGATCTTCAAATTTGATATATATGCGGTTGCAGGCATGAAGATAAATGTTCGTGACACGATGAGGCAATATACTATTTGATATCTTTTGCTGGTGCCTAATCAAATAAATTTCTGACAAGACGATAAAACAAGCTACATTTTTCAAGATGTTGTCATTGTCGTTTTTGAAATGTGAACAACTGAACAACAAATACACAAGACAAAAATGTTTATTACTTTGTATATTTAGTGATATGCATCCTGTGAAATATAATAAGCTATTATATGTGTAGAAATATGAAAGAACTGATGAGCATATTCAATAATCTTTTTAATATGATGATGTGTGTTTGTAGTTTGTTTGTTTCTGATATGAATATGATGAGGAATGACTTCCCTCATGTGGAGCTCATGTGCGCCACAAACAACCTGTTTGTTTTTTTTTTATCCCCCATTGTGCGACTGAATGGCCTCCTTGTCAGTTTAATAAAGGCTATTTTTTACATACAGATACATTGTCTTTCAGCTCCAGCTCCTCCACCTTAATGCACACACACACACACACACACATACAGTGTCCTCCACCTCCCACGCCTCCTTAATGTTTTCTGCCACAACAGTTGCCATGGTGTCTCAGCTCGCCAGCTGTGCCGGACAGCACAACAACAAGGATGTGTGTATTTCTGTGATAGCGCGCGCGTGTGTGTGTGCATGCATTTGTATATGCTCGTGTTAGCATATGATATGATGCACTAATGTAATCCAATATTTGTACATTAAACCCAGTAATGTGCCACTGTCCCTCAGAGATTATCACTTTTTGCATTTCGCATGCGTTTGAATATTTGCGTCAGGTCTGACAAAGTAATCACCGAGAGTTCTGCATTTTTATGCTGTGTGCTGCATTTGATGGCAGCAGGAAAGCAGAAAATAGCCTTTACTTGTTGCCATAGCACCGCAGTGAAAGCGTCTGGGTCATTATGGGAAACAGAAAGAGAGCGATGTGAGATCAACATCCTCACATGAGCTGAAATGAGGGATACAAAGTCACAGAATTGTTCTGAAATATTCCTTCAGACACGGAACTCCAAATTTGAGTTTTGAAGTCTAGACATGAGTCCAGAAATACACTCTGGCTCAAAATATGCCTGCACTCTTGAGTGCAAAATTCACTTAGTGTCTGATCCAGATAACACAGTGAAACAAACCGTAACTCACTTTTCCTGCACATTTGGAAATTTCTCTTTAATAAAAAGTGGCAGTACTTAAGAAATTACCATCTCCACACCTGCTATAATACGTCAAGGGATCCCTACTTTGAAAAACAACAACAAAAACTCCTTTTCTGTTTTGTCTTCTTTCCTTTTTCACTGACACAGTTCTGCCTGACGTACAAGGTTCAGACCAACTCTTAGGTAAGCCAAAGGAACAGCCGTTGAGGAGTTGCTCTCTCTTGAACAAATCTCGGGGGACGCCTGACTGGAAGGTTTGGAATAGCTTGAATAATAGAATAAAATGTCCACTGAGTGATGTGACGTGAGCGTGTTGGCTTAGCCTCCTTCAGGCTGAAGGATAGCATCTCTCTCGGCGCATTTATCTAAACACTTTGTGTTGCCTGTGAGTGTGTATTTGCACACGCAGGCTTTTGTGTGTGTGAATCTGCCATCATGGATGTTTGAGACCTATTAGTGACCATTCTGGGACATTTTGAAGACGCCTATTATGCTCAGTGTTTAGTTCTGAGATGAGTCTATTAGAGTTTTACATAAACTAGCTGTTCTTTGTGTTTTAAGTTCCAAGCTGTTGTCCGAGTCTGTGCAAAGCAGGCAACTGTCCAAGCCCCAAAAAGGCCAATATAATTGGTTTCCAGTTATTTGTTAAATTTGTTAGGAAATTTGCACCACTAAAGTGCCTAATGAACTAAGGCATCGTCTACATTACTGCCTACTCTTGAGGCCCTTGGCCAAAAGCTGGTTTTAACACCGTTGTGATTCTAGTTTATATGCCAGATTATTTCTTGACTGGGAGTTGTAACTTCCTGGAGTCTCTGGCTGACTGGCAAGTGCCAAGAAACAGTCTGGCACATATCACCCCGTAAAACAGTGAATTGTCATTTTTACACTTTCATACGGATTAAACAAACAAGACGTAATGTGTGAATTTAGTGAGCTTTTGAGGTGTTGTAGGCAGATTTTGTTAACTTTTGAGCCAAGCTAGCTGTTTCCCACTTGTTTCCACTCTTCGCGCTAAGCTAAGCTAACCATCTGCTGCTTATATTTAACGGACACATTTGAGAGTGTCATTCTCTCCCGGAAAGTGTATTTCACAAAATGTTGGGAAGCTTGTGAGCTGGCAGGGTGCATACAACATACACAGGGTAAAAGCTGGATGGAGGGGCCTAACCAAAGTATGATGTATGCCTTGAAGAACATAAGTATAGGGGTGAGTTTGAGATACTGTACGTGCTTATCAAAGCGGCAATGACTATTGCAGTATGGGACTTCTGATATGAACACAATGTCTCTATGGCCTCATGAACACCAGGGTTATGAAATATTCTTAAATGGGCTAAAGGGTGGCACAAGGATGACAGACAGTTGTCCACGTCCACTTTTAAAGGGCAAAATAATTTCACCAAATTAATCTGATAACTTACTCTCTTAATTGAGCCAACAAATCGCCCTAATACTTTCCCATCCCATGTTCTTGAGCCACATAAGTCATTATGTATCATTATTATGTTCTTATTTGTTTCTTCGGAAGAACAAATTTACCCCGTAGAAAAACACTGCCTCGAGCAATATAGTCATATTTTGTGGACAGTAGCCATCCAATTGCCTGCTTGCATGCAAATTAATTTGCTTAGCGTTGCCAGCTCTTTGTCTAATCACGTTTTTTAATGCAAATCCAGTTTAAACAAGCAGCACATACAGAGGAGAGAACATGTAGACAATACAGAACCCATGGCGTATGGAATATAACATACACAGCCTCAAGCGCCTTTGTTGTCCTGCTCTTTTTCTATGATAATCAGCTCAATCGGGCGACCATTTCCCTTGTTTACAATGCAAATGAGCGCATCTTGTGATTTTTCATGTGTCAGGTGCTTCTTGAAGTTAAAACAGGGCGCATGTTTTTTTCATTTAACATGATCCAGTTAAGGAAAGCAGAGAAGAGAAGCGATCATAGAAAATGTGGAATTGTTCAAAAACACAAGATCTGAAGACTTGTATGGGATGGACCTCAGCCGTTCTGCTTCTCTTTCTCCCTGGAGTTTAATCATTCTCTGCCACACCTTCCTTTTTTGAACTTCTTTCCTTAATGGTTGTGTTTTTGGTACAGTCCACCCAATTTAACCCCATCTCCTCTGACAAATACGTCTTTTATTTGCAGAATCAAAGCCATCAGATATTGTATATGTCAGTGTTAACCTGATGTAATACAGTTCTCTCCGTCTGCTGTTGTTACTGTGTTCTGGCCTCCTATGGAATATGAACTCATTTGAACCTTCAGAGCCTTAACAAACGAGCACAAGTGACATTGCTTGGACATACCCTTCATCTGTATTTAGATTCCAAAGATTTTCCACTATTCATTTTTTTACAAGTATGTATGTATATGCTCAATACATGCTTCCAAACGCCTGTGCATTCACAGACCTGCAGGCTCACTCTGTTCAGTATGTTTGTGTAGCTGCATACACAGTGCATGGATGTGGCTGTGTGTGATCTCTGCATCATGTAAGTCACCCGGCCTAAAACACATCAAACCTTTATCAAAGTCAAACTAAGCAGTCTCATTTCTTCTCAGTTCAGGGTATAAATATTTAGCTTGCAGTATAAACACAGCAGCCTTCTAGGGATGCTCTGTTCACATACGGCGGCAAAGCTTTTTATCCCTTTACTGATAATATGTGTGAGAGACAAAAAATGTTGATTCATCCGAATATGCAACATGTGACGTGCCGCTAAGAAGGAATGCCGCTCTGCTAAACTGTCAGGTGTATCCTCACTATCATTATTTCTCTTGCTCCATGCTAGTACCTCAACATATGATCCATATAATACAGCTTATGTATGGTTCAGTGTAATGCTAGAGGATTAGCATTATCTTTAAAGTGATAAAATGTGAATTTGTAGCAGCTGTAAAGCTTAACAGTAGGTGTTCATAAATAATGTGGCTGATATGTGTAAAGTGAATTTGTAGATTTCATATGAAAAATAGTCTGGACTCCTAGAAACTACTTTCCTAGTGCCACTGAAGACGTGTTAGAATCACCCACTCCCACTGATTTGATTGGGTGTTTGTTGTTCACTGTCGTTTCATGAATATGTGTAAAAAGGCCTGTTGTGTGTGAAATATGGTGTTGGATCATTTGTGTATGCTTGTATGTGGCATTATTTTATGCCAAGTGTTAGTAGTAGCATACAAAATCTAAGGTAATGCTATGCATCATGGATGAATGTGATGTTTATGCTCATATTATTTAACAGCTAAGACTGGTGGATTTCTAGATTTTCTCACCGTCAACAAATCTAATAGAAAAATCAATGTATCTGGCCCAACAATAACAAAAAATTCAAGTATTCTTCATGGTATTTTAGAGTTTGTCATTTCCTGATGAAAAGTTGTTGGTGACTCATCCTGCACTCAGTATAGGCGTATAGTCATTTTGCATCCAATAATCCTTCCAGATGTCATAGCGCTACCTGCAATGCATAGCAACAAGTTCCTTCCTGCCTGTTTTTATAGGAAACGTGTAAACACTAAATGGAGCACTGTTCTCTGTTTCATGGGGACTTGAAAAATGAATCCCAAATATTTAATGTCATTTTTTTAAGAAGAAAAAAAAAGCTCAGAAATGAAAAACAGCTGTGCTCTGAGGTTTGTAACATTACTCAAACAGGAATACAGTATTTGTCGAGGACTACTTCCAGCTGTGGATGAATACACATCCACATTAGTTCCAGTGAGTATTTGTGGCAGCAGGGATGGCCTATGTGGGATTGACTCAAAATAAACAAGAGTCTACTGTGTATGTGGCTCATTGGAGTGTTTTGAATAGTTTTTGTACAACTTTAAATGGGATTTGTTGACAATAAGAAAGAAAAAATAGAATATCTGCAGCCTTGTCCTCACACAAGTTAGCTAACCTACCAGAAAACCTCCCAAAAACCTGCACTATTCCTATATTTGACACACACACACACACACACACACTCCAAAGTACAAAGGCTTTATGTTCTGTGGAGGCTTTTAATTTCCCAGACAGTATTGTCATGTGGTTTAACATGAGCTTCACCTGGCAGACTCCACTGTTTGTGTGCGTGCGTGCACGTGTTCGGGTGGAGGCGTATGATGAGAAGAATAAGGAAGAAGTGGAAGAAAGACGCACGGGAGGTGGGGGGTTGACAGATCCATCCCATCTCGTTTTCTCGCCCTGGAATGCAGCTGGAATCCAAGCTTGACTCCCTTGTTGGCTCCACCCAGACTCCCACCACCTCATATCATGCTACACACACAAACTTTGCACCAGTTACTCCCTCTGTTAGGTCATTTTAACCATGGAGTAAGTGGTTGCCTGTTGTAACCTGTCCAGCTAATATGTAGCCTGTGGCACACTCCTTTTATTATGTGTAACAAACCCACCTTTACGTTCAGACATACATACTAGCTTCGTGTGTAAAATGTAAAAGTATTTTAGTTTGTTTTTTTCTTTTCTGCAGGGTAATGTGTTTCTGGTAAAGTACAATGGTCTTAATAGTGAGGCCCACCTCCTGCAGGCCTGAACACATCTGTAGTTCTGTTTATATTAAGTCTACTTGAGCTGTTCTGGATCTGGAGACGCAGTGAAAGTTAGAAGAGAAAGAGCAATTCAATTTTTAAACTTACGCGTAATTTTTATGCATCGTTCCAAATGATTTCATTGGTTGCCAACAAATTGCACAGAGTATCTAAAACTGATCCTTTTCTGTTACTGTTCTGCAACATGCTAGTTATTCATTTTCATATCAACTTCTTAGGCGCAGATCTATATGATTATTTATTTCCCCTTGTTGTTTTGCAATATTTCAATCAGTAGATCTATAATATGGATTTGTAAGTTACACTTTGCTGCACATTTTTGCAATCAGGCAACCAGATTCTCCACAGCCAGTAGCATAGAGGTAAATAAAGAGGAAGGAACATGATGATCTTCAGATGATTTAGGCTTTTTTCCAGTAAAAACTCCACAGTTCCCATCAATCTTCCACAGTTTGTTATGAGTAACAAAGATATGTACCGAAGACCTATAGAGGTCACACATTTTGCACAGAAATCACTGCTGAACCTGCGCTCCTGAGTTCCTCCAAAATGTAAATGTTCCCTGCAAGTGCCACTCTCAATCATTCCACCACATAGCATCATAGCAGCCATAATGTCAGCCAGGGTATGAAAGATGTTTAAGGTAGATGACGTTTTGCACCGCTCAACATCTTTATTGCTATTTTCAATACTATTTATAATGTTTTTTTTTCCATTGCAGAGAACTTGCACTAACTTGCGTCAGAGCCTTTGAACATATAAACTATCTCTTAATGCTTACGTTCGAGGAGGATGCTTTCTTTGTTCTCACTCCTACAGCCAGGGTCGGCGCTGTGTTTATATCACTGAGTTGTTGCCCTGGCAACAGACAGAACCTCGCAGTCAGAGAGAGTCTGCAGATTTTCGAATCGACCAACATGATGTACAAACACATGGGTCCTCATTCTACCAGAATAGGAAAGATCAGAGGTCAAGTGTGTAGGATCCAGGGGATCTGTTGGCAGAAATGGGATACATTATTCAAGTATGTTTCATCACATGGAAAAAAAAAGGGGGAATCGTCGATAAACATAGGCAAAAATTGAAGCACATGACTAAAATAAACAAAATTAAAGGCAACCAGAGAGTATTTGTGAAATGGCTAACCTATAAAAATGCTTAACGCTTAAACAAACCACAGATTCAGCAGATCTGATGGAAACGGAGAGGGCTGTTCCAAAGTTTAGGAGCATGAAAAGCAAGTCTTCGATCAGATGACTGGAGTGACTGACAGCTAGAATTGTTCGTCTACTGTGCAGGGGCCAGGCCACGTAAGGCCATGCCTTGTACGGAATTAGTAAAATGTTTAAGTCAGTTCTGTGTTTTACTGGAAGTCACTGAAGGGAGGCAAGAACTGGGGCCACGTGGGAGTGATGACTAGTTTTTGTTCCCAGCCGTGCCACTTCATCTTTTCACCAATTGAAGAAGAAGAAGAGTAATGCAAGTAAGGGAGTTACGGTGGTCTATATAAAAAAAACAACAAAAAAAAAACATTAAGGTATGTACGAGAAGTTCCATGTGTTTGGCTGATCGTAGATTTTTGCAGTACTTCAACTGAAGACTGAATGAGCTCAGTAATATGAGCTTCAGGGTTCAAATGTTGGTCAAAAAGAAAGATTGTGGGTGTGGGTGTGTTTGTCTGTTCTCATCGTCGCATTGGCCGCCGCAGCATGACGTCAGGTTGCATTTCTCCAAAAGTTGAATCTGGTTGCTGCATTTTGTTTCTGTTTTCTGGCCCCCGTTGAAATGAATGGGAAAACCTGTGTTTTCGACCCAGCAGCAGATTGGGTCTGAATTGGGCCTAAGAGGCGTCTTTTGCTTGACATATCTTGATCAGAGTTCTTTATTAACCAAATTTATATCACACTGTGTCATGTAAACATGTAAACAGCCTGTATAAAAGGCAATGTGAATAACAGTATCGGCCTCAAAGATCCAGTATTAGTCCACACTGTGCAGTGATGTACAATACCAGCATCCTTCAATCCAGCTAAATCCTGTAAACACACTCAATGAACCAAGTCTAAACATCTATTTTGTATTGTTATGATTGCCCAGTGTGATGGCTCCACTGACGACAGAGAGTAACATGGAAAAACTTAATAACTTTATAAAGCCAAAAGGCATGGAAACAAGCAGATAAACATTCAAAATACAAATTCAAGCACACACTGCACATCTGCGCGCACACACACATTGTATGACTGCGGTAAGTCATTTCAGAGCCTATTAAATCTCCATTAACACACAGCCTCCCTGCTAGCCCGAACTAATCCAACCCAGGTGTGTGTGTTTGTGAGTGTTTTACCCGTCTCCCCACGGCTCCTTCATTCTCTCTCAGCCTCTTCCTTTCTCTCTTACTCTCTCCACATCTCCCCATTTCATACCTCTGTCTTCCTTTTCCCACGCTCTCCCTTAAACCTGGCAGCTCTGCGACGGCAAAACTCCTCCAATTAGGTCAAATTAAAGCAAATTGCAATTCTCAGCGGGAAGCCAGACTGACACACCTCACTGTTAATCTTATTAGGCACAGTCATCTCTGGTAAAGACAGCCCGGATTTCTCCTCTTTGACTCAATTCCTCTTTTTTTTCACCATCAGCTCAGGTTAAAGGCCTTCATCGATTATTTAAGTGTGTATCCCACATGCTAATTGACGCCTGGGCTGCTACACCGCCCCGCCCGCTATTTATTTTGATCCCTGTGTCTGAGAGCGAAAGACGAAAACAGATAGAATGAGATGAGAAAAGAGACAAAGCATCTGCTTTCTATTCAGCTGAGTGCCTGAATAATGAGAGAGGAAGATGATGCGCAGTGACAACAGGGTTATAAAACAGGCCGAGCAATGAACTGAAATCGAGTTAGAAAGACGACAAGATGAATGATGTCTTTATCTTGTGACACATTCGTATGCTTTCTCTAAGTTTTCTTTAGCCATCGCCGCTCATGTCAACCACCCGCTTCTACTTCTGTTTATTGCAAACAAACCGCTGTCGCGCCTGCTGGAAATGTAAATCGCGTCCTGGACCGGTGGAATTTTTCCAGGAAAGACCTCTTTCACGCCAGGTGTTTAGAAAAAAACAATTCCTGAGCTGGCATTAGGTTGATTTGCTCTTTTGTTATAGCAATCATCCATATGGCAGCCAAATTAACACTTATTTATTAGAAAAAGTTCATAAATAGCTTTTGGCCTCTTCATTTGTGTGTTTAAACTTCATTTTTTGCTTGAATCCAAGAGACAAAAACTCCAAAAACTAGGTCAACAATCCTTTGTTTTTAATCTTGTGGGGACTACTGGATCTCAAAAACTAATATCTTACACACACAAACACACACTATCCGTAACACACACACACACACATTAATGTTCTGGGAAGGTACTCTGCAGGAGAGAATATGATCTCTGCTTGGAAGTGACGCTGTTCCCTCCTAAAGCAGTACAAACACACATTGTTATGTTTGTGAGTGTGTGTGAGTGTGTGTATGAGGACATGTGGGTGTTGGTGACAGTACAAACAAGCCCACTCCACTGGAGATCTCTTATGAGAATACTTTGCAAGTGTGTAATAATAATAAAAATAATAATAGAGGCCCACATTTACCAGAAGATATTATTAGTTAAATGGTTTAAACAGTAAGAAGGGGGGGATATTTATAGGGAAATCTATGTAGTCTGATTGTTTAAGGTCCACAACATGTCTTGTAAGTTTTATATGTCAATGTTTGTGGTCTAACATTTTGTCAGCCTGTAAAATATCCTTTTAAAGTTAACACATTTCAGGAACTACGAACAAATAGTTGGGGTTTTCTCCTGTCCAATGCATTTTAAACAGTTTTATTTGGCTCTGGTGCTGTGAAATATGTTCTGACTGCAGCTGGTATCAGCTATTGTAATGTTTTTGTAAGATACTTATGACATAGAGAGGCTAAGGAGACAGATGTGCGCAGCTGTGACTGGCCACAATACAGCCCACCCACATTTTTACTGTGATTCATCACTTGTGTCAGTGTGAGCATTTGTGTATGTGTGTGTGTGTGTGTGTGTGTGTGTGTGTGTGTGTGTGTGTCCACACACTGCTCAGTGTTCCACTTGAGCCTACCCAAATCATGGAAGATTTACCAGAAGCTGACTGGCACCCTCTGGTGGAAAAAACAGCTCTTTACACTAACTTTTAATCTGCTCTTTCACAAAAAAAAACACAAGCATTCCATCGGAAAAATAGCAGTGATAAAGGTTGATTTATAACTGGCTCATATCTGCTTCTGCTGAAACCTCAGAGCCTAAATTAGGAGCTCGGAATTTATGATGGAAAATTCTCCTGCAGATTGATGGCTAGCTTAAATTACATGCATACTGTACTTCAGTTACAGTTGCTTTAATATAGAGTAGATAGACTTACATAACTTCTGTTTAACTAAATATGTAACTAAGTAGCATGTGATGAGTCTCAATATACTCTTGCTATTTGTATTTAGGGTATGTTCATGGTGAGGTAATAGTTCTGTACACCCTACAGCTCACAGAGGTACAGATCCTGGACTGTGTGGGCTGTGTGTTTAGACTTAAAACACATGCAAATAGACAAAACCAAATACAGAAACGCTGCAAGTACCATAGACGACAATAGTCGAGATTGGTCTTGAGACCGATCTCAGGACCACTTTTTGAAGGCCTCTGTCTCGTCTCGGACAAACAGGAGTCTGGATTTTATATCAGGACCGTCCAAGACCACAGCTGTGGGGATAGCATCAATGTTTCCATATTATTCACTTAATAATGTCTAGTTTGTCCTGCCACAGTTTCATAATTAACTGTAAAAAAAACTTTTACACTTTAAAAAAGTTGTTCCACAGTCTGTAGATATGCGTGGCACAGAAAACTAAAGAGGACAGGAGAGGTCAGGTCGAGGTTTAACCACAAGGCCGCGAGCCAACAGCTGCAACGTTCTTCCAATGAATTAAACTCAGTATTTCATTAACCCGGTCATTAAAAAAAGAAATGAATATGAATTAGGTAAAACTTCGTGCCTCAAATGACACCAAAAGCTCATTTCTAATTTAAAATTTTTGTCACTGTTAAAGGCTGTTAGCCTTCGCTGCCCTCTTTCATGCACACTGCTAGAAAGTGATTATCAGCCAAACCTCCTGTAATAAAATGTGATTTCCTAAAACATATCTGCAAAACAGGGTCCAAAAGAAAACACACAGCAGTCCTGCAATACACCTACTGAGAAGGTTGCAAGGCACGGGCCTCACCCAAAGAGATCTGGTGAATATTAGCCACATGTTAGCTACCTAAGTATATTATATACTGTCAAGTCTTGGTTTGTTCATGGTGAGGTAATGGTTCTGTACACCCTACAGATCACAGAGGTACAGATCCTGGACTATGTGGGCTGTGTTTTGATACTTAGATACAGTATTTTTAAAGTACCTAGACCTGCTATATTGTAATAGAAAATTGGTAATATAATAACATATACAGTACAAGATACTGTATGTGTGGTGATCCTGATAGCTCAATGTGCTGCAACTTAAAACACATGCAAATAGACAAAGCCAAATACAGAAACGCTGCAAGTACCATAGACGACAATAGAAAAGTGCAGTGTTAGTGTTAATAGTCGGGATTGGTCTTGGTCTTGAGACTAGTCTCAGGACCACTTTTTGAAGGCCTCTGTCTCGTCTGGATTTTATATCAGGACCACAGCTGTGGGGATAGCATCAATGTTTCCATATTATTCACTTAATAATGTCTAGTTTGTCCTGCCACAGTTTCATAATTACCTGAAAACACTTTTACACTTTGAAAAAGTTGTTCCACAGTCTGTAGATATGCGTGGCACAGAAAACTAAAGAGGACAGGAGAGGTCAGGTCGAGCTTTAACCACGAGACCGCGAGCCAACAGCTGCAACGTTCTTCCAACGAATTAAACTCAGTATTTCATGAACCAGGTCATTAAAAAAAGAAATGAATATGAATTAGGTAAAACTTCGTGCCTCAAATGACACCAAAAACTCATTTCTAATTTAAAATTTTTGTCACTGTTAAGGGCTGTTAGCCACTGCTAGAAAGTGATCGTCAGCCAAACCTCCTGTAATAAAATTTGACTTCCTAAACGTCAAAGAGTATATCTGCAAAACAGGGTCCAAAAGAAAAAAACACATGCTTACTGAGAAGGCTGCAAGGCACAGGCCTCACCTAAAGACATATAGCGAATATTAGCCACAGGTTAGCTACCTAATACCTATATACTGTCAAGTCTCTGTCTTGATACACTCTGGTCTTGGTCTGGACTACAACACTGGAAAAGTGATTCCAGGGGACACTAGAATGTGATGAACAAGCCGAGACAAGGCTGGAAATGCTTGTTGTTCCACCAATGAAAACTTGTGGATAGCTGACTTCAACAAATCATGGCAACAACAAACAAGTCCCAGCTGTCTTCATCACTTTTTAGTTTCCTCTTGAAACAGTTTTTGTTGTCGCCCTGCAGCAGTTTTGTATTTATTGTACTCGTTTTCTCTCATGGCCACTGTAGATAACTGTACTGATCTTGACGAGTCTTGACAAGGAATGTCCACTAGATGGCATTAAAACATTCCCACACTAACTCTGATTCAGCATTCTCATTACAAAGCCTTTCTGATATGCAAACACTTTCTGTTTGTCTTGGCAGTGGTTTCCTCATTTTGTTACCACAAACTTTGCACCATGAAGTTCCACTGACTTTAATGAAACATCACATTTTAATTGGAGGTATGTGCATGAGCTGCACAATCCTCAACACACACACACACATACACATGTACACACACACACACATACACACCTGCAACCAATACAACTCTCGCTGCCTCGCCTCTGGAACTTGAGTGTTCCTCGGCTGAGCTATTTTTCTATTTATAGCCACAGAGCTCCGGCTGTGTCTAAAATGCCTGCTGTCTCATTCTGTTTTGCTTCCTCACTGTCTGACAGATTTGGGAGGAGGCGGTGGTGAGAGGTCTTTCTGTTTAAATCACTCTGCTTTTCAGGGCCTGGAGTCATATTTATACATATTCTTAGATGACAAGGATTTGCTTTCATAGAAAGCTGGAGTGAGACGAGAATTGAAGGAGTCGTGTTGTGTCCGGTTTTATGCTAAACAGATGTTCAAATGACAGTAGAACCATTAGAAAGTATAGTGTATCTGCATCACTGTCACTTGAGTATCTGCCTTAACATAACCTTACTTCTAATCCTTACACCCTACTGACCTCTTGACCCTTAAAAAACCCTTAAGAAACTTGCAGCAGATGTATGTGGCTAACTGACTCCTCACTTTGTCACTTTTATCAATGGATGTTTCTCTTTGTTAATATATGGCTGGACAAAAAGCTAAAAAGTCAAAGAGTCTAGTTTGTGCTTTCGTTACACTAAGTTACAAATCAATTTGCTTTGGAAAGAGCCCCAAAGGCGAGTCAAGTTAAATTCAGTGTTGGCTAATTGTTTGAACCCTAGTTTGCTCCCAGCAGATAACAGTGACTCCCAGCAGCTCAGCCAAGAGGAGATAAGATACTGGGAAGAAGATGGCTTTCTCTGAAGTGAACACAGTGTGTGTTTGTGTGTGTGTCATTGTGGAAAAATCAACAGAGATAGTTACACTTGGTTCATCGTTAAGGTCTTAAGGATTATCCAGTTATCTTCCTAGTTCTGTCTTCTTCCTCTCTCTCTCTTAAAGTTCTTTAGGAGAATAACGTTTGAAGCCAAGGCTGCAATGTTAGTTACATTCCACAACATAAATGAGTTGGATGGAAGGAAACAGCTTGATAATGACTTTGCTAATGACAGCCATTGAAGTGTGAACATGCCTGCTGATGCAGACACCCAGTGGAGAATAAACAGATTCATCTGTGTATCCATCCTGTTTTGGAGTACATCAGGGCTAGCTGCGATATCTCATGTGCAGTGTTGATATTAAAGAAACGCATGCAGGGTCATCCTCTGGGGAGCTTTAATGCGCTCAGAAAATGTGATGGCAAAATGCCCACTAGACTCATGGCAATCTTGAGTTCAGGAAGAGCAAATAAGGGGAAAGAGCATTAAATTTTTAGTGTAGGAGAGTTACAGCAGCAGTGTGAAAGATGACACTGATTTAGTCGCCCTTAGGTCAAGTCAGTTCAAAGGAGCCTCCATGTCAGAGAACAAATTGCCTCATGCTTTCAATATAGTCTTTGAAAGGGCAAAGCTGGACCTGTCCAACAGTCTGTGATCCCAGCTTGGTTCATGTTTCCCGAAAAGTAAAATCAAGCTGGTGTGATGTCATGTTTTTGCTTCAGTTGCTGCATTTTACATAAGATGGAGATTAGAAAGAAAGGGGCCCAAAGGGCAGTCGAAATGAGAAGGAGAATCACTGGGATGTCTGTAAAAGTCAGTCAATAAAAGTAAAGAATGGATTGGGAGTGAGCTTCTGTGAGGGAAAAAAAATGGAACCAAGCAAAGAAGGGATGGGTGGGTGAAGAGGAGAAGAAAGGAGAGGAAGTTAAAGGGGTCACTCAGTCAGTAGTGACCCTTCTTTCAGTCAGAGCCCCAGGGCGTCGACATGAAGCTCTGACCTGGAATTCCAAATAAATAATTCCTTAAATCTCCCCACCAAAAGAGACTCACACACATAAAGGAAGCGATGCACCATGGCGAAATGCACAATTTCTCCGAAACCATGGCTTATTTAAACTAGTTTTTCAAGTATTTGACAGTATACTTGATCAACAGACACTTGATAGTTCTGCAAGGTAAAATCACACACACACCACTGCATGCACCAAAGTGTTCACACTCACAGGTATTAATTCTCAAAGCTCAGATTTAGCGCAGGATTTAGCTCAGAGTAGCCTAAATCCAGTGTGTGTTAGCAGGAACATTCAGTTAATCCTCATTAAATACAGCATGAAACAGTTTTATTCAGTAATAAATATCCATGCAAAGGGAGGCATGACACTAAGGTCAAATGCTCTGCAGTTTATACAAGTAATTAGTGACACAGAACTGTGAGTCAAAGAGGGACTGGGCTTCCATCATGAGTAACAGACTTTGCCATGCACTGTAAAACCAAGCAGAGCCACAAAAACAACAAAGTTCATCTATGTGGGCTGCAAGCAAGATTTCCATCGCTGAACTCAGCTGCACCGAGTTCACAAACCAACATTCAGATAAAAACTGGAGCTTGATAAAATCCAAAACAAAATTGGATTTTATTCCTTTGGGCTCATTTTTCAGCAAAGGGACAGGATATGAGCATGTAGTGTCCTCCTGATATTCCTTATGAGGATTGCTGCACACATACACACACTCACTGAAACACAGGCGATAAAGAAACTCTCTTGATTAATATTGTTTCAAAGTAAACTGGACAGACCTGCTGTGAAATGCTATTAAGTTGTCTAGAGTCATGATGAAGGTCCACTGTGGGAATAAGATGATTTGAGGCGTTATACTGCTCTGGTATTTTGCAGCAATTAAAAGATATTTCTGGTTTTCATCACTTCAATTTCTTATGATAACATTGTACTCGCCAAACTGCTGAGAACTGCAACAGGATGACTCTGCTGCAACAAAGTCAGAAGGAATAAGAAATCAAGATTTAAACAGGCCTTCCTGGGCCTTCATTGATACCTGAAACACACCTCCAACTCTGAAAACTCATCAAGTTTACAGCTGTCTGATAGTCTGACCGCTTGTGTTTCTTTATTTTCAGGTCTCAGCAGTTAACTTGGTGAGCAAAATGTTCTTATTACCGACAGACATGATGGCAATGGCTGCAACAAGACCCACTCTTGAACACCAGAATGTGTCTCAGTGAAGTTCATCAATGTGCCCTCTTGAAATAGGCGGTTCTTGAGACTCTACAGGGCTATTTGGGGAACTAATGTAAATCTTTTCTTAGGCTGGCGAAAGAATGACCTGCTCCCCTGTGACTCTGATTGACTTGTTGCCCTCTTTGATTGGGTTGGTTAGGTTCCGGGAGTGAGATTGGTTAGGGTTAGGGTTAGGGCGTAGAGACATTTCTCTTATTTATAGTTGGCTTATATTAACTCCAGGAAGACTAGTTACCATTTTTCGGAAGCTAATGGTGATCCAGATAAAGAATATCAAGCCATAGGATGGAAGATGAATGAAAATAGTTGCAAGAAGCTCATTTCCATATCTTATCTGATTATGAAACAATAAACTGTTGCTACTTTCTGTTCCTTACAAAATGTATGGGAGGTTAAGATAATAAAATAATACTGAGGTCACTAAACTTAAACTTTTTTTTTCTGGTTTCTATATTTCTGTTCCAAGATTAGACAAAGAGCGGGTGTGTTTGAGATGTTATGAAATGTCTTCACCCAGTGTGAGTATCAAATCACCGGAGTTTACACTGATTGAGACAAATACATAAATGGGAAGTTGTAAACTTAACACACCGTGGCACATGTGAGAGGATCCATGCTTTCCCTCCGGCCCATGACAAATCACATTAGAGAGAACATTAGTGGACACTGGGGTCACTGTAACGCACACACACACATAAATACACAAGGGGATGGACATCTTTGCCTTCAAGCGCACGATTAGATCATGTAGCCACTGCTTTGGGATTCTCTCCACACACACACACACACACACATGAAAACACATCCGTGCACGCTAAAAGTAACTCAACACTGCTGCTTTCTCACTGGTGGAGAGGTTTAATCTGCACCAGACAGAGAGATTCTGGCTGCGGAAATTAATGTTTACTTTCCAGCCGTCTCTATTTCAAACCACTCTCTTTTCCTTCATTGTTGAGAAAACATCCCAAAGGAGATGTGAGATTGCAAAACCAAAACACTGCCAAACAAACCCCGTCGATTCATATGGTTCTCTTCAAACTTGTCAAAAAGAAATTGCCCCCTGAGGTGTCATGTTTCTGTGTACAAATGAGAATGAGCTTAAAATATTTTTTCACACACATTATACAGCACGTTGGGCTCTCTCTCAGGTATTGGACGTCTCAATTGGAATGTCGATGTCGTATCAAATTGGCCTGAATTATGGGCTCTTGCTTTGTGTGGGATTACTTCATGGCACAAAGGGACAGTGCTTTACGGCACAAAACAAGAAAAGGGCGCTGACCTTTTTAGAAATCTATGATTTGTGACAAGAAAAGCCAAAGGTGTCTCAACTGCACATATTTTGAGTATGTAATACATTCACACTAGCAATGTAATGTAGTGTACTTGCCAATAGGGCACAAAATGACAGACTTGTATGGTAAAATCACATAATTTATCAAAGAGGTGCTTTTCCACAAGTAGCTTTTTTTTTTTTTCCATTACAGTTTGATTGATGCACAGCATTGCCACACAACGATGTGTAATTCCATGTTTGTATAATGTGATAAGGCACAGTCAGCCATAATAGTGCACTGTCAACGGTTAAGATTTAAAGGGCTCTTTTATGAGGTCTACATCCCTTTGCAAGTGGGAGCAATGGGCTTTATGAGGATCCACAGATAAATTTACCGTATCGCGACTTGAGGGATTACGCTGCAGTTTATGCCCATAGCCGCAATAGCTGCGCCAGAGCCCTCTACAATGTGTGCGCCTACACTAAAATGCAGCTATACATGGCATTTACACGCGATAGCATGTGTGATCAGTCAGATTGGGCTGCTTGTGTTTTCTCCAAGTGGCAAATGAGTAAAAAGCAAGTGAATTGAAGCTAAAAGCGGATGTGCAGTTCCTCAAACAGCCACTTGAGGCTGGCTCCAGAAGTGAGTAAATCTCCATAAGCCCCCATGTTAAAATGTACAACTTCACAGCAGAAATAAACATGTTTAGAGCCTGGTACAAAAAACAGTTTTGGTCTTTTTGATAATTTCCCCGTTCACGGCAACTGTGCTCAGGGTGAATTTTTATATAACTCACCAGTTTGAATTATATTAAGGCTTAAAGTTATGCAGAATTAAGTGCAGTCACAGATGGCTTGTTTGAGCCCCCATGCTTCATGCAACTCGTCTCAGCTCCTTCCCCCGTGCTTTGAAAACAGAGATCACTCCGGTCTGTTAGTAGGTTGTACATGTTAACAACCAGGCTCATTAAACTTAATAAGGACCATAATCAAACTACAGCACATGCAGACCCTCTCCCTGGAGGGGAACTGTACTCGAACATGTTGCAGAGGTCATCTATGCCACAACAAGGAATGTTTGCCAACAAGAAACAACAGGCTCAGTTCTTATTTTTTTATATACTCTGCATTGATTAATAACATGAATCTTTGCTCCAAAAATGATCTCTAGATCTGATAGCTGACATGAAGGTCCTTTGATTCACAGCCGCTCTTATTCATGATGCCGTGAGATCAGACTATGACTTTCAGGCTACAGATCCAAATCAGAAACTGCTGCTGTGAGCCAAGAAAATCAACCATCAGCTTCAGTGTTTTTATGGATGGTCTTTGCATAAGCATAGTGACATCCTGTATTACAGTCCAGAAGCTCTACGCTCTTGCTACAGTGATACTGTTTAATTCAAACACCGTATCGCTAGATTTGTGAGACTTTTCAAGTCTTTGGCCAAACTGTCCAAAGTGCTGTGTGAATTTGTTATTAGTGTGTATTCTGGTACGAGCATTCCAAAGATGGCAAGCCATCAAGGACTTGTTCCTCCAACGCAGCCTCCTCATTTTGAGAGAACTTAGGGAGGAAATCAGGGAGGAAAGGCAAAATGGATAGCTGTTAGGTTCACAAGTTCAAGCCTCTCTCGAGCACATCCAAGAGAAAACACATTCAAACGGGGAATCTTGCACATCCAAAATTAAAGTATTAACTGCTAATAAATGGATTTTGGATGGATTCTTCCCAGCATATTGCTTGTTTATTTTCTTAAGTTTGGATTTTCATCTGTGTCACTGAGCCAATTCAAGTAGTTAGATTTGGCTCATTCCTGAGTGTTCTGTGATTGATGATGCAGCAATCATAAAAGCCTGAGACAGAACACGTTTCCTAAAATTCAAGGAAACACTGGAAAAAGTTAACCTCTGGTTATGGACTATATACTGTGTAGCCCATTTTATGTTAAAGAAGGAAAGAAGATGGACTGTGTTAGACGTCCATTTCTGTGGTAACTAATATAGAAAAGAGAGGAACTGATTATGACAGAAAATTAATCAGCAAAAATCTGAGCCCCAAAGCGACAATATGCTAAGCCTCTCCTCTCACTTCTGCTTTGAAGCTTTTCGACAGAATTTCTTTCCTATGCCTCAGTGCACGTCTTATTGTTGTTATAAACACTTCAACGTAGACCACTTTTGGTAAAAAAATAAAAACATATCTGTTGGCTCCTGGCAGTGCGCCACAACCTGTGTCACCCCCCCCCCCCAGCTTCTATGGTTCATAGCGTAGGCTAATATGTGCAGCAGATGATACTAAAATATTCCAGAATATGTGGAGGCTGAATCAGAACGCGTGATTTGCGATAAATAAAAGAGTACGCCAACAGCTCGAATGTGTTTACAGCATGAGTAATCAGAGTAATGTTACACCGGAAATTTAGTCTCATCGCCAACAAACTGTCTCAAATAGCTTTGGGCTCCTAGTGATGGTTGTTTTTTTTATTATCAACACTGGAAAATGTTGTAAGTTTTGCCTTTTAAAGGCAACATTTTTTTTTCAGCATCTTTGAACAGAGTTAACGGAACCATCTCCCTCACTGTTGTCAAGGCAAGAAAGCATTTAATCGCCATTTTTATTCTTCTTGAGATTTCTTTATAACTATAAACAACTTTTTATATTCTATTTTATATCAGGGGTGAGTTACAAGATGGCAGCAGTATTTCCACAGACTGTGTAGCAAGTACGTATAGATAATGAACATGTTTGTATATGCTGATTTTCTTGACATGTTACAAGATAATTTATTATGGCATGGAACCCCCTTTCTATAGCATCAGTTAAATATTCAAACCAAACTTAGTCTCCAAACTAAGACAGCAGAGTTTATGACCTATACTGCAGCCAGTCACCAGGGGGTGATCCAGATCAAGTCGTTTGTACAGTTAATGTGCCATACTTAGGGACAGTGGTACTCAGAGCTAACATAATTTTGCTAAGACATTTACACTGATAATGCTAACATGCTAATATTTAGCTGTTTACAGTATTCACCAATTTGTTTTTGTTGCTGAACAAAAAAGTCAGTCATTGGGGTTCATCCACTGGGAATCATGAATATTGTTCCAATCCATCCAGTAGACGTTGAGATACTTCAGCGGGAGACTGACCAACCAATTGCTATCTCAAGCCATGTGAATGTCCAAAAAAACAAAGAAGTGATACTGGTTAGACTTTCTCAAAGTGTTTCTGACTCTCTGAGTGCCGAGTACCCTGACATAGCTCAGCAATGATGCATAAGCATAAATCAACACAGGGGCGTTAAGAGAATTTTAAGAATGCTAACAACCAAATGTAAGCACCTATAATTCTACATGTTAGTTATCCAGAAGAAGTGACTGGTCAAACACTTCAGAACACAATGAAATCATGATTTATTTTTTTTTCCCCTTCACATGCTTTTGTGAGTTATTTTACAAGCCATCCTCCATAAACAATTCATAAAATAATCCAAATATTCCAAATGGTAATCTTCTGAATTCCCAGTTGTGACCACGGTTCAGTTCTAAGGGATTTGCTCGTGTTGGCATCACTAAAACAAAGCAGATTAAAGTTTGGGGTTAGCACTTTTTACACACTAATAGCAGCTCTTTAGCCTTTGCAACTAACATCACCTTACTTGATTGGAATACTCGTAAGGCTCCAGTATGTGTAGCTCAGCCTACACCGCCAGAAGGCAAAGCTCCGACCTCAAAGAACCACTGCTGAATTGCTTCAAATCCTCTACCGTCACTCACTGAGTAATAGTTGTAGCTTTTTTAATAGAGATTTCATTTTGGAATGATTTTCGTCACTTAGTCTCTCTTCTAAAGCATTAGTGTAAGTGGTGCTAAAAATAGTCTGTACAATGTCAACATTCGGGTGCCCCATAAACAACCAGGATTAAATTAGCCGACTGCTGTTTCCTCTCCGACCCTTTGTGCACGTGTCTGTGCATGCGTATATGATCGGAGAGGCTGTTCAGTCTATGTTTCTCATGCTACAGTTACAAATTCCAACGTGTCAACGTCCCTGTAAAAACCTGCACTGTTTTTATACTCCTGCTATTATGCAAGTACATGTGTTGATATGATATCCAACTCCGGAGTCAATCACTCCACAAGAAGAACCGCTTCCAGACACTGACCCTCCTGCTGTAATAACACACGGTACTTTCTGATGATTTTTTTTTCGTCATTGTTCTTTTAATGTCAACAACCTGACTGTGGAAACAGCTATTAAGCAATCATGGCCAATATAACTGTCAGATGTTGCTTTTTGTGTAAACCATTACATCTCCACTTTGTCTCTGCTTCTCCCTTTCTCCCTCTGTATGCCTCACTGTCCACGTCTCCCTCCTTAAAAAGGCAAAGCAGAGGACTAATCTGCACAGGTTGCCCTACACACACACACACACACAAACACACACATATACAGTAGTACACATGCATATAATTTAAACTGAGATCTCAATCTGAGCAAAGGTTGAACATTGACTAACTGACTACATGTGAAAACCTGTCTATTCGATCAAATTCAGACAATTTGTTAGAAGTCGATAGCTGCCAGTTTCTTTGTTTTGTGAAACTAAGACCTAAATCTAGTTAGTTCACGACAATTTCACAAGCTGCTTTAGTCCCGGTTTGTCATTCCATAGAAGAGTGGACGAAAAAGACTTTTTAATGCGGCACTCCGCTGATTTTACACCATCAGTTCATTAACTCAGCATGTGAAAACAGTTGTGTAATGTCTTCTGCAAGCTTCGTCAAGCCTGGAAAAATAACCCTCATGATGTCACAGTGATGTCATCGGGGTTGTATCAGCTTCACCTCGGAGACTAAATGGAAAAGCTGCGTTACAAACTGGAGTTTAAAAGACACCGTTTATCAGACAGCTGGGTCGAATAAAAGAAATTATCCAGTTGCAATGTGGGAAATGTAGGATCTAATGTTTATGGAGCTTGACCTATAATATAGAGCTGAAGTCATAAGTTATCTCAAGCTCTGCTGCTTTGATTTTGACTTAATTTATTGCTGCAGTACCCCTTTAATCTAGAAACACTTTCAATATTAAGTTTCAAGAAAATGTATTAAAATGATGTAGATTTTATACATATTGGCCACTGTGCAGCTGTTGGCTGCCATTTATTTCAGGACGCTTTGAAAATGTACTTGCAGACACATGATTCATCATTTCACCACCTTCATTTTTCAAGTTATTTTATCATTATGTAGTAATGGAGAAAGAGATGAAAGCAAGAGAATGAGTAAATGAATTAATGAATTAATGAAGGAATAATTTGAAAAAAAAAAAGATGTATATACATGTGCCCAGGGCCCTGGAGTGAGTAGGGGGCTTCAGAAGGGCTTGTTTATATGGGAATATACATTAACTGTAAATGAAGTGACACAAATATTAAGTGTCACCCATAATTTCAACATGGAAAAAAACACTCTCAGTAGAGTTGGCAACTTGAAAAGCAACAGAATCAATAGTGTTTTGATTGGGAGTGAACTCCCAATTGGGACAAAAGTTCCACTGATAACCTTTCAGAGCACAGCTCCATCAGAGCTACCAAAAACATGTCAGATTGTGAATTACGAGTATAACATAATGTTCTTTTCCGCAAGTGCCAAAGGATTACAAACGAATAAATAAATGGACCTAAAGTCAGGACAAGGATGGTGTGGACACACCTGAACGTGCACGCTCCATCTATGGGAAAGAATTTCCTCAATCTAATATCTAAAATGACTGCTATGTGGCACGTTTTGCATTTGAAAAACTCAATCAATCCTAAAATCTGCTGCATTTAGTACATTCCAAACATACAGTCGTTGTTTGCGCTTCATTTCGGGTTTTTACTTCGCACCCAACAGTGTGTGAAACCTCCCACCAGACCAGCAACACTTCTTGGCTCTGTATTTTTACAAACACTCTGAGGTGCAATAACTTCATGGTCCAGATTGTACTAATGACTCCAAACTGATGGCTTCATGTTATCCTCAGTGGGCCGTAGCAGGGGTGAGGAGGGGGGGGGGGAAACAGCATGGAAAATAGAGTTAAAGTGGTGGGAAAAACTGGGTTGAGTGAGAGCTTCTTGACATCTCGGAGAGGAAGAGAAGGAGAGTGAGGATGCGTGCCTGTATGCGTGTGTGAGAGCACAAGCTGCAAGAAAGTGAAACAGAGAGAGAGAGCGAAGCTGGAGTTGCTCTTTGTAATAGGAAATGATGGGAGAGCTGTTTGAGGGCCGCATGGTTTTGACCCTGTGACTGCTTGCAGTCGTGAGAACCGATTTCTGGGCCATGTGTCCTTAAGACTCTCAAATCAGCACACACGCGCTGCTGCACACACACACACACACACACACACACACACACACACTTCAACTTGGCAAAAATACATATCAACTAAGGCGGAGAAGGAGACAGTGAGTCCACAAAAGAAGCAGGGAAAATTATCATACCTTTTCACCAGAGCATGTGGACTTGTGCCAACTATGCAGCCTATAAAGCCCCCCTTCCTCCCACCCACCCCTGCTGAAAATAAGTCGCCCAAGTATGTTTTGTTAAGGATTTCATACGCTGCCTTCCCCTTATTCACACTCAATTTGAAGCCTATATGAAGACAAAAGCCCAGTGACGACAACAATGGGAGAAAAAAAGCGGAATTTGAGGGTAAAACTAGCTGTGCACTTCATTGCACATTTTGTTGGAAAAATCCTGAGAAGATCCATAAGGGTTTCTTTAGCTTTAGCTTCAGCTATAGGTGTGACTCTCACACACACAGGAATGAAAAGAGGAAGAAAAAAGATCCAGGTGGGATAAGTGAAGCTTTAATTACCCATGTGCCCTTGGGCAAGACCAAAACAACCAGTTGTAGTGAACTGGTTTGATACTGGACAGCTTCCAGGTGCAGATGTCAGTGCTGGGTCAAAACTCCCACTTCATAAATCTTTCATGAAGGTTGCACCAACTTCACACACACAACACACACACACACATCATAATGTCTGACTTGATATGCAGTAAGATTTCAGATGTTCAGGCAACTTTCTGGGCAGTTTTTCGCAGCCGGGGTGCACTGAAAGGAGGTTTTCAGCAGATGTATCTTCTGGCTCATAGAAGAAATAAACTTTGTCAAGGCTGTTGATTGCTCTTTCTAATTGTTCCAGGAGCTGTCATAGACTTGTATGAAGATTGGAGGACACCAAAATCCTGTTTAGCCACATTCTAGTGTGCATCCATACTAGTGAGGGACTTACTGAAGAAATAAGGAAGGAAACAAGTGATTTGTGGTTGTTTGCCCTGTTGGTGGGTGGCTGGTTTAGCAGAACTCAGCTGTCAAAGTAACTTGGAGTGTTTTCGAGTTGAAACCACAGAAGAAGAAGAAACGTATGCACTGCTCGAGAAATGAAAGTTTCAAAAGTTTACCTCTGATTTCCACACAACGTAAGCTTGGGAGCTGGACGGCTGCACTTTCCTTTGAAGCCACCTCCGCGGGGAGAACAGCGTGCCGGTGCTCCCGGAAGGCGCTGCACCGGGTCCCCTCACCAGATATGGTAAATCCCCGGCGGTATTCCTTTTGGCACGCTTCACTGTGTCATAGTCAAAGTGGAAGTTGGAGGATGGAGAAACATCCAAAGGTATGGAAGGAGCAGAAAGGGACGGGGCTATCGGCTCCTTTAATATCGGAATCTTGGTGCGTAAAGCCGGTTTCACAGCCAAGCGCTCTGGGGACGCACCTGCATCCACAGCCGCCGCTCCAGAAAGCGATGCGCCACTTTCTCCCTCGGTCCCGATGTCACAGTGTCTTATGATAGCGGGGTCCAGGCTCCGGGTTTGGCGTAGCCTCCGTTTGGTTATGGCTTTGGACGCAGGAGAGGAGCAGGAGAAGACACTGTTGAGAAGTCCTTGCGCGGCAGACATGTCTCCTTATTTTGGATCTCACATCAGCGCTGCTCAATGCGTCTCTCAAAAGTTCCCCTACAACTATAAGACAACAGTTTGGTGTCCCCCCATTAACTGGAAGGTCCGAGTGCAAGCTGGTGAAGAGCTGGAATGTGCTGTATTTGGATGCAGTCGCTGCGCAAAGTAGACAAAGAGCAAGTCTTCTTCGCCTCTCCTCCGTTCCTCTGCACGTTGGTCATTCCCAAACTGAAGTGGAGTGAGAAGACAGTTTGAGTGTGTGTGTGTGTGTGTGTGTGTGTGTGTGTGTGTGTGTGTGGATGTGTGTGGGAGGGGGTTCAGAAAACTTGAGATCAGTGCTTGCATACTGTATGTTTTTTTTTCTCACTAACCAATTTAATGTCAAAATATTATATTTTTAAGCACTTTCAGGATTTTGTTTTTCAAACTCTCCAGCTGAGTTTGCATTTGAAGAGTCAACTTTTGACCCTCATGGCTCTCTATGGCTCTCCTTTTTCTGTGTTGATAAAATGTAAATGACCTCCAGATGATCATCAGTAGGTGATCACTAATCTAATCCACCAAAGTCCATCCAGAAAACCGTCTTTTTTGGCCTCATTCTCCTGAATTTGCACCACTTTTGACACGACTAACTTTGTCCTCTGCTGCCTTTTCGTTGAAAGATGTGGGGTGAGATGAGTTTTCATAATTAGTATGTTGATTTTCATACACGTAATTAGGCAAGTAGACAGACACAATAATCACACAGGCAGAAGGTCACGCACGCAGACAGACATGATTTAGCCAGGGATGAAAATAGACATATTAATCCTTGTGTCCCATTAATCCACCTCGCTGTCTGGGAATAATAGGCCTACCAGTGAACCCTGCTGTGTGCTATTATTAGCTAAACAATAAGTGAGCCGTGGGATTAATAACCAATGCCTTTCTTTATACACCTGTGCAAAAGGCTGTATTCCAGACATTTGCTTACACAGATGCTTGTGGAGGAGCTCAGTGATTTCTGTGCGTTAGGGTGGCTGCGTGAGTGTGTGCATTTGTTTACAGGGGAGAGTGAGAGAGAAAGCGTGTGTGTGTTGAAGAGAAAGCAGGAGCAGGAGCATGTGTGGCCCTGTGTGTGAAAGTATGGGAAAAATGAAAAGAGACAGCAGGAGGTTGGAGAGGAGGGTGCCGGATGGCTGATAAAGGAGCTTATGAAGCTGCGCGGCATGACACACTCACACTCATACACACAACACAGCATGACATGACACTGATAACAGCTGAGATAGATTTGACCCTTCTAAAAACAGTCTGTGGGGAAAAGAATGAGATGCGGGCTGAGTGAAAACACAGAAGCGGGAATTTTAGAAAGAAAAACATGGCGTTTTGCATCAGAAGTTGATGGAAAGAGGCCAGCACTTGAGGCATTATTGCTCTGAGCTGTGCCCATACCACTTCTCTGTTTGGGGAAAAAGCCAAAAACAACAGTGATATGGAATAATGGAGCAGAACTGAGCAGATATTATACAAACATACCCCTTGCAGCATCCTTCACTTTACATTTTGCTGCCTTCAAGCTCTTCATCATACATTAAAGACAGGACTCATATTACTAATGTGTAACCATGGAAACATATGTGAAACAGTGATCATTTGACACGCCTGTCAAAATATATCAGAGGCAGGCAGGGTGGAAAGGGAAGGTGAATATATCAACAGGGCTACACTTCAGCCAGTCACGTTCAGCGTTATATACACACTGTCCATATTTGGTGTACAATAGTAGAGCGGCGCTGCCTGAAACCATTTTAAGCAAAAATGAGTCTAGATTTAGCTACAGCTGTGGAGACGTGCTTTCCTGTGCCGGGGGATTAGTGTACATTTCATTGTCCAAGCCTGTGAGATGGTTAAAAAGGTCACAAGGTCAAGAACAAAAGACATCGAATTACATGTAGGCCTAGATATGAAATACGGAACAATAAACTAGTCATACAGGGTTTATTTTTATCTGTTAAAAACACTTAACTGTATATGTGGAAAGAGGAAGAAATAGTATCATTCCAGATTTATAACTCAAGCAAATAAATAATCAGATTTTTTCTCAGTGATTAAACTCTAAGTTTGGAGATTGAATATGTTTGCAAATATAGACACACACACAGTTTGTACCCTAGAGTGGTGTAGCTATGGAGTAAGGATTTCATTCTCGGCCGCACATATAAACATCCTCATACTGTATAAACCTTAAGAGCCACCATATTGTTCCAATAGAGGCAGATTAGATTATTGAGACATGGTAAATTTTTACTGTATTTTGCCTCAGGGAAAAGGGTCTTTCCCCAAACTGCGTACATGTTTTTGCTCCTCTGAGGTATGGAGTGTGTGATACATGGGTTGATTATGGGTAATTGAGGCCATTTGCATTAGTACAATATACCGCCTGCAGGTTTATCATAATGTTAATGTCATGGATAACTAAATGGGTGCAGATGGCTTTCCTGTTTGGTGAGTAGAACCAGTTTTATATGGATGTGGAGATTATAATGATAGTGGCAAAATATGTAATGTAAAACTGATATAAATACAGGTGAATTCCAGTGCAAATCTGTTTCATATGTTTGTTAGGTAACACACGGAGCCTTGTAAAGGACTGGAAACCCCTCAGCATTAGATTGTGTTAAGAAGTGGACTACATGCATGTATAAAAGCTAATAAAACAAATGGAAAAAAGCAATCTGGTGTGGACTTTACAACTAAGTCGAACGAGTTCATGTAGACTGTATTTGTGCTCTTATACTGACATCTGTTGGCCATTTCTGAGATTGCACTACAATTACGGTGTCCGGGAGAGACCATTTCAACTCACTGTATCGCATTTTCCACGCTGCCTTCACTGCTATGGGAAATGTTGAAACTCGAAATTGAACACACATAAATGAGCCAGCAAAAAACAGAGGAGGATGGATGAATTAGTGCATTTCTCTGGTTGAGTCTAGCCCTTAGATATGAATGAGATAAAAATAATAATTTAAGTAATTCATAGACAGTCTATGTGCACAGGCCAGTGCTGTTTCCGCATGCACGAAGGGGGTACTTACGAGGAGTCCGTAAAGGCAGCACTATAATGGTTGCATTTGTCCCACAACAGCGCCATCATCCCTCCAAAGCCTGCTCCTGGTGGAAAGACCCTTCGCGGGAAAAAAGCGTTTGGCAAGGAAAGGGTTAAGGAGTTTATAGGGTCCAGATCGATGCCCCTCTCCCACACGTCGCCATGAACAAATGAATTCGCGGGGAATTAAATATCAATTTCACAAAGGAGAAAGAGTCCTGTGCTTTGAACCCGACCCCTCCAAGGCTAAAGTGTTGTATGACGCTAAGGTAATGTTTTTGCGCAGATAATGTTGCTCTTCTGTGCTTCGACTTTGCACAAACGAGCATTTTTTTTGGACTGAAAAAGCAAGGTTGTTTCTGCAAGATTTGGGAATATGAGTCGACCACGGCGGCCACTTCACTGCTGCTAGGCCTCTGAAAAATAAGTTAGCTAGTTAATATGTTATGCTAAGCGATTTCTTGCACGGTTTCCGGGTACGTTTGATTTCACGTTGCTTCATGAAGCGCTTGATTTAAAGAAGTAAAAAATAATAATTACTGTTGTTTTGTAGCAGTACGTTAACCTCAAAGGAGGCTGCTAAATGAGGCAACTCAGCCTTAACAATTACAACGGCATGCAGTAACGTCATTTAAATCGATATGAGAGCTATTTAATAGAAAAGTAAAGTAGTTAAAGCTCGGTTGAAGTGTTATCATCTGAAGTATTTGAATGGCATCACATAACAAACAAACGCACCAGCAGCACGTCTGTCCCGCTAACTTGACCAACACAATTATAGCGTAGCCGTTAACCTTTTCCCCCCTCTCTGGCTGTTTTAATGACATTGCATGCGAGCTAATAAAGACAATGTTAACGTGTTTCAAGCTTTCGAGTTTTATTTTTGTCGTTGGCAAAGTGCACAGTTTGGTTTTTGCTAGCTGTCCAGTTAGCAAGCTAACGCTAACGGAGTGTATGTTTACATCGCTCTAGCTTGACGCTAGCTAACAGTTAGCGCTGGAGGTGTTTGCAGTGGCGTAAAAAGCTTTTAAAAATATGCCATTTTACAAGTATAAGTAACAATACTTTCAACATTTTTGCAGCAAAACGTAATGTTAGTTAATGTTGCTCAAAGTCAGATGAGGAATACTGTTTTATTATTGATAATAAAATCTGTTAGCATCGTGTTGGTGCATACAGCCACTTTGATGTTAAGTTAAACGAGTGGCATAGTATTGAGTAATTGGACCTATATTTTAAAGAATGTTGTTATATTCTCTAGTCCCTTGCACTATTAGGAAAGTTTAAGCTTGCAGGTCCAAGCTCAACTGTAGCTGTTACCTTAAATCATATTTAATGAGGTTATAGGTCATAATGTTCAATGATCCTGGTAATAACTGACTGAATGATAATGACTGAATTGTCATTTTTGTTTCCACTTCCACTACATCAAGCCTTAAGCAAGCCTGTACTTATGGTGTGTTCACATTGCAGGTCCTTGATGTCTTGATAGGTACAGATGAACATGGAAGAAGAATCCCAAAGTACCTGATTCACTTCAACGGCTGGAACAGGAGGTGACATTAACTGGCGCATACCTACTTTACTGTATCATACTCATTGTAGTGTTTCTCATTGTGCTCATCAACTTGTGCAATAATGTAGCTACAAATCATAAATGTGTGTTTATTTTTTGGGTAGCTGGGATCGTTGGGCTGCCGAGGATCATGTCCTAAGGGACACTGAGGACAACCGTAAATTACAACATAAACTGGCTCGCAAAGCTCTAGGTCGCATGTAAGTTCATGTTCTGTTCATTCATTCAGTCATTCAGTAAACACCATCAAAATATATAAGCCCCGTGTATATTTTCTTGTGTCACTTAGGCCTCCGTTAGCAAGAATTCAGAGTAGGAGGATTGAATGTTTAGACAAGACTGATACAATTGTGTGTTTTGTTTTCTTTCCCGGCGGTAGGAAGAGAAAGGGATGGGCGAAGAGGCGTCGTCGTCAGTCTGGTACTAAATCCTCTCTGAAGACTCTCCCGAAGGAGGACGACAGTGATGACGCATGTGAGAGATCTTTCTGTCTTTGTGTTTTGTCTCCCGGTCTCCCTCAGCAATCAAATTAATCCCACCCGTATTTTTTCGGTCTGTAGGCTTGATTTCGTCTTCAGAGAGCAGCGACGGCGACGATTCGGACCCTGAATCTTCAAACAGTGGGGACAGCACCTTCTCTGAGGACATCAACAAAATGGTGACGTGGATCAGATTAGCTTCCATGTCAGACAATGCCATATTTAGACCAACATTTACTCTTAATCAACCAAAATGAGTTTAGTTTCTCATGTCAGAAGTTCATATCATGTTTGTTTCAGAGGGTTGAGCCAGACATTAATGTTAAGAGGGAATGTGAGGAGAAGATTGTCCATGTTGACATCAACATCCCGGATGTGCTGAAGAAGAAACTGGAGGATGACTGCTTTTACATCAACAAGAGGAAGAAGGTACACACAGCAGATAAGGCTGCTAAAGACAATGTTGAATTGATTCGAGGCTTATCCATAATCTGCCCTGATTTATCTCTCCTAGCTGGTGATGGTCCCCTGTCAGACGAATGTGGTGCACATCTTAGAGTCCTACGTCAAACACTTTGCCATCAACAAAGCATTCATGGCCAACGAGAGGTACCGGCGTCAGCAGAACACCACGCAGAGCAGCAGTCCGCAGCCAGTCCCTCCAGAGAAGAGGTGAGTCTGCACACACTGTGAGCAGAGAACACAGATGTGATTAGCTGAACGCATATCATCTGACAAAGATAAAATAGATGTTGGTTCAGGCAGTAAATGATAATTATTTCTGTTTCACAGTTCTGTGTCTTCATTAAATTAAAATTAAATGACATAAAATTTGTATTTCCTTTTGTTTTAAGCGAGGAGTTGTGTAAGGAGATGGTGGACGGCCTGAGGATCACGTTTGACTTCACCCTACCCATGATCCTCCTCTACCCCTGTGAGCAAGCTCAGTTCAAAAAGGTCAGCTCCTCCAGGGTTTTCCTTGCCATCAATGAAAGCTCCCCCTGCTCCAGCAAGTAAGTCTGCCCCCATAAATGAAGCCCTACGTGTTGTTTCAGAAACCACTGCACAGACGTGATGTACTACATCCGTTCTACCGTTAAAGTGTAAACCCTTTTCCTCTAATTGTGTTCGAAGCGCCCACCGGGAGCGCAGCCCTAGCCCGTTGGGGCACAATCCTCCAACCCCCCAGTCCACAGACAGCCAACCAGCGCTCAGCGACATTTCTGCCACCACGCCCACCGCTCCAGCTCCCACCCCGAAGCGCCGACGTCACCCTGACATGGACTGCATCTCATACCAGTCGCAGTCACTGAGACGCTCCACCAGGAACACGTCTGGAGGTGACCGGCCAGCTGAAGGAAGCAGTGGAGGTAATCAGGTTTTACTCCAAAGGGACATTCTTTTTTTGTTTGTTCTGTAAATTTCATGATTTGTGTGCTATAAATACAATGTATGTGACGATCAGGTGGAGGCAGTGCAACAGCGTCCCCGCAGCTCAAACGCCGTTTGGTCGATACCTCATCCCAACCCAAATTCTTCCTCAACCTCGACAGAAGTAAGCTAGCACTCCATTTAAAAATGATTAGTTCAAATAAAAGCTTATCGTGTGGTAACATTCAACCTGATCTTGTGGACTCTTCTACCACTAGTTCCACCTTTTGGAGGGAATTACTAAAAACTGTGAACTCTTTCTGTTCAAGCCGATTAGTATATGAAAAATAATTGACTGTTTTCATGGCCTGAAACAATCCAACCTTATTCTCATCTAAATAAGACAGTGTTTTAATCAAGCCTTTACAAGTGTAGTTCATAGAGCTCAACTTTTTGTTATTGTAATGACCAGTTTAGCCCAGTAGATGGTGCTATTGTACTTCTTTCCTCCCACAGTCATCCCCTCTTTTGTACTCAAGAGCTCCACTCTCTTAAGAACGACTTTTCCCTCTTAAAATTTTTTATTCCTGCCGTCATTTTTTTTCTCGTTATCCATATATTAGCAGTGATAAGCTCCACAGCGAGACGTTTATCTCTTAACACGTTGTTTTTCCTCATTACCCAGAAACCCCAGTGCACAGTGGCTCATCTTCCCCGTTGCCCTTGACGCCGAGCAAAGAGCGAAGTGGGCCTTTCTACGGCCTGGAGAGCCGGAGAAACAACGAGCTAAACGAGGTGATGATGTTACGTGAGATGAACGTTTTATCAGCTGGAAGGGAAACGAATGTCTTGTTCAAGGACGCGAGGAGCGTCACTTAAACGGGCTCCCTCATCGCAGGCAGCATCCTGTATGAAATGAAATAGTAAGACCAAGCAAAATAATTCATTCATACAGGCCTGTGATATTGCCAAATTCACAGTGAGCTATGGTTGGTGAACCTCAGATCGTCTACAGGGGCTCACCCCGAAGAGAAATTTGTACATTTTAAAATGAAATGCATCATAAGAGGCTAGATCTGTGTAGAATGCTAAACAGTTTGTGCTCAAGTAATTTATTGAACACATAGGTATGGATGGTGATGATGCTGTGTATACTCCGATAAGATCAGCCTATGCTTGGTTATTGTGAGCAGTTGGAGCTTTTTCATAGTTCATAGCCCCCAAAAATGAACTAGTTCACGTTCAATGAACTGCTATAACAAAATGCAGTGACTTTGATTTGGGCAGACAAACTGCAGCTGTTGCCTCGTGGTATTCTGGTTAAACTGCAAGATGAACATCCTTTTATTCTCTGCTTAGACGCCGAGTGTTCATACAAGTCTAAAACCTCAGAGCTTCTGTTAATTTTTTTCTCCTTCTCTCTTTAGGTCCTCAGTTGGAAGCTGACTCCTGATAACTACCCCTTGAATGACCAGCTCCCCCCACCCTCCTACCTGTACGGCGCACAACACCTTTTGCGGCTTTTTGGTTGGTGTCTGATCATTTTACTCTCACTGGTTCACTCGTCATACTTTGATCACATTCCCGTCAGTCTCTTGGCACGCTCACTGTCTTGCTTTTCTTCCAGTTAAGCTCCCGGAGATCCTCGGAAAGATGCAGATCCCCGAGAGGAATCTTCGAGCCCTGGTCAAACATTTGGAACTCTTTCTCAGGTAACAGATGATTGTGATCAAATGAAATAAATCAGTATTATTACCTTTATGCATTAGAGGTTTACAAAGGAAGAGAGGGACAGTAACTGTTTCACCAGAAGAGTACAGACTGCGGGTTTCAAGTGTCTTCACGCTCTGCAGATGGGAGAGTAGCTAATCTTTGGTTCACTCGGGCCTGAAGGCTTGTTTCCTCACTGAAACATTCAGGCATAATTTTGAAATCTCAGCCCCTTGTAGAAAAATAAATTGTGCCGTCAGGTGGACAGAAGCTGCGAGAAATCATGTAGAATTTCCTTGGGGGATAAATCATTAAAAAGGTGAGGTGCTGCATTCAATGAACGGGACATTAACTAGGAAGCATTCCATCTTAAAATGCACCTCGCTAATAACCTGCATGGTTCATTAAGCAAGGTTTGACCTAGCTAAGCATTAAAGCTCAATAGTAACCGCCAGAGTTGAGTTGCAAGAAGTTTTCATTTCACAAGGAGAGAGAAAACCTGGAAGGTACTGGCACAACCTCAACAAATGCATTAAATGCCTGATGTACACTACATAAAAGAAGCAATAAAAGGAAGGGATTAAAAGATGGAGGTAGAGTTCGTAGAAAGATAAATGGTGACTGTCAAGATTATGAAAATAACTCAGAAACAGGAAAACAAAAAGACAAGGAAGAGGAAGATGAGAACATGTAAGGGTGGAGAGGAGGAAGAGATGGTATGAGAAAGAGCATGTGTTAGAGGGAGGGAGATGAGTGTGCGTTACACAAGCGCGGGAGTCTAATCTTTAAATCCTCCCAAGCGATCTTCGGTTGAGGCGGTCCCAAACCTGGGGGATTTAGGTCCTCTCATTCTCTAATCAAACACGCGCCGTACCGCCTTCTGCCGCCAAGCAGCGCTGCGGAGCAGCACCTGAACGCACCACGGAGTCGACGGGCACCGAGACAAACCTTTCAGAGCCAAAATTACCTCTATTCCACCACTCAGCCATAAAAATGGATATAAATAAATAAGCTCAGTACTCGGTGCCACAAAAATCACAAGGTGGTCTTCTGAAAATAGCTCGAGCTGGCGTTCATATCAGAGCGGTGTGCGGTATGAAAGGATTACAGCGTATATGATGCTTCTCCAGATTTTTTTGGTCTCACGCTGGGACCGTTCTCAAACAGCATTGTCAAAACGGGACAGGAACACTTCGCAAATGTCATCAGTAGTCGGGAGGAAAATGGCAATCGAGAAAACAAGAACTGCTCACTTCAGTGGCACCGGCCTACAAATCACTGGTGCAATATTCAGCTCAATGGCACGGACAATAACAGTAATATTTTCTCCAAGTTGGAGACTCTGCAGGACGCTTGATACAAACTGAAATAGCAGTGTTCTTTTTGGAAATCAGCCTTGCGGCAGATTGTGCCGAACGGCTGCGAGGGCGAGAAAAAAACCCAACTGATTGATGTCGCAGAGACTGAAGCGCAGTGCATTCTGGTACTGGGCCACAGTTGATCTCTCACTCTCCCTTTCTCCGCAAGAATGATTATGATTAAGTGTGGGTGTTTTGCGCACGTGTGTCCACACACACATTATGCTGATTTACAATGTGTATGCCTAAAGCGGCTTGCCTTGTGTTATTACTGATCTTACAGCTATAAAGATTAGCACAAGTCCGAATTTCTGGCACCGTCAGCCCCTAAAAATCATTTAAATTAATAAATATATATGTTAAAACCTGTTCAGTGCCTTTCAGTGAATTTATTTGTGTCAACTTTTTTATTTGCAGTGTAGAATCAGGCTAAACTAAATCACCAGCGGGGTTCCCCCGTGTTCCCTTTATTGTCCCATTAGGTTGTCTTGTTTGTTATTCGTTGTCAAAGCGTTCTTAAGTTCTCCTCTGATGAGGATAATTTGTTTGCATTGAGATTAGGAAGGCCGGTGGAGCTAAGATGAGATGGCAAGATTTAGAGGATTTGGCCGAGTAGCGTATACTAAGAAGATTCCGGATTAGTTTTCCCCGCTACTGATTAGATAGGAGGGGGGATTTTTCACTCTTTTCCCGACTGTCGGTCGGTCTTTCTCGTGTTCGGTTTCTCTGTCATAGCAATTGCTTCTCTGCCGATGGTATAGGGATGGATGAGGGGGCTTTGTCTCTGGCATATATACCCCAGGCAGAGGTCAGGGGGTCTGGGATTTATGTGGAATGATCCGGGGATATCTAGGAAGAACCAGAAGTCGACGTGAACCGAGACATGACATTTGAGATACTGTCCTTCATGTAAGTCTATAGGGTTGGTTCTGTCATGTGACAAACGTCTTGTGTTGAATATTTGATGTGAACAGAGAGGACAGCTGAACATTGTTGGAGTCTGTCTCACCAGATTTCCCTCCCTTGCACTTCCCGCCCTCTCTCCTAGGTTTATGGCAGAGTTCCACGAGGATTTTTTCCCTGAGTCTGCATATGTGTCAGCATCAGAGGCCCACTACAGCATGAAACAACCGAGGCCCGTTTATTGAAGGAGACGGCGGCCATTGTGTTTCCTTCCCTTGCTTGTCTCTACCCTGACCTGTCTGGGCTCATGCACAGAGGACTAAACCGCAGCTTTCTCTGGAGCTGAGCTCTCCTGGACCAACTTTTCTTTTCTTCTGACCTGTTAGTCATCCTGCTCTTCCTGTATGGAACCAGTTGCTTCTACCATGCCACTAACCCTCACCTATGCTCTGTTTGTGTGGGACCGTTCTGCATGTCAAGCCGCCCTGCGCTGCTTTGCTTCAATGTACTGCTCCATGGCATGTCAAGTGCTGTCTGTTGGCATGCGCTACCTGTTTGCAGGCTTGATATAAATATTGATTCATAGGACACAGCCGCTGCCAAGTCCCTGTCTGCTTTTTTGTTACCTGGCCTACACTTTTAAAGACCACGCTAAGGCCAGAAAGTTCTCCAGCCTCTCCAATATTAGAGGCTGGCCAGAACAGTTTTGAATCACTTAGCTGTGGAAGCAGAGCTCTGACTTTGTCGCTCCTCATAGCCACAGTTTTGGACCATTGTGGTCAATTCAAAGGGACACTGAAAAGCCCTGTGTTCTTGCTCTGCCAAAATAAACACATTTTGGATATTCTTTAGGGTGCTGTTCGCTGGCTTGCCTGCTCGGTAGCTTGGCACCTTCTTTATGTAGTGACTTCCTGTAAGCGCTTTCCTGTGAAACGCTGCCAATGATCCTCTTCCGGATATGATTCCTCTAAAACTGCAGCAGGACTTGCTCTTCTTATCCTGGAGATGCTTTCCCTGAGCAATTCTAATTTACAAACTGTCGATCAGGAATGTTGTTTCCTGTGGATTTTCCGTGTTTTGAATGTGTAATGTCCTCTCAGTGTCCACGAGATTTTTTTTTATTTCTTGCTTTGCTTTTCATGTTGTCCTGTGTATGTCTGATAAATAGCAGCTTATTATTTTCATTTATTTTTTCTGCCTGTTCGTCTCACTACGGCCGCCTTCTAACGGAAAAGATGAGGCGCAGTTGCAAATGTGCTGTCTGCAGCATATCTGAGACATGTTGCTCCGTACGCAGAGAAATGTGCTAATATCTTGTTCTGAAGGAATATTGTATCAACACTTCCTCATAATATACCATTAAAGAGCTGAGGCTGTTTGTATTTGCAAATATTAAAGATTGTTTGAGACCAGCTTGAGTCCCAGAAAGATTAGGCAATTACATGAACGTGTCAAAAATTACCTGAGCATAACATTTTAGAAGAACGGACTCAAGGAATTACTTGTGAATGCAACCACAAAAGTGATTGTTACGGCAACTGGTCGTGACATTGTGAAAATGTAAATACAACACCTGTTGATCTCTGTTATTTATTTATCTTTGCACACCACTGGATCACTCTGTTCATATGTTGTCAGACTTGTTAATACATAATGAGTTTGTCTCTGTTTCTTTAACAAATCTGTCAATACCGTTGCTGTATTGTAACACACTTGTATGCATAATACAAAATATTTCCTGTGTTATATACAGAGGTATCATTTGCATAGCCGGTTATACTTTTCTATTGTTCATTTTCAATGTCTGTTTCCTTTTTTAGCTCCGTTTAAATAAAGACTTTGTGAAGCTTTACAACTTACTCGCTTGCTATACATAAAGCACCATGATTGCCCTTGTCGATTATATGCATTTCACTTTGTACTACCTGGATTGATGCCTGCTCCTTCCTGTGCCTTTCCCCGCCTTTGTAATTTTCACTTTTTGAAGAATCAGCTTGGAGCGGGCAAATGGATTTGAATCACTGAAAAACCCCACAAAGCGCTCCTCTATTAAAAGTTAAAAGCAGACTGGAGAATTTGATCAGCCGCCTTGACCTTCCATGTCCACGAACTATAGCTGATTAAAGCTGAGACCCAAGAAATGCAATCGCCACAGTCTGACATTTTAAATATGCTGTCCTCGTAAACGTGGCCCTTGTGTTTGTCTTTGAGCTACTTAAAAGCAATCCCCCATTGAATCCAGCGCCACTCGTTTTATACACTAATTCAACACCATTTAATCAAAGGTGATTAAATGAAAATCTGCCAGAATTAAAGCCAAAGTCTGCTATTGATGTGCTATGATACAATCACTGTTCCCCTTGTTAGCACTGGAGGACAAGTTGATAGTTTGATCAGATCAATGTACCCTTGTTTGCGGGAGTTGGATGGCGTCTTCTGGTGCTTGCTGTTCTAAGAAGACACATGGACACGAGATAAAAATATTTTGTTCTAAATCAGGAACTTTGGCAGCTAAACCTTTTTAGGCCTTTGTGCTCTCCTTGACACAAACTAAAACACTATAAAACTCTAGCTTTGGGACCATAGACTATATGAAACATGGATGTAGTCTCCACAACGTCACCTACAGGTTTCTGAAGAGCCATTGTGAAGCTCAGAGTGTGGTGACTATGGCCGTCACCATCTTGGCAGTCCGGCGTCTGCTGGCTCACAACTAATCCAGGAATGGTCAAAGACATGGAGAATGGGTTCTATGCTAAGCTAAGCTAATTGACTTCTCACCCTAGCTTCATAGTTAATAAACATGTATATGAGTAACTTCAATCATCTCATCTAACTCTCAGAAAAGAAGCGAATAAGCCAAGAACGTGTTGCATAACATAATTTGTCATCAGGCTGCTGTTAGAAACATTAACATTCGCGTTCGTTTGGATAATGTAGATGGCAGAAGCTTCTAAGCTTAAAGGATACCGCTCCTTTTGGGCCTTTTTTTTTTTAGGATTTCATGGCATCTAGTCGTGTAGTCACAGATTGCATCTCGACAAACATTGGCTGTGAAATGTGCAAAAAACTAGAAAGTATCTAGAGCCAGGGTATGAAAATATATCTAAATCCAAAAAGGTGATGTGTCTTCTTCTATACCTGTACATACTGCATCTTTACTGTCTGCAGAACTATGCTCTTAGTCCATTCCCAGTGTACCTATGGGAGGCTGGCTAACCTGGCCTCCCCACATCAGGGTCCTAATGGGTTTTAGTGGTGAGCCCTAATTGTATTTGGACTGGGTCAGACTTCTTGTAATGAACCGCTTATCACTGCAACCCAAGACAGCACTCTCTTGCCTGCTGCTATCATGTAGCCACAGAAGCCACCAGTTCAAGGCTCTCCATGCATCTCAAATCGATTTCCCATCCCGCACCGTCTCTATCCACTTACCACATGATTCAATTGTTGAGGGCGGGGGGAGCGGGGGGAATGGGATGTAATGAGATGTGAGCTATCACCTTGTAAGTGCTGCTGCCCGCACCTTTCACCTGATTCCGCCTCTTCTTTTGTTTGTGTTCACCCCCTTCCATCTGCAGCGACTGGGTCCTAGCTTTCCATCCCACACTCTGGTCTCTGATGTCTGACTTCTCCTTTAGTCCCTGAGTGGTTCTCTTTCCCTGCCCTCAAATCCATATCACCTTTCCATTGTCTTAGGTTTCCTGTGATTGGTCTTTTGTCTTTTCCGTTTCTCTCCTCACTCTCTTCAGTGCTTTATTGAGACGGAAGAGGAGAGACTGAGAAGCTTTTGGCCAGTCGGAGTAATATCTAATTTGGAAGTGTTCATCCCAAGCTTTTGCTTTATCAAAACGTCCTTTGACGCATTCATGTCCATAGCAGTCATTTTCTCTCTTCGTCACTCATCTTCACCCCTCAGTTTTCACTTCACCCCTATCCAACTCTCCTCGCTTTCATTCTTGAACCATGGACCTACGAGATGGATTGCTAGAGGCGAGGGTGGACACCAGCCCATCTGCCTCCTCTGACTCTTCGTGGACATCATTTGAACTAAGCACTGACCTCACATCAGTCAGCTCTGACCATGTCTTAACTCCTGTGACAGTTGCCAGTGGCTGCAAAGTGTTTGAGGACCAGCACCCAAAGAAGTCTTCCTCATTCAAGGTCTGTTCGAAAGCGCGAACTAGGGAGGCTGCATGGAGGGAGACGTCTTTTCTCGGAGACGACGAGTAAGTACATCATTGTCATAACAAGAGCGTTCATCAGGGAGGAGGTGAAAATAAGTGAGAGAAACACTTTGGTGTGCAATCTACTGGTGAGAAAGTGGAATTTGGTAACTTAATATGATATGCACATAATGTAATGCAAAATGTGTTATTGTGTGTTAATATATATATATATAAATATATATATAAATATATATATATATATTATAAATAGTCCATTCCTTACCAGAAGATGACTTATCATGTTCTTCATGCAAGTTTTATAATGATGGACAGCTTGATTTAAACAGTGAAGTGACTACGGACAGGTTAAAGTGACTGGTGTTTTCAAAGTATTGCACAAATAATATCAAGTCTGATTCAGCAGCAGCAGTCATATATATTTTGCAACAGTTGTGTTAGATTATGTTGGCCTGATAGTAAAAACTGTTCTTCAGTCTGTACCGTCTGCCAGATGGCAACAAGGAGAACAGTCTGCAAGCAAAAAAATCAGGGGGGCCTTGGTTTGACCTGTAGTTGTAATAACGCTCTTCGGGTTTTAGAACGCAGAATGAGATACATTGCCGATATCAAAATTCAATCAGTGTATTGAGTCTATATATATGATTATTGTGCCATAAATTACTCTAATGTAGACTGATTTAATACTCCCTTGATCCAAACACAAGGTATGATCAATATATTTTCATTAAGCCCACCAGTATCAGTACGTGGTTCTGCATACTCTTTGTGCCTTTGATGGCATCTGTGTCATTAAAAAAGTTTTGTTCAGCGAAGGAAAGGTTTGTTCTTTATCCCTTTCTGCTCGAGAATTTAGCGACGAGAAGAATAACTCTAAGCTCTCGAGAAAGGATGGGAGAGAAGAGGATAAAAGAGCTCTACCAATAGCGCATGTGCACTTGCACAAGTGTTCTCACTGAGACTTAGCTTTCAGCCCACAGTAGTGATGATTATCGGTTTCATCTGCTTTTAATCATGAGTGCTTCTGTAATGGGAGTCTGATTCCCAGTAGAAGGACTGTGAGAGAGGATAAAACAAGCCCTGCATTAGTTTAGATGGAGACCATAAATCACCTCTCCTTGAATTCTTCGGAGAATCTCAATCTCTGGCAAGTGGGAAAACCCGGGGTGTTGTTCATCAAGCCTTTCTTTTTCTCTTTCCATTCTTTGTTTCCACTCTCCATCACTCCACCAGGCCCCAGTATATATAATTACCTTTCTGCAGAAAGTCTGAACACACTGGCCGACACCCTCACCATGTCTTTAAATCACCGCTAACTCTCTGTCTGGTGTTCAGTATCTTTATACAGAGACTGATTAAACTTTGGCTGAGGCATGTATCAGAGCCGGTTGAAGAATATGAATGCGTTTTGCTGGTATTCTCTGTCTTTGTGAGTCACTGGGTTTCCATCTTTAAAATGGAATGTTAGCTAGACTTTCTTGTGTTGTTAAACTTTTTCACATCCCAGTGTGAAGACAAATGGGTGTGGATGAAAGCAAACAGCAAATGTTTCCTGAGTTAAAGATATTTTGGGTCATGCTGGAATAAGCTAAGCTTGGCATAAAGACTAGAAGTAGTTGGGAACAGCTAGCCTAGCTCTCTCCAATGTTCAGAAATGCACCAAAAGTACCAGCTCTGCTAAAGCTCATTAATAGAAAATGTTGTATCTTAATTGATTTTTTTTTTTTTTTGAAGTACACAAACTGAAAGTAAAACAGCACTTTGTAGTTTTATAAGTTATGTGCTTTATTTCAATTATTTCTTGGTGAACAACAGTGGTGTGTGTCATAGAAAAACTATTCAAGTCAAATTCAATTCAGCTCCTTTTTTTTTTTTTATTCAAAAGCTGTTTTAATTTTAGATTGAGCCAAGCTAGCTGTTTCCCCCGCTTTCAGTTTTTTTGCTAAGCTAAGCTTATTGCTTCTTGCGTCAGCTCCATACAGGACACACAGACATGAGAGTAGGATCCACCTTGTGATCATACTCTTGGAAAAAACATAGAAGATATTTTCAGGAAAAACAGTTGATAAAAAATAGCAAATTTGTATTAAACTATTTTTTGTGACATTTCAAAGGTTTGAGCAAAATTTGCTTGGCAGTTCTTGAGAATTCAGACTACCCCCTCTTCTCCTTGTGACTCAGTAACTTGCTGTGTTTAAAGTCTAGAAAGGCCACAGTGGTTAGTGCGCTTATACGCCGTCGGCTGGTAAAGTTTATCGATGATTGGGCCATCTGGAACAAGATGGGATGCCTCGTGTGAGAATAATAATACGATTAGCATTAGCATTTCTGAATATAAATTGCCGTTTTTGCCCTCGCTGTGTCATATTTCTGTGAACAAAAAGCAAAAAAAAAATCACATCCCCAGATGTAAAGACAGAGAGGGAGGGAGGGTGAGAAAAAGAAGAGAGGCAGCCTGGAGAGGATCATGCCACAGAGAGGGAGAGAGAGAGAGCTAGAGATATAAAGAAAGGGGGGAAAGCAGATAAAGAGATTGAGCGATTTTCTGCTTGCTGAATCACCTGACCCCCATCACCACTCTTTTGGACCCTCTGCCCTAAATTCCCAGCGTTCTCCACCTCTCATCATTTCTCTTTCTTCTCATTTTGTCTTCCTCCATCTCACTTTCTCGTTTCTCAGCCACGTCACAACTACATTTTTCTCTGTCATCCGCCCGCCACCCCCACTGACCCAAACATAAAGTACTTTTGCTGCAGTTGTGGTTAGTGTTTTTGTTGGAGCCTGCCCCTCTGCTGGTGGTAGCCAGAGGATTAGGATACAGTCGGGCAGAGAGACGCAGCGTGATGGCACACTGAGTCATGAGGTAAGATAAGATATAGTATTTACTCATGTCATCCTCCATATGATGTAATGATGTGCTCTGTGGATGAGTGTACTGCTGTACAGGAGTGTAGTGAAGCTGCAGGGGGTGTTTGTGTGAGGAGTAAGTACTGAAATGAATTTTTGGCTCTGTTTGTGTGTGTGTTTTCATTTCCGGAGTCAGTTTTTCAATATTTTGCCAATTTATTTTTTCCTCATATCTCACCTGTTTAATTCATTCCTTAATTACAGTTTCTTGATTGCACTAGTTCAGACTTTTCCGCACAAAATGCTGCATCTATTCAATCCTACCTACTTGTGGCACAGTACAGATAATCACATATAAGTGCGTTCCCACGTCGCAGTGCACTTAGTGCCTCGTTCAGTCTGAGCAGATGGTTAGGTCCCTTTGGAGAATTTCGGAGAAAGTTGTTTCTGTCTCTCCAGGCGAGCACCGTGTGTGGCAGACAGACATTTTCACAGTCGGGTGGAGGCACTCTGATCACAGCCCTCCCACTTATCTCACTGGAGTTACTGCATTTTCTACTTCTTTCAAGCTCTGTAGTTTTGACACAAAATTTGAGAGGATTTGAAGTTACTGTGAGGCTCTGCAGTGCGGTCTGCTTCCTAAACCCACGTATAGTATATACACCGCTACTTCCCATCCTAGATTGATAAACAATACACACATTCAGTATTTCATTAGAGGCATTCAAATGTGATTATTAAGTGTTTAATGAGCTATGTAGCCAGCAGAGAATCTTAACAGCAGGTTCAGGAAATTATGTTGTTGAATTGTTGTCTACCCCATCATGGTAGTAATTTAGTTTGGTGTTTTGTATCAGCCATGATGAGCTATTATGTGTATTTGAATTTGTTCATGTGTCATGTACAGCTGTAAATTGCCTCACAAATGCAGTTAGAGATACCACGTCCAATGATGTGTGGTGGAAACACTACCAGCTTTGGGGAGACGGTATATGAAACAGTGTCGACACAGGATGGAGATTCATGACTTATCTACCTGATTAGAATTATATGACAGTCCTTTTGTGCAGATGTTTTTAAATGAGTCTACAGTTACACCGTTGCCATGCTTTCAAAGGATTTGGTATCTCGGCACGCTGAACTGCCAACTCTGCCAAGTCTGCCAACCTGGACTTCACCGTCACAGACTGTATGTAGACCAGTACGCTATATAACTTTATACGGCTCGGTTCTTGATGTATTAAAACACATTTTTTCTCACACTGGAGGAAGCACGTATTCTTTTGGGAGAGATGAGTAGATCAGTTTTGTGTGATGCATCACATTTAATATTTTGACCTTTAGTCATCGTGCCCTCATTGGACCACCAATTGAATTTATGAGCATTGCTCGACATGTTTGGAATATAGACTTAAGACTTAAAGACTTGAGAGTTACGGCCTGTCAAAGTGAGACATCTTGACATATAATTGCGGGTTATTTTGGGATAATACATGCAAGATTCATCAAAAAATTAGAACAGTGCTGTCTGAGATAGTACATTTTGTCTTCTTGACTAAATCCTGACCTTTTAAGCAATAATTAGATGTGGAGAAAAGTTGTCGAGGACACAGACAATTGAGCAACCAACAATACGGAAAAGTGAAGCACAGATTTTCTTTTCTGGTCAGCTGGTGGCGAGGTCAGTTAATTCACGGTGTATTGTGGCTGATAGCAGAGGGTGTAATTAAGGAGAGAATTATCTCTATTCTCCTTTTAATCAAACAGCATAAGGACATTTGGTGCTTCTGTTGCATCAAAATCTACCAGATGAGAGCTGTGAATGAGATGTGAATGATACAGATTATGAGAAGTATGACAGGTCGTAGCTTTTGTTCTGCATGGGGATGGCCAATTTTGCCAATTAAAAGTCTCTGCATCTGTCATCTTTTATTTTACACAGCGAGTCATCACTCCTCTCTTCCTTCACAATTCCATTCCTTTGTTCCTCCCTTCTTCCCATGAATTTGCCCTCCCTTCTCTCTCTCTTGACAGTCCACATAATATTACATAAAACAGAGCTCGTGTTGTAAGTGGATAAAATATAAACTGCCTTTACTGAGAGGACTCTTTTGCTCGCTTTTCCCAGTAAACAAACAGGGTTACATAAAGTCTACAGAGCCTCCAGATGGTCATAACCGAGGTCCAGTCACTTGGCCAGGAGTCATTTCCAGCACGACATGCAGAACAAACACAAAACACACACACGATGTGTGTGATCTCACTTTCTTATTTAAGAGCTAATTCTTATTAATTTCATATTTGTTGCCTACATGCTCGCCTTGCAGGGCGAACTAACACATTTATTTATGTTCAGTAAAATATATAAGCACTTTAAAATGTAGAATTCATTTGTAGAACACATGATTAGATGGATTCATTTGCAGTTTTCTGTGTGGCCGTGGTTGAAAAAGCGCTAGTTGGTTGATATTTGATCTTTCATATCAACACGATATACCGTATCAGCAGATATTTGAGTCTAACCTTATTTATTTATCGTGCTGTATATAAAATTAGACACAGGACAAACAAATCAGTAGCCACATCCCTGTGGACATGTGCTATAGATAGCCATTGGCTAGAGTCAGTACCAGGTGGCATCTCAGAGGTAGCAAATGGAGCTGGCCTCCATTGAACTGGAATGTGCATGGCTAGCATTATGTCGGTAAATAGAAAGATAAAGCCAGTTTAAGCTGCGTAATTTTCCTCTGACTGTAATTTATGTCACTGTACAGTTCTGTGACACGTCCATTTGCATTTAGTAATACAGAGAAATTGATATTGCAATGTACAGAAGCCAAATTGGGCTGTCAAAAGAATGAGGCTCTCACCCACAAAGGGCAACTGTAGAGGACATGAGACCATGCAGTCATAAATCTGAGATAATCAGACAGGCAGCACTTTTCACCTGCCAGCTAGATGTTATAAAGTTAAGTGTCTGAAATTGTAAGTGCTGTATATCACTTAGCTTATCAAAGCAGTGTTTACTATCACAGATGTTTTATTGAATAAGGCCAAGAACAGCTATAACAGGCTTAACTGTGATTTCTGGCGTCTCTGAACCTTCCTGCATTTTGCTAAAATCGCCTCCTCTACCTTCCTTTTTCTCTAATATCACTCAAAAACATTACAATTGATCTTGACAGGAGAGAGCGTGCACGGCTTGCATCACTTTAGAATCAAATATGTAGCTAGCCAACACAGCGTTTTAAAAATAAATACTGTATTTCAGCAGCATGCTACCAGCAAAATGAAGATATAAATGTATAATGATTTTATGACATTGATTTTCTGCTTCAACTGGCTGATTTCTGGAAAGTAAAACGATTCTTTCTAAATCCTTTGTAACTTCCTCTAGCTTCCTTCTAGATCCTGCAATAGGTTCGGGACACCTTTTGTTGACTTTTCAGTACACTCCCGGGCCTGAAGCAGAGGTCTTGCCAATTTCGCTACTTCTTGGCTTTACTTTCAGAGTGCCTTATTGATGTTGAGTGACTTTTCTTTGGGTCTATTTTCTCTGCAGTCTGCATTCCTTACCTGCAACTGCGCAATTTGATCCCTTCACTTGCTGGCTGAGATCAGTTTTTTTCTTTCACTGGTTTTGCCGAGATGCACGTTCTCCAGCACTGTGGGAGGTTTGCAAGGTGGACAGAGCACAGCAAAGCACACAGGCACCGGGTAGCAGAGGTCAGTAAGTAAAAGGAAAGCAAAAATAAAACAACTCCAAGAGTTTAATAAAATATATATTTGTGGTTTATCCTCTGTCAGAGGAAAAGACCCAAAAAAACCTAGCCTGATGTTTTGATGTGGTGACAAAGTACAAAAAAGAGCAAAAAATGAGGAGGAATTTGGGGTCACTGGATGTGTCAAACACAGGACATCCAGAAAAACGGATGTTCGTTTCCTACATGTAACCAATAGCCAGCCCTACCCGTAGATGACGGTTACCTGAATATTGTTCCCACGATGAAGAAGGTCCTGCTCGTCCAAAACTCTTTATTTTGAAAGTCTAACCAGACTTTGTATTTTTTTTTTCATTTAATAGTGTAAAAGTGATGCTAAAGGGGCGCTGGAGTGACACAGTTGGAATATCTGATGAAAAAATTTGTAAATACTGACATTTCATTCAATACCAACACTTGACTAAATGAAGGACTCAACATTTATACCTTCATGTTGGGAAATATAATGTAATTATCATCAAATTGAACAGTTGACTGAATAAATAGAATATAAAGAAATCAATTTTGGCTCTCATGACCGTAGTATTTTTAAAATCTTGGCTTGTGTCCATGTAAACTGTACCCTTGAATTTGTGTGAATTCAAAGGGAGTGAAGATTCTCCTACTCTGCCTCTGTTATAGCGCCAGTGCCCTACACCCCCACACAGACAAGACAGTGTGGATTTTACAGCGCGTTTAAGTGAGTTCGTATAGTTTGTGCTCATCCCTTCTGTTCGCCGAGAGGCCGAGAGAGAAAAGGCAGGGTGAAAGTAGTTTATTTGGTGGTGTGTGAATAAATTTTCCTTCTCACTCAACACAATCAGACTTTATTGTCACCGGTCCGTGTTTATCTCCTCTACTGAGTCAGCAAGGACGGCAGCACTGCTACGTGTTCTTCTCGTACTGTATGTGCATTATTGTTGTGTTAATCTCTCGCTGCCTGCTGGTAGCCCACAGGCACAGCTGACCTCTGCCTGCCCCGATCATTGATTGTTAATGCATCCACACAGATATACACATGTATATACAAGAAATGTCTACTATATGTCACACACACACACATCCACCTCTGTGCTTAAAAGTGGTATCAAACATATTTTTGTGTCTGAGATACACAGACTTTCACACACATGCTTTGCTGTAAGTACAGCTGCTGATGTCTGCGCTTAGTAGCAGCTCTAAAGTTGGCACACATCTGTTCATGCATTGATCCAACCGCCGCTGTGTGTGGGGAAAGGGAGTGTGTGTGGGTGTGTGTGTATGTGTGTGTTTGTGACACACAGTGTGTGCTGGAAACACTGTATATCACACATCTTGTCAACTCTCTGATGATGCCGGGTGGGGGAGGTTTTTCCCCCCCAACATTGTCCCCTGTGATCTCACACCGCATGACACTCTTTGCATTGCATTTGCGTGTGTGTGTGTGAATGGAGTTTATCCCCGCTGGCCCAGATGCCCTGGCTAAATCCATCACCAGTGGTGCTGCACAGCGGTGCTAAGCTGGAACATTTGGCACCAAGCTAGGAATGAAAAAAAAAAAAAACACACACACACACACACACACAGAAAATCAAGTTTGGGGATTTTTTTTTTTAAAGAGATTCAGAGGTGGATATTTAGTTGGAGGAGTTGAATTCAGAGAGTGGGACAGGAGCTCTTTCTCCGTCGCTCTGAGCCTTTTGGTGGTGGTGGTGGGGTTTGGGACATCCATCCCACTCTCTCCACCCGTCTATTCCTTCATCCGTCCGGTCCGGCTGGAAGGATGGAGCCGTGCGACGATGATGACGAGCTGGGCATGTTATCCGCTTTCCAGTAAGTTCTGGTGTCCCTTCTTGTTGTTTGTCTGCCTGCTGTGGTCGTTGCACAGAACTCATGCCATCTCCATGTTGGACTCATTTGGAAAGTAGAATTTGCAGCCATTGCTACTTCTTTCAGCACTTCCTAATCAGAGTGTTAAAGATTTTTAGTGAGGGCTTTGTTGATTAAGCTCCGTGGGAGGTCTAGTTGGTTGTTGAAGCCTGGCATGGGCCTGTTGCTCAGCGTCACAGATTGCTCAGACTGTTGCGCAGTTTCAGACTCATTTTTGATGCCTTTTCTTTATTGCTATTTTTTTTTTCCATCTGAAACATGCGTAGATTAAGTGCATGCATGTTTTCTGTCCTTGCTCTGCATTGTGTTTAATGATGTCACTTTGAGTATTATTCAGAGCTTGAGATTGTTGATTTGTAAACCTAATGCATTTAAATGTTTTTGAAAGTTGAAACGTGAACAAGCAAGAATCTGAATGTAGTTATAATGATGGAATGGGTGGAAGAATTAGTGGCACACCAAAAGATACTCCAAAAGATAACTTTAAGTAAAAGTATAAGCAAAAAGATGCACAGCATCAAAATTTCCACCACTATTATATTTGCACAAACATAATGCGTGAGCTTACAGTAGAACACTTCTGTCTCTGTCTGCAGATAATATGTTTTTAAACCATTTTTATAAGTGCATATTGTATTACAGGATGCTCTATTGTATGTTTTTGTGTCCCCAATCAAATTGAACTGAATGGGATGCAAAATGGTCACATATTGTCAGTCTTTACTCTGATGATCTTAGGTCAGTGTTTATTGATGTGTTAGCATCATTGCTGGTGATCTACTTCAGGTCAATATCATCTCCATCTGTTTTTTTTTTTTTTTCCTTCTTCGTCATCTCTTGACTTATCATCATAGCTGATCTGAGCAAGCTGATGGATTTAATGCCGGACTGTCTTGCTGCAGGCTTTAAAGCAGCCATATTGTAATCTTGCTCACCGAACTGACGGCACGTGAGTCGTCTGTTACATAAGGCCGAGGTGGCTCCAAGCAGCAGAGGAGTCCAGGACCTTGTAATTACTGAACACATTTAGAGATTACATCATGGACTGAGGGGGTTTAGCTAGCTGGCTGCTGGGAAGTGTGGCCGTGTGTGTGTTGTAGTCTCAAACTATTATTTTGCTCATAGATGTATGTTTGTATACATGTTGCTCACTTACAATATTGACTAACTGAGGCTCAGGAGGGGATTTAATTGTTTTAATATTGTCTCTCTCTATATATATTACCGCATAATGTGTTGACGTTGGAGTGATCATCCACATATCAACCCACAGACACATTGAAATCATATCACTGATGGACTGTCAGCAAAAATCAATATTTTTGACAGATTTATAATAAATCATCATAGCCTCGCAGTGATTTCGACGATGATGACGAGCTGAGTAGCTCAACTAATCTGAAAAATAAATATACATGATATCCACATGTTGTCTCACGCACTAACACCACATGCTGAGACTGTCTGAAAACTAATTAGCAAGTGAGCAGACACACTTCGCTAAAATTAATTATTCATTAATTAATTAACAGTTCAAATAATCCAGTAAAGTACAACAAACAAACAAATAAATTCATAAAATTAATTGATAATTGGTTGAAATAGCTGCTTCCTCGAATCATATGAATGCATACTTGACAAAACCAAAACACTGAGTTCATAAATAATAAATATACTTAATATCCGCAGTTCTTCGGTCTCCTTTTTTATCTTTCTCTCTACATAACATAAACCCATGCAGCTGCTGGTCATCATTGGATTGTGAGATTGAGGAAGCGCCAGATCGTGGCATCATTGTCGAAGGATTATACAACGAGGTGATGGGTCATTGGCCAGAAAACATGTGGCCCAGAAAGCAGACAAATGAAATTTGATTCAGACTCGACTCGACTGTGTCAGTCGAGCAGGCAGGCAGGGCAGGCTTTTTTTTCTTTTCAATCTCTCTACCTGCTGCTCCTGGTTTTCAAACCACTGATATTCCAAATATTTGAATGTCGACTCAGCACCTGCAAAATGAGTGACACACATTGTTATACAAGTGAAATCAACCTGCTGTGCTGCTTTTCTCATTCCTATTGCACTACAGGCTAAAGGCTTGTAATAGAACTAAAAATCTCTGCTCTGTTCTTTATTCTGGAAAATGAGATTGTCCAAAAGCCTTTCAGTATGCACATAACAACCAAATTCACGCTGTTATACACAGTATATACTGTATATGCTATTACTGTACATAAAATAGTAAAAGAAAACAAAATTGATAATAAAATAGATTTTAAAGTATTTTTAAAACAACCTCTTTGAGGCTTCAAGTAAGATTCCAAAGACCTGAGGCATTTCATGATTGTTTTTGATAAACCTCCTAACTTTAATCAACAACCAAGACTTATCCTGTGTTATCTGTGAATGTTGTGGGAGAAACTATGTTGAACACATTTGGTTAATCATTTGAAATGACATGATAAATGACGAATAATAGTGGGCCAAGAATAGAACCCTGGGGCACACCACTTTGCAATTATCCTCATCTCTTAATTATCTGCACAAATTGTTTAGGATTTACAAAACAAGTGCTTTGTCATAAGAACCATATTTCCAGATTTTGCATAATTCAATGTCACGATTCACTGTGAAACAGTTGAAACTTTCTTGGCTCTCGTGCACACCATTAAAGCAAGAGTTTGTATATTCAGTAGAACAGTCCAAAAACACAGTACATATAAGACTAAGGTAAAACCAACATTCAACATTTCATCACAATAAGGAATAAATAATCTTCCAAAACAAAAAGTTACTGAATTTCATACTAGGGCAAACACAAGTGTAAGCTCTAACCAGTGATGCTGTAAAGGTGTATATCATAGAGATAAAGTTAATTTCCTGATTAAGATTATTCATTCAGTGCTAAAAGTGCACCTACACCCCGCAAAATTTCACTGGGGTTCTCTTTTTTTTGACAGTTACTTGGCTGCCTTGTTAGAAACCAAATCCAATTCTCTCATTCTCCAAAGTGCAGAGAACTGGTGTGTCAAATGAAAGTACTCTTCCTTTGATTATAATCTGCTGTGGCTCCACCTCTGCACCCCGCTGCACTGCAGGATGTTTGTGCTCGGATTGGTCGGTTTGGGCTGGAAGGGCCTTGAGGCCAAATCGGTCATAGTCCGATTAGTTTGCTGGCAGGTGCTCAAAGTCTAGTCCTCTTCCGCCTCCCTTCTTCTTCTTCTTCTGCTTCTTCTTCTTCTTCTTCCTCTTCTTCCACATGTCAGATGGAAATTCATGTAAATACTCATTGGGCGCAGAAATGCATCATGAAAAACACCACCGTTAACAATCACCTTCCAATTCACATTTCAAAGATCCAGCATTTCTGCTAGGAAATGTGCACAATATACACAATAGCAAGGTTTGAAATCTTCCAAATATTTTTGCAGTTTATGTATTGCTGCTTCCTGAAAAACACAACAGAAATGAGGTGTCAGCTCCCACTGTATCTTTGATCTGATTGCAAATGTCTAGTAAACTAGATGCTGCTGTTTGCATGCATACAGTCTGTGGCTGACTCTGTGACAGTTTTTTATGCATTTGCAAATGCTGTGAAAATTGCTGACAACGTGGCAAAGTCAAGCTGTGATTATATTTTACAATAGAAATGCATTGCATGTATGAAAATCAAAATGCACACTATGAAAGTTTTCATAAAATCACATGAAATAATTGTAATACTGTATATATGAGTGCAAGTATATTTCTATGAACAGAACCTGACATGGTGTGGTGCAGTATTTTCCTTCTGTTTCCCAAGTTCCAAGTTCATTTTTATTTTTGCTTATTCTTGAGCACTTGTTTTTTTTGTAGCTGCTGATTTATTTGTTGGCTTTCTCTCAGAGGCCTCTGCAGTCAAAGTGTCTGCGCATCGCTGGACTCATAATGTTACATTTTATTAAGATACACAGTCAAAAAGAAGCAGATGAAATTTGGAAATTGTCACTGCTTTGACCATGGCCCTGAGCAGGCTATTGGATGTTTCTAATGAAAATGCAAATAACCTTATTTGAGATTAAAAAACAACAACATTGCAGTCTCTTCTCCTTTCCTTCCCGCCACAGCATGACACACGACCAGAATTAAAAGCAAGTTATTGCCATGCACCAAAGTGTATTCAATGTACTGTAAACACTGCTGACATGTGTGCCCGTGTCCTGTAAACGATGGACTTTTCACCGTGAACACATCATTGACCAGCAAGATTGAACCATCAACACCACATTACCAGCTTCAGTGTCTGCGGATATCCACACTGGCATGTTTTCATGTGGCATCAGTAGGACATTTGCATGATAGTTTTGTGCATTGTATTTATTTAGCCTCATTGTGATTCATGCAGGAGCAAATGGAATCAGATGATGATAATCTTGCTGGGAATAGCACTTATCACGCAGTATCCATCGTCTGAGTTAGTGAATGATGTGTGTGTGTGTGTGTGTGTGTGTATCTGGACATGTAGCCACGCGTTGCACTAAGTGGGGATTTGCGGCGCAAATCCGTCGTCTGTTTCCAAACAGTCGGAGATCTTTCATAAATGTCAGATGAGCTAATGTGCAAAGCCACAATCCTTTAATAAGTAAAAGCAGATATGGCAGCGACCCGCCGGTTAAAGTGTGTTAACATTCCGAAGGGCTGTCACATGATGTCTGCATGTCTAATGATGAGATTTGAAGCAGCATAAGCCACGTATGTGTCCCTTTGTATGTTAAATGTCTACAGTAGATGGTAAAAAAATTCTGTCATGATATTAGTTTGCTACATTGCACTATATTACAACTTTCAAACTGACTCAAACACATTTATTTTGTAGTCGAGTTGCCCAAAATTTTGATTAGAATCTGCATCTTCCATTTAAATTCTGCTTCATTAGCATCCAGACCACAACACAAGTTCAGCCACAGTGAGCCAGGAGGCATAGCGTACATCAGTTAAGGCTTTTCATAGCCAGGTCTCAAAATCTGTGAACAGGCAATATGATTTACTGAAAACTACCTGCATAGGAAAATTGAATAATAATGTGTGGGGCCTGCTTTCCATTTGCAGCACACTTGTACTGTGAGTGAAATATACTGTACCGCAGCCAAAATTGAGGCTGACAAGTCCATTAATGTTGAACTAAAAGCTGAATTTCGTGGTATGAAGTCACATAGAAATACAAGATTTAAGTGCAACTCGGAGGAGTATATCTTGACCTCGCTGCAGTTACTGTTGGCTGAGTGGAGGTGGTCCTCCCTCTTGAACCTCGGGTAAATTGCCCAGCAGCTGGTCTTACAAAGATCTGTTAGCTGTTAACAAGAGCCTAGATGAACGTATATTTGGCCTCTTTGCCTGTAAATACTCCTGAAACCAGCCAGAAGTATTTTGTTCCCCTATCTGAAATGCTCATCAGGAGACACAAATATCTATTAGCTGCATACATAGGAAAGAGACTTACACATATGTAAATACTCATATGAGTCTATTTAAGATCTCAAGTTTAGAGAAGTTCAGCCAAAAATAGCAGAATGACTCTTTGACATTTTGGGAATTATGCCTATTTGCTCTGTTGTCAAGTTAGAGGTGAAGATCGATACCTCTCTCCCCTCTGCTAAGAAATATGAAGCTATATTTTCATTCTTTAGACTTGCGCTTGAGCGGTCGGTTTCCCCTTTTCCAGTCTTTGTGCTATGCTAAGCTAACTAGCTGCAAGGTGTAGCTTCATATTCAACAGACTATCTACTCATTTAACTATCAGCAAGAAAGCAATCAGTAAATTACACATATTACACATGTATTCATTGGCTAATCAAAATGACACTTCCTGAGTTCCACCCATTTTCTTGTGCTCCAATAACAGTTGAGCAAGCCTTGGTCAACTTTCTTCTTTCCTACGCCCTCCTATTGGACAGTGGTGGTCTGATTAGTGGTGTATTTTACAGCTTGCCAATTTCTGAATGTTCTCATGGAAAGTTTCCATCATTTGTTTCGCCTCAGTGTAACACACAGGAAGTAGAACGGCTTTAAAAGCGCAACACACAAAACACCTCTCAGCGTCTGTTCCAGGAAAAAACAAAAAGAAAAACAGTTATTTATGACTTCCACTCCTGCTCAGAACACTGCCACCATTACTGTGACTCTCTGTGTGACTTTTTTTACTCTCATCACTGGAAGCACTGCCCACTTATGTCCACAAAATGCCTGCAGCCCCTTTTGTCGTCACACATTATCGGTCCTCAGCCTGGTAGTCACACTGTTAGTCCCTATATTCACTGAGCGGCAGCTACTGAAATCAGTTTTTAAAATCATATTTCTATATTTTCCCATTTGCATTTGATTAAGATATTATGTGTTACTTATTATTGCCACAGAACTTGTATTATTATGCACTTCTGTACATAAATGTACGAGTTCCTTAATAAGAAGTGAGCTGTTTTCCCTGAGACAGTGCACACATGTAATTGCGTGCTTGTTTGTGTGCGTGAGCGGATTTGGCAGTCAGACTATTGGCTTTGCCGGTCGCCTCGAGAGATGCGGCTTGGAAAAAAAAGAAAAAGAAAAAATCTCTCGTCAGCATTCAGGCTTGATGAGCAAGCGCATGTGTGCGTAATTAAATGTCATGTTGGGCTTGAAGAATAGCTAATAGCATTTGATCAATTTGTTCAGTCTGCATGTGGGTCTCCGTCTTTGCATTTTGACTTGTTTGCACGCAATCCATGGTGAGAATATGTGCATGGCATGCAACCGGAATATATTCATGTTTTGTTTTTTTTTTCCTACCAGGATGTTGTTTTGTGTGTGTACAGCTCATGCGTGGAAGGGAACCCTCACAAAAATCTCAGGTGTCCGGGGCAGCCAGGAGCTTGTTAATACACTGTGAGGTGACAAATAGCTCCCATCATTTCCCACTCTTCCTTTTCTCCTCACCGTTCCCTGACAAGCTCTATTATTGAAGGGGCACGATTAGTAGGCCGACAGCGGGAGGCATGAGGAAAGAGGAGGGAGACACAGAGGCAGAAACAAAAAACAGACCTGAGCCAAGTGTATTATTTGTTTAAACCCACATGGATCACTCGCTGGGTTTATTTAATGCGTCAGAAACAGTATGTTTGCTGCCAGGTACAGCAGGTATTCCAGGCAGATAAAAACTCTGGGAGAACATGAGACAGACTTTTCGTATAAATCAGGATTCTCCTGGGCCTCTGCGGGATATTATCTTGTGGAGCTCCATAAAGGCCGTAAAGGTTCAGAATGTTCTCGAAGACATGTGTCCCTAAAAGGTATCAAAACAAGTGAAGTAAAAGATTTTAAAAATCCTTTTTGATCCATGTCTGGTACACTGGATCAGATATTATCCAGAGACAAAGTATTTGTTTGGCATTGCTGCTTTCATTTGATAGTGAAGATAGCTGAGTGGTGACAGAAAACAAGAAGAGAGGAGGGCAGGTGGCGTGCAACGCAAGTCTGAATTGAACTGGGGAAGTTGCAATCAGAATATAGTATGCACCGCTGCACAGCTACGAAACTCTGTGTTTTTGATAAGGAAGGCAAGTGTAACCACATGAAGGAAAACGAGGCAGGAGGTCATTTTACTTGCCTCTAAGCTCCCTGAATTATACATTTCTTCAACTACGGTAAACAAACATATCAATCAGAGCCATCAGACTTATAAGTCAGGTGCTTTGTTGGCCATTTCAGTGCAAGAATTTGGTTTAACTGCATATTAGCCAAATATAGCGCTTCATGACACAAGTATAAGTCCTTTCACCCGTCTTCTCCTTCTCTCCTCTCCTCTCGTTGTATAATCTCTTGCCCTTTTCCCATCTCTTTCGCCCCATTCCATCTTTCAATCTCCTTCTCTCCCGATCCATCATCAGCTCCCACATCACACCTTTTGTTTTACAGCCCCTATCTTTCAAATATCCATCTCTCCCTCCATCCATTTATCCTCCCTGACCTTTCTCTTCTCTCCTCCTCACACCCACACACACCTCCCTCATTCCCCTTCGTTGGATCACTACAGTGACTTCTCCTCTTCCTCGCCCCTCCCTCCATCTATCCCTCCCCTCCCTCGCTTTAGGGTTACTTTAGAGTCGTCTGCCCTATCAGATTAGGCCTGTGTCATAAGGAAAAGAGTGAAAGAGAGAGATTGCCGGTTGGATTAAAGGGGGTGCAGGGAATGAAATTCTATGATCTCATTGTTTCGACGCGTCACGTAAAGTTGGTGTGTGTGTGTGTGTGTGTCGCATGCGAAGGGTGGCGTCCGCTTTATCCCCTGTAATGAAAGGGAGCTGGCCAGGAGCGCCTGGCACTGCACTGTTGCATGCTGGGAAATCATACATGTGTCTTTGGTGTGGTGACAGAAGGAGAATGACTGATTCTCACTTTCATTATATTCATATATCATTATGGTGTCGTGTAGATTGGACAGCAGCTTTAATCACTGTGAAAATAGATTGGGCTATAAAAACTGGGTGTTACATAGCAATCAGATACACATTCTAATAATTTCAAAAAGTTACTTCTACCCTATAAACCATTCACAAATAGGAAACATATTCAACATCAACATGTATTAGATCGTCTTGAGGCAGAGCAGCCAGAGGGAAACAATTTTTCCATAAAATATGATCCAGTTTCACCAAAATCAGTGAAATAGTTGATCGTACTTCTAGTGGGTGATCGTACCCAGAGCTCTAAGTTACATAGTGCAGAAACAAGCGCACAGGGCACAGAGTGGGAATGACAGAGACACTGTTCACCTGAATACAAGTCAGCGTAGCATCAACAAGATTTAAAATCTGTTGTTCTGTGGTAGAAAAGTTACCATACATATAGATATAGGGTGCTTATCTCGGTCTGTGGGGTCCCGCGGTTTGTATGCTGCACCACCCACACTGACCTCCTCCCCCTGACACTTTAAAGATGTCGCAGCTCTTGAATTGAAACGAAGCATTGCCAGGTAGCTTCCATCAAAACATAATTTGCAAAGCAAATAAGTAGAGCAGTTTGTTGCAGATAGGGGTTGGCTCTGTATATATTTGTCAGCGATCTACAGAATACAGAGCGAGTAGTTAGGTAGTCGTTGCAAAGGTGGCAGTGATTTATGTATGAACACCGCAACTGGAGAGACTCGAGGGAATGTCAAAGACATCAGGGTCCAAATTGAACTGGTCGAGGAGAAAGAACTTATTTAATTATATGTCATTACTGATCAGTCCGATGTTTTATTGTATGATGGATTTGCTCCAATGCAGAAGATTCCAACTATTGTTCTTGAAGCAGCCGCTGGCGGAAATCTCATTACAGGATACCATTACGGTGGTTATTCTGTTGGACATGCTACATCCTGCTCTTTTAAAGGTGACAGAAGAGATGTCTCAACACAGACAAACAGGTTAATGATGAACTGTACGTGTGTGTCAACCATCATAGACCTCAAGGTGAAGGAGTGCTGAATGCCACCGCGGCGTCTAATAATGAGACACACATGCTTTGTCTTTCTCGGTTTTCTCTCTCTCACACCCCTCACGCTCACACTTGAATGGTGACCTTGGGCTATATTGTTATTCATTAGTGGACAGAGGCGAGCAGAGCGCCGTCTCTCCTCTTATCTCTATGGGACACGAAACAGCAGTGAGAAGCTAGTGGCGCTCCTATCCTATCTGTCCTCACTGTAATAAGCATCGCTGTTTTAAATCAGTGGAGAGATCAGACAGCAGCCTTGAAAGATAAAAGAAAAGGTCCTGCTGCCCTGTCCATCAGGTGCTTAACGCTTTCATGGACTGTTAAGGTGACTCCATTTTTTTCCTTCAATTTTTGAATTATGAATTTGAGAAAGATGAAAGAAAATCTGTGGATGGGCCAGATCACTATAACTCTCTCACATAGCTAGCAGACTGACACTTTGGCAATTAAAACATATTGTCTATTACAGTCAGTGACACTTTATTATGGACTCAAACTCATGTAATTGCTCACTTCATCCTCCTGTTCATGAGATATCATCATTATAGACTCTCCACTCTTCTCCACTTGTGGGCATGCAGAAAAAGATTTTCTCGCCACAGAGCTTCAAGTGGTGCTGTCGGAAGTCTGCAGACGAAAACATAACACATTTATCAGTGTCAGTAGAAGTATTAGGGGATCTGAAAACATTAATCGTGCAGCTGCTAATAACGTGGCATCAAAGCATGACTGTACTCAGACAGAAAAAATCAAAAACGTCCTATTCCAAAGCAAAGAGGTCCATGACTACTATGAGAGGTAGTCAAGGGGACTTGACAGTCATGGAGATAGACAAGAGGATATTATACAGAAGATGATGTTTCACAGGGTGAACTGAGGATGATGACCCACATAAAGACTCTGAGGCAGCTGTTGGGGTGACAGAATTTTCCTCTATGACCACTGATATGTATAAGTTGCCATGCCAAAATCAGTTTGAAAAACACTTTGTTCAACTTTAGTATTGCACATTTTTACAGTCCTTTACAGTCAAATCAGATAAAACAAGATGAAATTATGATATATTCTCACATGAACTCATTTTGCTTTAAAGTCTGTGTGAAGGCAATTCTGAGATTTCTTTCAAAATACATTAAATATGTTGGAAAATAGTTGCTGAAAACATGTAAAAAGACTTGGAGGTTAAAACAGTTTTTCACCAGTTCTCAGTCCAAAAGGGTGGCTCGATGGCACGCCGAGGCCACCCTGAGCATACCCCTGCACCCCTAGCAGAGAGATAGAGATGAATTCATCTCGCTCAGAGTGTTTCGAAGTCAGTCATGTCATTTTCTGAACTCATCTGACACGTTTCAGTCGCTTCAAAATTGCTGTTTGACTGCTCCCATGAGTGGGCGTGGCTTCAGCGCATTCAGCGGACATGCCCCCACAGTCCTGGAGCTGAGAGTACATTTTAACCTGATTTTGACACCTAATTTCATAAACTTGTAGATATTTTTAATCATTCAAATTTGTAATAACACTTTATTCTTTGGTCTGACAAACTTTACACAGACTGTAAGTTTATTGTAGTTCCCCAAACTGATTCGAATGAAGACATTATGAATTTAAAATAAGACAAATGTGAAGAAAAGACTGTCAGACTGTCTGTACATGGATTCATACCTAACAGAAAATTCAAAATATGAGAAATTGGAATACCACAAATTCTCCATAATCACTCTATGTGCCACTTAAAGAGTCTATCACACCTAGTCCCTGGTCATTTCCAAGTCCTAAACAAGTCCTTTTGAGCCATTAGACGTTTAAATATTTTAAACAGAGGAATAGTTCGGAGATTTACATAATATATGAGTGCCTTTTAAATGAACTTTAGAATATATAGTCTACAGTAGAATATAAAGTATATTTTTCCTGTGTCCCGTTTATAATCAGTTGTAGTTTCCATGCCGTTCCATTTGGTTTTTGTCAGTTTTTTGTTGACACAGCAGAGTCTTTCCATCTAAATGCGACAATCTGAGGCATCATCTGTTGTCTGTCTGCTGGTCTGTACTGCCAAACGAACCTTTTCCCTTCTGCTCGCACAACATGAGTGGATGCTGTTAGGTTTGGTTCACCAGTTGACAGGAAAATGAAGGGTTGATTCACTGCATACTGTTTCATAACATCATATTTGGGCCCCAGTCCATCAGAGACATTACAGTTATTTCAAGAAAAGTATGTCCTATAATTTGAGTTGTCAAGAACAGCAACTGACTTTAAGAGCATGAGGAAGCAGAAGTTGAAGAAAAAAATACATACTTTTGTGTTTAATTTACTTGTGTGTTGTTGAGCTTGTATTTCATACTTTTCAAAACTGCCACTGTTTGAGTCCCTCTGAGATTGAGCTCTGTTCATAACATTTACAGAGAAGATTTCAAACTTGAATGGGGGAGCAAGTCACTGGAGGTGGATTCAGTGAAGTGTGGAAGTGAACTGCAAGCTTCAGAGTAAAAGGTCCTGCATGTCCTTCACACACCCTACTCAAAAGGTTACTCAAACTTGTTTAATAAACCATATATATTTTTTTATTTTCTTGCATATTCATCATGCATTTCTGCTTCGGCATGCGTTTTAGTGAACTGAATTGCTGTCCTTCCTATTTTTGAAGAAGGTTAAATGACACAGTAGAAGATCTAAATCAGTTTTACTGTCTCCGAAAGATTAGATTTAAGAACAGAACTGATCATATATGGCACAAAGGTAATAGCGCCTCATATTCAGTTCAAGGGGGTTATTGGAAAATATTATGGGTAATCAGCACACTCTTTGTCCTGTCTTGCATCCCTTTATATAACAAGTCATAAGAATAAAATGGGAATTTGTGGACCTTGGCAAAAGTTCATTCACTCTCCCCCATTTCTTCATTCATTCCTCCATCTCAGCCCTTATGCCTCTTGGCCCCTTTCCATACTCATAGATCCCTGCTTCCCATTATTTTCCTGTCATTTTAAAATTAGGCAACTCCTTCCTCAATCACTTCATCCAATCTCTTAAGACCGAATGTACCACTCCTCTCACTTAGCCACACAGGAGCCAATCATTACTCACGGTTTCCTTTGCCAATCCAATCAGCTCCTCCTGTACTGCACTGTTTCCATCTGATACTGATGCCAACATCCAGCCATCACCTTACACAACAACCCCATCATGACTTCATCTTAAACTACATTTCTCCACAATCCTCTGTTGTGTTCACAGGCTTTATTTTTTTGGGCTAGATGAACCGAGTTGCTGCACATTATTTCCAGCCATTTTGGTTTGTTTCTGCTGCCCAAACCAGTGACTTAAAGATCGTCATTCATCTAAGATAACCGGTTTGACACAAGGCACAAACTTGATTTATTTAATATTAATTTCAAAACTCAATAAAATTGTTATCCAAAAGCTCCAGCGATGCACAACAGACATCCGAAAGCGTCTGTCTGTCTGTAATAAATTCTGACAGGAAATTGCATGCGCTAACAGATGAAAGGATCTTCATTCATTTGTTTCTTTCTCCTCCTGGGATGGGACCAAAACCAGTATGAAATTATGAGTGGGCAAATAGGCCTTTTATATCCTGCCACCCACAAAGTGCATTTGATGTGTATGGATGCATGTCTGCCTAAGGGAGGACAAGGGTCATCAAAGAGCCTTTGCATCAAAGCTGCGTGACGTAAATCTGCTGCTTTCTGACATTATTGCTTTGGACCAAGAGTAACAGAGTGGTCACACATGATGCACTTTATTTGCACACCGAACACGCAATAGGTTTCCACAGGGCCATGGTTAACTGGTGTGCATTTATGATGTCCTAAGATTTATTAGCTCATTTACAGTAGAGGTTGGAGTGAATTTCTACCTTCCGGGAAGCCACTGATTTTCAACTGATTTCCGTCTAATGCAAATCAGTTTTTTAGGGGACTGCCATGACATTCATGGTACCCAGAGGGGGAATCCTAATGACTTTGGTGATCCCTTGACTTTCCCTCTAGTGCCACTTTGAGGTTGGCATTTGTGGTTTTGAGTGAAATCTTAACTATTTGATTGTCCTCGAATCTGGCATAGATGTTCATGCCCCTTTCAAAGTCATGTATCTCGTGACCATTCTTCTTTTACCATCAGCCGTTCAAATTTCAATTTGTCCAATACTTTATGAGCAAATACCTGCAAAACTGACATTCTCATTGGCCCAGCTGTACGTTTGCTGAACACATAACTGGAAAGAGCAGCTAGCATGTCTGTAGACTCTTTTAGTTAGAGAACCTCATTGTTTCTTGCTAACATGGTTGAAAGTCTTCATGGTGAGAAATGTATGTAAAGCAAATGTAAGATGTTCAAACTCGTCAGAATCCCAGGTTATACTCGACGTTGTACAACTAGTTGTCCGACCTTGTTTAAAATCAGTGTTTATACCTGATCCTAATGGCCACACTCAATGGTCGAGTGAAGAGCGATCATAGAGGGAAAGATGCAATATTTTTTAATGGGATAATGGTGCGTAGTTTCTCATCTGGAAGGCATTCAGAGTGTTGTGCTTAGTTGTTCACATGAAAAATGACAGAGACAGTTAGCGAAAGGTGGGGGGAGTAGATTTTCAAAGCTATTCGACCGTCTGATAAGCACTTCTGATGAAGTAAACAGGCCCCTTCCCCCTGAAGAGACTCAATAAACAAAACGGGACATCATGATAACAGAATTATTAGGTATTACAGCTGCTTGCATTAAATGAGTTACAGAGCTGGAATCAATGATAACCCAAAGCTTGTAAGAAGTTAGGAAACACAAATCTAAAACACTGTATCATGCTTATTGACAGGAATGTAAATATAAAAGATATGACATGTCACTGTATAAATATTTGAGATTGAACATGAGGTTGTGCTGTTCCTGTATCCGTGGACAATCTGAGCAATATTGAGAACTCCTTTTCTTCAAAAAGAAAGTCTAAACCAAGACTCAAACTTTTAATGCGGTACAGCAGTCTTGTATTGCTCCCTGGGGAACCGTTCTCGCTCATAAATAGTGATTAGATGGTCCTGAACCATCAGGATGACTTTTATGAATTCTAAAATCTGGTGGGGTTCATATTGAGGATATCTGCTTCTGTCTTATCTCATTTCATGTGTCAGTTGACATTATGTCTTCCCTCTGCTGTCCTGATCAGCTGACTAACTACAAATTTAGTGAAGACGCCGATATAAAATCAAGTAATTACTGTCATTGAAGACTGCCTATTGGCATTGGTGACCACAGGCCAGATGAATAAAATAACCTGCTAGCTGTCCTGATTGGGGTTCCTATTATCGTGTACCGTTACATGCATGTATCAACTAATGAGAGTAGAGAAAATGTACTGCTGGCATTCCATGCCCAGTTGATTTGAGCTGGACTACATGAGGTGCTAAACATACTTTCCGCCTTTTAACATTCAGTTAAAGTTTATTATTACCACCGGGGTTCATTTGTGGCTTGTCCTTGGCCCCTTGTGGCACGAGGCCAGCAGGTGCAGCATCTCGCTAAGGCTGTACCATCTGTGCACGTGCAGACATACACGTTAGACTCTGACTTGTTGTCAGGGTTTGATTACAGGCTCTGAGAAGATGTATGTGTATATGCATGTAAATGCGCAACAAGAAAACATGGCAAGTGATCAATCTTGGTCGATTTTCTTGCATTACGTCTATTAGAACGCATTTTTTGAGACAACATGAAGATATTGTGTCAAGAAAATTCAAAAAATTTAGTCTGTGCTTTGGAAACACATCTTAGAGAGTATTTTACCTGCAAGACCAAAAGATAACTATATGTTGATCAGGACTTCCATTCATTAGAGGACATGCAGCCACATTTTCAGACTGAAAAATGATGCAAATGTTCCTTTTGGACGAGCATGAAGGAGTGGTCTACAAGACTAATGCCGTGCGAGTGTGCACGTTCACAAGCTCACTTAGTTAAAGCAAACAAGGGGAAAAGAAAGAGTGAAAACCCAGAGAGACAGGGTCTTGCTCCCATCAGCGTCCCATTCTGCAGAGTCAGCTCTCCTTTTCCCATCACCCCCTGCACCCCTCCTCCCTTCTCTGTCTCTCTCAGTTGCTTTCTCTTTACAACCAAAGCACTTTTCCTCTCCTTTTTGTCCCTCCTTCATCTTTCATCTTGATTTCCTCCACTTGTACCCCCTCCTACCTCCGCATCTTCCCTCCCTGCCTCTCATCTGCCCGGCAAAGGGACTTGCAGCCCCGATGAACAGAGGGCAAAGCCAGAGCCAGAGAGCATCCGTCATCCATTCGCCTCGTCCCCAACCCCCCCTCCATCCCTCCGTCCCTCCCTCTGTATCCCATCCCTCTCACATTCTCTATCCCTCCTCCCCTCCTCCTCTGTTCTCCACGGCTTGCCACGGCTAGGATCGCTGCACTTCTCCACGCGTTGAGATGGAGAGCGCACACGGCGGGGTTATTGCAGCTCTACTGAGCCAGGTGGAGAGCAGCAGAAAGAGCTGACTCGTCCCAGTGAGAGCAGGGAGGTGGGAGGTGACCCTCGCTGTCTCTGTCATCACTTAGGAACGCAAAATTGTGAAAAGACAGGGAACTGGACTATCTGCTCACCGGATGGGACATTCAACAAGGGTGATACTTGCTGCCGTTTGAGTTTATTTTTTCAAACTGTGAGAGAATTCCTGAATTCTGTCTTCAAAAGGCTTTTGTTGACTCTTGATATGGATCCCGGTTGAGAGCGGATTGTCTGGGTTTTAAATGTGAAGGGACTTGGATGTGGATTAGAATGCTGATGCGGAGCACCTGAGCCTCGGGACGTAGCCCTCTGTAGCAGGACCACATGGACATGTTTGGTTTCTCCAAGATGCCAAAGCTGTCCGGGTGAGTGTGTGTTTGTGGATTTATGTTTGTTTGCTTTTTATTCCACTTTCTTGACAAATGTCACTTGTCAGCAAAGTCACGATAATCCATGCAAGATATTTCCAGGTGAAATTTAATGTTGCAGGGTATACAAGTCGTGCCCCTTTAAGTTTTAACAGTCAGTGCAGCTGCTGTGTTTCATTCAAAAAGTTTTATGACTCCTAGAATTAATGTGTTTCGATTGGGAAACTTTGATGGCACGGCTAGAAAGAGTATTTGATGAAGGGCAAGCAAAACAGAAAGTATGTTGCACAAATTAGACCTGCGTTTGACCTCTGTCTGTGTGAGCAGGTAGATGCCTGATTGCGTTCTTGTCTTGTTAATCTCTGTTATTTGATCGCGATCAATAAGATACAACCAGTACTGAGATGTATACTGACAAAGTAACAACAAGGGGTCAGCAAATGTGGGAAACAGAAGGTGGAGTAGAATCAGAAAGTCCAAAGAGCAACCAGAGAGTGCAAGGGATTAAGGAAGAGATAAAGAAACAAGACGGACAATGGTTACTAAAAAGGATGGGGAGCACAAAGTGAGCCAGTGGGGGCAAAGGAAGAGGCGTTACAAGACTACTAAGTGCCTCAAAAGAGACAGCTTAGTTTCAAACTCTGTTCCAGAAGCAGGAGGTTCAGCCTCATGATGCACAACCACGCCCACTTATTGCAATAAGGGCATGATTTTAAAAAGTGCCTGTTTTTATCTCTTTTTTTTCTTCAAAATGCCATCCTAAAGATGCTATTATATCCTATTTTCAGTCAACTATCAACTTTCAAATGTAGCAATTCTTCATTCCAAACAAGACGTGGCCCGAAATGTGAAGAAAAACATTAAGAAGTCTTAAGACAGAAGAGACTCTCTAAGTATGAGCTGCAGCGACGATCAAGAGCTCAGCACACAACAATCCCCGCTCACTGTGACTTCATACGCCGCTCACTCACACACACACAGTGTGGACACACGTTCTTAAATACATGTTTGCATGATCCTTAACTCATGTGCGGTCACGTCACTAAGCCCAGTGAACATGGCTCATGACAAATCTTTTAAATCTACACGTGTATAGAGGTTAGCATCTGGAGTGCATCTTCTGCTCTTCTTAGAGGCAGAAGGACGGAAAGAAATTCAAGTCTCCATAGTTATTCAGGCTTCAGAAATATGGCTATTTCTACAAAATCTTTCCAGCGTTATAAAAACACCTTTGTTTACTGCATAGTAAATAAAGTCCATATTTCTAACTTATGTATGAATCCATTCCAAGATGGTAATATCCTGTAGTGTTTTGACTCACCATTATTGTATACTTTGCTTCAGCCAAAATCAAGCTTGATTGAATTGAATTTTACGGAGTAATCAGAGTAATCAGATGAGATTTTAGTGCACCGTACAAAAGCATCAATGTGTTTGAGCAGAATTATCAGTCATCACAAATATTCTAAACTTTTGAAAAGGTTGTAGTCACGTTTTTGAACTTTTACGTTATCCTTAAAATGATGTGAGACTTACTCCAAACTGGACAAAGGTCCCATGACCTTAGCAGAGTACTTATTTCAACCCATGACCATGATCTGAACCTAATCAAATCCAAAAGATGCCATCCTGCTGGTAGAGGTGATCAGAAAAGGTTTCTGCATTGTTCTAGGTGGCATCAACAAACAACATTTTGTTAGCTGTGGCTCATAGTCTTGTGAAGAATCTGTGATTTAGTAACTCATCACTCTCTCCTCCTGTCCTCTCTCAATTTGTTGTACGTTATAGAAGCAAAACTTACACAAGAAACAGTGGCTGCTGTTTTATTACCAAATTACCTTAATATGAAGTATGAGGAAACACACCTTGCTTTCAGTGCCTGTGAACAGTGTTAACATTCAGAACTATCACTATAAATCACAAGGAGAGTGCAAAACTTTTAAAGTGCCGTTAAAATGAGCTTTTTCTTTCAAGCAATCCAAACAACGCATGAAATTGATTCATTTTTGCACATTAATGCAGATGAATGTGTCACACAGCACCGAAGCAAGTGACTAAAGTCTGCATGTGTTGCATATTATCACATTTTCTATCTTTATTTGACTTCTGATTTGAATAAATTGCTTCCATTTCTCACATGAAGTGTGTCCCCACCCCTCGATTTCCAAGAATTTTACCCTCCTGAGAACTACTTGCATGTCTCCTTGTGCTTTACCATTTTTTCATAACATTCGCCACACCCACTTTTACACATTTGGCTCCATCCATCGTCGACAGGCTGTAAAATGTCAAAAACTAATAAAGGCGTAATGCTAACAGGCACCAAGAGAGTGTTTGCATCACTGGCAAGTTAGCTGCACTTTGCTTGTACCCAGATGGCCGTTGTGTATCCATGAGCTGTCATAATACAATTTTGGGAGCCTTCTGTTTGCAGATGGCGTACAAGCCAAATATGCTTCATAAACTTTAATGAGGAGTTGTGGATCATTTATCACATTTTAATGCTGGTAATAAATCATTCATTGTGATGGGAAGATGGGAAATAAAACAGCTGCAGCAGGTGAGAGGTATCTATGATCTTTCTGTTTGCGTTTGTTTGTTTTTATCCCAACCATTGACTAATGAGAGTTTCGTTATCGCACATCTGGCTTTATTTCGGCAACATTAACCTAATCTGTCTTATCCATTACCATCCATGGATCCTGAAGACAATGACAGGACCCATATCAGCATTTGTAGTGTGGGAAAATCTTGGCTTTAGTGTGACGGCATTTGGCAGTGAAACTGGCCAGCAGGGTTTGTTTGTGTTCTGAATATCAGATTACAATAATGCGTGCCAAATTGCCCTCTGCTTTATGCCAATGCATGCTGCTACTTCAGAGGGCAAAGTTCCATTGTACTGAGAACCATCTGACATGTTGTGGTGTACTAAAGAGTGTTCAGAGTGAATTTCAATTTTGAGGAAGTATGGGAACTCATTACTTAAAATGATCTGTAAGCATTTCATAATCACTCCAGACATCATGCTGGTTTCCAGTTCTGGTTATTGACGACAACTACAATATAAAGCTCCGGACTTGATTTTCCATGTTTTGATACACTAGAAGTGAAATATATATAAATAGAACGACGTCTACAGGAAAACTCCACATGGCGCCTGTAAGGTTAGAGGCCAATGTTAATTATTGATTTGTGACTGGACACAAACTCTAATTTCCTGTATGAAAACCTATGTGACATGCTCATCCACCAACCCACCAACCTGACCTCCACACCCATATTTCTTCACCTTGTAACATAAAGGACACACTACTTCTTCCATCGGCCCTGACTGTCGGCATTGGACATAAAATATGAGGCCCAGAATTGTCTGTTATGGACATAATTCCTGGGACACTGAGGCGTTATTTCCATATTTTCCATAGGCCCTGTCTATGGCAAGGGTTACTATTTACTGTGTTTTCACCCAACGAGGGAGAAAAGGCTATTTACGCTCTGCAAGTCCTGGCCTGAGATCAGTTTATTTCATGATTTAAAGAATAGATTCACATATTTGGAGCCTATCTTATAAAATCCAATCACAGTCAATGAGAACTAAATCTGTGTCATAATGCATCCTTGAAATAAAAAAAAACTTGATAATTTGGGAAATGCAAGTATTCACTTTCTTGCAGCAAGTTAGACGAGGAGATCAGCAACAGCTAAATATGAAGCTGCAGCCTGAGTGCAATTAGCTTAGCTTAGCATAAGGACTTAAAGTAGGGGGACACACCGAGCCTGACACTGTCTGGACAGACCTAGGTTAACAGTTTCCGCCTGCTTTCAGCCTTTATGCTAAGCTAATGGCTTACTGGCTCTAGCTTCAAGAGTGGCATCGAGCTTCTTATCGAACTCCCTGCAAGAAAGTGAATGAGAGTATTTCCCAAATGTCTAATTGTTCTTTTAAGTTTAGCTTCCAAAATTCACTTTATATGGACCAATAACACACATCAGATGTCTCTATAGCTTCTAAATTTATACGCCACTTGTATTTTCTCTGCAAACTTGCAGTTATTTGGTGTAGGTGGACATGTCACTGCAGAGAGCACGTATGTCACAACACACAAATCATAGCCTGGAGAAAAAAAATAACATCAGGCTCGAGCGCTACCACCCCCCCACTCCATTTCTCTCGTTTGCACTCTCTGCCTGTAACCCTTAAAGTTGCACGATTTTCTTGATTTGAGTCTGGATAATCCTCCTAAGGGATTTGGTCTGTGATCAGCGCAGGAGGGGCTGGTGGGGTGAACACACTGTTTCATTCAGTATATGAAATCACATCACACACATCTCTCTCTCTCTCTCTTACCTATCTATCTACTTTATATGGCAGAACATCCATCCACTTATCTGTGGATCTATCCCTGCCTGTAATTTAAACTAGGTACTGCTTCATAGATATGATCCATCTTTCAAAATGACAAATTGAAACTGATATTTTCAGGATTCTTGAATATATTTTAAGGTGTTTATACATCTGTTTAAAAAAAATGCTATACTATACATTTGTTGTTTTCAGTGTAAAGAAGCAGTAGAGAATTTAATTTCAGCCCAGCAGAATAACACATTTGTTATTCTGCTTATTTGATAAAACATACCAGCTCTGAAATGGAATGCTTTAATCAGTCCTTCATTCTCTTTCTGCGGGGATTCATTTCCTGTGAACACTGATATTCTGTTATGTTATGATTACCGCATTTTACTTCCTATAATTCCAGTCGTCTCTCACACCAAATAATACTGAAAGACCGAAGCGATGCGCTTCATGCTTCCGCTCCCCCCTTTTTGACGACAGACCAAATTTGATCAATTATGCAAATGAGGCAAAACCCATTTTGTCTCTTCGCTCTGCTCAGATCCGAACTTCCTTCCTCTCGTCTCTGCTGCGCAAAAACAAATAAGTTTTAGAATGTGAATTCGTGCTACAATTCTCAAACAGCAAGCGCACTGAAATTCAGACATGCCGGCTGATCGGCGATGCGAAAAGTGACGCTGTTATTGAATTTTTGCTTGCAGGAGCGCGTCACGTATTCTGTAAATCTTAAGAGAATTCTGCACACAGCATGTGTTTCTCTGTTAGCGCTATCCTGTCTCATGTATTCTGCATGGAACCTGATCAGTAGGCAACAATGCTTAGTGCATTATTCAATGACACATTGGTGCAAAGGCATAAACTGCCTCGTTCTAACAAAGCTGTGGCTGCGGAAGTTCAATTCCAGTCATCTCTTTATGCTGAGACAAGTCTTCTCTTGTCCCTTAACTCCCATCATAACAAGGCATATAACAGTGTTTGGCCTGAGGTTGAACCCCATAACAATCCCTAAAAACAAAGGCAGTTAAACCACCCATGTGTCCCGAGCTGATTCACTCCAGGGACTGATCTTCTTTCTGAAGTTTTAACTTCATTCTAACACTACAGTATGTGGAACTAACAGCTGGCCACAGTACTATATCTGTACTGTACTGTGCAGAGAAGAGAAACCCTAAATTATGAAATATATCTTTTGCTCTACCTTCCCAATAATCTTGTAAATTTCATCACTTGTCGCATATGCCATGTACCCTTCATGTTTCAGTTTCAGGTCTCATTTGCCCCCTTTGCATTTCACAGAAAACGGGAGTCTTTCATCATTGTGAGGATGCCAGGCAACCTACAGAGACTTCAGGAAGTTACTGTACGCCCGTCCAAGAAATAGTTCCGCACATAACCCCCTGTAAAACCACAACTCGTCCTTAATATATTAGAAAAATGAGATATAACTTGTTTAGCATACAGACATGAGAGTGGTTTCAATCCTCTCATCTAACGCTCAGCAAGAAACCGAATCAGCGCGTTTGCCATAACATGGAGCTGTTCTTTTTCAAAGATTGAATGCCCTCGTGCATAAGAAATGATGATTACATGTGAAATTAATGATGCAGCTGTCCTTTGAAGGTACAGACACAGAAAAACAACTCTTTTCAAACATTAATGCCAACATGTTACATTTCCAGTACATTTGCTGAGTGCCTGTCTCACTGTACTGTGCCTTTGCCCTCCACTTTCCGTACCATTTAACCTTAGAGCAGCTGTTGTTCCCCTTTCACATAAATGCTCACGGATGCATTAACTAGTATGGTGTATGCTAAAGTGTCAAAACAACAAGTACACATGGGTGACGCTGGCATCTGTGTTCTCATTATATAACACGTGACATCAGCTCAAATCTATGTATTTCTTTAAGCGATCACCGAGCTTTAAATACAGATTTAACGACTCACACACTGCCAAGTGAGGCAATTCGTGTATGAGGACGTTTTCACAAAGTCATACAGTCATACTGTACATAACTCTTAGCAAGCGCGTACTCAATAATTGATCACTTTGGTTCAGTTTTACTACACTCAGTGGGCAACTCTGTAGTTGAAGGACAGCGGAAAAGTTAAAAATATCCTCCACATCCACTGCATTTTATATTCTCTCTCTCGTTCACAGTTTGCAACGGGGAAAGGAAATGAAGGGAATGGCACTGTGGAGCAAATTTATCAGACGTGACCGAAACAATGTGGAATTAATGAATTCTTCTTCATTTATATTTAATGTCAGTCATCCAAGCGATGAAATTTTATTTACTTGCATACATAGTTTGTTTTGCATTTGTATGGAGGACGTGGTTTCATATCAGTTGGGATTTCTCACATCGGAAGCGCAAGTTGTCAGTCATAATGAAGTAGACTAAACAGACTCATTCATCTTTAACTCCGTCTTTCATGCAGTCAGTAGATACAGTGAAGGTTAAATGACAGAGAGGTGAGATTTAACTGAATATAATAAGAATATGCGTAAAGATGACTGAATGGCAAGGCAGATGATGGATGAACCTCAACACTGACTTCAGCCAGATGTCTGTATGCTGATATATCTGTTTGCCAAAGAAGTGCCACAGCGTATTCTCAGTCAGTCTCACCGTACTTTAAACCTATAAACAGCACCGTACGCATACACACATATATGCAAAGACTTCCACTGGCACACACGTTCAAGCCTGGCATGTGTGTATATGAGGTCAGAAGTCCTAAACCCGTTCCTTCAATGACTGAGCATGGCTATTACTTCCCCTAATTGGGTCGAAATGAATTGACTAATTCAATTTTAAGTCAATTGAAAAGCCAAACATCTGTTCAGCCCTCCTGGATCTCTGTCCGAGTGTAGCTGATTGGAAATGGGTTAGAGGCACAACAGAGCTGCACGTCTACGTATTTCATGTGCAAGTGCAACAAATTGGGAAACAGAGTGAGGATTGTCACGGGGGAAACTTGTCACTTGCACGTCCAGCTCTCTACTTAACTCGCAGACATGAGATTGATATCAATCTTCTTGTCGTACTCTCAGAAAGACAGCAAATAAGCATGTGCGGCAAAAACCTTCGTTGAAGGTTTGATGTCTGTGAGTGCATAGTTTTTCAAAGTCCCTCAGAAAACACTCGGCAATGTGGCAATATACATTGGACATATCTTAACCAAATACACTTTGTATATTCGTACTTTCTTTGTGCTGCAAATGCACTCGAAGACTAAAGAGACTGCCACTGCGACGTTATCATTCAAGAAACAAGACAAGAGCACAAGTGTTTTTTATTCATCCTTAATGATCACCATCCTCCTGTGTAATCTTATTTAGGAAACGTTTAGCGATGCTTGTTCCGCTGTGATATTTTTAGCCTGCGGAATTATGCCCCAGTGCTCGGTGCAGATGTTCTAGTCTGCTGTAATGTTTTCAGCTTGTATGTGTTTTGACATTGACTTGAATGCACCCGGTGACGAATGAAGTCACTCGAGTGTACCTCGTTGTACATTCACACACACTCTAAAGCCGTGGGTTCTTTTAAGCACTGCGAGCTGATACGCATGTATACACACTGCACTCTTTCTTTAACCTTTACAATTTGACTTGAACCACATAGACGGACGTAGTCAATTCTCGGTCGTCATCGCATCACGCGAGTACAGTCAACCAACCAGAAACTAACTTGTAGTGAAACTCCCCGTAGGCATGACCTCGGTTAAAGTAAGGGAAGAATAAAGGGTTTGATACAGAAGGTAAAATTAATTAGAAATGGAAAATCTAAGCCCTGTTTTTTTTTTCTTTTTTCAATCATTTTCTCCATCATAGACTGGGAAAATAAGGTGTCTGGTAAGTAATTGCCTTTAGTTATCTCTGGGGAGCCATCCGTTTCATCGCAGAGCTCATTCTTGGATCCGTTAATGGACAGCCAAAGGGTGCAAGTTGCTCCTTCTCACTTGAAAACGGAATTTTATTAAAAACCTGCAATAAAGGTAGAGGAATTTATTGGCTGAGTTTATGTAAGGACAGTGACAAGACTGCTGAAAGACAGCACAATAATACAGAATCATTTTTGGCATTGACCGTGAGTTCAAATGCTCTTCCAGTGGCGCTTTAGGCCAAATAATGATAATAAACTTTATTTGTATGCCACCTGTCATACGAGATCAAAGTGCTTTACATGAAAACAGATGGAGAATTAACATAAAAACAGCGATAGAGGGCCATAATTAATGCAAAATAAGATTAAAAAAAATAAAACCCGATTTTCAGAAATCATTGATTCAACAATAACATAGACTTCATTCAAACAGCCAATCATCTGATTTCTTTTGAAAACACAGTTTCAAACTTGCTCTGCTGCCCTTTGTAATTTCAGCCCCCTTTTGGTTCCACTGCGCTTTATGTGACATTTACAAAGAATCAATGAGATGTTGTGCTGTGGACTGTGTTGTCCCACTGAGATGTACCGCTGTGCTGTAAAAGGTTGAAAAACAACACCATAAAGCGCTGTAGGTCTGCCACTGGTACAGATACAGTGGGAATGAACAGTGTGTCACACGGCAGCAGCTTGTGGACACAAGTGCAACTACAGGCAAGATTAAGAGAAATTCCTTTAGCGAAACATATTTTAACGTTCATCCTGTCCTGATTTTCTGTGTAGTTCTGTTCTGTGATCTGCTATTAATGTATCCAAGGTGAGATTTTCAGGTTTATTTGAGCAAGGTACAAGTTAATTTACTTTAAGACACAATAAATAACCAAAAGATGTGAAATCATCCGTAGCAGATCACTTAAAGACTTCAAGGTAATATATCATCTAAAGCAATACGACCTCCTATTCCATGATAAGGGTCATGCTACTTATTGATCTGTGCTCCAGTTTTTTCATCACGCCAGCAACGCTGTCAGTCAATCAAAGCTTTGATGTACTCGGTTCCCAAAGGGCAACACGTATCATCTATATAGTCTAGCTACACTGTCAACCAATTTAGCAGAATGCGTACTCCTAAAATCTTTAAATCTGTTTAATCGAATTTATTCTTCATGGTTTCTGGCTCATTTATATTCTATGTTAGTGTCCCACATCCTGTATTTTTAAGTCCCACACTGGGAGGTTCCATCTGATATCATCTTATCTTATAAATGAACACACATGTGGCTGCAGCCAAATGCAAAATCTCCCCTTGCAGCAAAACCTGCATTCTTAAGAGAAATGTGGCCCACCGACACACTGGCTTGCTTGCCTCAGGCCGTTAAATGCAATTTGCAGTGCAGTTGAGGACAATCATTAAGATGTGTGTGTGTGTGTGTGTGTGTGTGTGTTTAGCTTTGGTCAAAAGTCTGGCCAGCAGCCTGTGGTGTCTAAACCTTTGCATTGGGAGAGGACAGGGTGTGCCCAGTTCTAGTCTGGTACACTCACAGTGTGAATGGGTAAACAAATAGAGCTGAGGGCTGCTTTCGGCTGTATGTTTGAGGTGATTCTCATGTGAAACAAGGGTGCAGTGGTCGAAGATTTAACCAGTCTGGACAGCTGTGATTGATGCCGCTGACTGTGTACTTATTGACATAACCCTGACATGTCTTTGTGCTTGCTGCTGCGTGTGTATGTGAGTAGATAGAAGGATCATTCATTATGTTCTGCACTGCACTGACGTGGAAATCAGTATGCCATCCTATATTGTAGAAGAGGAGCTGTCCGAGGAGCTGTCCGTGGTCCTGACATCAGCTGAACGAAAGCCCCAATGAAGCTGCTTCCTCGCTCACCTACTCTGATGTCTTTGTAAGGAGCAGCTTTTTATGGTGAGCTTTCAATTGATTGCATCATCACACGCCATTGGCACGTTTCCACGTTGGTAAGACCGGTCCGGTGTTTATAAGAAGCTGAGTTTCATCTCTCGGGGACATAAAGATCCAAATCCCACTAATCAGCTCAAGTACAGTTCAGTCTACATTATGAGCTCAGACGACAGTTAGTAAGCAGGGAAAAGACTTTATAGGGCAGCGCAGTGCAACATGACAAATGCTACATTTACCCGCAACCATAAAATTGCAGAGTAGTGGTGACTCACCGCCTCTGCTGTAAGTGCTGATAGGCGATGGATTTAGCACCTTTGTGGCTGACAGGGAAATGATTGCATGTGGTCGTTTGGCAGCCTCTGTGTTAAAAATGTTTAAGAAAGAAAATATGTTGAGACGATGCTGTAATATGAACATTTTATGCATTCCAATTTCGGATTAATGACATGTCGAGTGTGCAGACCCCCTACAGACCTCTGAATCGCAAATAGATCTGGTTGGTTGTGCTTATCGATAGCTGTTTTACTGGTTAAAAAGCAACCAATTAGAGCTTTGTTGGTGAAATTATGAATCATCACCTTCCTGTGTGAGTCTTGGTGAACCAGTGACTACTCACAGGGCTAGTTAATGAACTAAACGAACTAAACGTGAAACAAAATGGCAGTTCAGCCTGATTATCAGGCTTGCCATCAAGAGTTTAAATGCTGTAGCTTGAGTGCCTAATGATGGACCCGATTCTGGTCTTGATAGCCTGGTGCTACGATGATGAAGAGTTTTTCAGTTTCAGATGGACTGTTGGAAAATGGAAACATCTGATTGAATAGATCTATTAACCCTTTGTTCATGAGTTGAATGTGTTTCATCTTGAAGTATTTCTGAAGCCTCTGCCACAAATGAACAACTTTCCCCGCTGAAAACACCCTCACTCTGCAACATGTTCAGAGAGCATGCAGAATGGAACTTAATGTCCAAGGGGTTACATAAAAAGAAATGCTGCACTATGCTGTGCTTGTTTGTGTCTGCAGGTGTATGCCTCCTTGTGTAAAAGCCAAAGCATCCTCGGATAGCTAAGCCGTATAAAGTGAGAGCACTTCCAGGGCGACTTTTAACAACATACACCAATGTTTCATTCATGAAGTGCACAAAGTCATGGAGAAAGACTGAGTGAGTAAAAGAGAGTGGAGAAAGCCAACAAACGAGCAAATCAGTGGAAGGTCAGGCGAGTCTTGCTAGGAGATTAGAGTGTGTTAAGTTGGACGCTAATAAGAACAATGAGGAAGACTAAGTTCTATTAGGAAGCAAATTTCTTGTGACAGATCAATGCCAAATTGGATTCATAATCTACTGACATGATCATGCAGAATGGAGCTTACATTAAAGTCAGTGTGTGCGTGCTCGTGCGTGTGAAATGCACTGAGAGCCAAAGCATGTCATCTCCAGATAGTAAAGCTATATAAAGTGAGAGCACTTCCATGGCAACTGAGAACAACGTGCAGCGATGTTTAATTTATGAACAGCGCAAAGTCTTGGAGAAAGAAGCAAGTCAGCGATGGCTGGAGTTGTCTTGCTAGCAGCTTAGTGTGTGTTAAGTTAGAACATTAATGAGCATAACGAGGAAGACTAAGAGAAAAGAAGCTCTATTAGCAAGCAATTAGAAAGTTTCTAGCGACAGATCGATGCCACATTGTATAATCCTTTTCTGCTGACAGCAGCACAAATCCAGTTAATTCAGCTTTAGGTCGTACTGTACAATCCCGCAAATGTAACACAGCATGTGATAAATCACGTGATATAGGGCTGCAACTAATCATAAAACCAAGAAATCTTTGGTCGACGGTCGAAAACGGTGGATCTAAATCACACTGGAAACACACGCCCAACAAGACCTGATTCACAGTGGTGGTGACCAAAGACAGCCCGCCTAGGGCCATATTCTCAGAATACAGCTCGTTCTACATTTACAAACCAGTTAAAATTGGACGTTAAATTAGGCCCAGCAACATTTTTAGTACCCATATAGTTGTTAATACATTTGTTTGTGCTAAATCAAGAGAACGGCTGGATGACATGAGTTCTCTATTTACTGACATTTTAATTAACCTATATGACACAGTGTGACATGCAATGAACCCTCACATCTCACAGTGTTTAAGTCAGTTACACCAGAAACAGATAACTTCAGTGGAAAACTTTTTTTTTGGAGCCCTTTAAACCAGAACAAGAGTGTTTTTAACGGAGCCTCCTGCTGACTTTTAAGATGATACATTCTTGAAACATGCACATCAGAGTTACTTCAGGCTAATTGTGAAATTTTCCAGAATTATCTGTTTTCTTTTCTGAGATTTATGTGATCATCTCAAGTCCCTGGAAATGAGCTGCCTTCAACTGGAGTAGATTTTCCCAAAGCACTTAAAGTCATTATATCAGTCCATAAAAGTAAGAGTGAATGAACACTTTTCTATTTATTGCAGACTCAGCTGACATGTTCGGATGAATAAACCGAGAAAGAAATGCCCCCAAACCCTGATTTACATTTTTTATGCATGTTTCACGCTGCTCCACCCACCACTTAACCTACATGTCCTTGTACGCTAAGAACAGTCCTCAGCTCCACCAGCATGCAGGACAGTCAGCTGCTGAGCTTTTAAAAAAAAAAAGAAAACCTCCCACAGAATTGTGCTTGAGCTTAAATTACCCTAGTTATTCTGTAGAGTGTAAAGTGGTGAGAATTGGCAGGGGGACGTGGATTTTACGCTACAGGCTGTAGTAAGCATTGTCATAATGTAGGCTAAAGCATCTTGGGAGAGCTCTTAGCCTTTTGTGTGAATTCAGTCAGTCTGGATAAAGATCTTGAGGGGTTTTACAGGATTTAATGTCCCGTGTTGAGTGTGTGTGTGTAAGGTCTATTCAAAAAAGCAAGGTCAAGCTAAATTATTTTCACTCCCTGCAGTAATAAGTAGCCGGGGCATTGGCAGAAACAGGCCTTTAAATGGCCTCAATCTTGAAGCTGCTTCTTTGAAGTGCTAAACCGTCTTCAACTGCAGTTCAAATTCTGAATTGAAAATGTGTGGCATTAAAGGTCAGCACAGAAATGCCCCAGTGACTCAGATCCCTCTCTGCTGCTCTCCTGATTTTACTTTCGAAGAGACTGTCAGACAGAGGCTGACTAATGTTAGGGTTCAGTGGTACAGGAGAGTCTAAACTAGACATTAGTCACATATTAGGTCAAATAAAAAATCCTCAGAGTATGGTTGGGAATGATGGGGGGGGCACACAAGTGGAACACAATATAAAATGTGAGAGAGTTATGAAAAATGAGCATCACAATGTCCCAAATCTCAAGGTAACTTTGTCTTCAAATGTCTTGTTTGCTCTGACAGACAAATATATTAAATTTACGGTGATATAAAACACAGGAAAGCAGCAAATACTCACACTGTAGAAGCTATATTGTACTTGATTAAATACTTAAACAACAACTCAATTGTCAGAACCGCTGAATCGTTTTTCCCGACTGATTGACGAATCAGTTACTTCCAATCCATTGATGTGGCGACATTTATCACTGGATATAAAACCTATTTCTAGTGGCACTTGAGAAAACGCTACAACATTCATATTTTCTGATGAAATGTAATAAATGTCAGGGAAAGCAGGGATTATAATCTACTCTGATGGGCCTATAGATATTACCTCGGCTCGACCCTTTGATGGATTACTTTACCGGACAGTAACAATCCAGATCAGAGCTGCGGTATCTGAGAAATGTAACTGAATTTGTTGAGATGCACTCAGGGCTCAGTGTTTGGGGCTGTGCGTTCTTGCTGACTGGAGCATGTGGTGCCTGAGCAGGGGAGGTCTGCGCCAGCTGGCTCTCATGCTTTCTGTGATAGGGAGGTCTAACATATGATGCAGCAAAAAAAAAAACTGACTAGCTCCAGTAACCACCGTCTTTGCCGCTAAATAGGGACATTTATTCATGATGTGGTGAAATATATTTGGGTGGAAATTTACAATGATGATGATGACTAGCTGCAACTCCGTGCTTCCTGTGCTTACGCAAGAGGTTATGCCTCGTCGTGCAATACATCACTGTGATCCAATTTCTGTTCTTAGTGTTTTAAACAACCTAATGAAAAGGCAGGGAGGATCAATATCTGTAAATGCAGTCCATGAAGGACTGGCCATGACAAATCAATTAAGCACAGGGGGTTTTACAGGGGGAATCAAGAATCAGGGTTTAAATGTAGTTAAAAACACTGAAAGGAAACTAAATATATTGGATTCCCTGAATCAGATGGGCTTTTTTTTCTTAGTAGCTTGTCTGCTAATTTATTGGTGACCGCACATATAACTCCTGTGTTTCCAGCGACGGATTGCTTAGTCAGTCCGTCATCGCCACCATATTGGATGGCTTAGCGTAAAGTTCTTCCTCTGGCACAATCACTTGTTCAGAGATACATCTCTGATAAATCTCAACATCTGTTGGTAGCATTGCCATGAAATGCAGTACAGATATTCATCTTTCCTCCAGGATAAATTTCATTCAGCGCTGTTTCACTTGTCCAATACACGTTTTATGACTAAATACCTGTAAAACCAATTACATTCCAATTACTCATCCTCAGCTGCCGTTGTGTTTTGTGCTAATTGACAACTGTGATGTTATGCTACAAACGTGTAGCATACTAATATATGAAGATATATATATACTATATAAATATATATACTTAGTGTGTGTGTATATATATATATATATATATATATATATATATATATATATATATATATATATATATATACCGGCAGTAGTATATATATATATACTACTGCCCGGAAATACCACCCACGTCAGGCTTAAGGCCTACCCATTCCATTTACACATACAGATACAGATAATTTGTTGGTTGACCAGATTCAGGTAATGGCGCGCTCACTCATCCCTACCTTTATCTGTAAATATAATATGTTAAGTCAGTTGCATGCCACATTTTCAGTTGCGACTGCCTCATTTGCAGATTAGGTTTATCTATGTTACACAGGCTACATCCTTAGGTGTCAGCCTGAGGATTAATGTACCTCATGCCACTGAACTCTAAAAAAAGTATTTAAATAATAGGAATTTTTGTTATATCATCCACCTGAAAAGGTTCATCAGTACATTTTCGTCAAGGCAAGAATAAGTAGATTGAGTTTGTGTCATAAAGTTTTGGAGCGGCAGTGTGAAAGACTGTGAAATTGATCCCTGTTTTTGAGAGGGACATTAATTGATCGTTGAAAAGAAAAATAGTACTTTTTAAAGTCAATACACTGGCCTTTTCAGCAAAGGCAGCCCTAAGAGCAAAGCACCCTGCCGCTTCTTTTGAGGGCATATATTTGGATTCCTGGTATGTTGAAGGGAAATATATCAAACGTGGGGATAAGGCCTTATGTCAACACGCCAAGTTTGTGCTACATCAGTTGGACAAAAACTCTGCCGCATAGTTCATCGAGGAGAGAACTTTCACGATGTGACAGCAGGGGTTATATAGCAGCAGCTCTTTGTGTTGTGATATTTCAATGTCTATGAGTTTCTTTAGACAGTAACCTTTTGCATTCACATTTTAGAAAAATACTGAGGGAGAGAAATCTAAGAAAATGCTAAGTGGAGGAGGATTTTCAGTGCCGCTTGTCGGGTTACTCTTCAAACATGCAGCTGTAAAATTTGCGTGACTGTCTCTGTTCTGAATGGTAAACACAATTATCTGACTTTGTGCTCTTATTCAGTGCAATTTGAGAGTGCTTGAACTTGAATTTTCTGCAAAAAAAAGTGGCAATTGGGGCTTGAAATTGTAGAAAATATCCATCCAAAGATGCCTTATTTAGATTACATAAGGTTTATCTATGTTAGCTTTGTTCTGTGCCTCTAGGGACAACGATAGTTGGTCTATCACTTGGTCAGTCCGCCTTGGTTCAAGCTGAAATATTTTACCAACTCTTGGGGACAATGATGGTACCCAGACAATGAATCCAAATCCCAAGACTTTTCATCTGGCACCACCACAAGACATTTTTGCTATTGGATGGATTTCCATAAAATTTGGTAGACATATTCAAGTTCCCCTGAGGATGAATCTTGAATACACAATGAACCGCAGTTAGAGCTCTTGAGATTTAGCTGGTTGTACTTCACTTTAGCTGGTATAGAAGACTGTTAGCTCCCTGATTTGTCCCGACTTTTCCTCTAGCACCACCGTCACGTCAATTTCCCTCTGTCTAGTTCTTTAGTTTATGGCCAAATACCTGCAAAATTGAGAACCCTCTCACCACTCACAGCTGTAATTTGTGTTTGGTGCTAATGACATGCTAAACTGAGATAGCAAAAACATTGCACGTGTTAGGTTTGTCGTTGTGAGTTCATGGTGTTCACATTGAGCATCCATCACAAAGAAATTCTTGGGTTCAACTGTTTTTTTTTTTTTATCTCACTGCCAGAAACCATTTGCCCTTTTCTGTCTCAACAGAGGAAGTCTTGCCAAAAAGTGAAAATATTAACAGCATCCCGGTGAACTTTGAGAGTTAGTTTCCACTTCCCGCCTCCTGCTGTGAGGTCCAGCTCTGAGATGGTGTGGTGTCTCCATACGTGTTGTTGCTCTCTGAAAATCCTCTTACTCCACACACACACACACACACACTTCCTCACATACACATGCACAGTTGCACTCTCTACACACAAATACTCATATACACACACACACACAGCGTGGATTTGTTTTCTCTGTGATGAGAGGGATTATGGGATAAAGGAGGCAAGGCCACGCCAGTTTAGTTCAGTTTGGACCAAAGCTGCTCTCAGCAGCAGCACAATGACAAACAGAGATGAATGTCTGGCTACACACTGGAGATGTGCATAGCCGTTAACATCACGGCCTCTGTATATTTTGATCGCAAGAGCCTCTGATCGGGATTCTGTAGTAGTGGTGGATCTGTTTTTCTTTCGGATGACTGGAGATCAGAAAAAACACAAGCGTCTGACTGAGATCTGTGGATGGCAACAGAATCAAGAGGAGTTCAACTCAAGAGCCAGAGAGAGTGTTTGTGGATTGTTGCGAAGGATGACTTGAAGATCTGTTTTTTTTGTTTGTTTGTTTGTTTTCTTCACAGTTGGTGTGAATGAAATCCTCCTTCACCCACATGACAGCTGCTCAGCACGATGACTGAGAGTGTCTTGACACTTTGACCAGCAGCTTCACTGTACTCCAGTGGAGCTTGTTTTACACTTTTAATCGAATTCTTTGTCCCACACTGCAAGCTATGACATGACTGACTGATGTATTCAACCCATCAGGAGCACGATATGGGAATGGATCGGCTGGATTCTTACGGTGATGACGTCCTCATCTAGTATGCCTTTTTCTTCTATTTTAAGAATTCCTATTAGCATATGAATCAATCAATTTGGGCCTTGAAGGCCAAAGAGCTGCAACTGTGATGTGTGACTTCTTTCTGATGTAAAGCACACAATGGGGAATATGCTGCGCAACAGAGTATTAGTCTGAATTTTGGCACTGAAATGCCATTCGTCTTTCCATTGTTACTGCAGCTATGCATCAGCTTGCTATCACGGATCTGAGGTCAGGGCAATAAACTCCTCGTGCTTTATGGCTGTAGGAGGAAGTGTTCTCTGAATATGAGAATGATGTGCATAGTTGCTTAAATTCAGTGGCATTTTTCCTGGCTTGATCTTTTATTGCATTTGTGATTATTCCTGTGGAGTCAGGCGCTGAGTTGGGCTGTGCATGATTAGTCAGTGAAGCTTGCGAGACACAAGAGACTTGAATTTTTAACTAAGCACAGTTGATTCAGTAGGGTCCTCTGTTCAATTCTCATTATGGGATGAACTCTTTTGTATAAGTCACGCTGAGGTGAAGCTATTCTCTTCTCTCTCCACTCTCCTGACATCACCGTTGACATTGTTTGCGTAATCTGCAATAACTGAATCAGCTGTCACATCCGTGGATTTTCCTCACTGGACAGTTTTGCAGAGCAACTACCGCAGCGCTGCCCGCGCGCGCAGCCATTGATCGTCTATCTATGGAACCAATGACCGCGGTCGATTGCACTAAGCAGACAAGAAGTCACACTAATTGGACTGAGAAGGGTCAGAGCAGAGCCATACACTGTCTGAATGTTTCCAGGGAGGGATAAAAAGATTGATTAATTTTCGACTTTTGTTTATTTTCTTAAATGATTTAATTCTTGGAATACAAGTCCTGTGATGTTTATGCATGAATGCATGAGTCTGCTCTCTGTGGATGATCTTCCTGCCTAAAAACCTTCTAATCAATCTTAAGATTTGTTGCAGCTCTATAAAAAAAAGTATAAGCCAATAGTTTCTTAGAAATGACAAGGAAAATAAATATTAAATCACTTTAATTATCATCCACAGCACCCTAACCAAAATATTTTTTTTCCCTGTTTCAGTCATAAGAACAAAATGTCGGGCTGGCCGCCCCCTGGCCCAGGCTCCTGGGGTGGACTGCAGGGACCTCCATACAGCTGGGACAGCATGAACAGCACCAGGGAGGGCCGGACCCCTCACTAGGTATGCACAGTAACACCACCATGTTCTTAAAAGTTTGGGCAATGCACAGTCATTAGTTTCACAGAGTCACAGCCTGTATTTATCAAACTTAATTGGGTTTGATTAATGATATATGCACACATGCGCAAAAGACACGTATTGTAGCAGTACAGGTTTGAAAAGCTGAGTAACGTTGACTTTTTCTGAGCTTTTCCTCAGACCTGCATATTCCTGAAATCCTCACTCTAGTTTAATCAGAGGCATACATTCATGAGCCGGTGTTTTGGGTATTGTTTTGGCTGCCTCTTCCTCCCCACATGCATAAAACGTCATCATTGTTCAGATCATTTTGCATTCCACCTGTGCGTGCAGTACCTGTTGTTTGTGTAAATTTGTCCAGCAGGAAGACACACTCTCTGCCAGGTCAACTTGCAAATCCCAAAGTTGGACTGGCATCAAAGGTTTGGCACTCAGTATGAATAGAGTTCTTGGTCATAAGTTACTTCTTTTTGTTGTGGTGGTAATCAAAAATCCACTACAAATCCCAGAGCCAAGTTTTGTCAGTCCTAAAACTTAATGTTGTTGAGTCCTGGCAGCACTTCCTTTTCCACCGTGACTGTGGACAAATGGGGATGTTGGAAGTTAGTTGTGGAGTCCCCTGTTTCTTATTGGGGTTAATCAGATTGGAGGGTCGGAATGAGGGCCGCTCCAATCAGGATCCTGCATTTCTTCAGGAAGTGAGGGTCACACCTCACTCGCTGGAGCCAATCAGGAACAGGGGACCACACACCTAACTCAGCAGACATAAACACGACAAGAAAAGTTACACACAGGAGTGTAAGTGGCAGATCTGCACCTGCACTTATACTCGTCTACCTCTCATGTTTTTTTCTTCTCCTTCTTTTCTTGCTCTTCCACTTCTCACTGATACTTTTTGCCTTCTATCTCCTCTCGTTGTCCCGGAGTTTTATCTCTTGTCCTTTCTGCACCTTTCCACACCTTTGCCACTTACTCATTAAACTCTCCTCCTCCACTCTTCGCGACAGGGGGAGTCAAATATGACAAGGGAGAGAGCTCTCTGGTTATGTGGCTTTGTTCCCAGAGAAAAGCTGTTGGCTTTAGAGGAGGTGACACAGATTAGGTACCACAATTGGATTTCTGTGAGACACAGAAAGAAAGAGAGGAGAGGGCAAGAGTAAAGCCAATGGTAGATTTAACTGTATTGGACGGATAACTCCCAGAGCCTTACCTAACATGATCTAGCAGGTTGTAAATACTATTTGAAACCCCTGAAATATGTGCAACTAGACTGTATTTATTTGCTCAGTGTATAACATGTATTGTATGTCTAGTCTAAATCTAATTGAGCCAATCATGAGATGGGTTCCATTGTTGTTAGAGTTTTAGTTGTTAAATGGGAACAACTGTCCTGGTGCAGTATTCCCCTCTGACACCTAATGCTGGCCCCCTTTTCCTTCAAGGACTTCATTGGTTTTATATTGCCTTGTTATATTGCAGCGGCATTCTGGGAGTTACTGTAATTTAGGCAGGATATGTCTCCCTGGTGTGGAAGGGGCAAATCCTCCCAGTGCTGTAGTTGCAATCACCATACTGCATCCCTTGGTGGTGTCTTGACATCCACTCTGAGATATATACCTCCATGTAAGTCCTGAAATAGGGAATTGACAAGTTTAATCAGCCAAACAAAGTTAAATACCTAAAAATCAAGTCACGTTAATGCAAAAATCCTGCACGTCTAACATTGCCATAATTCAGGTCTTCTCATTGATTTGTAAAATTGCCTAAGATCTCTAATGGTTGTTGAATCAACGTAGTGTCACATATATATCAGAAGATCACCCATCCCTTCTTATATGCCCAGTTTAAGTTTATGATGCCAGGTTGCCAAGGTTAGCGAGGTCTATTAAGCTTGTTTTATACAGTTAAGATCTAACATATACATTTTTCTTAAAATTCTTCCCAATGTTGGCATCATTCCTAAAACATCAGCAATGTTGAGGCTCATGTTTTCTCCTATTTTTTGGAATGTAAAATAAATCTGCAGGTTTGCTTCATACCAATTGTTGAATGAATTATTAGCCCACATGTGATTTGAAAGTTAATGTCCATGCTCGAAAACCACGCAATATGGATGATCCGGAACAATTTACAATGAAAGAATGGGCTATGGTTCATCAAGAGACATGGGACAACCTGGTTATGGACTACAACGGGTTATTTCATGTGTCAGCATCTAAGACAACTTAGTTAAGACTAAAGAACAGTTTTGGTCATGGTTAAATTATGCAAACCTCATTACTTAATACCTTGGACAGGAGTTTGAATTGCGTGTTCTTCCATGACTAGCAGCAAACACCAGGATTTGACCTTTTGTATTCAGCTTTCCCCTGACCCCCCTGACATCCTAGCTCTGCCCTCCCGTGGGATTAAAGTCCACTGACCCTGACTAGGAGGATGAGCCTGCATCGCATATTAGAACATGCTTCATTACAGACAGATTGAGTTTGAGATTTCTGCACCATATGTACAATACAGATAAATGCAATAATGAGAGATGAGAAAGCGCAAGAGGGGAAAGAAGGTGGGGCAGAGATTGAGGCTGATCCGGATTGGTTGGAGATAACGTCGCCTCCCGGAATGGTTGGAACATACTTCATGATCATGGTAGATTTAGGCAAGTAGGTTTATAACTAGATAAATAAAGCCAAACCAATCATGCAAAATCTGGAACAATATTACCTGATGAAATAAAAAAGAAGTTTAGTTTAGTGAGCATTGCTAAAATCATGCAGTTGTGCTTAATTTCAGGAGATTTTGGGAAGTTTAGGACATATAAGGCAGGAAATTCATATGCTCTGCTGAATGGACATTAGAGCCAAACAAAGATGGAATGGATGTTGGCCAGGTAACAATAGACACCCTGTACTGGACTTAATGTGCAGAGAGGAAGCAACAGCTGCCAAGGGAGCTTTTTAAGCTGTGAAAGAGGCAGGGAGAGCGAAATGGAGACAGAGAGAGAATGAGTTAACCCCACTGAAAGCCTATATCACCTCTTAATTAACAGGCACTCTGCATTCTCAGTGTCCCGGTCGAGACAGACGTCTGAGGTTCAGCAAGCGGGAAAGGTTTGATTTAATATGGTACATTCACATTTTAGTGGTGCTTTCATCTTGAGTGACTTGCAATAACGCAAAGAAAAGTGGATGTGAAATTTCACCACTACTAACCCACATTAAATGTTGGTGGTCCAATATAGCCACTTCTTTGAACGGGCTGACTTTGAAATTGGCTGATGATTATGGATTGTTCAGTCATATACTGGGTGAAATCACACGAGATGCTGCAGGAAAAGAGAAGAAATGCAATGCAGTTTTGCTCAACTGGAAACTTTTTGCTTTCTTGCTCTGGCCATACATCACTACTGTTATGACTTTATCCACCTAAGCATAAAACTGAAAGAAATCCAAGAGCTTCTGGGATTGATGATTTTATATGAACCGAAACAAACACACAGCAGGGCAGCAGACGGTGTTGTGTACTTGAGACGATGATTGACCGAGAACCGTCGATTTTGCCGACTAAAATGACAACTGCCAGTGGTGGATTGTATCAGCTGTAATTGGCTAGCGTTAATTTGGACGCAGCCATAATCCAAAGCAATCCCGTCACCATTGATTACTGTCTGGTATGAAAACAATAAAGAAAATACCACACCAGAGCATTAAATATCATGCTGCAAACTCCTAACAGTTGTGTACTGCATGTTTTTTGTTTGTCTTATTGGACTTGTGTCTGCTCTGAAGTTTTATGGGGTGGAATGTTATTGCAGTTCCATCTGTAGTGAGATTGATTCCACCTGCCTCGCCGTAATAAAAGAAACTTGAATCAGGCAGGAAGTACTTCCTCTGTTTTTCTTTCTCGATGAGGGAGCTGATGTTCAGCTCCCACTTGAGGTCCTGGTTGATGACCTCAATTGGGTTCATCAACTTGAACATGATGAATTTGTTGAAAGGAGGCTGATTTGTGGTGTTTCCAGCGGCTCGTTTAAGTCTTAAACTGATGACTACATCCATGATGTTGTTCTAATTAAGACCCAAGCTAAAGAGAAGTCAGCATCCCCACCAGATGATGATTCACGTGGGTCCATTCCTTACCCTTTGTAACTGTGTTCGTGTCAGATTTATATTTACTATATTAATTGTAGCAGTGGTAAGCACCATTTCCAAATCATTCAGAGAAGCTCAGATCAATGGAAATAAGCTGTCATAAATAAGAGATGCCAACTGTCCTGACCACAGAAACAGTTAAATCAAACTTTTTTGGAAAAGTGTTGGAACAGTTGGGTCATATATTGTGATAATAATGGTTATAATGGTAATCATCAGCAGTAGTAAAGAAGAAAACACCACAAGCTTTATAGAGCACATATAAAAAAAAAATAGATATAGAAGTCCTTTACACATTAAAAAATGACTTGATTAAATGTTCAGTACACTTTTATTTTGGAGAGTCTGCAGACTTTTATATGAATATAAGAGGGAAATTGGTTCCAGATTGCAGATCTGAGTCATTTTTATGAATGCAGGACCCGTGCTCTCTTTTATAAGTGGCTCTTAAAGCATGAGATGCTCTGCTAATGACCAAACCTGAGCCAAAGCTCTGATTTATCAGCTAGCTCAAATCATTCATTCTAAATTTAATGTGATCTTTCAGAGCTAAAACTTACTTCGAGTGTAGGGCTAAATGCATTGATTGGATTTTAAATGTGCACCGTGTCATATCCTTAAAGTGACCCTCTTTAACAAGCAGGGCTGGTTTGACCCCCGTAACAGTCATTGTGCCCATTACCAGCTCCATGTCTTCTTAAAGTGAAACTCATTTTTACGTCACACTCTGGATAAGTAGGTCGGCAAATCATCGTGAACCCTAAGTGGATCGAAGTGAATTACGTCCTCGTTTGTTTTATTGGTTGAACTTCTCTTAGTCACTATGCTCCTCCTATCCTGCATTTCCCAGCCAAGTGTCCCAGAGCAGCTCCCTGGAGGAGGTTCACCTGGATGGAGCCCCACCTGCCCCACGCCTGGTGGAAATGAGACGGGATCCAGTCCTGGGCTTCGGCTTTGTGGCGGGCAGCGAGAAACCGGTGGTGGTCCGCTCTGTCACGCCAGGTAGGTGTTACGCTCTGCTGACTGTAACAGTGTCAGTAATTTGCATCCAACTCCACTCCACTTCAGTCGGATCCAACACTCTGGAGCTTTAAATCTTATATTTGATGGAAGATTAAACATAAATGTCAAACCCTACCGTTGGGTGAAGTCAGTAAACTAACAAAATAATTACATATTTCCCATAATCCTCGCAGGATAGCCTATGATATATTTTTATCTCCACCACCAGTCTTGCCTTTTACTGTGTTTTCTCTTTTTTTTCCTGCCCTGCATGTCTGGCTCGGGAGATACATGATTCTTTAATATCACCTACACCTTACTCCAACATCATTCATAGTTCATGTCATGCTCATTTTTCGTAGTCTTTACCATGTAATACCCAAGAAACCTCATTTTAGACATGCACATGCTGAAACACTGATCTGTTCTGATCCGACCTGTTTCACCTTTAAGTGGGCCCGACTTCAACTGCAGATATTCTCCCGAAGAGTAACACATGGATCAAATGACACGAATGAGTTTTAAAGACAATGTGATGGATGATTTCCTGATGCAAAAGTGCGTGCACTCCTGTGGGTGTCAGATGACTGACAATAAGAGGAGTGGTATAGAGTGCCTGTCGGGATGATACAATGTTACAAGAAAAACTTAAAATAAAATAACAAAGTAGGAAAACAAGATATGTCCGTACAGTATCGGAATAAGAGTTTGCATGATGAAGGACCGTGCTGAGCAATTTCATTAGTTCCCCCTTACTGTTTTGAAGAGTGCTAATCAGTGCAAACAGTTGCTGTAATGATTTATTTAGAAGGAAATCGTGCAAACTGTTGACTTCTCCAGCCTACGATTGCATAAGTAAATAGTATCGATCCCATGCGAGTAGGAAAATGAACACAAATTAATGTTTTTCCTGAAAGTATTGTTTATTTTTGCTGATTATCGGCTGATTGCCAAATTACTGCCAAACCACTGCTTACAGACCCCAATTAACTGTCAGCACCAGTGGCTGCACAGACACACACAGTGATTAGGCATCTCAATAATCAATGACTGCTGAATACCAAGCAGACAATTGAACTAATGAATATTCTATTTAGAGCTGTTGTTGGCCAAGGAAACTAATATCCAGTATGTGCTTAAGGAGGCTGCAGTTTATTAATGCTCACACCTATTAGAGCTGTCAGAAGAAGCACACACCCGAGCAAAGTCGACGTTTTTACGTTTATTTCGAACTGATTCATTCATAGATAATCTTTTGTGTGTGTGTGTGTGTGTTCGTTTAGGTGGTCCATCAGAGGGGAAGCTGTTGCCAGGCGATGAGATCATCATGATCAACGACGAACCCGTCAGTTCGGCTCCTAGAGAACGAGTCATCGACCTCGTCAGGTGGATGCAAGCACCTTGTGATCTGTCAGGATCAAAGCTTTGATAGTTCTGATGAATCAGGCGGTGAATCTTCTAAAAAGAAAAATACAAATATCCTTCATCCAAGCCCTGTTCTGAAGGTTACTGATGACCTAAAGGTTTAAAGGGCTGGTACACTCTAAAAAAGACATATTGTTCTGCTTAGCGCTAATAGTATCCAACCAAGCGCATTATAGTTTTCCCTCTGAGATTCCTGCCTCCACCCTAACAAAATGGTAGTGAGCGGATTTAATTTGTGGCGTCTAACAGCAGTGCGATCTGTGGATTATCGAGGGTAATCTGGACACTGTTCCTGGAAAGAGACGTCAAGTTTTTCAAATGTTTCTGAGCACCGCAAAGGAAATTACGCTCACCTCCTTTATATTACGGTGGCGGAGGAAGATACCTCAAAATCTCGGCATTAAATTATGCAAAACTATGAAACTCTAATGATGTTTTTGTGTCATGCTTGACACTCATCTGAATACTGCTGTGTTAATACAGCATAACATAAAATGACGCAGTCAGAAAAGTAAATATTCAGAATTAATTATCAGAAAGAAAAAATGCTAAAAGCTTTTTGCGTTTTCAATGTAATTTACCGTGACTGAAGTAATGTTTTTTTTTTTGTTCATTGTTTTTAATGGGGAAACTAATGAGAGTGCATTTGTGTGTGCTCCTGATTTTAACTGCGACGACTTGTAAGTGGTGATTGCTCGAGGCATCTCATTCCATTTCAGCCCAGCTAATCAAGTTCCAGTTGCTTATCTGCCATTGTTGTTGGCCATGATTGTTGTTTCCCCGATGATTCTGGTGACTCTGTGATTTGCTTCTCGCTTCAGGAGCTGCAAAGAATCCATCGTGTTGACTGTCGTCCAACCGTATCCTGTGAGTAAATCATCGTTTACAACGACCTTTCTTTAAATTCTTCTGTTTCCACTCCGATCATTCACTTACACAGGTTGCATTTTTAAAAATCAATACATTTGTCACAATAATTGATTGAACTTTATACAGTCAGAACCAAAGCCATGGTCACGGTGACTTAGTATCCTCTAAACATTCCTCTGAATTCTCAACCTTTCTCTTGAAAAATAAATTCTACTCCATAAATGTCTGTCTGCCCTTGATGTCATACTTGGAGAGGTATAGATTTGTGGCTTGTGTACCTCCAGTTTTCTCTCAGTTGAAGCAGATCTGGACTGCAGGTCCTGCATTTCAAGGATGAAGGCTGGTGATATTCTATATTTGTCTTATTCTCAGAAAATCCCATGAAAAGATCAAGGTCGGCAGCCAATTGATCCCACGAACACAAAGTCTATTGCTCCAAAAACTATCAAGACAGCATTGATACTTGACCTTTGGTTCACATCACATGATCATCAGCAGATGGAGTTGTCAACAATTATGAGTTGTTGTTTTGTAAAATGCGGTCTGGGATAAACTTTTAGAACTTGACGGGACGTCCTCGAAGTGCTCGGCAAACACCACCGTTTAAACATCCACATTTAAGTGATAACACCAACTGATGAGAAGATCATGTGATGTGTTAATCCACCGCTACAAATAGTCCCCGACAAATGAGCTGTTTACCCCTGTTTGAGCAACACTTGCTAAAAACTACAGTACCCAGCTATTTTAGGAAATTATTCTGTACCCTTTAAAAATTAAACTACACATTTGTATCGTGTTTTTAAAGATTTAAATTAGTCCCACCTTTAACTAAACTAAATATAATCCAGTAATATAATATATATGACTAAGAAATGGGCCAGTCTGCATAATGATCAAGTATATCTTGATGCGAATACCTTTGCACGTTCACTTTCTTTCACCACCGCATTGCTGGTTTTATCTTTTCATGGGATTTGTTGACAACAAGAAAAACAGTCTTTTCCTTTAAAGGAGGTGGAATGATGATCCTGCTTTATGCTCTTCTTAAGTTTGTGTTGTGTTGCACCAGGGTTGTGTTTCTGGTAACCCAAATCGCAAAAAGAAAACCCATTATTTTGTTCATTCCTAGTTTGCACTGTCCCTGTTTCAGGAAATGAGAGATTATTAAGTAAATGTTTATTGATTTTCTAAAGTTACATGTTGAGCTAATGTGCTGTTTTTTCCCCCTCTTCATTTGTGCATGTGTTTATGCTTCTTTCTATCTCTCTTCCTCGGTCTTTCCCTCCCCCCTCTCTCTCTCTCTTTCTCTCTCTCTCTCTCCCCCTCTTTCTCTTTTTGGATGCTTGCCTCTCAGTCCCCTAAATCAGCGTTCATCAGCGCAGCCAAAAAAGCCATGCTCAAGTCCAATCCGGTCAAAGTGCGCTTTGCAGAGGAGGTCATTATAAACGGCCAGGTTCCAGTCAGTTCTACCACACACACACACACATGCACACATACACACACACTTATGTATGACCTATATAAGCAGTGCCAGATGGTTGCCACTCACCACATAAAACAGACACACAGATAAGACAATCACCAAACTGCGTTATGAAATGACACTTTTATGAATTCCTTTCACGTATTAAAGCTCATCTGCATTTTTGTCAAAGCGGCCACAGAATGTGAAGACTAATCACACACCTCTTTTGCAGAACCCGGTGAAGGACAACTCTCTTCTGTTCATGCCAAATGTCCTGAAGGTCTACCTGGAGAACGGGCAGACAAAGTCTTTTCGTTTCGACAGCAGTACTTCTATTAAGGTGTGTGCGCATGTGTGTGTGTTCCAACCCTTAAGGCACGCTCAACAAAATTAGCAGTCGCTGCAGCATCTATAATTACAAAGGGAGAAATTCATTTAGAGTGCAAATTAGTGTGTCTGGCTGCACACACACATAGACCATGAAATTCAATCACTCTTTGAGTTCCATTTGTTTGAGCAGCTCATTTATCCGGGCAAGGTGGCAAAGAGCACATTTTCATTTTCCGACTTGTAGATTCGTACTCGGTCGTGATCCACTGTGGCTCCTTTTCTCAGCTTCACTGCAAATAAGCACAATGTGCTGATGAGAGAGTTTTAGTATGATATTAATTAATAGAATCGTATTTAAACTTACTTTTATCAAATGCAACATTGTCCTTTTGAGTTGGAGATACAAATGACAGAAGAGATGTGGTTCACGCTAAATATATACCTGATAAATCACTTAAGAAATGCATTTTAATTTTTAACCCACTTGAGGTAAATTGGGGTAATGACACAAAAAAACACGAAGAGAAAAATGGGAAAATAAAACTTAATTAACAGGCAAACATCTAAATCAATATTTTTGAGAAATACCTGGAATATGACTATGATGAAATGTTTGACACACTTTGCAACTAGTTTTAATATAGCTGTTAAATGATTTTAGTCCATTCTGGTGTTACTGACTTAGAAACATTTTTTTTTTCTCCTTTGTGGCTGAGAACAAGATTTTAATGATAAACCCCATGAGGTGCACTATCTTGTTTTCACGGAGGTCCTCAGGCACAAAAGCATCAAAATTAAGACACTGAAACAAAAAAAAAAATACACAAATAATAGCAATGCTAATAAACAATCCAAGTGACACAAAGCAATCAACAGAAGAGAGCTCTCCCCATAATCCCAAACCACATACACTACATCTGTTAGGAGTTAAATCTGCACCAATTTAATGAGAAATAAACAAAAAATGAACCATTTCCTACAAAAAAACACAAAGTCAAAGTACTGAGGCAAGAAGAGAAGTCTTGAAATCACGAAAAGAAGTAATCAGCGGAGCTTTAAACTTAAAAGCACAATTTCCTGAGAGAGTCTGGGCAGAATAAAGAATGTTGCTGAATATGTGTAAGTAAATATGATTATCTGAATGGAGCTGAAAGCGGTTTTAAGTGTACAGGATAGTTAAAATAAATCCATAAAGAGCGACCAATGAGAGCGAAGTCCTAACAAGTTCACAGGTGTTTTGCTCTACGATCACCGTAATCGATAACAGGAAATAAAAACAGGAGGAGGATAATTTTCTTACTCAAACAGTTAATCGACAGATCTTGTCATTTGAGACTGGAGTTTGTGTTATTTCAAGTAAAATCAATATGAGACCTAAATTAAAATTCCCAATCAATCAGTCCATCAGTTTGTTGAGGAGGAATAAACGACTCATTCTTCTACACGATGACCCTCCGGTCACGAGCTTTTCATGGTGGACTGTCACTGCATTTAGCCTTAATCTGAGCTGTGATCTCTGCACACCGCTGCAGAGCTGTGATGTACTGTAGATCTTATACCAGATCATTTTTTATACCTGGAAAAAAAATATATTGGAAATAATCATCGGAATAGAAGACTTTCAAAGTTCAAAAGGTCTTCTCCGCTCCACCCCATTCCTCTCACGTTTTCACCTTCTTAGACTACCTTAGGTAAAGAACTTTCTGTTTGTTAGTGCATGAAGAATGCACAGACTTTGCACAAAGGTCATGCATCGTGCTGTTATGTATTATGAATATATTTCCCCACATGAAAATCCATAGTTGCGACCCAATTCAAGGATCAATGCTCACTTATTTGTTATTCTACAACACAAGGGTTGTACAAGGAAATGCAAGCTGCAGTGTACTATGCGCAAAACAAACAAGTTATTTTTTTATGGTGGAGTGCAGGGGATGATTTGAGGAGCCTCACAGCCTGAGGAAAGAAGCTGTCATGTAGTCTGACGGCAAGGCGGTGGATACTTCTGTATCGCTTGGCAGACGGCAGCATGGTGAGCAGGCTGTTGCTGGTGGGACGTGGGCAACAAGTTAAAACAAAAATGCGCCGACGTTTGAGGGAGCTACTGGCTGCTGAGCTGGTTCTGAGTGTGCCGCGCCGTGTACATGCTGGAAAGGCAACAAAATTCAGAATGGAAATGTGCCATAACTGTTAAGCAAGTATTCTCATTAAATATTCATGTGGTGTATTTACTTCAGGACGTGATCCTGACCCTGCAAGAGAAGCTGTCAATCAAATGCATCGAGCACTTCTCCCTCGTATTGGAGCAGAGGATGGAGGGATCTGGAAGCAAACTTCTTCTCCTGCACGAACAGGAGATGCTTACTCGGGTAGGAGATGTTTCCTCTTCCTGACACACACACTTTCCTGCTCAGTATTCAAGCAGCATTTAGACCCTAGTGTCATTTATCAGCACTGGCACAGCAGGAGCGACAGCTCACATTACACCTACCCACCCTCTCTCTCTCTCACACACACACATACATACACACACACTGGCCCACAAATGCACAAACACACACTCACCCACAGTGCCCGCGACATTCTAATGAGGTTGCAGGATCACAAGAGGACAGTTTTAATATTCATACCACTGAGTTCAGATGTGAAGCTGTTTGACTTTTGAGAGTCACTCCTTCACGACACGCTTGATAAAGCTGCTATAATGTAATACACCTGAGTGTGAACCCTGGTGACAGGTGCATAGAATTGGGCTGGTAGTCCCTGAATTAGAAAATAGACTCGAACGCCCTCTCTACGATTGTGTGTTGTTAAATAATTTCTGAAATATAATCAATATTTAAAATATGGTGCTGGTCTGGTGGTTTTTGTCTTAAATAAGAAATGGAATCAAATGCACAGATGACCGAGCGAGTGGGGTAGTTTTTTTCTGGGTTACCGCAGCAGAATTACGCAACCGTGTCTTTAGGTTGTAAAGCGGTTTGGGTAACATCTCATACGCCAGTGCTATTACTGCTTCTAGTGCTACGACTGCATCGACAATCACCGTTGGGGAATGAAAGTAATCTAGTATTCTTTTCATTCTTGGGAAATACTGGATCTTTTTTAGCTTGTCAGGTCTGAAAAAAAGTTTCAAACTAAACAATTTAATGCTTGGTTCTCCTGTTAGTATTACAACAATTAATGCTACTACTACTGATGCCTGAATATCTCTTTTTTTCCCTCCATCTCTCTTCCTCCCTTTCTGTCTGTGTGCACAGGTGACCCAGAGGCCCGGCTCTGACAAGATGAAGTGTTTCTTCAGAGTCAGCTTCGTGCCAAGGGACCCCGTGGAGCTGCTCCGGAGAGACGCCGTGGCATTTGAATATCTCTACGTGCAGGTTAAAGTCCTAAAACTGACTCTGATTATTACTTGATCACTAGGTTAGCAATGAAATATGTGAATGTTTAGAGGGGATACATTCAGGATCAGATGGATGGTAACAAAGTTGGATACAGAATGGATCCTCAACTAAACTCACTCCTTTTCTCAAATAATAAATTGCCTCCCTGTAGGATTTCTTTCATAATTAGTCAAGTGAAGTAGCCTGAGAGAAGGAAAGCTAATCATCTTTTCCTGTCAGGAGTTCAATATTTGCTTCATCAGGGACTGGAAAACTGTCTCAAGCCACAAAGGTTGAAAACAACTAATTCCAGCTCAGCTGGGATTCTCTGCTGCTTGAGTTGCTCGATGGAGAGATAAAATACACCTCACAAGCCTGAAAACGGACTTTGGGGATTCTTATGTAACTTTGCTTCCTGCTTTGCCGCAGAGTTGCAACGACGTGGTCCTGGAGCGGTTCGGCCCGGAGCTGAAGTACGACGCGGCGCTACGACTGGCTGCGCTGCAGATGTACATCCTCACCATGACGACCAGGCAGAGCCAGAAGGTCTCCTTCAAATACATCCAGTGAGTTTGTTTTTTAACACCACAAACATTGCCTGTAATGTTAAACTGGAGCTGCTCTATCAATAATTAATGATATTCCTCTTTTTTCTGAAAGTTTTTCGACGGTTTGCAGAAGTTTATCGGGGTTAGATTAATTTATTGTCCTATTTTTTACTCCTTGGTTAGAGAAACTTTTGCATATTTTCCTGGTTAAACAAATCACATCACCTAAAGCAAAGTCAACAATGACTCGTACGAACAGATTTGTTCTTAAGAAGCTCAAACCGGTGATTTTGAGAGACAGCAATCTCAAACAGTGGCAACGGCACAGCAGCTGCTGACTGCCGCAGGAGCCGCCACTTTTGTGGTAGCTGTCAACAGTTGTATTAGAAGTTAAACTTCCATGACGTGATTTCTGCATTAATTTGAAGGTTTCCTTAATTAAACTCTCTTTCTGAAGTTGAACTATTTGGTGTTTAATTAATCAAGTTCCACTGCACAGTTATTGTCTGGGTTCGCGCGGCCTCTTTTCGTTGTCAGTTAACAGCTTCACACATCAGTTGTTAGTCGTTGCCAAGGCAAGAATAAATATTCATGTATGTGCCGATGGAATGTGAATAGAGTACAGATATACACTGTAAACATACAGTAAAAAGACTTTAAATCAGAATCAGTGACTCAATGTCTTCAGCATCTCCTTTGCAGCAGCTATTTGAGCCAGCCCTTGCTAGAAGAGGGAAAAAAAACACTAACAATGATGCCTTAATAAGACATTATGTTGAGTTTGAGTTTATGCTTTTATTGGCTCATTTCAGCACAGCAACAAGTTCAGAAGTTATTAGGAAAAATCTCACTACAGGTACTTAAGTCAGGTCCGGCAGAACTTTATTCCAAGGGCGACTTTTATGTTGAAACCACTCTCCTCTCAACAGAAAGGAGTGGGGTCTGTCGCTGTTCCTGCCTCCTGCTGTGCTGTCCAGCATGAAGGAGAAAAACATCAAGAAGGCCCTGACACACATCCTCAAAACCAACCAGAACCTCGTGCCTCCAGGGAAAAAAGTAAGCACCTCTTTGTGCCTTTCTTTGCCCTTGTTAATAAACTTCTGACTTGCGCACGTGCGCCCGAACGCGCCGTCTCTCCGCTTTCTGATGCAAGATCTTAAAATAGAATCGCTGCCATGCTCAACCTTGCAAAGGTTCTCACCCTTGTCAACCTAAGACCTTTTGTCGAGCTAGACCTTGAATGCTAATATGAATAACAAGTAAAGTGCATAGTCACACTGTGTGCATAATAAGATATTCATATTCACACACACACACACACATGTCCCAGTCAGAGGCCTTTGATCCAACTTCAGCTGAACTTTGTGAAACTGCTTTAATGACACCGGCTGCTCTCTTCATTCTCTAACTTAACCCGTGCAACAGTGTCAATGTTGGTCAGCTGTCACGCAAACAAGGTTAGCTGCATGTGAATTGCAGTCGTTTAGAATACAGGGCTGCTGTTTTAGCCTCAGAGACGACACAGACTCTTCCAAAGTCAAGTTATAAGTGCTCGTGGATGAGGCAAAAACCGTTTATATGTTAAGCCAGCAACACCACCGTACTGTAGTTATGAATGAAACAGCGCAAGAGACGCTGGCTCTATTGCAACAAGTGTTGAAGTCGCAAAATGAAAAGATGAAGACTGGAGATGGTTCATATTTCTCGTTTCTCGCATTTCTGCACCGTGCTGCTGCCATGAACACTCACTAGAGCAGAAAACATGTATTAATCATGGCTGAATATTATTTCTCCCTGCTTTTTAGGAAATTGCTTTAAAAAATAACACTATAGAGTGTTAACCCTTTACATTTGTGACGAACAAAGACTGCTCTGCTCCACTCGTGTTTTGAGTCTGTCCTAAAAGATCTAATTACTGGAAATTTTCCAAACTCTATCAGATGTTCTCGGCAGGTGACAGAACCTGAGGCTTTGATTGACATAATCGGCATCCCGGGAGATCATTGGCCTCTTAGAGGGTCTAATTACATCACTGCAACCTTTATAATTTAATAGCAGGCAGGGTAATGCTTCCAAAGTGGAAAACCCACAACGTTTCAGTCATATTTTGTGGTTAAGAGACGTCATTTAGCACTTAAAGCTGTCGACAAATATCAGAAAATGTGGCATCCCTTCTCGGACTACACTGAATCAAAGCTTTAAATCTCCTCATGCAGTATATCATCTGCAGTCTCAGTCATTGTTATTGCAAACACGCCGTGTCAGTGAAGCTTTTTCAGTTTTATTGATTTTTTTTTTTTTTTAAGCTACTTGAACTTCTCCTTTTTTTATTTAATAAATTTTTTTCTTGTTTGTTTTTGATTCAGTTTTTCCATTTTCTCTGTTTTGTCTGCAAAACTTAAAAAGTTATTTGCATTGAAGTTATTTGTAAAACTGAAAATCAATCCACATAATTAAAAAAAAAACAACAAATCTTCAGTCAGAATGAGTGGTACTGAGAGCCGCAGGCATAACAAGGAATGAACTGTGCTGGTGTTTCTCTTTTTATGACATTTGTTACAATAAGAAAAATATAAAATAAGAAGTTGCCAGATCTTTCTGTCTTTCTAATTTCAGTTATTCCATGTCGACCCCTTTTTTATTCCAGGATCACCACATCTCATGTCAACCCAATTCTCTCAGTGTGTCTGAGCTTGCTATATATCTAAAATAGCGTGCATGTTCAGGGTGAAATCTGCAGTTTTCTAAATTAATTCATCAGACATAATTCATTAATCATTATTAATGATATAATCTCCTTCATTTTGACATCTCATAGCTGACATACACGCTGTTTAAGTGACATATAATCTAAAAGTTATTTAGAAGAGGTGCGATCTGAGCCATGAAGCATTCACTGAAGCTGAACGTTTGGGCAGCATCAGTCACCAGCGGGCGAGTTAGCATCGCTCTATGCCCAACTCAATCTATCTAATACAGTTTCACGTTGTCAGCGAAGGAATGCAGTTCACGTTAAGCACACCTGAACTCCATATATGTATATACTATGTGTGCGCAAGGTCTATAAAATGTCAGTCACACTACAGGGTTATTGATCTCTTTCCTCACCACCGAGCAGTCTGACTGTCCTGGTTAATCATTTGCATTCACAGTGGGCAGTTGATATCCACACTGTTCATTAGAGGGGAAATACAGCCAAGCAGCACCATTAAAGAAGAGAATTTCATAAAAAGAAAATGATTATTTAATGGAGATGTCTGGTTTACAACTAGCAAGGTCAGGCGTGCCATTAGCCTGTTGTTTCTGAGACTGAGAGGTAAAATTCTAATAATAGGATTGCACTGTGGACTAGATTTATTCTTAAATTTAGGAGGATGTAAAGTCGATCACATTTTCATTCTGCCTTTCCTGAGTGTGTGGTGCTGAAATACTCAAAATAACAACATGTCAGTTGCCTATAAATAAAAACATGTCTCATTGCGGTGAAAGCATCAATACACTTCTCAAGTTTGAATTTTCAAAATCCCATTGACCCCTAATGGCTCGAGAGGCACGCAGTCCCACAAGCAAGCCATAAAGAGCACTGCAGCGGAGCGGCTGTTCAGATTTTGATCAGATTTAAATGATATGATGGGATATAATGGAAAATCAGTGGTCCAGATCAAAATGGCTTGAGAGTGGCTCGAGAGTGAGTGCTTTTACATCCTGACATCAGAAGACAAATCTGTCTCTTCGAGTTGAAGTGATTTCTTTTCAGATCCTTCCTAATGCATTTCACTTCTCTCCCTCTCTCTCTGTGCAGCTGACTGCTTTGCAGGCCAAGGTGCATTACCTGAGGTACCTCAGTGAACTCAGACTTTATGGAGGGAGAGAGTTCAAATCGATACTTTTGGTAAGACCATTAGTTCTGGAGAGGATTTGAAACAGCTTGAGAACTTCACATTTCAGTTTGCTGTAGCTCATTTGTATTTGAATTCATTTTGAACTGCATATTTCCTGCAGCAAGGGGAGAAACAGACAGATGTGATACTGTTAGTGGGCCCACGTTATGGCATCAGTCATGTCATCAATGCCCGGACCAACCTCGTGGCCCTATTGGCTGACTTCAGCCATGTCAACCGCATCGAGATCCTCACTGAGGATGACACCAACGTCCGACTGGAGCTGCATGTTCTGGACGTCAGGGTGAGCACAGTTCTGTGCCAACAAATATTATTTTGTCCTGCACAAATTATAGCATCTTTTATCCTCCTTTCCTTCCTTCTTTCCTTCCTTCCTTCCTTTCCACAGCCCATCACACTGATCATGGAGTCGAGTGATGCAATGAACCTGGCCTGTATAACAGCAGGCTACTATCGCCTCCTAGTGGACTCAAGGAGGTCTATCTTCAGTATGCCCCACTGCAATAGCACTGGAGGGGACGACACCAGTGAGTGATTATTACATTTGTGTGCATGCATATGTGTGTGTTCAAGATAGTTTGGATTTAAAAAAATAAATGATAAAAGCACCCTCTCTAGGACAAGTTACACTACTTGTGGAAAAATGCAATTTCACACACTAACACGCCTTGGAATGGTTAAAGCTATTATTTAAATGTGATAAAAGGATGTCTGAAGAGCAGATAATGTGACATGTTTGGACAAATCTGTTGTTAGTAAGATGCAGTGGAAATGTACATAGCAAAAAACACAATATTAAGAAATCGTTCACAATTCTAAGTCAGTCTTTGGGTGAGAAGTGGGTTTTACTTGTGTCATGAACATAGAAACAACTGGCAGGATCTTTGTCATTGCAGAACACTCCAGGTTGACACGTTTCTGAAGACTCATGGCTGGATTCAATGTCTTAAAATCTGATGTTTCATAGTGTAGCATAAAACCTCAGAGGTCTCGAACTGGAGCACTCAGAAATCTAGTAAAGAAGAGGCAGCCGCCTTTAAAATTTAATCAACATAAAACACATAAAGTGATAAGACTTTGTATTGGTGCCGTCTGCAGGTCAGGATCGCGTCCTGGAGTGGCCATACAGCACGTCTTTGGGAAACAACGAGGAGACATCACCGAGCCAGGAAGAAGCCTACAACAGGAACTCTGAGTATCCGGACAACGGGCAGAGAGAGGACAGCATCTCTCCTTACTTCCATGAACCCCAAACACCTGACAGAGACCCGGGGACACGAAGAAGCCCGTTGCCCCCTCCTCTTCCCCCCGCGACCAGACACAAACCTCAAGACTCACCTCGGAGCGCCAAAGTGTCGTTTATTTTTGGGGGGGACCCACCCTTGAACAAGCCAAAGAATGTAGGCTATGAAAGACTGTTGGAGGGTCCTGAGGTACCCGAGCACAGACCGCCCTACTTGCATAACAACAACACAGACTTTCGGCAACAGGACAGGGTGTCATTCCAGTTCAGTGGTCTGACGCATGTCTACAGTAACATTATAAGTGAAGAAGGTGGTGAAGAGCCCCTGCTAAGGGATCTGTTTTATCGTGACACAACGGACGATGCAGAGGATGACGATGATGCTTCCTGTGAAGAAGATTCCACAGGGGGGACACCAGTGGGAGACGACAGAGGAGGTGGAAATGAAAACTGTGGCAACCAAGGAGGAGGTTTACCCACTGCAGCCAGCAAAGCTACCTTCCTCGCGCTTTCCGGTTCTACGGATGATATCATCGACCTGACGTCACTGCCTCCCCCTGAGGGAGACGACGGCGTCGATGACGAAGAAGACGACACGCTCCTAGAGACGCTTAACCTCGCAATCGCGGCGCCGCCGCCAGGCTTTCGGGACAGTTCAGATGAGGACACAGCACCTGAGGGAAGGCCGCTAAGCACATGTGACAATGACGATATCCCGGTGTCATTAATTGATGCCATTCCAACCCAGGGCGAGGGGGAAGGGAGCAGGGGAGGGGAGAGACGGCTGGAGAACGCAGTTATGAATACTCTACAGGCACTGGAGGCTCTGTCTGTCTCTGAACAGAGGCCTCCCCCGCCACCACCCAACAATAACAATCCAGGTCTGTTGAATACTAATGCAAGTACAGTAATGTTTGATCACCATCATTTATGTCTGATATGTGGGATTTATCTATATCCATTTTATCAGAGAAAAGTTTAGTCTTTCGCTCTGCCTCTTGACCCCGTTAAGTTAGCACACTCCCAAAACACATCCAATAGAGATAGAAACTTGTATAAATTTGTATAATGAACCTCATTAATTGCAAATACAGTCTGTGTAATATTTAACTGTATCTCTTATCTTTTAGGTGTTTACACATCTCGAGGCTTTAGCCCAGAGTCGTCCTCAGATTCCGGCAACGAGACCAACTCCTCAGAGATGACTGAAATCTCTGAACTAGCCGCTTCTCACAGGCTCAGTGAGAGCCACATACGTCTTCTGGTGGCCACAAGGGAAGGCTACCAACCTTTACTTGAGGAGAAAACAGAATTCCCTGTCTCACCCAGTACAGGCGGAACAATACAAAAGAAACCACGTAGTCCAACGCGGCACCTTCAGCCTCCAGCGGTTCCTCCGAGACGGAGCCCCCAATTGGACGCCGCATCATCAGGGCCAGACAGCTTGGAGGTGAGGCCTCAGACTAACCTCTCATCCACTCTCCAGCGCCCAAGTTCCACCACACCGGGAGGCAAGCATCACAAAAAGTCTGCAGACTCTGGCGGGAAGTATAACACCTTCAGCACAAGGCAAGGGCATCGAGGTGAGAGTAGCGGGAGCCGCAGCCGACCTGACTTGGACCAGCGCACTTCATTCTGCGAGCGAGGGGAAAGCCAGAGAAGACAGAATTCTCTTTTAGCAGAAAATTCTGCAGGCGAGAGCCTTGCAATGAACAGCCTCCCACATGACCATCACAGAATGCCCTGTTCTCCTTCCTCTACCTCTGATCATCTGTTAGATGTTGACTGCGGTGCAGATAATGTAGCTGCGAGTGTTGAGCAAGATGAACATCTAGTTGTAGCGTCACTGTTGTCCCCAAGCAAAAAATCCAGATCAGTGGGTTCTGACCAGGGATCGGACATACAAAGTGAACATCAACCGATTTCTAGACAGCAGAGTGTTGCACGCTTGTGTGAGTACCATCTAGCAAAAAGGATTTCAAATTTGCAAGGAGAAGCCCACAGTTCACTACAGGGCTCTCTGTGCTCATCACTAGATGCTGGTGGCAGCACGAACAGTAGCACCTGTGCCACCCCAACTGACTCACCACTTGGCCCTGGAGCTGTTGAATCAAAACACCACCATTTGCAAATGCACCCTCTGTCTAGCTCCTCCTCCTCATTACTCAGGGTGCTGAACTATGAAGATAACAAACCTGGAATCGCTCGTGGCACTCAGGGAAAAGACCTCCACCCTCACGCAGACCCTGCCCTACTTCGGAAAATGCTGCCCAACATTCACCCTCCTGGCGCTGGAGCTGAACCAGGCCGTCCCTCCTCAGCCACAACATCTAAGCATAAAGAAACCACAGGTACTGGAAGCAAGAGGCCCCACAGTGAACTGCATGCTAAACAACAGGCCTGTTTTAAGGGGCTGAACCAGAAAGAAGGCAGTGAGGCCTACAGACAACTGATTAACTATCTAACAGTCAGCCAAATGCATCAGGGAGGGAAGCTGCACAGTGCAGGCATGGGAGGGGCAGTCAAAAAGGACACCAGGCGCTTTATCACTAGCAACCCTCAGCTTGTTGAAATGGTTAAGAATAGGGGGAATACCATTGCTCGTTGCCCATGTATGCCTTCCTCCATATCATCCCCAAATTCAGTAGCAACTAATGCAGCCAACATGCAGCTGGCAAATAAAAATCCACGGTCATACCATTCGGCCACACTTCCCGCCAAACTCAAGAGAAGTCCTGACATGCATGCTCAGAAACTGAATGAGAGTATAGATTTCAGGCCAGCTAATGCTGAGAGGAGAAGCTCCTTTTCTGGCCTGGAAGGTGAACTAGAGAGGAGTGGCATGGACCCAGAGCACTTCCTGTCACTGTGTAAGACAGAGGGCTGTATCAGCCGTGATGGGGGATTCATTACAGGTGGAAACCGTGAGGGTGGGGGTACCACTAACCGTCTCCCACCTCGGTCAAGAAGCCAACCTAGTGGCAGCACAGAGGACTGGTTCAGATCAGACCCAAGAGCAAAGCATGCAGTTCGTCAGTCTTCTCATCCTCGTCCTAATGATTCTCTTTGTTTCTCTGCTGCCCCCAGTGTAAGTGGTCAACGAGCAGACCTCAACAGCATCTCACTAGGAAGGGGAGACCATCCTTCAGCTTTTATCAGGCAGGCATCTACTGGCACTAGGTCTTGCATTACATCTCCAACTCCCAACCCACAATCTCCACCTCCGCCACCTCCCCCACCACCTCCTCCGTTGCCTCTTCCCGCGCAAGCCATCGCTAACTCCGGCAACTCAGGATGCGCACAGAATTCCATCCATTCCATCCAGTCCCGGCAGATTCAGAACCACATTCAGGCTGTTACCCCAACCCTGCCACAGACGGATCCCTTCGGCAATCACCTGCAGCGGGGACGGGAGCTCAAACGCAGCTCGAGCAATATAACTGCCAGTTCTGGTAGCGTGGAAGTTCTGTTTGATAAGCCCACCAGAAGCCGGAGCCAGCAGCCCATGTCACCATCTGTGCCCCAGCAAGGTGAGACCAAAGTCCAACGAAGGCCAACAAGGAAGCGGCTCTCCAAGAGCTACTCCCAAGGCTCTGTATCTTCTCACACCATGTGCTGGTCTACAGGCAGTAGGGTAGACAGTAGAAGGGCGTCTGTGGCATTTCCATTACAGAAAGATCCTAAACACATGAAGGGCTCTCAAAAACTGGACACCAGTCCCTGGAGATGCAATGGACCTTTTAGCTACTGTTTCTTTAAACGTAAGAGTGAAGGTGAGGAGGATGAAATTGAGTGGGAAAGGCCCAGACGAAGCCGTGGTGGTAGCAGTGATGGTGCCACTGCATCAGCCATATTGCCATGTGGCTCAGTGGTGGATGCAGCTGGGGAGCAGCTGTATGGGGAGGTCCTCAATAACATGAGCTTCAGTGACCGTCTCGCAAGAATCAACGCACTCAAGGACCGCATGTATGGCTACCCTTCCGGCTTTACTGATGTCCGCCGCGATGCCAGCGAGCTCATAGCACTGGTGAGATCCAGCGTGGGCCGCTGTGATCGCGGACCCCAGATGCCTCTCCAGGATGTATCCCAGTACAAGCAGCTCCTCTCTGTTGAATCTAAAGAATTAGGTCGGGCATGCCGGAGGATGGCACAGGCCCACAGTAGTCCTGAGGAGATGCTGCTAGCTGTAACTTGTAGCTTCCAGGTGCTATGCTGTCTCTGCGAAGCTTGTATGTGTCTGGTTAGGGGGCTCGGAGCCTCAGCGACACACCAACAGAGAGAAGTTGTGGCAAAAGTTGATGAGGTTGTTATGAACTATATCTGTCTGCTCAAAGCAGCTGAGGCTGCCACCGTGGGAGCACCAGGGGAGCACAGTGTGAAAGCCCTGGTCCGCCACTCGAGTACCATGTCGGCCATTGCTAACGCACTCACCCGCTCTCTTAAAACGCTGCTTAGCAAGTAGAGGCTACTCCTTATGCTTTATAGCGTGGCCTACACAGTCTGTAGAAGTCTGTCTTTAAGCATCTTGCTATTTTTGAGTCTGCTGAAAGAGTCATATATTTTTCATATAAGATCTCGATGGTCTCCATATCATAATCAATAAAGTGTACGACTTGTTGGAGTAAGACTCAATATTAGAGTTATATAAAACTCATACTTAGTAAGATGCTGGAAGGCAGTCCTGTGTGACTGCACTTGCTTTTTCTGATGACAATATTGTAATGTAGATTTACAAAGCCATACTGTCACAGAACTTTGTAATATGATATGTACCTAATAGATACCCTTTTACCTGTGCATTATGTAACTTATTTAAAAGATGTATATAATGTATATAAATACAATATAAATATATTATTTGCCGTAGCAGTTTCAAGAAGCCATTGAGTATTCAGCTTAATTTGCTCGAATATTGTACAGGGCTGGAGTGAATTCACTTTCAGTTCAATCAGTTCATAAAAGTGCAGTTCTACTACAGATATTTATAGTTGTGATTATAACAATTTACCTATAGAGTAAAAGTTAAAAAAAAAAGTAGGTAAAGATGTGTGACTGTCAGTTCAGTGAGGAAATTGTTGCTATTATTTATTCACACGATAAATATGAGGTTAAATTTCTGAATGACTGTAAAAGTGAACTGATTTCAACCCTGTTGCATTATAATGCAGTTTATTATTTATTTTATTTTTTGCAAGATGAGAGGAACATTTGGTAGAAATGTTGAAAATACAGGGACACTGAAATTGCACTGCATTTACCACTGCTTCATATTTTAGCACATAGATTATTTTCAGATAAGAATAACTGTTCCCCTGAAAACAAAATATATAAAACTATTAAGATGTTATCATATTAATGAAAATATCATTTATTGATAAATATTTCAGATTGATCACTCTGTTAATAATATATGATTATTTTGAATTGTATGTGTTTTATTATCATCTGTTTTTGAAATAAGTTCTGTGCTTGAATGATTTATCAATCCACACTATGTATCAAGATGCAGATCTCTTGACAGGAGGTTCAATTCCTGCTTCTTTTTTTCAATAATCCACAATCTATTAAAAACATTTTACAGATGTTTGAGTCTCTTTGTTTGAATATTCACTGACATAATCAGCACCAGTGTGTTTTGTGCTTTATTCCATCCCATAATAAAAACACACAACTAATAATTTAAATTTCCTTAACTACTACTGTCTGCTTACAGTAAGGCTTTAGTGTCCAAATATAATACATGTTGCAGAAGGATACATTTTGGCAGTATCCATACTAACATAGTTGGTTATGAGGCTGTTACATTAAATCATAGAATACTTTTCAAACTGAAGATGCAGATATATTTGAACATTTTTCATGTTTTTTTCTGGTGTCAGATATTAAATTATTACATACATTCAGGGTGCAGCAGAGAGAATATTTTAATATGCCGTTTTAGTGATCTTTGACAGGCTCCATGACAACTAAAGGGCTGCAGATAGTACTGGAGTTCAAGCCTCTCCATGGCCTATCGTGGCTCTTATTATTTTATTAGCTCTGCATATATTATGAAGGGTAATTTGACATAACTGTTTGAATTCATTCATGCCGGTTCTCTCCTGCTCGGAGAGACTGCTCTTCAACGACAGAATCCAGGTGAATGTGTATGAGAGGCGAGCGAAACAGAAAGGGAATACTACAGTGGCCATTTTGACATAAAATAGAAGGGTAAACACAGGTGTTGCTAATTAAGGTTCCTTCCATTCAGGTAAAACAGAGTCAGGGTGCTGCTGTTGTGCTCACTGAAAAGGCTGCAATAAATGGAACCGTACCTTAATTAGTATAATTGGAAACACCTGCGTTGACTCTACTATTTCATGTCAAAATGGCTAGCCAGCAAGTTTTAAAACAAAAAAAAAGAATATTGAAGAAATATTGCTATGTTAGTATGAAAATAATATTAATATAAAAATGGATTTCAGCAGCATCAAGACACAAAATTAATGGGTTCTTGAAGTAGTTTGTGCTGCATATCTATGAAATTAACATCCCCTATCCATGCTAAGTGATTCATTTGGACTATATGAGAGCAACATAAAGAATTTAATAGTGGCCGCGCACTTGTGTCCATGCGTGCACGAGCAAGCGTGTGTTCACGTGACACCTTCCCCCAGGCAGCAGCAGCAGCAGCAGCAGAGGATACGTGGGGGTTGGAGGACACTGGTGACCTCATTTGCATATTGGGCGCCTGTTCCACACACGCTGCGACGTTCAACCAATCAGGTCGACGCATGCAGCAAGCTACGCCCGCGCGGCAACTCGTGTCGCGCGCTTCATCAGCATTGTACTAGCGGCTGTGGAAGCAGACAGAAGTTAGTTTACCTCCACTACGGCGGGGTTCACCGATGCAGGGAGCTTTTTTTGTAATTATAAGTTAAATTCAAGTAGGTTTATCTTTGCTTTGGACATTAGCCAGCTCGTAAACTGCATTGACTCTGTCTGAAGGAGCCGCTGACTGCCGAGTACACCAGCTGAAGCCAACTACCACCGTGGAAAAGTTATTGTCGGGCACCCCGTGGGGTTTAAAGTTCAGCTAACAGTAGCGTCACGGGCTACTAGCAGGTAGTTAGCTCCATATCTTAACCGATTAGTTTGGTCACAATGGCAGCTGTGTGTCAGTCAAGACGTGCCTTGGTGGAAATACCTGCTCCACAGCCCAAAATTGCAGGTAAGTTTGAAATATGACAGCTTTGTTTTTTTTTTAGGCTTTGTTGTTGAGGCGCCACTTTTGCTATCATGCTAATGTTACCACAAGCGCGCGCCTATAGGATTAAAAGGCGGTTAGCTGATAATATATTAACAATAACTTTAAATATGGACGGTGTACGTTTGATGTAAAAATGTATATCACAGTGGACGTGTTGGGTTATGTGTAGGAGTTACTCTGGGGATATTAAAACGAGCCACTTGTCACCAAACTGCATTTTTAATTTTGAATTTCTTCCACAGCTCGGATGAGGAGGTCATATCTTGAGATTTTAAGTGCTCGCTTGGCTCCGTCTCCACTTCCAAGAGGGAGAAACGCAACTGCCAGCAAAAAGCGAGTGCAGTCATGTAAGTAACCGTACGAAAAACCATGATGTATCCACCTGCTAGAAGAGTGCGTGGCTTGCTTACGTGACTTCATAAACTAGATGGGAAACGGAAAAGGGTGTGTGAGTGTAAAACCACTCCTGTTCCCCCTGAAACTGTCAGCTTACATAATGCGCAGAAACCTGACCACAAGAATACATTTTACGGCCCTCTGTAATCATATCTCTGTTGTTTTGCAGTGGACTTGTCCATCGGTGGGCTGTGGAGTGCCGGGATAGAGGAGCAGTGTGACAAGATGGATGATCACCATACGCCTCTGTCCAAACAGCAGCTTGTACAGCTGATCAGATCTCTCATCTTAGTTGAACAGGTATGCATCCTCCCCTTTTGAATAAAAAAAAAAACTGTTGGCTTCACCGCATAGAATCTAATCTGAAATATGATGCGTTGCGTTCTAGAGCCAAGAGCCCCGGATCCTGGCGTCGGACCTGAAGTATCTCCAGGAAGACCTGCAACTAAAGAAAGCAAATGTTTACAGGTCCATACCGTACTCGCGGTTCGGATCCAACAGGGATGCTCACTGCTACAGAAAGGCGTATCCTCACCTGGTAGCGTTCAAAGTAAGTATTAGTGGTGTTACGGCATGTTTATTTAATTTTACTTCTCTATTTTCTTCAGATTTCAAAAGGGTACGTCCCTGCTGTTTTTTTTTGTTTGTTTTTTTTCTAATTGAGCTCCTTTTTCCCGTCACATTCTTTCACCTGTGCGTTTTAAAACCTGCTCCATGTGTTCCCTCTACGTGACCGCAATGTGCCGAGCGTTTCATTGTGTCACCCTAATCCGTTACCTCCTTATCCTCCTCCTCAGGTTTCGTGTCAGGAGTGGGGCCAAGTTCTCCTGAGGAACAAAGAGTGGGACGCCGTGCTGGAGCACACGCTAATGGCATGGCGCTACACCAGTGAGCTGCCGCAATGGGACACGGCGAACCATAACGCTCTCCGAGAACAGTGTTACAGCATTTTGGCAGCTCACAGCCTCACCGCTCTCCAGCACTACCACCCTGAACCCAACAGAGGACGAGAGCTGCTCAGAAGGTAAGTTTGTAAGTGCCTGTGAAGAGTCTGCACACAGATTTTAAACAATCTAGACATTTATAGCATGTAGACACTATTTATACATCCATTATAATCGGATTAAGGCAATACTCGACAAAGGAATTATCATGTAAACACATCAGTTTGATGGCTTAATCACATTAAACTCGATGTTTTTACTCACTCTCTTTTCAAATTATTTTGGTGTGTAATTGAATTTACTTGAGCCTCCGTGCACGCATCTGAAAGGTCACACAGTGAATCAGATACTCAGCGGTGTGCTTGTACACCAATAAAGTCACTTAATTTCCTTTTATGTTGTGGTGCTAATAAGGTGTTTACTGCAGGCTGCCAACATCGTCCTGAACAATAACCTGATCCTTAAACAAAGTAGGTCAACTCAGGTTACCGGGGAAATCGGCCTCCAACAAGCCTTCCTTTATTACCGTGAACGTGTTTTTGTGGTAGAGAGATCTCAAAACAAACTCACAGCTCCGTCTGTGACATACTCGATATAATACCAGCTTACTGTGGCTCGCTTTGCGTACGCGTCAGCAACAAATTGCAGAAGCGCTGCTGCATGGGCATCCTACTGGAGTCCTGTCTTGTCACCTGTGGAATGTAAGTCCGGTCGACTCTCAGCCCTCAGGTTGGTACACCAGCCCCGAGGGACTTAGCTGGTCTTTTTGCCTCGCTAAAACTTCCACACAGGTGTTAACTTAAGCTCTCACTGGGATATTTCAAATCTGTTAATGTGTGATGTCACAGTATCAGTCACTTTTAAATGATTCAGCATCTTTAGAATAAGATTAAGAGCACAGCCTCAAATCACATTCTGAGGTAGATGGTAAAGGAAGCTGGCTTGTTTGTGCCAACTCTCCTAGCCTCCCGATAAGCTATCAAGCGTAGATGTTACCATATTCAGAGGTGTGTGGTTTTCTTCCTGTTTTAGTCATAGTTTGGTAATCAAATGGTGTGTTATAGAAATGTGAAGGCCTCCAGATGAAACCCCTCTAATAGATGACTCTCTTTTTTTTGTCTCTAGGCTGAAGATGGCTCAGTTGCACAGCCAGTCAGTTGTGCCCTGTATTCACGAGTTGCAGAGGATTATGGGATGCGCTGATGACTCCTCCATGGATGCAAAATAACGCGGCAAACACTATTTAACTAGCCGACTACACCACAGTAAAAAGCGTGCTTCATAGATGAGCTAAACGATTTCTGTATGGTACAGGGCCAAAAACCTTTTATATGGTAGTGTTTGTTTGGAAAAACCACTACAGTATTCTTCCAAAGGGCAGGGTAGCAACTGAAAATGGAAAAGGTGCCACGTAGTGCAGGTTTGAAGAGACGATATGAAAACCACTTTATGGATGGTTGAAAATGCAATAAAAGCTTATTTAATCACGTTGCATTTTCACATCACCTGCAAAGTATTCTTACGAGGACTGTAACGTCTGTTGCATGGCACACCTCGTAATGTTTTCACATTATTACGTTATGTTGCCAAACAGCTTATTACAGAACATGTTTTCTTTCCAGAGGAACATGAACATTCTGAGAAATGTTGTATTGGTTTGGTGCTGACAGCGATCTAATTAAAATGTATATTTTTAGTACTTTGTATGGAATAAGTTTTGCATCGACCGCTGAAATGAGTATGAATTTGCCTTTCCTGTTGCTTTATGAGGGTGTGTATATATGTCCTTGTTACTGTTCACAATACTTGAAGCTGTGGCCTTTGCTGTCTTGACTGTAGTTGTTTTATATGTATGTCTTGTTCATGGATTTGTCTTTGTCACTGATTGCACTGTTTGTCCTGAAAACTTGAAGATTTTTGATAAAATAGACCCCTAATTTCAATAAAATCCTTACTTTGTACTGCTCAATGCCATGTTCCTGTGTGTTTACTCTTACTATGTCCTCAATCTGTGTCTGTGTGTGCCTTTTTTCTATACAGTAAATCAAACCCTTTTATCTGCACTGTTTACAGCAGACATAACCTCAGCAACATTCTTTTCTGAAGGTGGTTTTAATTAAAGATGTCTGCATTGCTCTTTTTCAGGTACTTGTAGTAAGCAGTCGGTGTTTTATGGTTGCTCTTTGTCATATTGTTTGTGGCCGATGCCATTAGAGATGCACTCATATCTCCCACCCAGTGTTATAATACTGAAAGATATTTAGCAATTGAAAAACATGCAACTGTGGAGCAGCGATCACACAAACTCTTATTTTGACGCGGTTAATTCCAGTCTGCCTGTTCTTCCTGTTAGTCAATCAGTGTGGTGGAGGAGGAAACATCTTAAACATGCAGGGCAGTGGTCCTCGAGGACCAGGATTGAGAAACACTGCTCTAAGGGGTATCATCAGACTGTTCGTGACCGTCTGTATGCAGCACTCTGAGTAATGGTAAGTTCTTTCCAGGTAACTCTTACTGAATGAGTGGAAACTTAACCCATAAGACCGCAAGCGTTTGTTCATGTTTGTGCTGTTTTTGTTTGCGTGCGTGGGAATTAAAGCCCTACTGGTTGTATTTATGTAGAGGAATATCAATAAACTGCAGTGCTTTTTTTTTCCCCCAACCCTCCCAATAATCAATCTAGGCAGTATAGTTTTTTAGTTAGGCTAGTATTTGTCTGAAGCTGATTTGTAGGCTGTGGCCGCTGATTATTTGGCTGGGATAGTTGATTTGTAGACTGTGGAGTTTGCAAAGCCCCTTGAACGGAGACAGCTGCTTCTTAAAGATGGACCGTTGGACCGTGGGTAATAGGATTAATCGATCAATTGATTGATCATTTGTCCATCCTTGGCAGTGTGTGATCTCAGCTCTTTAAAGTTACCGCTTTACACCACTAGGTGGAGCCCGTGTTGCACCAACGCCCTGTGTCACCGTCACTGGGCTCAGCCTTGTGACTTCAGTGGAGTGTTAATACCACTGTAGAAACAGCTGTTGCCATGGCAGTCTGTAGAGTGAATATTAAATACATCTTAAATGCTATTTATGGTTCAGGATAATTAATGGGGGGATGATAGGGTGAGACGCTGTTGGCTGACATACAGGCTTACTGCTGTGCAATTTCTCTGTCAGAAGTAAAGCTGTAATATTACTTATTATTATTACTTATTGTTACTCATATAGGCACATCTGTGTTGACATTAGTGTCCTCTGGGGACATACGATATCTCTGCGTTTAATGCAAAGGAATATATTGTACCTTAGTGTTTACTTGTGATGTTACTACTTTAATAAAACAGGATTAATACAATTAAGTTATTACTAGTCTCCAGGCTATTGCAGAGAATGGAAGATATTGCAGCCATGGCAATAATAGTATGTAAATGTGGCCAGCCCACTCACAAAGATATGTGGTGTTAATTTGTAATCTGTAAAGTGGAGATTAAATTGGTGGGCCGCTAGTGGTTAAGACACCCACAATTTAGCCCACATATAGTGGCCTACATCGAATCCCCCAGGAGTCTTTCTTGTTTCTGTCTGTCTCACTCTTTTTTCTGTTCATTACAGAAAGGAAAATGAAATAATACCACAGAGTGTTTGTCTTAGCCATCACACTAAATTAGCTTTCATAGCTCGCTTTCAGAGCAAAAGGAATGTAGAGACATCACAGGCATTTTATGGCTATAATGTCAAAATTACCTCTGCAAATTGCTCCTTTCAGAAAAAAGAGGATGGCTATTCCACATATGCTGCAAATGCATGGCCTGGTTTACACCCGAACAGTTTTTTTTTTTTTTAAATTGCATCCAGGGGATTTCCTGAGCTACTTTGGAGGCTACCAAAACCACAAACTCAGAATCGAATGCACAGCTAGGGGAGTGTTTGTAGTGGCTTACTGATCTTGGCACTGGAGAAGAAACAACTCTTTTAAAAGAGGTCGGAGGCACGCCGAAGTGGTGTGGAAGTTGAAATGCCTTTATTATGACACGGCTATAAAGATAGAAGACAGTATTTTACCTTGACACTATAAACACCCCAAACACTGCTCCATTCAGCTTATCCAAAATCAGCAATAGTTTATGTTCCAAATGTGCACTGCCACCAGGGGTTAGCCCAGGAGTGAATGTAAGAATATTTCACTACTTCCTTTGCTCATTATCTCCCCAAGAAGCTCAATCAATAGGGATGCAGTTCTATATTGAGCCACAATAACAAAATAAATCATAATACTTGGGCAGAGGCCTTGCATTAATTATTTTTGTGAAATATTTTGGAAGATACCTGGAGATAGCATTATATAGCTAGCTTTGAATTTGTAAATAATATTTGCAATATGTGTTAATAAGCTATATTACATTAGAGATGCATGGGGATGTGATTCTCTGCCATGGGAAAACTGTTCCTAGCATTTACACTCTTAATAGTGTTGCCTTTTTTTGTACTTTTGAGGTCATCTGTCCAAAAAATGATAGGAGTTATTGCCATATAGAGAGCAGCTACTTCTAGACAACCCATTTTTAGCTGGTGGAGATGATGATTTACCTATTTACAATATAATACAGCCGTGCGATGTATCTCCTTTTGGGATGGAAGAAGCTGTTCCTCGATATATACAAACCAAACCTGTGAAGGCTGAGGCCTATGAAGCCTTGAGGCGAGTGGGCTGAATCCACACCTTGTTTCCAGATGAGTTAGTTTCACCCCACATATAACTAAATCAAATGGTTTGTCCTCCTTGACAACTGGAAAGTCAGAAATCGTGACCTTTTATTACAAGGAAGTCAGACAAGCCCCATGACAGCTTGTACGACTCGTGACATTTCACTTTGAAACGTGATGGACAGTTGAAACAATTTATGAGCTTAATGGCAAATATTTCCATAAAAACATCCATTTATTTGTAACAAATCTGAGGTGATGTTATGATGAATAACATATCCATAACTGTGGGGTTTATGCTAGGCTTTGATTGTCATTTTTACAATGGTTTCTGGTTTTGGAAGGCGCTGGTTGATGGGGATGTCAGATCAGAAAACGCTTGTTTCATTCTGAAGGGCAAGTAACAGTAGATTTAGCTCTTTATAGTTTGGAGGGCTTGTTGAGTTTGTACCAGTCCACTGACCAGTGGGGCCCTGATCTCAGTTAACAGACTGGCATAGAGTGGATTATAGGATTATGGGATATGGCAGGCTCCAAAGAGAACATCTGATTTGGAGGAACTTTTGAAATTAAACAGCTTTATTGACCCACGATTTTTACAGTTTTCGGTCATGGAAATGTGGACAGCACCTGAACTGGAACCACAAGTGAGTTCAAGCGTGTTCTTTAAACTGAGTGTAGAAAATCACAGACAGCAGAGGTAGATGACGGAGGGTGACCATAAAAAGTAAGCCACGACGCTTCGTCCCAAAATAGCTCCTGCAATGCTGTAGACGTCACAGATGGATTTTGTTGCTGAGGATGACTAATTCCTTTCTCAGTAGAATGTGAGGTTTACATCGGTGGGTTTTAATCCTGGACCTCGAGATGCACAGCTGTGCTGCTTTTCATCTGTCGTCACCGATCTAAAAAAAAAAAAAAAAAGCGGTTGGTTGATTTACACCTGGGCTGGCAGGTGAGTGTAATTAACAGTAATTAACTAGCTGCATGGATAGAAAACCAGCACTCCCAAAGAGTTACAGAAGCAACTTAAAGTGAGTGAACACAGTGAATAAGCGTTTGTACATGTCTTGAATGGCCCTACATAGCTAAATTCCACTCATAGACATGGGTACTGACATTCAAACATCTGTCACTTCAGCTCGGGTGAGCAGAGCTAAAAGGAAGTGAAAGAGAGCATTTTGATGCCATGTAGCAGGAATTACAATGATAAATCCTAAAGACCTGAGCAGGTACCAAGGACACCATAAGAACAGCAAGGACAAAACCTGCTGCCACTGTACTGGAGATGTCCTTTACGGTCTTATATTCTTAAAGTTTAATAGTGTTTTATAACAGTGGGCTCCTCTCAGAGAGGAACCAGACTTCTACTTCAGATTATCGGGGCTGTGGGACAGTTATTCCTGTTATTTCATACTTCAAATGATCACTTGGATATATATTGTAAGTGTTCAAAGCACTTCAATCTGTGACCCTAGCCCTTAATACAGCTATCATTTTGCAAGAAAATGCCACTGATCGTTACGCTGAAATGTGCTTTTGGGGTGTTCAGTTTGATTTGTGGATATTCATTGTTCTCTGGAAAGGTTTAAAGCAGCAGGGCTGTAGAATTCACGAGGGATGGTTACAAGAAAAATAAATATAATGCTTAATGTTAAACAGATCCTTCAAGCATTCGTTTATTTTATTTACTCGTAAATTCATATCAAACTGTTACATTAAAGTGAATATAGGTGTGTAACAGTTTGTCTCTGACCACAGGAACAGCATGTTTAACTATGATCAGCATAGAATTCGGTGTGGTTGAAAGCTCCAGAAGAGCCTGTCAGTGGACCTTTAAATTAAGATTGTTTTCCAAAGAGAAAGATTTAAGACGTTGAGATCTTCTACATCTGATGCACAACTCCTCCATCAGCTAATCCATTCCCATTATGCATTCCATTGTGGGACAACAGTGTGTATAGCACATACAGAAGAAGATTTTGTATGCATTACTTTTCCTCTGTGAACACATACTCAAATGCTGTTTAGAATTAGTAAGTAGTATGGTATTGGGACAATACTAATATGAAACCCAGAGCTTGGAACTCGTGATTTGATGCTTATTGGGCTGTGAAAAGTCGATGATTAAAGGAATAGCTGAATATTTTGGGAAAATATATTCATTCAAGCTCTGCAAAAATTGAAGTATAAAAACTGCAATTTGTGGTATTTATGTTTGCAGTTTTTGCACAGATAAAACAACCAACAGACTCTAAAGCATGTTAATTATTGAGCATTAGAGATGTTTGGAGGTCGATTTTGGCACCTTTTGGATAGGCCAGGCTAGCTGTTTCACAAGTTTTTGTGCCAGGGTAGCTGCTTGCTCCAGCTTCATAATGAATATTGAAGAGTGGTACCAATCTTTTCATCTAACTCATGGAAATCAGAGGCCTCATCATCAATTTCACTTCAAAACCGCACAATAGAACACGTAAACCATTCATTTTTTACTGATATCAGTTTTGATTTCATTGTTGCCCGATGTTCTGGTGTCAAACTTTTTTTTTTTTAGGATTAATAAAACATTCCATTCATTCCCTATCAGTGGATATTTCCTGTGAGTGAGCCCAGTATTTTTTTGGTGGAGAGCAGCTGGCTTTTTTTTTTTTTTTTCAGCGAAGCAATTTGTTCAGTGGCAAAAGGTCAAGAGAAATGAGCAAGCTCTATCAAATCCTGAAAACGAATCCAGTTGGAGTCAAAATGCACAACAATGTGTCGTTTTTAACACGAGATCCACTCTTTTAATTTCCCCCCCTCTGCTAACTCTTTTCAAGAGGCGCGCACAGTGGAGAGAAGTGGTCGAGAAAGAGATGAGGAATTACATGTAACAAAGGTCATGAGTCTTATTTGAACCTGTGGTCTACTTTTGTCCGCTGAGCAATCTCCTTCTTCCTGAATATAAATTGGAGTGGGATTTGGCTGAAGGAAGTATGTTAGGTAGAGGAATTACGTTTGTTTCCACAAAGGGTCACCGTGTGTTACTCTCTCCCTATCTCATCTGTCGAGGTTCAGTGGCAACTTGGCTGATATTTTAAGATGCACTTTACATGCTCAAGGACTCCGATATTTATGTGACTTGGGACACTAAGCGTATTAAAATGTCGGCAGCTACTGACAAAGAGTGAGCATCATTCAGCGGGATGTGAATAAATGACCACGTAATGGCACTGTCAGAACTAATTATGTCAAGCTTTTTTAGATGACTCTAAAATGTTTGGCTTCCGATTCGAGTCTCTCAACTGCAAATGTTTAAAATGCAGGTTGATTCTGCGTGCCCCTCAGGTCAATGGAAGCAGGTGCTCATGAATAAAGAGGATGTTAAATATGCGTGGAGTTATTAATTACAAGCCTGATATTTTTACAAGGTGCTTCTGTATTTTGGCTTTGCTAGCTGGGCACGGCTGTCAATACCTTTCTTCTTCTTCCTGTGCTTGCCTTTGCTCACTGTCTCCCTCCAACACCTTCTTTCTCCCAAGGTGGCCTTGCCGAGTTTTTATCCTGCTGTCAAGCCAAAGTGTCCCAATGCAAAGCAGAGCACTGACGACAGTTGTCCTGAGTTTTTCTATGTCGCGTGCGATTGTTTTATTGCGTATGTTTATTCATTTTGTGCCGAGAGCCAAAATGATAAGATGAGAATGCAAATGGACTGCGGCGCATAAATGACCTTTATCTGCCAACCGGTAGATATTCAACAAAGTTTCTACCTCTTCCTCTGCAACCCAAACTTCTACAAACTGCATTCAGATTACATTTTGAGGAAAACTCAATGCCGCCACAAATGTTTATATATTTAACTAAATTGGGAAATAGTGAATAGCAGTGATCTGACACAGCTCCAGTGTGGTGCCGCAGAGGTCATCTCAAACATGTGGTTTTAGTCCAAACTTAAGCATTCATAAATCATACTTTAGCTGCAGCTGCAATAATAGCATAGGGATAATTGTGGTGTCTGTGCAAGGCAAACATGATCAAAATAGTTTCATATAAATGGAATTTGCAGGTGTCAGCTGAGGTCGAAGGTGCTGAGGCTTGCAAATGTAACGCGACGATAATACCGTGCTGTTATCTGCGTCTTATTCGCCCACATGAAACTTTAGTTTTTGTTCTATGTTGGCACTGTTGTAAATCATCTAGCTTCTGACTGTGTGAAGAGGAGGGCGGAGAGAGTGAAAAAAACTGAGCACTGGCTAGACACTGAGTTTTGAGAGCTGGAAATCTGAACAGCTGGTGGCTGGCATTCATCACCACCACACTATCAACCCCTGCTAGTATGATGGTAATTCGGTGCAACGGGTGAATAGAAAATCTCCTCATTGTGGCCGCAGCATTGGTGATGTCCTCAGGTTTCCGAGGGGACGTTTTAAAACATGGAATCAGGGTAATGGCTCGCTGCTTGTCTTATTCAACCATTCACAGAGAGAATGAAATCTAGATTTTGGGAAATGGGCTGGAGCTGCATGACTTTGTGCATAACAATACCTTTTATGTTGAAGAAATTGTCCCGGAGACTATTTAAAAAAACTCCTCAGAACTTATCTTCTTGTCAAAAAAAAAAAAACACTTGACATTGTACTACAAGGGTAAAGATGGTTGGTGCATTCGGTGCATCAGAGGAGATGACTCCATGTCACATTGGCATTTAAAATTCAGCCACAGTGTTTTCTGCCTAATTGCCCTTTTTAAATAAAGTCAAGTCAAGTTTAGTGGTTTGAAATGAGAAAAGCTTTTGCCGCAAAGTGCTTTTCAGACTTATGAATAAAGAATAATATTCGAGAACACCTCAAAAACACATAAAAATTCTCACTGTCGCATTACCCAGAACATTTGGAGCTAGACAGGTGGGCACCTTGGGTTCATTTTCCTCTGAGGGAGCGTTGTGTGAGAGTGAAAGGCAACAGAGATGGACAGTATAATTTTTAACCTGACGCTGACCAGCCCCCGAGGGCCCCCTCCATCCTGGGGTCATGTGTCATTAACACAGTCTGATTTGGTGGTAGACTCCGAAACAGCAGAGCATCGGGGACAGTTTTCACGGCTGATTGGAAAGCGCTCGCGGCCAGCGCCTGTCCTCGCTTTGCCTCTTTCAGACGGAATAAGCTCCATCCAGGCAGCACGAGGCGGGCAGAGGACTCCTCCCAATCACTCTGCACAGCCAGATGTGTGTGAACTTACACTCACCTTATTCTGTTGAAGTAGTTGCATGGGAACGTGTTTGGTGTTTATTTAACCATTAGAGTTAATTTAACACATTTTAGCACAGCCAGCCCAAAGTTATATCACCTGTGTGAGTGAACAAAAGGCTTGCCAAGTGCAAATTGATGCAAAGACAAATTAATTTGTTTTATAGTCGCACAGTACAGACGCCGGAAACCACACGTCTGGGGATGGAGTCGACGTTGCCTGTCCATCTTCCTAAGTCATAGCGACGATCCTATTTAAATTTAGATCATGAGTCACACTGATAGGCGTGAAAGATCTGGAGTGAAAGCTAAATTACTGCCACAGAACCTGAACACAGAAGTGCTGAAGTTGCTGAAAGTAGAACACAAAAGTAGAGAGCTGTCAAGCTATAAAATTACACAGCAAGCTTGGGTGAAAAGATGATTACGGGCAATTATGCGGCAGCAAATGCCCTCTAAGGGGAGACCTTCCACATTTCAACACAAATAGCAATACCGTTGGGCATCTGCTGTATTTGTTCATGACAGCTGTGATCTCGCATATGGATCCAATTAACCATAAGTGGATCTGTGTGATGAAAAGTATATATTACAAAGCATGAAGAGTGAATTCACCCATGCACAATCAGGTAATTTTTCATTACGTAAGTATCCCCATTTTTTTTTTTTTTTGTAACCATAATCCAGATTTCAGACAGAATTATTGTTATATTGCTTAGCATGTTATGATCGCATACAAATCATGATCGATGTTGATTAGATTAGAATATGTCCACTCACTAAACTAAGGCATAAAACAACTTCACTTCAATCACACCATAGTGGATGTGTTAATATGTATATTCCTTTTTAGTGCGCATTATCACCCACACTAATTTGTAGGTGGCGTATAATTACACTAGAATTATAGACTTGGATGAGAGGCGGGTGTATGATATTCTGATCAAGGTGTACCTGGCAAAAGACGGTCTGATCATGATCTTAATTAAAACGTGGTATTATTAAGGTTCACTTTATTTCTTTAGTGCTGCCAGTCCCGTATAGTTTGATTTAGCATTAGATATATCATAATCTGCAGCTGACTCATAGGAATTAATAACTTGAATACATGAGAGACCTTTAACCTTAATCCTACCAACTGGAGAATCCACCGACGCTGGAGTTATACTGTTTGTTTTATCTCAACCTCCTTTAAAAGCGACTAAAATTTGACATTCATCCACATGGGAATATGATATGAAACACATCTGATTCAATTTTTGACAACTCGCTTTGAGAATCCATGTCAATGGATACTTCACAGAAGCCACACAAACGGAACCCTTATCACCTTAAAAAAGCATCAGCATCCACTGTTTTTCCACTCCCAACCGCACCTTTTGATGTTTTCAAGCGCGTTGTGTGTTTCAGCCCGACACGCCAGTCTTCCTTCCCAGACAGGAAGTCATTACAGGGGCTCTCACCCCATCACAGATGGCCATTTAACACATCGCTGGCAACTGCAAATGAACCAGGAGTAGCAGCCGCTTGACTAGACCCGGCCGACTTTGCACAAATGTTTATCTCTCACTCACCTGCTGTGCTGGGATGGGAGGTGCACTTCAACCTTGGCTCGATTTTCACTTAGTTTATTTATTTATTTCCATTTGTTCGTCACAGGGAGCTGACACTTTGAGCTCAGTTTGGAGGCTTTTCGGGAGCTTGTGCAGCTGCAATGCTACCAGTTCTTTCCTCGTACCTCACTAAACAAACGCCATTTAGCATGGTTTAGAAGGAACGGGCATGGCTCGGACGTGGATTTGTTTATTTTCCGTTTTTTAACTTTTTCTTTGAGCAGCGGGGAGAACAGCTGATTTTTCTTAAGTCTTCTTTTGCTGCCACCATCGAAATTTGTAATAGCCATATCTGCTCTGTCAAGCTGCCTTAGCCTTTTGGTGCGTTTGGAGTTCCATTGGTGATAAAACAGATAAAGCCGACTTGACAAGTTAAAAATGAGAAAGCAATTGTGGCTGACACCCTGGAGACAGTCGTCCTCTCTCTCTCCCTCTTCCTCCCACCCTTTCTTGCTGTGTTCTGTTTGCTCTTGTTCTCTGGAAATGCCTTGCTTGTTATTTACTATCTCCACTGAGTAAAATATTAACGAAGATACCTCTTGAGGATGTTTGCAAGCGCTCAGCGATACGACTGTAGCCCTGCTATTAAGGGAGAGAGCCTAAGCACTGAAGAATGTAAACACATGCGCCTATTCATTAGTCCCTTCCTATCATTCCACCACTTTGCATGTAACACAGTATATTCACTGTCTGGTGTAGGAAGTTGTTGACATATATACTGTGATTACCTATGAGTGTAAAGGTGTGAGGGGATGTAAGGAAGGAAAAGGACTATAACTGTCTGTTTTTTCATGCATGGGTTCAACTTTGTGTGGCAGAACATCCACCAAGCGCCTCACGTGCGGAAAAATTCACATGAGAGACGGGGAAGAGGGGGTTGACAGAGCAGTGCTGGCAAGGCCGGGTGTCTAAATCACGGCTTGGAATGGACCCTCGGCGTGGCGATTGGCTGTCACAGCCACAGATGGAGGACGGCGCCCACAGGAAAAGGATAAACTGTCTGATAAGCGCACGGTGAGGTACAGGGCTTCTGCTGGCAGACAAGCTCTTGAGAGAGAGAGGCAGGGAGGGGAGGGTGGGGGCAAGAAGATGGGAATAGAAAAGGAAAATGAGTCAAGAGGGAACAGGCAACAGATGAATCTCCATCTGTGTTCAGAGGCGAGCAGGGATAGTGGCGAGAAAACAAGCCAAACAACCACTGAGGTGCAGCTTTGGTCTCATACCTTGTGGGTTTACCTCTCCGAAGGAGCACTTAAGTGCATTTTGATATTTCCCATTTCTACAGAGGAATGGCCAACACACTCTTTTGTAATAATGAGCTGGGATGAGTGGCATCAATCAGCTGCTTCAGAAATAGAGCAGCTGTAGTGGTGTCAATAACACAGTGTTTATTTAATCAATAAATAATGGCAATGACTGACTGAAATGTCCTACAAAAACGGACTACTCAATCATGTATTAGTACGAGTATTATTGACAGCAAAGTGAGGAACGGAAATGCTAGAGAGGCCACATCAGACTGATCTCCGACCATTGGCTGCCTCTCACAAACCGGTCATTCGCGCACAGATTGGGATCATTCATTGGCTGCCCTTTGGCCAAGTTAACAGATGAACCTGCACACACCTTTGGCCAAGCAGCCAGCCAGCGAATGAGCAAGTTAGCAATTTTTTTTCTTCTTCTCTCAAAGGCCAAGGCATAATGTTATGATGATGTTATACTGCTGCAACATGTTTTAGGAAGGAGGTTGGGATGGATGGATCCACCATTTTTCTGTAACCTTAACCGAGTAGTTTTCATCGCCTAAAACAGATAACACTCATGGATCTTGTTCGAAGGTGCTGACAAAGACCTAAAATGTCATTTCATTATGATCTGTTGAGAACTTTATGTTAAGAACTTAATACGCGTGTCCCCTGACTCTATAATCTACTATTTAAAGCTTTAGGATGATGGGTTTTCATAGCACTTTATATATCACATTAAGTTGAAGCTGAAAGATAGATAGCATGGTAAGAATGTGTCTTTAAATAAACGTAATATTATCCCTTCAGTAATACAAAGGGATCTGTGAATGAATCCAAATACAAATACCTCCCAGATTGACAGAGTCCTGTCTTTGATTCCCACAACCTGTTTTGGGTTAAGTGGCTTTTCTGCAATGTAGTCCAAGCTGTATGGAGTTGGCTCTCAAAAGATGGTGCTTATCTCGTCATGTGGGTGTCTCTTTGTAATATAACGTGAATTATAGAGTCACCTATTATTGCTACATCCAATAAAGTGACCTTAAAGTGTTATTGCCCCCCTGAAGATGAGCAAAAAAGAGAGGAAATAATAAAAGATATAGCAGAAGCTGTAACCTGCACAGCAGAGTCATTATTTTATGTTTTTGTTTTTTAATTTTGCTCATTTATTGGGGTCACTCCGTATAGGACTAGATTAAAGAAGACATTTTTGTATCCTGTGTAAATGCAATATACTGTAAATTGGAGCAATTATTTATGGTGTGTAATACACAAACTGAAGTTACTGTAGAGAACTCTGCTTTTGAGCTACGCGTGTTTACTTTAATACTGAAACATTTCCAAGAACTTTATCTTTAGCACAGTGTGATGGACATGTGCATGCTCCCATTTGAACTTCAACTCCCAGCTGAAGCTGAAAATAAAGAAGAAAGTCAGTTGGGACAGAGGTTTGCCCTCAATTAATCTTGTTACGTGAGCCATATATAGCCTGATAGACTGCTGGCTATCAGATGTTAATTGTGTCCACCTTGTTGTCTCAGAAACTTTAGGAACATTTCCTGTGGGCGTGTAATTGTTGTTGATCCTAACTTTTTAGTTTTGGATCTAAATGTCTTAAAATACCAGTTTGTAAGATTTAGGAGGGATCTATTAGCATATTATGACAGGGAATATAATATTCATAAGTGTCTTGCATTAGTGTATAATTGCCTGAAAATATTAATTAAAGCAGCTTAGCCTGTTACTTAAACTGCTGAGATGTTTAACCCAGAAGCAACTGGGTCGACACGGTTAGCTTTCTTCATACCTGAAGCTTTGATCACCATAGTGATGACCTAGTACTTTAAAGAAATATATACATCGCAATATAGTCGGAAAGGTATCATCAAACAGAGAGGTTAGAGGGCGGAAGACATTTTCTGCAACACAGGAGCATCACAGGCGAGAGCTAACATCTGATACCTTATACTATTAAGATGAAGGCCATCCTATTTTAGTCAAGTTATTTTAAAAAGAGTCCCAATATCAACACAGTAAAGAGTTAGAGTTGTGGAGACTTTTCACCACCTCCTCTGTGGCAGATGGGAACTTGTTATTCCTATAATATCTCCCACTTGGCAAAAATAACTACAGAAGCAGCATCAAATGTGTAAAAATGACTGAAAAACTGGCAGTTAGAAACAAATAAAATCCAGTAAAACTAAAGCCATCAATTAAAAATGAGCTAGCTACAAGGTTAACAATCTTGGATTAATACTCTGGCAGAAATGGAATATTTATGTTTTCGTCAGTGTATAATGACCTGAAAATAAGAACCGTTATGTTTGTGTTACCTTAGATTGATCCTTTTATATCTACAGATGCTGTTAGTCGTCTTCCACGGAGTTCATCATGTTAGACCAGCATGTTTCTACAATAGTTCAACACTTGAACTCACAATGTCTTTGTCGCTTTTCACAATGCGCGGTGGGTCAGGATCTCCCTAACAACACAATCTTACAGCGTCCATAAGACTGTAAACCCAGGAACACTTTGTTGATAGAACCGTTTTTAGATTTACAGTAGAAATTCCCCAAAAATTAGTTATTGATGACAAATATCTAGAATACAAAGCTCAGGACTTTATTTTCTATTTTGACAGAAGCCACTGCTAATCAAAATGTCACCGCTGTACCAGTACATTCATAATGCTCCTAATGCTAGACGCACATGTCGACTAATTGGTCATATTCATTTTGCTACTGCTTTGTCTCTTAAACAGTTTTATCATTAGTCAAGCCAAAAGAAATTTCGGTTTAAGTGGTAAAAAAGCGCATATCACTAAAACTGAATTAGCCTTCAAAACCCAACTAACTAACTACATGTTTCAGCATGAATTCACACTGTTGAGTCTCTATTATTCTGTTTCAATAGCAGCTAAATGAAGCTTAGCACAAGTTCAATCAGGAAGATTGCCTCATTCACAAATCTGTGCCCTCTCTGCTCTTTTATCCAGTCCTCTCTCCTAATCAGTTCGAGCTAAATTTTCTTCCCATGAGCCGCAGTTTGTTTGAGGTGTCAGCTCAAGTTGATTGCGGGGCGTGGGATCAGACATGAGTCATTGTGGTCGTGCTTTATAGTGACGGTTAAGTGTTGTATTTTGTGTGTTTGCGTTATGGTGTGTTAACAGGCATTCGATCACTCCTTCCTCCTTCCATGGTGAGGCTTGCCATCTCAAGTACGCACATATACCACCACCTAATATAGAAACAATAGAATTGCAAGGTGGGAAGAATCCAGGGTTTCATTTCATATTGTGCCGGAGACAACCTGGGAAGTTCAGAGACTTGAATGGGCATGAAACTCTACTGTGTTAAGTCATCAGAACAAGGGGGCATTGGAAAACATCTGGTTGTTTGATTAAAAACTCAAAAGTACCAGCCTGTGTTCATTATGTTCCCAGGGAACATTTTGGCACTGTTTTTGGTCTCCACCAACTCCAGAGGGAAATATCAGGCTTTTTAAACTCCTTAATGCTCTACTATTGTCATCAGCCAGTCTAAATGTTTCTGTCTCCTTTTGGCTGCTTGTTGTCACCGAAAATGACACTATGATAACTGACAGCTAAGCAATGAGGTGGAGCTCACTATAAAGCTCTGTAAAGCAGAGGCACTTTACACTACGAGTGACTCTTCTCACATTGCTTTCACGTTGTCATTTGATCTGTTGTTATGATGAAAATATTGGTTATAGCCGCTGACATGAAGCTGAGGGTTATGCTTTGTAGAAACTTGATAAAACATTCAACACTTCTGTCTGTTCGCTTTTGGATTTTGAGTCAATTTTGGATACATTTCGAAGCTGCAAAATATGATTTTGATGCCGTTTGCTGTACCAAAATGTTTGTGAGACGTTTATCATAGCAACTGAAGTCATGACTCATCTGTACTGTAGTATTTAGAGACATTTACAGTGCACAATACAGGTCTGTATACACATCAATTCCTCTCAAGCACTTATTTCAAAAGAGTAGCTTTGAATACCAGATTTCTGAACTTCTCTTTAACTCATACACTAATGATATGTCCATGAACCGATGCTGGAAAGCAAGATGAAAACAAAAGGAGCAGAAATAGCCAGCAGTTATTCCCAAATCCCAATCCAAACCTGATTCAATGAGCATAAATAATAAAAGAAGGGAACGCTTGCCGCAAAATACCAGCAGGGCATACATTCCCAGCTTTATTGTCATGGGATAAAGGTTTTTTTCCTCATTTTTTTTCATGCTGGCTGTACATATTGATAGCAAGCAGTTAGATGCTGTTCACAGTGCCACAGTTTGGATACTTATTCAAGCATCCCTTGGTTATATTGTATGTCAGAAGATAGGATGTGCAAATACTCTCAGACCAAGAAATGAATCCAAAGAGATTTCTTTGTGGCTTGTCCAGATAATCCTTTTGGTCAAAGAAAAAGAAACCCTATGCTTATGCCTGAGGCGTCGAGGGGATTCTCAGAGAAGGTAGTTTTTCTGTTTACCATGCTGCGATCCAGCTTTAAGATATGGAGTGAGTGGCTGAGTCACTGAGGTAAAATCACTTTAGGTAAATCTGCAAAAAAAAAAATTTTTTATTTCCATGTTCAACAATGTGGAAGGAAAGGTAGTAGAGAAGAGGAGAGGTAAGGAGTGGACCTTTATTTCAAGCATTCCTTCTGCAATTTACTGTCTAGGGAGGAGTAAATATCTCTTTTTCATTATTTAAGTTCCCTCGGGCTGTCAGCATCCAAACCACTAAGATTTAAACTGAAAAAATATTGCCTGATGTGGTCTGAATGCTGAATAAAACTGAAACCATTTCCTTATGAGAGATGTTTTCATGTTGGGATAGTGTGTGTGTGTGTGTGTGTGTGTGTGTGTGTGTGTGTGTGTTTATGCTTATGGGCATGCATACAGGCGTGTTTGTGTGTGACAAGGCACTGAGTTGCTCCCATTCCTAGAAGCCCCCCAGGCGCTGGGGAGCATCTGCAGCCCTCTATTTTCCATATGCCCCGTGCCTCTCAGTCTCACTCAATCATTAATTCAGGGTGATTATGAATTAACAAGCCACCATCACTCTTTTTCCTGTCAGATCAGCTTGATTTTTTTTCATTCCAATTTTATGATTTCAGCGAATAAAGGAGAACTAATTATGTAGGCAAAGCCGTCTCAGGTGGACGGTTCGGCATGGTGATGATGCTGCGGATGCTGTTACTATAGTGATCCGGGATTTTTCAGTTAGAAAAATGTGTTACTTAGATCATCCCTTTGGAAATTCTAAGTGTGGGTGGAGAATAGAGGTGAAGGAGCTGGGGTTCATATAAAAATGACAAACATGCCACTCTAAATTTGGGCTGATTAGACCGCCAAGTTGCAGGGAAATGCAGCCAGAAAATGTATAGTGTGTACTAAAGTGCTGCAGAACCACACATAATCTACAGCTTATACACTCATCCCTCCAAAGTTTGCATGACCGTGATGGAAAATCCTCCCCAGGTGGCAAACAGACCTCCCTTGAGTGGGCGGGGGGTCCTCACTGTGTTGCTCAGAGACACACATCCACCGGACAGATGCTTGCCAACACGGGGGCCCGAGCACAGCATCCTCCAGTTGAAGGGCGGTCTCCTTAATCACCATGACACCCTGCTGCTCTGTTGTTTTGGCAAAACAATGTCGAGGCAAACAAACAGCAAACGTGATCGGATATGTTCTGTTGGGAGTGAGATTTACAAGCCTCTGACTCTGACACTAGATAACAGGAAATTCATGCTTCTGAGCAGTGGGGTTTTTAGGTTGCATCTTTCTTTTAATATCACAGGATCTAATAAATCTACACAGCCTCATATTATTAATAAAATCATGCTTTATTAAAAGCTTGTAAGCTGATTTTCTAAAAACACCTAGGTAATCATTTTCTGTTTCACGAGACTGATTTAACATCGTCTTAAATTCACATTTGAGAGGGAATTAATCGGGAAAAGTCCCAGTTGTCTTATGTACTTTAATTTGTAGTTTAACCCGTCACGTTCTATTTTTTAAATTAATTTTTTTTATTTTTTTAAATATCAAGTATGTACACTTCTGCTCAGTTACAGCACATTATAGCACAGGGGTATTAATAATAAAAATCAGGCCTTTACTTAAATCAGGATCATCTTTATTACCTTGTTAACTGTGAAAGAGTAAAAAGAGTCCAAAGAGAACAACACCTGGGGCTACAAGCAATGAGGGTTTCACACAAATGCAATATCGAGGCACTGAGCTTTAAAAAGTGAAGACTGTTAAACTTAACAGTCAGAAAAGCAAACACACTCCGTCTGACACCTTAATCTGTCTCTTTCTCATCACGCAGAAGGATCTCCGAGAAAACAAATAAAACATTGGAGAAACTTGGAGGAGAGACTTAAAGGAGAAATAAAATAAGAATTTTTATTAAGCATGAGTAATTACTGTTTTTCCACAAATTTGAACTTTCTGCAATCTTATAGCCTCATCCTCTCCTTTCTGGGGTGAAGGCCAAACTGCAGTAGCTATGAAATGCATTTGTATTACGGCCACATAGCAGACTTTGTAGAAGAGGACCCACTGTGTCTGAAGATATAAAAGGCCCACTTAAGGTAAGAAAAATGTACCTTTTCATTCACTTATACTACATATTTTAAATATTTAAAAGGGAAGCAACATAGAACCATATGTACTTGGTAAAATAATGTTATTTATTACCAGGATTTCAGATTAATAATATTAAAAAGGAAAGGGAAAATGACAAGTGGATTCTGCCAATAAAACCAAAAGCGTACTCTGAAAATAAGTTCAGATTTCCTCAACCCTTTCCCTCAGGTAGTACCTCAGCTCACATTTAATAATTAGCATTCATAATTGAACATGAGAGGCACCACAGTCAGGCTGTCCAAACTCTAGTAACCTTGTCCCCCCAAATTGCACCCCTCGGATTGGAGGGTCAGAAACGATGGCCACGCCTCACAAGTTAGAACCAATCAGGAACAGGGGACCACACACTAACTTAGCATACACGTTAAGACTTGAAGAAAAAAGTTAATGTTAATGTTTAAACGTAATTTATTCAGCTTTTTTGACTCGGAATGGAGCTTTGTGGTTGGTGGAGCGTCGCACGCGCGCCTTCTATTGGCCAGCTGGCCGCTTAATGAGTCATTAAGCTCATTAGTGTTGACAGCAGGTGAATTCATGACTTCTGCTGCGTTGGAATATTACAGGAGAAACGCGTACATTTTCTCTCTTTTTTTTTTTTTTTAAACCATGGAACATCCAAAGAGAGAAGCAAGACATTTGAATGCAGCTCAGCAGAACCTGGCTACAAAACGAAGTGCTTCTTACAGCAGCAACAGGTGAGCGTTTTCATAATTAAACTGTCAAACGGCAACGACGACCTATTTGTTAGCTGCACAAATGTTACCGTTGTGTATCCTCCTCCATCAGAACAGACCTATTTTCATTTGACATTTTTGTTTTCATGGTCACTTGCAACCTGCTGTGTTCCCCACACCAAATTGTACTGACGAGGAAAGTCACAATAGACCATTTTGACATGAAATAGTAGGGTCAACGCAGGTGCTTCCAATGACACTAATTAAATTTCGTTCCTTAATTAGTATCAGTGGGTAACACCTGTGTTGACCCTACTATTTCATGTCAAAATGGCTGCTGTGAAAAAGGTTTATAAACTGTAGTAAATCCCCAATAACTCCAGACTGTTATAAAGTCTAAAAGTGTTGAGGAAAGATAGATGTAATCATTTCAAAGCTTCACAACAGATTTTTAGCTGACAGAATATTTTACTTCAGTCCATATTAGTTTATTCTCTCTGCAGTTACTAAAGTGTTTGCTCTCAGACTATTAACCCTAACTCGACCATAAATATTATCATTATATTCCTTTTATAATATTTCTTATTTTTTTCCCATATTACAGCCTCTATAGGTGTATTTGTACTTTTTAAAGTTTATTATATAAAGTATGTATTAGTTATAATGTTACCATGGAAATGATGGAGTGATATTTTTAGTGTTGACCAATTTAGATTGCTCGATGGAACTACTTGTTGTAAAAAGCTATATTTTGGCCCGTGAAACTGGGCGTAGTTCTGCAGGGAATAATGTGTTATCGCCATTAAGTCCATTAACCAATGAAATGAAATGAAACATTCGGCCATCCCGCCTCCAGAGGTGCTTAAATAGCAAAGCCACAGAGATGTCAGTCAAGCATGGTCACGCCCAGACTGCACTAATCAGCGCATTAAGTGAAAACACCTGTGCGCGTACCTCACCTGTCCACTGTGTGCTCTCAGTGAGTGTGTTTGCCTCAGCATGTCACGTGACTGCGCTTGTTTACCGCCACCTGCCTGCACAGCTGTTCCTCGTTAGCCCGTTAGCTTGTTTTTTTTTTTTTTTAGCACATGGAGCATTTTTATTTTTATTTCACAGAGCTTTTGTCAGACTGTCTCAATTGCTTACAGCGTCTTATTTTCCTTGAAAGGCCTGTTTGCGTATGTATTGCTGTCAAAACACTTTGCCCGTCGCTGCCTTCATGTTGTCTCTTTTAAGCCTTTTTTAAACTTCATCATTTTGTATATTTCTTGTCTTTTTCACAGTCCAAGCAAAACAGTGACATAAAATAAAAAACAGCATAAAAGCAGAGTCATTGCTGGACCAAAAGTGGTTGTGTTAGCATTGGAATATTAGCTTTAATGATGGTGTTGTAACTTTACCTCAGGATGAGTCCTAAAATCTCAACAGATGTTCTTTGAATACATATAAAGTTGGAGGCACCTTTTTCCCAAGAAAATACCTCTTAGCAATGTTAAACAAACTTGATGTACATGGGCTGGAATTAGGGCTAATGTGAGAAAAAGGTTTATTCTTCTTTTACAAAGCTTGCCGTGATAGACCTGTACCGTGTTCTTAACACTACGTTGTTGCTTTCTGCACCACAGCTAGCACATCTGCAAAATGTTTTCTTTTTTTGCAGTAGGCCCCTGCAGTCCACTGCATCTAGCCTGCCCATCAGCTCACAATCTGTCATCTCCGCTGCACAAAAAAAAAAAAGAAGATTATGTTTGAGTGTCGTCTAACTCGATTAATGTGTCCGGCATGATCAATAAGCCTGACAGGTTTACAAATAGCAGTTTGGTGCTTTTGTGTACAGAGAGTAGACTGTCCAGCACATTACAAGCTGTGTGGAGAACAGAAGGAAAAAAAAAAAAGTCTTTGCCACCAACATCTGCTTGTCTGGTCTGGAGGGACAGAGCGAGCCCGCCCTGTGCAGACCTCTATTACCAGGTTTTGATGTTGCCATAAGGCTTTGCGAGATGAAAACATGAACATATGTATGTTGATGGGTTTTATTCTATACAGAACTCAAGGACACCGCGAGCTGTCCAGTGTAGAGCAAGTGAGACTGTCCACACTAGACTCCAGCTGAGAGGAAGGTAAGAAACTTTGAAGAAAGTTTTTTTATTTTTTTATTGAGCTATTCATATTTGAGAAGAGAAACTTGTCGTCGTCAGACATAAATGATACTGTCCTTGTCCATCACATGAAATGATGTTGCAAGCAAGGAAGCAGAACTCTCGCTCTGCTGCTTCAGCACTTGACCTGAGCAAGCTACGACATGCATTTGGTGAGCTGATGTTCCCGTGGGGATATAAAAAAAAAAAAAAAGTTACGTCGAGAAAACCAAATGAAGTAGATACAGTATGTGGGAGATGGAGTAGGAGTGATCCAACTCCCAAAGGACTCCAAATCTAGACCCAACAGAAAGGCTTATTCAGTTCTTTGTGTCGCTGTAGCAGCTCATGAGTGCTCAAGTGTATTTTGAGGTGACATTTTTTAAACAATGGGGCAGCCTTAAAGGATGAGCTACAGGAGTCTGACACAGTGGACAAACTACAGTGGTCCAGTGTGGTGTAATGAGCTGCAGGGGCTTGACTTGCTGAGCTAGCAGTAGTTGTCCGACTCGAATGACAAACCACAGGGTTCTGGCAGAGATGGTCTCTAAATACATCGTCTTCTTTTACCAATTCTTACTACTCGTCAGGTTAAAAATCTCCCTTCACATCATCAGCCTCGAACATCCTCCAGCCATATTCTTCCTCTTCTGTCCAGCGAGCTTGCCCAGTATCCTGTCGGCTATAGTATTTATAGAAACACTGCCACCGATGCTCTGCCCTCTCAGAACTCCTTATTTATATGTAAAAAGTCTCAGTGCTGGACTTCTCTCACAGGCACCGAAGACATGGTGCCCTAAGTCAAGTTCCTCTTAAAAAAAAGGCCTTGAGATATATTCAGATCTACCTTTAATAAACCAGTGACAGGGAAGTGCAGGGCGCTGTTCTCCATCAGTAGAAAAAAATAAAGCCATATAAACATGTAAATATAAGGCACACAGTTAAGTTTAGAAAAGTACTGAGAAGCATGAGTAAGGACAAAGCTGGAGGGAGAGACGGCAACACTAAGGCCACGTAAGGTTATTTAACATCTTCCACACCATCCAATTTAAATGTGCCCACACATTTAAACTATTCTTTCCCTCTGCATAGCTGCATGAAAATAAAGTAGGCAACATGGCCGTAAGTCATTGTCTGAAGAGATAAACAAAGCTCCTGAATGTGACACTTTTGAATCGGGTCTTACTGGGAGCAAATATATATATATATATATATATATATATATATATATATATATATATATATATATATATATATATATATATATAATTACATACAGTTTATAAGTGGAGTGTTCCTTTTATGTAAGTGTCTCATTTGAATATTTTAATGCTTTGTATTTACAAAATTAGTTTTCTTTTAAAAAGTCCCCAGAGCTAGTGGCCTGGTCATCACAATTGTATTTCCACAAAGTTGAAAATACCATGAGCACAGCATCAGGGTACCCGTACCCAAAGTACTGTGTAAGTAGAAGGTAGGATAATGTAAATGCGCCAGATTTATTTATGCTTAGACAGTGGGGAGTTAAACAGTGGCTCCCATCTTGGAGGTTGGCACCTCCATGAAGGATCACAACATAAATGTGATAGGGCCTGAGCTGATTAACAAGATAACAAAGAATGAGAAGAAAACAAAGTGTATGTTTTGTTCTACTTTTTTATATACTCCCTTTTTAATATTTTGTGTCTAGCGTGATCTCTGGTTGGTTTAGTACTTCGAGTTATGCAAATAAAATAATCTCAAAGACGCACAATATGCAACATGTGGTGAAGGCTGGCAATTAATGCTTTTTTACAAAATGATCTCAACTGTACTGGAATCTGCTTTCTTTGTTGGACTTGTTTGTATTCTTTTTAAAGGTTCAGTTGTAAATCACTGGTGTCTGCATCAGGTATGATTTTATTTTCCAAATATGACTTAAGTTTCAGAAATGACAGAATAACACTGAGGCTTCCCAAATAGTATTTTAGATGCCCAGAAAACACACAGATTTTATTTTATTTTTGGTCACACTGCTTTCCAAAGGACAGTCAAAACTGTAGATTCTGTTGCAGTCTGACTGTTCATATGTTGGATGGATGTGTTTTTATCACTTTCTGGCTTCAACCTTTGGGTGTGTGTGTGTGTGTGTGTGTGTGTGTGTGTGTTAGATAAGAGCGTTCCCTTTTTAAATTTGAGCAACATAAAGCACTAAATGATTACGTTCTTTTTTATTTTTATTTTTTTTTAGCAAAATCCATTGTGGGATTGATAATAGGAGAGATGATGGGCAGGTCGGAAAATAGCCCTTTAATTGCAGCTTTTTCAGTTTCCTTTTGTTAACCTTTAATTTGAAATGGCCTCCTTAGTTGGTAGATAACCTTGTCATATGAAGATATATAAGTTTTTTTTTAGTTTTTTTTTTTTATCCTCAGCCATTATCTATGTTGTTAATTTATGCAATTTTCAAAGGACATGATGTTGCAGCTCCAGTGGTGGTAAAATTAGAGTTGTGTAATCATACTGCTGTAAGAGCCATCTTTATACGTTCTCCCACATGCTGTTCTTGGGATGAAAAGGCTCTGAGTGAGAGCTGCTGGCCTTGGATGCGGTGAATTCTCGTTCATTTCAGAGAGCTTATGATAATGGCTGCCACTGGTTTGTGAATGGAGTCGTGTACCTGATTGACCCCTACACCACCCCGCGACCTTCAGACTCCCTATTTTTCTCCCACACTTCATCTCTGGAGGCTTAATTCATTCTTGCTGGGAGCACGTCCACAGATAGTTTGCTTTAGACGAGGAAAACCATTAGGAGCACTATAATGCAGTTTTTGGCAAGAGAGAGATGGAGGCATTCATTACGCTGGCCCTTCTTTATTTAGGAGCAACTTCATCAGCAAGCCCTTGTCATTTAAGGACAAAAGAGCAGTTCTGAAAAAAAAATGTTATTTGTTTTTTACAGACTAGTTGCCAGCAGGAGAAAAACAGAGCAACATTTCAAGTCTACCTTCTTCATTAAAGCTGTATTGCTCATGATAAATTAGGGGAACAATCCACAGATTGCCATTTTCTTTTTCTTTGGCTTGTGTCCTCTTTAGTAAAATGAATTGGGCAGCCTGTTCAACCCTGAATTATGCATTTAATTTTTCGCTCAATAGAATTACACTCATAAAACACAGTGCTGAAGTGAAGATTTTTAACATGCCAAATGTAGCCGAGCTGTAAGAAAATTGATTGCTAAAACCAAAAAGGAGAAAGCAAAAAAAAAAAAAAAAAAAAATCATGTGCTATCACCACTTATCTATGAATATGTCAGTGGCTCTATAATTTCAAATTTAAGGCCATGATATCCATCTTCATTCTTCTTTATGAGAAAGAAGAGTGGCTTTTAGCAGGGAGTCTAAAGTATTTGACAGTACTAATGCACAGCATTCTTCTGTTGACATGGAAATAAACTCTTCGTACCAAATGAGCATCTGTATTCCTCTCCCCACAAATTGTGCTCACTCTAAGGGCTTTCTCCTGAATTTGCTGCTAGCTCATACGAGCCTCTTTTCTCGTGACGTGATCTGGTAATCCATCTTCAAAGCCCCCCCCTCACACACACACACACATACACATACACTGTCTTTCGCTCTCCTGGGCTAATGTAGGCGGATGTGCTGTAGCCCGAATATCATATGCATGAAAAATTTGCCATCCCTGCACTTTTTTTCTTCGTATGTTGCAGCACAGCAGTTGATGGATAGAATGTGTCACTTGGTGCAGTGCTCAGGGCAAGAGGCTTGCTTTTGGAGGTGGGGGTTTAGCCCTGAGAGTTAAGAGACTGGAGACTGGAAAGTAAAGGCCAAAGACCTGGCCCCTTTGTTCGCGTTAACTACCATGACCTGACAGGGACACACAATTCACGAGAGACAGACGTGTCTCTAGATTATCTCGGCTGAGGTCCCAGACAAAAACATCTATTATTTAAACTCTGCCAGTACATCTTAGTGAAAATACTACCAAACTTTAGGAGTACAGACGCACCTTTGACTTGATGCTGGTTCCATAAAGAGACATGTTGAAGTTGTTGTAGTTGAGCTTCAGCAGCTCGACTGTATCATTGAAAATCATTATTCTGGTGGTCAGAGAGAGGTGCATGGCTGCTGTTGAGCATTTTAAAATGCTAACAAAACTTTTTACGAGTGTGTTGTTTGTCTTGTGAGAGATTTAAAAGATGCAAGAGGCAACCATAATGATATTTCATTAGCTAGATGGAATACAAATAAACCTGTAAATGTCATTTGGATTATTAGTTTGCCAAAGGACACTAAATGTTGATATAAAGAATTTCATTTAAGGCTGCGACTAGTGATTGCTTTTCTTTGTTTTTGGGGTTAATTGATTATTCCATAAAAGACTTTTTCCCAGATCCCAAGTTTTATCCAATCGAGTCAAAAACTCAAAAGTTTTTTAATGTCTAATGATATTAAAACTATACTAATTTGATCAAATCCGCACTGCATTAATCTGACGTGTGAACAAATTCAGTCCTCGCTGTTTTGCAAGATATTCCATTCAGGACTGGAGCTGGCCTCAGATCTGACAGGTCAGATTCAGTGTTTCTCTGACTCGCTATTCTGAGCAGGCAATGGGCAAGGCGGCCTTCAGCACTTACAGGTCCTGATGATATTATTTCAACAGGCTCTCAGTGGTGTGGAGAGTCATTGCAGTGGTTGAGAGCTAATGGGCCAGATGTAAGAGCCACCTGGCCAGTGCCAGGCCCCCGTATGCTGCCGTCGACAGCCAGTCATGCAGAGCCGAGGCTCGGCTGTCTGCCGTCCGCCGTTTCTCAGGCACGAGGCTTATTGCAGCTCATTTAGCAGAGCGACTGTGCTCATCACGGTGATATTCTTCAGCAACTCTCTTTCGTGCACCCGAGTGTGGAATCCGCACTGGCATTTAAAAGTAATGCTTCTGGTAATTATAAATTAAAGCCAGTATTAATATTTTTTTTTCTTATTATCATGACATTAACACAGCTTGACCTGTAAAAAATGGAGGTCACGGCGCAGAGCTCTGAAACCGAAATCCATCACTTTGAATCAGCCCCCGGCCACGTGCGAACGCACTCCAAATTTCTGTCTATACATAACCCGAGACTCAGACACGCTGCTATATCTGGTATGTGGAATGAGCTGTGCTTTTGGCAGCCCGCCCATTTAATTCGTTTAACACTGAAGAAAACAGAGCACCTCTGGCAAACAGGGCGGTGGAAAATAGAGCTGTGAATCTTGATTGTGGAGGTAAATGAACAGATAGGTCTGGAGGTGTGTCATCTGTCTGTGAGCAGAGATGCATTAGCGTGGATACACCCCGTCACTTCTGTGTCCCCAGTAACCTCACAGAGAGGAAGACATGAAGTGCATGAAGCAGGTTTTTGATATTTTCCAATCTGTCATCAGAATGTGTCTGGATATACGGAGAAAAGTGTCCAAAGTTGCACTTCCTGAGTAGGGATGGGCGATATGGACTAAAAAATTTATCCCGATAATTTCTGGTGTTTATCACGGTAACGATAAAAACGACGATAAATAAACACCAATTCAGCCTAATCTTTTTGACTATAAATCTATCACCAAAATAATAATAAAGGCTAGGGGGAGCTGGTGGTGGGCGTGTCTATACCTGCTGAATGTAACCGCTGTGAAACAATCAGGAAATAACTTTTTATTTCTCTGATTTACAGCTTTATCGAGGCCGGTGCTCGCTCTCTGTTATTGTTGTCTGTCTGTTTGTCTCTGTCTCTCGCTCTTTTTCTCTTGTTCTCTCGCTCGCTCACTGTCTAATCATTGGACACAAATCAAAATTAACTTCTTCGTGTCATTATATTTTGTGACGTAAAATTGCGAGTCAGACTCAGAAGCTGGTACATGAAATAAACAAAGTGAGAACACACACAGGTAGATTATCAGAGTTTAGTCCGTGAATCCACGTGGATAGTCTCTGCTTCAGAGACATTTCAGGCTGTCTGTGGAGGTGTCTGATTGGCGGCCGGAGTGTGAGGAAAGAGCTCCTTGCTGCCTGGCGTATCTGCCCTGCCTTCCGCCATGTTTGTCAATATGCGTGTTGGGCTGCGAGTGTGTCGCGCACATACATATGTCATCAATGAGAATTTATCAATGGGGATGACATATTCTTACCGTGGGGAATGTTTTTGACGATATATCGTAAACGATGACAAATCACACATTCCTATTCCTGAGACAAAAGCGCAATTCAAACGTTACTTCAGGCAGTATTCTAGACAGTGTAAGGCAGCGTGATATGTATATATACTTGTTAAATATTGATGGTGAGAGGGCAGGAGTGGTGTGTGTGTGTGTGTGTTTGTTTGTGGCTGGAGTGTGATTTACACCAGCAATAAGTTTGTGTCAGTGCAGAGGTCGACAATATCCCCGAGCAAACTTGCAGAGCCGTGAATAGGAGATGATAGCCTCCCACCAGTGATGACCTCTTAAACTGCTCAGCATATTCAAAATACTCTGATCTGCGAGTCGAAGCTTTTACCAAAATCACACATGTCACACAAGGTTATTAATATTTATCTCAACTGAAAACTATACAGGATCAGAATCAACAGTGTTGCTGGGAAATAACAGTATAAGTTTCATGCAATATTGTCTTTTGTGCTGCTCCCGGGGCCAAATGTATAAAACTCGATTTATCTGTTTTTGTCTTTAATCTACAGATACTGTTATCAGATTTATGTCGGTGTGCAAATGCATGATTTATAAATCTTGCTTATTGAATTATGTCAATTGTTTGCATCTTTAACAATAAAACATTAAAATGTAAAGTACAAAACATTAAAAGGAACAGATAAAATAATAATGAACACAAAACAAAACAGTTCTTGAAATAGTGTGGGGGGCCGGTTAGCTCAGTCCTTGCTGCAGTGATCCAGGGTTCGAATCCGACCTGTGGCCATTTGCTCCTCCTCTCTCCACACCTGTCACTGTCACTCTTCAGCTGCTGCTGTACAATAAAGGTTCAAAAAAAACCCCAAAATATCTTAAACAGTGTGCAGTGCTTTAATATCTGACTGTCCTCACCAGCACCGCGAACTCGAAGGGATCGGCTCCAGGTGGATGGTTGTGTCACTAGTGTGTCAAAAGTGTGTGACTTGACATAGGAGACAGACAGACCAACGGTCAGTGTTATGTTTTCCCGTAACCAAGCAGCTTTAGTTACCCAGGCTTTTTCATGAAACTAAACCTTTACCATAGCAGTGCTCGATCTGATTGGATCAGTTTGGGAAACAATTTGCACAATTTAAGGAAATTATATACTGTTGGTAAAATTGACAGCCTAAAAGGAAAAACTCTGCATATTGGATGTGGTCTCCCTTCTTATTTTCCACTTTACCATCTTTCACACTTGGCTCGATCTATAAATCAGTTTGTACTGGGCCTGAAGTATGCAGAAGGTGTGCATTCTCACCACATGTTCTTCTTTTACAAAAAAACACTTTATGTTTGGGAAATTAAGTATTCACGAGAGCTGTTTATATCTAGTCGCTGGAATGTTTGCTCTTGCGGCAAATTGTGCTATGCACATTCCCCGTTTTCTCGCAGTGCTGAATCTGATCAAACTTGAGAGCAGGTGGAATGTTGTGGGTAATGTTCTGTTTTTGTAAGCTTAGCAGGTGAATATAGGTGCCCACATTAAATATTGATGATATTATGACATGTTTTGATATTAATGATATTGAAAATTGAACGGAGAATGGGTGCACCTTACAGATCTATCTCTAGAATGGGGAAAAGAGCTTTAAAAATTAAAAACAGAAAGCGCCTATGCCCTTCTCACCCCAAGCCATTAAATGTGCTTTAGTCAAGAGAACAAACTGCTCTGGGGACATACACAGCGAGACATAAACACAGAGGTCCATCGTCCCTGTGTGCATCTCCGGCACTCCATCACCCATCACTGTCTGGGCCCCCCCTCCCCCAGTCCTTAAATCTGGAGCGACAGGGTGTCACTGGGAAAACCCAATGAGCACACTGCGGGACGATGGCTTCATGCCCTTCTCCATCACACCTTTGTTCCATCCTCTTCTCCGAGCCATGACAAGGTAGAGAACGAGTTATCACACCCGTCAGCTTTATGAGTCCCCGTCTGCCTGTGCCGCGGTAATAAAGTCATTGTGCTGCTTCTTCAAAATGGGGTGAGTCAGAGCAAGTGATGGGAAATTGGTCAGCAGAGTGTCGTTGAGGGCAAAAAAAGTACATTCTGCGCCAGTGGCTTCTTTGGATGCATTGTTGGTTTGATTAATAATATGAGGAGAAAACCCTCATTCCTCTGGAGTATTTTCCACCTGAGAGCGAGGCCATAAAAGCCCAAAATAGCCCCAAATCTCTCAAGGCTCAATGAGAGGAGAATTTTATATTCATTGTCAAAGTGAATTTCCTTATTTAAATGAGTCCATATTAAGACTGCTGCAGGAAGCCAGAGTAGTATTTACTCTCTGATGGTCTGATGGATTCAAATTACCAAATTACTTTTTTTATAGTAACTGTAAATAATGCTGCATTGACTACAAGCACTGTCAATCATATGCTAAAATCACCATATCACTCCTAGCGGGTTCAAAGTTCAACCCCTATATTCTTCGATGTGACAGCTTAAAATGCCCCCAAAGAGGATTTGTTCATTTCAGCAGAGCTCTGGAGGATTTTTTTGAGAGATGCTTTCGACAGAATCTGAAGCTAACGGCCTGCTGTGCACTGCGAGGAGTAGTAATTGTATGAGCAGTAATTGCACTCTCTGCATCTGCTAGGGAGAATAAGGGCCATCATTGGGTCAGATGCCTGCCGCCTCCAGGAACATTTAGTCAGCCGCAGCACATGTGAACACTAAAGCTTGCTGGATATGTACAGTATGAAGAGTAGTGGCGAGAAAATGTCTTCCATCCACTGTAGTGTGAAATCCTTTCATACTGACTAATATCTAAGTAATTGTGCATGATCATGTCCATTTTGCAGAATTGTTCGCTAAGTTGCTTCTGACAGTGCACTCAAATTGTTCAATGACTATTTTGCACTAAACCCACCTCTGCCAGAGGTTCATTGAGAGGGTAGTTTGTCAAGAGCATTGCATTAATTGTTAAACTTGCAGGGGGTGTTGTGCACCTGGAAATGAGGCCATTTGTATTACCTGTCATGTTACTTTTGGAAAAAATAGAACATAAAACTGGATGGAAATACCGCACTGCAGGAAGTAATGGTACATGGTTAAGAGGTTTTCTTTCATGCTGATATGGAAACAGCACTTGCATATATTATGCCTCCATTTTAAGTAAGATTCACACCATGTTTTATTAACTTTTAAAGAGCTTTGCAAATGTGATAATGTGCAGTTTTTATAGGATTGTAAGTTGAACGTCGTTTTGAAGTGTTGGTCCGACAAAACAATCAATTTAAAGATGCAGCACTATTCTCTGAGAACTGGTGATGGGCATTTTACACAATTCATCCTTCATTTTTACAAGAATAGATGGATTTAAACAAGTAATCAGCAGATTAATAGAACAGACAATGAAAATAAAACTTAGTTTTAGCCCTTAACCATTAGATGAGAGGCATTTCTTTTTGGTCTATCAAAAACTCTAAGCTTAAATAAGAATTTGCCCTAAAACACAATCTCTCTCCTGATGCAAGACAGTTCAGTCAGTGTTTCTGACAGTTGAAGCCATCTCCCAAAAATAGAAGGCTCAAGTCTGTCATGCTGTCAAAATATCAATCCTAGAGGAGTGCTACTGACAGATTAGGACGCTGCATTTACATAACTGTCACCTTCTGGACCAGAAAAACGTGACCAGTTCTTTCCTCACTGTGTCTGCACGAGTTTCTAATTCATTACCAGCTTGAGGATTCGTGTTATAGCACTCAGAAGTCTGTGTTGATCATTATAAGAAGTCACAGTAATAGAATATATGTTGTTTTCTTGGTATTGTTACAGTATGTAATTTCATTTATTCTTAATACTGGATGGATTCCAAATGCCAGAGGCAGTACATGCTCTACAAAGGGAACTAGATTGGAGGCAATTGGAACGGCATCTAACACAGTGGACCCAGCTGACTGGATCAGTTTGTTCACATCACTCTTGATGAAGTGAAACTGAAAAGCCACCGAGGGTCATTTGTGTTAGTCTGCTTTTGTAATGGCTTTGATATTTGGAAGTTGTACTTTAAATCAGCGATGGGTGCTGCGTTTCCCTGCTGAAGCTTTAACTTCTAGCTTTTCTGGAATGGAACATGATCCTTCATGTGCACAGATAGATTTGTGAGCCCCGAGCCAATGCAACACGTTTAATAACAACCTGCAAGATTTCAATCGAATGCACTTTTCAATCTCATTTCTTTCAGGTGGATAGAACCACTTTTTGTATTTATGTCACATTTAGTCTCTCCTCTGACCCCACAGGCTGTGTCTACAGAGCGGGGCCTCCTGCAGAGACACAGACCTTGATGCAAATTCACCTGTTCAGTCTCTCTCCTCTGCTCCTTCCATTTTAGTCTAAGATATTGTACATTAGGAATAACGGCCAACCTGGGCGACTATCCTTTCAATAGCAGCACTCGGGGTAGCACTGACAAGTGCAGGTGACGATTGAGGTCAATAGAAATGGCACATGTTGCTGGAAATGGTCCATAAAAGCTCTTTCTGACATGAGTAGCCCTGGATTCTTGCCAAATAAACTTTTTTTCACAGTAGAACCCACACAGTTAGAACCCTGCAGTGCCTGTCAGGACTGAGGTCAGTCCAGTGTGATTTACTATGATACAAGATCCAAACTGCAAACAATAACCCAGTTAGTAAAAGCGCTTATTTGATTTAGATACAACATAAAATGGCATGATCGATTTTGTGTTCCTGACAAAATCTAATCTAGAGCTTAAAACTGCTTACTTTGGAGGAAACTGTTAAGAGAGGATAGGTTAATTGTCTTGAATAGTGACAAAGGCTGCGTTTGGTATTGTATTGGAAACGAGGCTACTGCAAGCTGGCGTGTCTCCATGCCCCTTCCCTGCACTCCTTCAAGGAGGAGTACAGCACATATGGCCCCCTGGGCGGTATGGATGGGTCGCTGCAATCAAAGTGGGAGGACATGAGCACGAGAAGTATCCCATCTGTCATAACGTCCTCTCTCTCTAAAATGGATTAATAATGGTCGGGAAGAGAACAGTGAGCAGAATAAAAGCATCATAATTATCTGCTGCAGAATGAGGGAACTCGCAGGGTGCCTGACAGTTTTAGATATTCATTTCAGATTTTAGTGAAATGTTTTATTAGTGCTCCATTCGGGCTGTTGTTAGTCATCCAATCCAGTTTCACCATTTGTATCCATCTCAGCTTGAAAGTTTAAAACACATAACCAGGCATTAGTTTCCCTGCAATACATGTGCACCACAGCTGCTAACTCTGAAAAATATGGAGGAGCTAACAAGCCACAGCGGGAAATTGTTCTGAAATATCTTTTCATTGCCTCGTAATGCTTTAGTGTTTTCTTGCAACAGTTTTCCTATTCTTTTACAATACTTGGAGCTCCCCAGGGCTTTGGCAATGCATGCACAATGCTGGCGCTGCTAACACGGGAAGATGATGTTCTCTGATGGCTTGATGATGCGTGAAGCCCGCACCTGAGTCTTGTCCAAATCATGCAAGGATGTTTTAACTGTAATATTAAGACAGCAATTCTATTGTTGTGGTAATGTGCTGCAGGTTCCTCATCAGTGCAAATCCAGCCTTGTACAATATGTAAACATAATTTTACATCATATTTTCTTGTACATATGTATTAGTGAGTTCCTGGGCTCTGAGGAAGAAGCCTAATTTCTTCATGTAATAATTCACACACAAGGCAAACTTTAAATGTATGTTAAGTTATGCTTATGATGGAAACTCTGATGTCTTGCTGACTTTAATCCTGGGTTAAGCTAACTCTACGTCTAAATTCAAATCTAAATGTTCTGTTATGGTTCTCAGTTACCATTATTATGGTGCACAAGACAGTATACAGTAGTATAGTCCTTGGGTCTAACTTTTATAGCACAATACAACTCATAAGTATGAGTGTGCAACATCTAAGCATGATGTTTAGTCTAGCTACACTTCTGCTGATAAGCAATAGCTTTTTGCAAAGTAATGGGAAAAAAGTGCTATAAGAGAATGTAAAAACAACTTCATGAGAGTACAAATGGCTCTACAGGGACTCTGCAGAATTATTGTCATGGGAAATATAAATTCTCAGCAGCATTTAAAGCTAAACAAGGTAGCTAACATACACTGGTGGGACCAGTTGGCAGCAAAAGAATTGAAGAAGCCAGAAAACTTGTAACTTGACATCAAGGACTGTACGAAAATGAAGGATCGTACCAAGAATTTGCGTAAACGGGGCTTGAGTATATGGTGGTGATAATCTGGAACTTTTTTCAAGTACATAATGAAAAAAACCCTTATGTATCTTGAATCCACTGGGAACAATGATGTTTCAGTGAAACAAATATAATCTCCTTTCCCTGGGGCTCTTTGCCCACTTTAGATGGTGAGGCCTTGCCAGAAAACTATTTCAACCTCTGCCTCTGATCAAACCCCTATCACTTACATTTTATTGTGTGGCTGTCCTTGCCGAGTCAAGAGAATTTGTAGATGTTATTTATGGAGCCCCCCCCCCCAGCAACAGTCCATTCAAGAGTGCACTTGCCTGTTGCATCTGACTGATCAGAGTCAGGAGGTTTAATATGCTGCTTCTCCGGGTGGAATAGGTAAATAATCAAATAACACATTTCACTCCACAGTCAGTGTGGTGAAAAAGGAAAGCTGTAGCACCACATCACCACCTTTAATCATGAGGTGAATATTTTTAGTAGCCAAGATGGAATCACAATAAAAGGATCATAGCAGAGGGGAAATTCATATTCACTGAAGCCTCTGTTATTGACTGTACACTGTGCAGAAGGGGGACTCGGGTACAGGAATAGCTCATTGTGTGAGCAATGAAATTAAAATGGGAAAGTAAGGAGGGAAACATGTCAGTTTGGTAATATTTTTTAATCACTGATAAATGACAAATGAAATTAATGTATTATGGTAAGGTGTTGTAATTATTGCTTCTTAACTGAAGAGTACTGAGAAAAATGCAAACTATAAAACTGGTCTTTATCTAATTGAAATGCTAATATGCACTGTAGGTTATTATAAACAATTAGCTGAAGCACTCCACTTCCCCTTTGTTTACTGAGCTGAATACCAAACACGGGAGCCATGTAAATGGTGTTTCCACATTTTCATAACAAATTATTGTAACAGTAGAGGAAGACATGTGCTGCCCACACACCTTTCTGAGTGTTTCACATCAATTGTACAGAATGCGCTAAAGGCAAAGGCAGACATATCAAATGTATTATAATTTTCAATTTTGACAAAGCTGAATTTCATATCATCTTGGTGTAGGAAGCCACCCACACAGAGCACACATTGAGATGTGAGGCCTGCGCTGCAATAATTCAGCTTCACATGGATTGCAGTGAGTATAGGTGACTGAGAGAAGAAGAAGAAGATCCTAGTATGTCCTTCTTCTCTTATTACATTACACTTGGCATTTCAACCAGCTGGACTAGAACAGACATTAGTTCTACATTTGACTAACTAGGTTTAAAGCCCGGAGTGCCTCATGTTCAAAGGTTCCATTTTTCAAAGCGGTCTCGCTGCCACTTGACACTTGATCAAGTTGCTACTCAGCTTTAATGTGAAAATGGACAGTCACTGTTTCTCACTGGGTCCCCTGTCTTTAGGGAATAAGTTATTTTTTATGGCAGAAATAAAACCTAAGAAAAAAACAAGATAATGAGCAAGAGCTCCCACAGATGAGAAGGCAACATCCATGTTGTAGTGGCTTCTGGAAAATATGCACTTGACTATTCAGTGCGTACTAGGGCTGGGTGGTATTCTTAAAAAAAAATATTAGCAGCCTGAAAGCAACATTTTGTGGAAATTATTTTGCAATTTAGCACCCCTCGTTTCTGTGTGTCATACCACTGTTGTAGATATGGACAGCTGTAAACGTGTATTTGTTATGATTATATTACTTATTACTCAAAAACTAGTCAACAACTTTTCTAACACAGCAACATTGAGTGCAACAACAAAAGATATACCAGCCAGCTAATATTATTTACTACATGACAACTGCTCCTCTTCCCCTCTGCATTGCCCCACACTGCAGTCCTGAAAAACAAAAACCTCCTCTTCCCTGGTATGCTTACACTCCCCGTGTGCTCTTAGCTCACAGTCTGGACAGCCAGGCTAACAACTGAGCTAACATTAGCTAACAGCAGCTACAGTTTGCTGCAGTTTACTTTATCACAGAGAAAACCAGCAGAGATTTTCTCCATAAAATATGATCCAGTTTCACCAAAATAAGTTCAATAGTTGTTGGCGTGTTATTTAAGCACCATGTATTACTCATGGGTGATCATAACACCAAACTGCTGGCAGACTCTGTCCACAATGATTTCAATTTGTTTAAGTCTGGATGGTTATATCACTGCTCTCTGAGCATAGCCACAATGGTCAAGGAGAGAGCACTTTATAATAAGTCACCCTAAAGTGAAGACAAGCTGGATATGGAGGAAATTTGCCAAGAACTGTCTATGTCTCTTTGTTTTGCAAGACATACAGTGTACTAACAAAGAGAGGAGCTGGGAATAACTTGCAACAGCAGAGTCAGAAAGATGAGAGAAAGCGTCTGTTGTTGAAAGAGAATCTTTGAAAATTTGTGTTGACTTTAAAACTACACAGGCAAGATTTTTTATTTTATTTTTTGGAGCATAGGTCACAAACCAGGGTTGGAGCAGAAGCATGATCTATTCTTGCATTTTTTGCATCCCTATTTGCTCAAAGACTCTTGAGTCAGGAAAAGTAATGTATTTAAAAAGAAATTTAAAATTTAAAAACCCTTTTTTATCCACCACTGTCTGTCATAGAGCATTTATTTTTATGTGTTGGCTTTTTCCAGTATGGCAGTGTTTTTTTTTTTTTAGCTTTTCCAAGTCGAGTTGAGTTGGCCAATGATGCTGTTGTGGGTCTGTAAAATCTATTGTGATTGTATATGATACTGAACTATTCAAATAGGCTCCTAATAATGAGAAAGTAGGGGGGAAAACAAAACATGGTACGCTTGTCATTTTAGTCCACCTCATTTCACCTCTTTATCCAAGCTCTTCCCACATGGCGTATCCATCCGACACCAGCTGGTAACTCTGATTAGAAGCCCGCCATTTAACAAGCCTAGAGAGTAAATCATTGGTAAGGGTTACAGTTTGATGACTGCAGACTGGTGTTGATATACCACCAGGCATAATTCCAAAAGCACAAAGCCAGTGGAAGAGATGATAGAATGAGAAGTGTAGATGCTGGATGTATCGATTGAGCACAGCTACACTGTGAAAATATCACAAAGATCTGTGATATTTTCTGGGTTGACTGCAAATTTCACTTCATGTTCTGCCATGATTTTTGCTGCAGCTTGTAGCATTGCATATATGGTCAGTTCAGTTCAGGAGTGCAGGAAATAAGATCTCTGAATGTTCACTTTGTCAAAGTAAGTCTCCCACACACCCGCGCACACCTCCTGGTTTTGAAAATCTCCTCATCTCTGGACTCTCAAGGTTGCCATGTTTGCTACATGAATAATGACAGCTGTTGCTCTAAAGCGTTTTTCAGCTCATCCAAGTGGTTGTACCGCGTTTGCATGTCCTTGATTATCCCTCTCCACAGTGATGTGCACATCTTGTAATTACCACACACCCACAGATTGATGCTCAGTGATCAGACAGATCTTTGGGCTAAATTAGCAGCCCTCATTCTGTAGGAGATGAGGGAAAGATTCTGCAGGTAACGTGTCTTTTAAAGCTGACAAGTAGCTCCAACAGTGATTAGCACAAACACAATGTAATTCTGCTCTTCTTTTTGTGTTATTTGTTTCACTGTAAGAAAAGCTTGATAACAGTGTATTTAGAGCTTGAATTGACAGACACGGTGCAACAGTTTGTTAAACTTTTTGTTTTTTGGGGAAATCTTGTGTAGTTTCTCCAAATTACCATAATCAGTTGTCAACAAGAGCACATTGTTTTATCCAGTATCCTCTTTTCACTGTTGACAATACCTCATTACCTAATAATTGCACCACCCCATGGACATGTGACAGTGACAGCTTATAATTAATTATCAAAGCAAGATTTGGGATTGTCAGCAATCATTTGAGTAAGTTCTTAGAGGTTTTCACTTATCCAGGAAAACTTTTAAAAGGTGTTAGTCCTGACCTTTTAGCCCACTACGCTGAATAAATAACCGATATTCGAGCAAATGCTGTAGGCGTTTGTGTAATTCCAACCCCATCAAAAGAACATTTTAATTTTCTGCAACATTTTGCAGAGTGAGTTTACAACCCTCGACAGCAGTTGGGTGAGGGAGAAATACATGAAAACAGTGGGAGGCGAAAACAAGGGGTAGAGATTAGGAGCAATGAAACGAGCATGAGAAACAAACAAGACTAAAGCTGAGTAAGGCTAAGGAGAAAGACGAGAGGGGAAAATGAGGGGATAGAGATTAGAGGACAGCAGCTGGTGACAGTGAGGGGTCTTGTCTCTGAACGCTAGTGTAAAGCGATGACACCTGGCCGGCACACAGAGCTCAGCATGACCAGCCAGTTCTGAAACCTTTTCCTAAGTAAAGCATCTCATTATGAGGAACAGGGATTGTTAGGAGAGAGAGAAAAAGGAGAGAGTGCGCTGAAATATTTCACTCAGCAGGCAGATTTTTAAAAATGATCTGCAATGTTGAATCCTGAACTTCAGCACAGACAACAGTGTGTGTATATAGTGAATGACCACAAGCTGTGCTCGACAGTGAGAGCTGAGCAACGTTGATTAGAATGAAATATTTCTGGAAAGCTAATTAGCGGACTAATTCTGAATGAGCAGAATTGTGTCTGGTGTTGAAGACGGGTGACAAAGAAAAGAAATGGGAAAAAATGAGTGCACAAATGCAGATGCTTCCACACAGGTGCACTGCATGGTACAATTATGCAATTAACATCCAATCATGCTCTGGTGTGTATGTAAATGCTGAGCAGACCCAGTTGATTCTGATTTTTGTATGAAGATGGCAAGAAGAAAAGTGACTGAAAAGGGGTTTATTGTTGGCACGTGGATGGCAGACGCTTCAGTTACAAAGGCTGCTAAACTGGCTGTTTCAATTGGGACAGTGACTAAAGTGGCAACTGCATTTATATCTGTGGGAAAGATCTGTAAATAGAAACATTGGTCGACAGTGCACATTTGATAATGTGATGCTCGTGCATTAGTGTGATCTGTGAAGAAAAACAAAAGAGCAACTCTTCCTCAGGTGACTGAGAGTGTCAGTGCAGGACGTGATCAGACTGTCAGCAAGAACAGTCCAGACAGGTACATAGAGAGGATATTATAAGAGGGCTGCAGTGCATAAAGCCCTCATTACAACGTTTAATGCACATAGCCCATCAGGACTGGTGGAACTGGAACTATGGGAAAAAGTGATTTGGTCAGATGAGTCATCATTTACCATATTCTCAACAAGTAGGTGAGCACATGTGTGACGTACACCAAGAGAACAGTGCAGGTTTTAATGCTTGACCCCTACAGTGAGGGGATCTGCTGGCTCTTTTTTCCTGGTATGGTTTGGATCCACATGTCCCCTTTAGAGGGAAGGGTCACTGCAAATCAATACAAAGTTGCTTTGCGTGATCACCTTTATCCATTGATGGAATATTTCTATCCTGATGGGAGGGTTGAGGTGATGAGGAGGTCACTGAATGGTTTGATGGGTATAAAACGATGTGAATCAGAGGGTACAGCCTTCAGTCACCACATCTTCACCCAATTGAACACTATGGGAGATTTTGGACTGATGTGTTGAACTGTGCTCTCCACCACCATCATTAAAACACCAAATGATGGAATATGTTTTGGGAAGAATGGTGTTTATCCCACCAATAGGGTGCAAGTTAGACTTGCACAATCAATGACGACGCATTGAAGCTAGTCTGGTTATTTAAGAGTTTTTCCCTTTGTCATGCATCTGTATGTAAGGTCAGCTTGATGGTAACTAAGCAGCACACTCTATAGAACAAAGTGAAATTTTGCTGGTATTGCTCTTCAAAAAATGTAGTGCAATTATGAGAAATATCTTATTCTTTTTCCAGTTACGGTACAGTCAAGCACACCTGCAGAGCAGCTTCCTGACTCACATGTGAGTCGGTGTATGACTCACATTTTAACAGGTTGTTCATCACATTTCCATATAGGCAGAGAGATAAAAAGTGTGCATTGTGGTCAGAGTTCAGTTGTAAAATACCTTTGCAGCTTGTAGCAAATCTCCCGTATGGTGTGAGTCAACCACATGAGATGGCACGAGGATGAATCCGTGTCTGATTATCTAAAGAAATGACATGTACAAGAAGATGGCTGTTAAATATGGTAGAAATATGGTATGAAAAAATACCTGAAACCTTGTTTTAATAATCAAGAATCTAATAATTTGCATAATTTGCATTGCATCGTGAGCCACCTTGTCTGAATGGACAATTAAAAAAAACTATATCAGAAAGTGTAAAGATGTCACTGCACTACATGCATGCTAATAACTACAGTGACATTTTACTGATTTGCTTCCTTATTTTCATATAATTCTCCACATTTGTGCATTTTCATGCAAATTTGAACATGTATTTGTATGTTTGCATGTCAATGTAGTCAACTTTTTCGATTCCCCTCAGTTGCTTCAGAGAATTAATATTTATGCACATTGAAAATGTTGGGAGACAAGTGACAGTCACAAACAGTCATTATTTCACCTGTTTATTAATAGCACATTACATTTTCGTGGCATGATACAAACATTTAATTTGATTGGTGATCCGTTCTCTAAAAATCCAGTTGGCATTTACAGTCATTACTTTCAAATCTTCTAATGCACAGTGACTGTATTGTATGTTTACCATCCTCCAATGTAAATGAGAGCAATTCTGCTGCTGCTGCTGCTTTTATTCTTTATCCATACACCCGCATTTAAACTGACGGAATTGCTTTGGTTAAAGACAAACATACAATAAGTTGAAAGAAAATGTGACTCATCCGACGGTAAGCACAAAGTTGACCTTTATGTCAAGATGGCTAATGTTCCTCCTCTCTGCTTAATCCATCTTACAGTCTCCGACTGTAATCAGCCCAGAGCAGCCCATTGCTGATGCTTTGTCATCATGGATGCTGCTTACATTTTCAGTGGGTTGTCTACAAGCTCGGTGAAGTACAAAATAATTACCAGCACAAGTGGTGCACCACCTCTCAGTGTTGCACGCTCCACATGGACTCACACGGGTAATTAAGTCTGCGAGTCAGAGATAAGAGAAAATAGACAAAAGACACTCAAACACATCAACACCAAATTTATGCAGGACAAATTGCATTAAACAATATATGTTGTAGTTACAACTAATCTATTTGTCACACCTTTTACTGCTCTTCTCAAAGATTTGTGTGCAAAGCATATTTTGGCATCTCCGAGTAGCAGAGAGTGGTAAAACTGCATACATACATAACTTTTAATACCAAGAAATTAAGTAACATGACAGTAAAACAAAAAATTGGTTGACCTATAATTTCTTACACCGAACTACAAGAAAAAAAATGGGCCAAAAAATTTGTGTAGCTGGTCTCATCAGCTTACTCTTGATTTAAGAGTTTAGTTTGGACGAAGTTTGAATTCACCAGCTCCTGTGGGCAGAGATCAGATTATCTCTGTGACCAGAATTTTACGGAAAAAAAGAAATCCACAGGCCTTAAGGGATCCCTGCTTTGCGATGCAGAATGATAATGTTTCTGTATGTAATCTTGTCCAGAACAGCTCTTAGGTTTTACCACATGATCAAAGCTAGTTTCATGTTCGTCTCTTAATTACATGGCATTAATGGGCATATTTGGCATCAAAGATGAAGTACAAGAACTGCACAGCTTGCCCAAAGCAGTGATATCCAAAAAATACACATATATAATAATGCATAATGACGAATACTAGTGGGGGGAAAAGTCATGAATTTTAACATTTTCAAGAAATTCTTTGATATTGAACTCATTGAATTTCAATACAGGACTCACTTTTTAAAGCTACTACAACAAAAGTCAGCTGTATTATCTTTGCACCACTTGATAATAATGTGCTCAGTCTCAGCACTAAAACCAAAATTATATCTGCCCATCCTGTTTTTTTCTGTACAATATATCCATAATATTGTCTGGCAACATCATGTCTCTGTGCTCTAGAAGTAATGTTTCTTTAACATTACATGTATTTTTCCTTGCAGCATTAAAAGCGTACTACAGCAAATTCATATTATGATTGTGTAAAGCTCAGGGACTTTAACTTATTGACTCAAGACTATTTTACTTTACTATATCTTTTTTCTTTCAAACTTCAAATGGATCTTACACTTCCCATAATGCAGTGTGATAGCATGTTTTGTTAGACTCCGCTGCCTGATATATGCTGCTCTTTTAAACCCCAGTTTGTACACTTTCTGTGCAGGGTCTTAAATTCAAGCCGAGTTACTGATGTCACACTGTTTTTACAGGCTGAGCAGTACATCCGTGACTAATGAAAAGTTAAAGGGATGCTTCATAAATTTTTTTCAAACACCACTAACTTTTATTAACCTTTGTCTTTCCATAGTTGTTTTTCTGATTTGAAATTAATTTAGACCTTTTTCAGACTCTGACCTCTCTGTCCACACACACACACACACACACACACACACACACACACACACACACACACACACACCACATGTTATAGATGAGCAGTGTATGTTTTTTTTTTCTTGTTTCAAGGCTGTAATGTGCAGTAAGAATGGGTCTGGCTTTAGTGTCTTCTCATTAGTCACAATCTGCAAGACTTTCAAGGCTCCTCCCCCCTACACACTTTCTCACACATACACATACACACAGTAACACACACACACATGCACTTGCCGCCTCTTCACACCTGTGCACACACAGGTCTCATGGCAGATAAATTATAGATCACAGCTTTGGTTGGCCATCGTTGTAAAGAGTTCAAAGAGGAAGCAATACTGGAGCACACTGATACACATGCACACGCGCACACATAAAGAGACACTATACCCTACAGCTACAGACCTATATGACGGAGGAGAGGAGAAAAGAGAGTGATGTTTTCTATACAGTGAATGAGAGTGTGGGAGGACCAGATAAAGAGAGCTGAAGGAAAACGAAAACTGCGTAGAGGAGAGACTGTGACGTCTCCTTTGACATACTGTAGTCTTTATTGGCTGCTTTTGCCGACCGCCACCTCAGTACAGCTCAGTGTGTGTCACCTCAACAGCAGCATTGTTGCAGAAAACTCATTCAAATATGAACAAGAGCGTGACTAGGTACAGTGGTGTCCTTCAACACCACTTCCTGAAGAGGTCAGGTTGTGGTATCACAGCCTTTAGGCAATCTTTTTACTCTTTATGTTTGGGGCAATGGGATTTACAACAAACATCTATGGTCCTCAGAGAGAGACTGAATCCTACTAATTCATTGGTAATCTGAAAAAAATATTTTATTTTGTTCATCACTTATCTGGTAAGATATCTTAACAAATATCAGATAGACTGCTATTAACATAGCATATTAGTTAGCTAACATTAGCATTTTTAAAATAGTAAATTGCATTTTTGCTGATTAACATCCACACAGTTCATGTCCAGTCTTTAACGTTTGAAAGTTTCACCTTTAACATGGACGTATGCAAAATATCAGTGGGCCCAGAAATTCAGCATTATGGGACACATCAAGCTTCTATAAGGTGCATCATGAGCCACACCTATTAGCAGCCTTAAAAAATGTAGACTGAAGGATGTCATTATAGCCAAGTCACAACTGGAGATTAATAGATGGGAGGCACAGACTGAGACACAAACACCAGCCTAACCAAACTGCTCAGTCACACAAACAGGAGATAAATTTAGATCTCATAGGGGTGATTCTAAATTAGTGATCGATCTATGAAGAGACTCAGACTCTATGAAGAGTAGTGATAGTACAAAGGTTCAGTGATATTAAATTAGGTTTTAAGTGGTAGTCGTCAGTCTGTTTAATGTGCATAGTACTGAGTGCTGCAATGAAACAGTTGATATAACCAATATTAAACACGTACTGTAGATGGAAAATTGCGGCCTTGTGGTGTACTAAAGTTCTATTTCCAGGAGTACAAAGTTCAGACTGTTAGATATAAGATATAGCAGATATAGATTTGACCAGAACAAGACCTAACTGACACAAATAATGATCTCTAATGCTAGTGTAGCTCTGAGGATGACGATTATGATAATGTTTACCGTATTGAAAATGACATGTTTATGAGCGACAATGACTTTGTACATCAGAATCAATAGCAATCAGACCATTAACGGCTAACTTTCAAAACTCTGGGATGGGCTTATAATTCGTAATTTAATTGCTGCTGTTTCAACAGCAGATGGCACAGTTCCAGAGGGAAGTTAACATGAACTTTATTACAGTCCTCAAATTGGGAGAAAGTTCCTTTGAACGTGGGTTGAGAGTTTTAGGTGAAATGGCAGCCTACTTGCATGGTGTGTCAGTGACCTCATGACTGATAATTAGTGTTGGCTACACATTTACTGTACAGTCCAGCTTTATGCTGGGAAGCTAAGTCTGATTGAATACCATTCCAGTTCTAATTTTCTGCAGGTGTGTTTGAGCATCATTAAACCACAGCATTGCTTTCTTCCAGCTGCATTTCCTTTTAATTATCTTTGCCACTGAATTACATGTTAAGCAGGTCAGTGGCAAAAGTCTTAAAAGGTCCTTCATGCAATTTGTCGAAGGCACAGTTCCCAGGTTTTTTTTTTTTGCAGATAAAGAATCTGCAGTCTGGAGATTGGAGGACACTGTGAAATATGGCTAGAGGGTGAGTTTGGGGTGTTTACTGAGTGTTTCATGTGTGACTGGATTGGTGTTGAGGTCTGTGACATTTAATGGCTTTATTTGTTGTGCTGTTCATATTAGTTTCAGCAGCTGATGACGTTAGACTTTTTTGACAAGTTTTGGAATGCATCATATTGATCTATAATGTAACAGTTTTCTTGTATTATATTAAACCGTTATAGAACCTCAGATGAAAAAAAACAAACAGAAAAGACTAAAAGGCTTGCTGAGACAGAGTTCTTTTTTGCAGTTAGTGTCCATCTGAAAGCTGCAGGCAGGAGCAGTTTTAAAATGCAGGCTCCAGGGTGGACAGTTGCCATCTTGCCTCTGGCTTTATCAATGCTGGCATCTGACTCTGGCAGCAGTGCTGGAGCTCAACCCTCCATTGAAGGAGATGAGAGAGGGTCACGTATTTCCACTTCGCCCTTGGACATTTCTAACAAAGACATTGTCTGAATGATATCTGGAAAGAGGAAATGAAAAGTAAAATCTGCCCTTCATGGAGGTTGCTCGGATGGAAGAAAAAATCCATGAAATGGATGCCCCTGTACATGCCGTGTTTTATACACTGAATGTCCACTTTTGAGTTTTGTTTTACAGTTTGTCCCCAAACCTGTGACAAGTTAATGAGATCCAAATATAAAGAGGTTAAGCTCCACCATACATCATTCCATAAGTAGTAAGAATGCACTTGGGGACATTGATGGTATTGTGCTGAACTCCCAAACCCCCAAAGTGCTTTTCTGTAGCATGGCAAATAGTGACTCATGTATGAGCTCTCTTAAAACTTCGGGATTCCATATACTTTAGACAAAATCAAATTTAGGGCTACAAGGACCGCTGTGCCGCTGTCATCATGATAAACTGCATCTGAAATTTACTTTAGGAAAAACAAAACTGACTGAAGGAAATGATTTCTCCTCTACATGATCTTTAAGAGGTCTGTTTACTGCAGAAAGCCGTCGATATCCTGGTGACTTTAGTGTATGTAAATGCAATAAATATGCCTCAAGGCCGCATGTGAAAAGTGCATGTAAATGAGTGTGCATTAACGTGCTTCAAACAAGCCTGTGTGACCATGACGGGCTGCAGTTTGTGAACAATGGAAGAGCCATGTAGGGCTGATTGTTTTTAGAACATTCTATAATGCCTGTAAGAACGCCAATTTTGGTTTTAGCAGATGGACCACTTGGTAAGACAAATGATAATGGTGGCTCTTGCACTACCCACTTTTCAGTGTAGCACACTGAAGGTAATTAGGAGAGCGCTCAAACTTCTGGTGCTTTGTCTCGCAGCTTAATTTATCTAAATTGCTACAATTTGTTCAATATTGTTTGCATCCTTTGTGCTGTACAGTATAGCCACAATTAACAGGCTAGCTTTTCTGAGAACAAAGGAGGTGCATGGCATGGAGGATGATTTATTTAGTTTTAATAAATAATTCATCCTCATCATCGTAATTTTTAATTTTATCTTTAAACATGCAGAAACAACATAGTAGTAATAAATACATAAACGAGGTGGGGGCTTGATCGGGTCACTCTCCAGTGTCCATTAGAAAAGGAGAAACAAGTATTAAAAGGACAGGACAGAGAGGCTGTTGTGCAGCAGTGCACAAGCCCGAAACAACCACCACTGCGCTTGGCATTTCAATGTCTGCTCCAGTGAAGTCTCAGGGGGATGTCACACAGTTTGACCTAACAGTAAATAGTAAACTACCTAACAGTAAAAGGGGTCACTTCCAAACCTTTTGCTCGTTTTTGTCTCGAGCAAATCATGCTTAGACTGTCTGACTGGTCCAATTACCAAGACAAGTGGTGCTGACTGGCGTAGATCAAAAAGGCTGTGTATTGTGTTATGACCTCTTGTTGTCTTATCAGATTCGAAACATTTCCTAGCAGCAGTCTTTTAACCACGACAAAGATATTTCACCAAGTAGTTGCAGTTGCCTCAACCAAACCTTAACTATGTTATTAGCACAGATTGGGATCATATGTGGTTTTTAAATGGCAATGGCTTTATTCCATATATGTAATTCATCGAAGATTGTTTTCATGCTCCAGTCAAATTATTATGCAACCCTTATTCCAACAAAGTTGGGCCGCTGTGTAAAATGTAAATATGGCTAGGTGGACATGGTGTCCATGATTTCCAAAACAAGTTTGAAATGTGGACACACTTTTCCACTTTGCATCAGTCTGTCTGATTATCTCGGGTGCTTTAGCTTGGTGCTTTTCTGGATGTTGTTGATATCTGCCTTTTGCATTGCATGGTCAAATCTTTCGTAGATGCAGCGAAAGGATTTGCAAATCATTGCGTTCCGTTTTTATTCATGTTTTACACCAACTTGAAATTGTATATAAACTATATAATAGACATTCTTTGTAGTGTAGAAACTGTCTGTCAACACCAGCGTTAACGTGTGCAGTAATACTTACCAATAAACACAGAGAGAGTGCCACCTGTCAGATACCTGGAGGTGCTTTTGATAAAGCATGTCGAAGACAGATTTCATCCCAGGTGTTGTGCATCAGTTTCTCTGCTTCATGGTTTCTCCTCTTTCATCCACAGTGATCTATGTGATTTCCCACCCACTCAGTCCCCAACTTAAGCTCTCATGTAGAATTCCCCTATTTTCCACCTCACCCATTCGCCTGTTATGCTATCAGCAGGAGTGCATCACTTTAGAGTGAAATATTGATTAGATATTTTCTTTGGCTTGACTCACACACACATGTTCTTCCTCAGGATTTTCATAAAGAACAGGTAGCTGTTATTAAGCAGTAAAATTGAACAGCAGTGAAAAATGTTTTTAATAAGCTGGAACATCTGCATAGACTTGTGATTATTCTGCTGATTAGAATATGAGGGAGTGCAAATTAAACTGCATTTTAGGGTGGTCTGTGATATAAAGTCCATTAAGGCTATATGGTTTTACAAAGCTCACAAGGTTAATATGTTTTACCGGAGTCTGTATTAAAGTGGTAATCTTGCAGATTACCATTGTAATCAAGATTACCACTGTAATCTATCTTCATTTTCCACTGCTACAGTCAAGCCTCAGTCCGTTTGTTACTGTGAGTTCACTGCAGGTGAACCTCCTGATATTCTGTTTTATCTGAAAGAGGTTTCCATGTAAGCTCTCATCGTGTATCACAGGGGACCTCAGATGTTGATCCATGGAAATGCAATGATTGCATGTAGAGTGTATGTTAGCCAGAGGAAATACTCAGGCTTCATATTTAATAGTCAGTATTGTTTTTTTCCTTTACTGCTCTATTTCCACCAAGCACCAGTTGTGGATCTCGGGTTGTGAAATACTGTTGATGACCATGTGTATACCTTTTCCCGCACATTATAAAAAAAAAAAGAAGTGTGGTGGGAATGTGTGCGCCTCAACTCATACCAGACCAAGCACACACGCATTTTTAGAGATAGCTGCAGGCGAAATGAGGGTGGATGTGAAATATAAGGTGAAAGACGTAAACCCCTGAGTAAAACGTTTGTTTGTTTAGGTTCTTTGCAAATTTCACTGAATTTTTATTTTTGCAGGGAGCACAGAGTTCTGTAAAATTTATAAACTTAATTTAAAATAGTTCTTTAGTGATGAATTTTATCGTTTGGATTTACAATGGAGCCATTACTTCCTTTCTAATCTTTTTATTTGATCTTGAATTACAAAGCAATTTGTGAAGTCAGTTTTAATATGAGCTGAGCTCTAAGAATTATCATCATCTTTCTGATGTTTGAATAATGTTGGTGGAGATATCACCGCGTTGATGGTTTACAGTCGCATGTATGAATTAGTGGTATGGGCGGTATAAATAGCCACCACCGTGCAATGACAGCCGTTCTGATGCTGTTGGAGAACCTCACTGATGAAACGCAATTGGTTAAATTGCTTATTTTTCTTTGCCTGCCTTTCTTCTTATTGACCGGCCTAATAAATGTTGGAGGAGGCATATGTTTTGATGTGATTATGGTCGTACATCCATTTCTGGCGTGGATATGAAGCTTGTTCACGTGTGCCCGTTTTCACAAAGAATGAGATTTCTAAAACAGAACCAGTCATTTGCACAGCGTTATAAATCTGCTGAAAACAATATCTGCATATTTATGTCTTTGTGCGCATTTAGTAGGCTTCTGGCTGGTTTTGTCTTTGTGATTCTAATACAATACAGATAAGTAGTGTTTTGTTTGCCATAGCATTAAAAAACGACACTTTTAACCACAACATCTTTGCAGAAACAATGACCCAGTTTCTCTTAATTACCCACAGTACTTACAGTCAAGAGTTTTCATTGGAACTACTTTCTACCAAACAAGCAGTCCTGGGGAAAATTGATGTTTTGATTTCATACGTTGTGTCCTTACTTGAGAGAAAAGACTGGAAAATCTCCACAGCCATCAATCCTCATTGCTACAAGAGCTTATTTACATTCATCAGACATTGGATCGGTGTAAAGACTTGTCATGGCAAACCTTGTGGTAGACCACTGGTCTCTTGGCTCTATGCCATAATAAGCAGTATGCACATTACACCATCTAACTTTCCTTTGGGATTCCTGTATTGCTGCAAAGCTACCAGCGATGTGCCTCAAGTATCACACAGAAACAAACAGACACACAGCTCTTATTGATGGCTCGGGATTAGCATAAAACCCCCGAGGACACCTGCTTCTCATTGTTTTCATTCTAGATCCAATTCGCCAACAAATCAATGCATGCAATGCATACAATGCGGTCCAGCATTTGAAATATTTATTGGCAAACATCCCAGATTTGGATTACCATCAAAATCGAACTAACTACTGGACACTACTACTACTAAAAAAAAAAAAAAAAAAAGTTTGAATCTGTACTTTTTCAGATGCATCTTGCTAACAAATAAAAGATAAAGAACACAGAAACAGATGGAGTGAAAACCATCTTCTATTTTGGTTTGCAGAGGTAATGAAAAAAAACACTAACTTTACACTCACTCTGCATCATAGTGCACATAAAAGAGTCTATCTCCATCTCAGGCCAAGACTAAATGGAAGTAGAACCTCACGTTCAAGAATCATCAAACAAATCATTTGGTCTTTAGACCACTGGTGCTAGTGTCTTCTTTAAAATCCTCCAAAAGCTTTATGTTGAGTTCCACTTTCCCTCAGCAAGTGACCATATATATAAAAAAGGACTTTGCATATTAAGATTCATGCAGTCACTGTTGATGAACTTGTTCATCGAGTTTTTCAAACCTTTGGAGCTATGTGAAAGCAGAAAATGTAATTTCTACTTTAGTTTGAAAGAGACACATTTTGAAAGAACAAGACAGTCTCTGCATGCAAGCCATGCAAATATTTAGTTGTAATATGTTCCACAATTACATAAGATCTATACAAAGACAATATGACATGGAAAATAATACAGTACAGGATGCCTTGGGAGTACAGATGATCACACTGAAATGCAGCAACTAATGTGCTGAAATATTACACTGAGATCAAGACTTATAATCACAGTAATTTAAATAGAAAAACAATTTTCCACTAATTGCTCTTGTTATAATCCCTTGAGGTGTGGCTCTTCATAATTTGTCCATTCTTATCCTCTTAATTTCCTCAATTCAAAACATTCTTTAGTGTCACCTTATCCAGTCTAGATGTAAACACATGCTGTGTGTGTGTGTGTGTGTGTGTGTGTGTGTGTGTGTGTGTGTGTGTGTGTGTGTGTGTGTGTGTGAGAGAAAGGGAGACAGAGAACATAAGAGCACATACTCAGCATTGAATTAAGCAAAATCAAAAATATTGCTACTCCTTCAAAATTAAGTAATGCTCTCTATAAAATAATGTTATAGCTTATAGTCCTGTGTTTTTGTGTATTAGATTGTTTTACTCTATATGCTATGCCTGACATGAATATTGCCCTGCAGGGGTAAATTAAGTTTATTGGTTTGAATTGAGAATTTAATTGAGTTCCCTCAAATGGTTTGAAAAAGTTTCCGATACTAAATCATTAGAGAGCCTTCCCCCTGTGAACTCCTGTGGCTGGTATTGCTTTGTAAGGAATCTTTGCTATCCGCAAATCCAGGCCTGTATCTGTGTACCTGTGCTGAGGTGGGAATTGTGTCAGCAAAATGACAATAAAGATAACAAAAGCTTCAGAAAGCTCTATCCGAGATTCTGCTGAAAGTAGGATCCACGAGCCTTTGACTTGGCCTCATACCAAAAACCGTGATTCTCCCAAGGAATCCAAGGGAAACGGAATAATTTGCATTTGATCAATTTTCATTGAACTTAATCACATTTAAGATGTTATTTTGAGAAAGATAGCTCATTACAGGCTGTATTAATAGCCTAAAAGTGTCTTGCTTGCAGAAATTGTATGAGGCTATTTTTTACTCTTCACATTACTGAACTGTCAACACAAGAGACTTATTCAGTTCTTTTTAGTCTGTGGCCCACTGCCCATGTTACATTCAGGATGTGCCAAAAAACTGCAAAAAAAGCTCTTTTCTTTGGTATATCCCACAATCTTATACATATTATACAGTATTTGTGTCACTTAATTGCCCACAGAGTATGGCACCTCATCTATATACAATATAAGTAGTATTACATATACAGAAATTAAGAATTTTCAACAAATTCCTGGAAGTATCTCTTGTGTTAGGGTAAATATGTAAGTTGTAATGGAACAGCAGCATGAGAATGAGTTCATTCTGTGACAAACATGAGCGTCCAGCAACCAAGATGTCAAGATATCCGTAACCGACACATTTCTCAGCTGTGTTCATGTACAGTATATTAAAGGTGACTCCAATTACTGTATGAAATGCACTCCGTTTCTGCTCATGCATTATTGATTTTGTCTCCCTGGAAACAAAGTGCTAACACCGTCTGTCATGTGATTTAAGCCTTGTTGACTGCTGTCTGTTCCATGTCAGTCAACCAGCAAACACTCAGGATTCATTAAGACATTATCCTGCCTCATTTAAAAAGCACTAAGCATTTATATGTATTTAATTTTAGAACAAGAAAATCACTTTTGATGGATTGCAGTGGAGCCAACTAAAAGCTTTTTCAAAGGTTAAAAAGAGCTGCTGGAGGTACTGGGGCCTTAAACACATTTGTCTGAATCAGATGACAGGTGTTATTAGTATCTGCAGTGCTACAGTTTTTTTCTCCAGTCATCAGGATGAAAGTCAGTACTATGTGCCTGCTGAAAAATGTGTTTTATACTAATTCTTCAAAGACTTTTTATTGGGTATGAGTAAACAAAGACATGACCTTAAAAAAATTAAATGAAGCTATGCAACTGGATAATGTGGGCCAACCATTTTGAGTTTGGTCAAGACCACTTAGCAATTACTTTTTAGTTATTTTGATAAATGACAGAGAAGCTACAGTATATAAAGGTATTCATAGTTTGACTTCATAGCCGTGCTAATGAAACGTCATGGGGACAAATTACCGGGTTTCTTCATCTTTGGAGTTTTTATGTGCATATTAAATTTAATTTATAACTATAGACACACTTTATCTATGCATATATTAAATAAATTATTTTGGAACAGATGAATGCAAATGCACAGTTTAACTAATGGTTGCACACATCTTAAATGTGTGTGTGCTATAGCATAAGCAGGATGAAATGAAGTTATTGTTGCAGGTTGTTACGTGGTCTTACATCAGATGAGACCATGTAAGGCTGTAGAACAAAACTTCCTCGCTTGGATTTAAATCTGAACATTCTAAGATGACCTCTTAAAATGTTTTAAATATACTTTGGATGACAGGGCCAGCATCCCTTGGAATAGGCCAAATTGGGTCATTCTGTATCTTAAAAATGGACTTCCAATGCCAGCAGTCGACGCCAATGCAGGAAATCAAGTGCCCTTTATGTAACAAGGCGGAAAGTAAGGGCGTTAAGCTCAGGGTGATGTCTGACTTTCATAGAGCCCCTACCATACTTTAACCATGGTTTATTCCATACTGTAGATGCTAGGTGCAGACAGCAATTAACATACCTGGAGATTTCTCGTTTACTGCTGGTGGTTGTATGAAGGGACTGGACACAAAAGCAGAAGGTAGTATTTCCACTAGGGCTATATCACACCAGACTGCATTAAATTCAGTATATCATTCAAATATGTCATATTTTAAAGCTCTTGTTGACATTGTTTGTTCTTGTTGGTTTGCACTCTCCTTGTACATAAAGGGTGTGTACATTGAACACAGTTAGGACACACAGACCTGTTATTGCGATATAATATTGCGAAGATTGAAGTGGCTTGTGTTGACAGGGATCAAATTTAGCTGTCCTTCACTGCATTGACTCCAGCAGTGATCCGCCAGTGCTGTTATCTTTCAAAGGATAGGTGATATCAAAGGGTGCACAAGAGGCCTGAGGGTCTAATGCAGCTGCGTACTTTACACTTCTGGTCGTTAACCCCCCCCCCCCACATCTGTCAAAATATCTGTAGTTCTCAAAGAGAAAACATTTTAAAGATAGAGAAAATTCTTCTGCAGTATTGCAAGCCGGAAAATTTTGCAAAGTCTTGAGTATTGTTGCCTTTGAACTGGTCAGTACAATTTTGCGAGAGGAAAAACTGCTGCGTGGCGATGCAGCTTGTTAAGCGAGGGAGGAGACTCTGTAGAGACATCCAGTTAAATATTTCATCCGAGTTTGTGCATAAAGTGCCAGAGTCAGATGATGTTCACGCAGCACAGGCTGAATCTTTGAACAGAAAATGTGTCATGATCAAGACCAGATGAAACATGTCCCTCCTCTCCCTCAACTTCTATAGGACAGTCCTAAAATCTGCTACCCATTAAAATTGAAAGGCCTGACATGAGCCTTAGTACCACTCTGTGCCTGTCATGTGATCATTGTTTTTACATTTGAGGATTTTGTGTTGATAATTAGTCAAATGACAGAAACAAGCAGTGGTTTTCTATCAATAATAAATACTTTAGGAGTATCATTTTAACAAACTTTTAGCAAACTTTCACATTTTGTGAAGACATGCTTTACCCTTTTTAGATTTATATCTTGCCAGCATAACCACGGTCAACACATTGTTACATACAAATAGATCAAATAACATGACATTAATTTAGAAAGAGACATTGCAAATTGAGATCATTTAACAATGTGTATTCCTGATTCCAAAAGACGTTTTTCATTTCATCCACATGATTTTTACTTATTTATTTATTTCATTCATTTCATTATATCAAACGCTGTTCCCACCAATACTGAAGGTCCGCCTCACCAAACAGGCGTGAGCATAGAAGACACTTCAAAACATTGCCAGTGTTTCATCTCCCCCTCTGCCTGACAATCATCTTTGGAAGCAAAAGGTCAGGATTGTGCAGGCTTTTTATGATAACCAACCAAAGGTTGTGAAAAGAGATTCCATCTCTGGCTTGTGTTTGTTGCTCATTTTGCACTCAGTTCTTATGCATCAATAGTCCAAAATGTTGAAATGGGTTGGTCGTTGGAACACGGTTTGGTTTACAGTTTATGCATAAGTACTTTTCTAGATGTCTAGAGAAGTGTGGTAGTACTCATCAAGTCCCATCAGATAAAAGCCTTAATGCACTCATACAAGCTTGGAATTATTCTTGAGATTTGAAATGTCTTTTTAAAAAAAGATGTGTATATACTCTTTTATACTTTTTCCAAGAATCAGTCATTTTGAAATGTAGAATATGCAAAATCTCAATGGTTGAGCCGAAACAATGCTGCAGGCCATCAAACACTGCAGCTAAAAGTGCTTCAGAAACGTTTAAACTGATTGAGGCCAACTGGACTTGTTGAAGGACACATCTTATGTTTTTGCTGCTACAATATGGGTCACAACTTCAAAGTCGACCTATTCTGGCATTTGTGTTTTCAATGGAATGTGAATGCAGCAGGTCTGATCTATCCACAATGGCCCACATGTTTCCCTGAAATGTTGTTTAGGGGGTAATTGAGTGATATGAATAATAAGTTATTCCCGGTGAGCTCCGCTTGGCTTTGTAGTGGTAACCAGGCTATCCAGGCCTTGCACTTTGATTTATGAATGATGCATCAAGAGGTCCAATCAAGATATTCAGTATGCTGAAACAAAAAGGCTCTGTGGACATCCCGCTTCACTTAATTAATGGAAATAGACCCAGGTGGTCTATGTGTGCTTGATGTCAAACCTTAGATCATATTTGAAAAGCACACCTCAAGATGAAACAAGAAATGTTCATTAATACTGACGAGAGAGGAATGAGCTGGAAGTGAAGTGCTTAATACATGTTCAAGTTCATTGTAGAGCACCATAGATGGGTAATGTTCTCAGCGACACACAATAAAAGCCCTGTTTGTATAGGATTAGAATAATGTGGACATCTCATGTTACTAATAATTTACCATTCAACTTCTGTATCTTAAAATGCATAATGCCTCCCACACATCTGGCAGGAAAGTTTGATCTTAGCACATCGCTCAGTGGGAGTGCCATTCTCTCAAGTGCGTGAGGTATAGGATTATCCAATTTAAGATATTATGCTTGGCATATATCGCCCCAGTGAGACTGTCAAAGATGACTAAGAGCCACTAGTTTGTGTTGGCACAAGAGTGTGGAGGTTGAGGTTGAGCCTCACTGTAAAATTACTCCGTTCTGAAATAGTATCCATAACATTAGAGCTTCAGAGCCAAAATTCTGTGTATAAATGTTGTTAATCAGCTATGTACACTGGCCACTCCTTAGTGAATCTTCTCAGCAAAGGTAAGCTCACTTGATGAAGGAATATCTGGTCTTGATAAATACAGAGAAAGCAGCCAACCTTCTCGCAGAGTTTGACAATGGACTTATTGGGATTGTGAGGAAGGCCCTGAATTGAGGTGTCTGTTTGGCTTTAATTATCTTTGCTTTACTAATGATCCTCTAAACTGATCTATGCCACCACTTCAATTCCCCAGTCTATCAAAGTAATGCACTGAAACCTTATAAAGAAGACGAGAAACAGAGGAGGCAGTTAATATTAGAAAGCTTCTTGCTAGTAGTTGGGAAACATTCAGTCTGACCAAGTTTAAAGTTATGATCCTTTTTCATTTCTGTGCTGTTTGATTTGGTGACACCCAATGTTACTGGTGGTAGCAGTAAGTGGAATTTAATACTATAGCAGCTGCTTGAGCAGCGATTTTGTCAGAAATACAATAGAACAATGATGTCATGAACAGTGCACCAAACAATCATTTTAGGTTGGTTACTAATAGACCTTTCTTCCATCGTGCTATGAATAACCGCAGTATGATTTCATGCTGCACGTGGTGTGACTTGATTTCTACTTCTTGCTTTAAATGCAACCAATAACTTGAGTTCTTTGAAGTTATGGCTGTCACCCCTCCTGCCCCCCTTCACATGTGCTCTAATTTGAATATCTAAACCACAAAGAGTTCATCTACAAAACAGCATCCAAAAGAAAACACACAGTCTTTAAATTCTGTAGAGAAACACTTAGCTGGGACAAATTATCTACACATTTACTGCCTATGTATTGTCTGGTCCTGCTCTCCCTGGTCTGATATAGGTGGTAAGATGCCACTTTAGTCAAAAAATGACAAACAGTAATGCTAAATTACACATATTTACTGCCAATATCTTGTGCCTTATGTCCTAGCAATGAAACCTACTAAATATAGTGGTACAGGTTTGATTTCATGAAAGCTTTAAGTAATTATACCTTTTAAACTAGTCAGAGTTCTTCGCTCACCAACTTCATCAGCAGTCACCTCGTGGTTCTTTGGCTCCACTGACTGAGCTTTAACTAATGACATTATTTGTACATCCAGAACACTACAACCTGCTGCAAATGAAAGATGTTTAAAGAGGGTTCAGTATTGGCAGACATGTTAACATGAAGCCACCCTAACCATTACTGTTCCACATGACCCTATACCATAACACAAAACACATTTTAACACGATATGTGTAGCCAAAGAAGTTAAAGCAGTCGTAGAATGTGATGTTATTCAACCCCACAAAGAGCCTGGTTAGAATTTGGTTGTGTAATGGATTACTTTTGTTTGCTTGTGTCCTTGTATGTGTGCAGAGAAAACGTATATTTTCCTTTCGCTTATGTAGAGTTGTTTTTTGAGCTGCTGTGTAAGAGGAATTCAACCAACTGCATGTTTTAGGACTTTTACATTTACTTTAGCACTCAGCAGTTGTGTTAGCAAAGCCAGGCACCACCATTTATTTAACAGTTAGTCAGGAAGCCTTCTTATACTCAACAATGAGTAAACTTCACAACCTGTCTCCATTAATTATATCTTAAGCAATGTAGCACATAAGACATTATTCTAAAATTTTTCTGCAAGGTTGAGCAAAAAACTCTCTCTCCCTCAACAGCTGCATGTTTGTTCTTTCTTTAATGGGGTCTCAGTTCATTTGGACTTCAAGCTCATACATTTGTAATGGGAGCTTTTTATGTTTCTTGCAAACTCGACTTAAACAGAATGCATCTACACTACCAAACGCTTTTGAGAAGTTCTACAAACTAGTGAAGTCACTTAAGGCTCAAATGTCTACACAACTGGTTTGGCATTTAAAGTGGTTACATTTTTCTGTGTTGCATCTTATTGATTTATTGAAAAAAAGGCAAATCACGCAAGTTTTGTGGGTACTGCCTCTAAAAGAAATCCTTTCCAACACAACACTATTGTTTCAAGCGGTTGCCCTTAAAATAGACAGATCGAGCTTTCAATCGTAGAACAAAGCTTGTTACCGCAATTCCCAGGGCTATGATTACGGATAAGACTTCCCTCAGGCAATTCCGAGTGAAGGGCAGATGAGGAATTGAAACGTAGCATGTGGTCTAACTACGGGCCAATTAATTGGTTACAAAGCTAGATCCAAATGGACAATTTCTTTGTATTGTAAGCCATATTCAGATACACAGGAAGACTGACAGATCGAGTTTGTGCATATTCGCCATATCAAGAACAACTCCATTCATCACTTCTTGGCAGAAAATGGCGATCAGTCTCTGATGGCATGTAACATAGCTTTGGAGAGCCATCACGCTAAAGGCCAGGTTTGTTTGAAGTTCGCTTTGCAATGCATCAGTGGGGATGACCTAGATTTCCTATCTCTCGTTCCTCCAAGTGCAGAGAGAGACAGCCTCGTTTCAGCCCTTTCCATCTTCTAACTATGTCAGCTCGCCTGTAAACATTTGGCATAGAGTCACATCACTGCGTCTCCTCGTTTCCCCGCAGACGACTCCCTTTTCTTGGTGTCAACTCTTGACTCCCCACGTGTTTGTCCCAAAGGATGGAGGTGGAAGGCTGAGCAGCAGCTAAATGAAAGGGAGATACAGTACAGAATGATATAAAACAAACGCATGATGATGAAACGACTGCATTTAACTCTCCTGCGAGCGTGAGTGCACGTCATCATTGGTTTCATCGTCACTTCTTTTCTAAAATTGTTTTAAGAAAATGTTTTTAGAAAATAATAGTCTGTTACTTGTTTGAAAAATTCAACTTAATTAGTTTATTAAAAATTAAAAGAAGCACTTGAGTGAAGCCAAATAACAGGAACATGATGACCCAAATCAGTACTACCCCTAAACTTCTTGTGGGCATAGTCCGTGCGAGTTCTGACCCATGAAACACAGCACAGGTTAAATCCCAGGTGCACCCTGTGCTCAACCTGTCTGCTTGTCCGTCTCCATGTCTTCCCGTCCGTCTTCCTACTCTTCTATCCATCTGCTTTCTTGGCATGTATGATTCATTTGCCTGACAACAAAAAGAAATGAACAAATTGCAAAAAAAGAAAAAAAAGAATCTTACACAGTTGGGAGCCGGCCTCGTGCCTCTGAGGTATGATGTTTATTTTGATCGGATCTAAAAGCGGCCACTAGAAAAGAAGCAGACATTAGCCAGCTCTCTCTCCTCTTCTCTCCTTGCAACCCTTCTTTCCCTCCTCTCTCCTTCCCACACACCCACAGGGGACAGTCGTCAGTGCAGAGCACACCAGAGTGAAGGCACAAGAACAACATTAAAAACTGCTTCAGCTCAACAGCAGATTCAACAAGCCAGAAAGAGTGTTTGCCATGTTTTTAATTATGCATGCTGCACAGCATTACATAGCCCTGCCAGTCAGGAAAATTGCGCCTTCTTTGCTGTTTCTGCTCAAGTCTTTTGCTGGTTTCCTAGGTGACCGTGTAATCTGACATCATTAGACACGTACAGTATGATAGCCGGAGTTGCAGGTGCCTCAATCCAAAATATCCACCCCTACTCCTGCCTAATCCCGTCAGACCAACTGCCACTACTACCTCTCACTGTGCCATAATTTTCATAAGAAAACCTGTTTGAACAACTCTGTCAGACCTCAGGATGCCAGTGAAAAACAGAGTGTCTCAGGAGCGGAGCGAATTAATGTTCTTTCATGGAAAATCAACCGCACACTGTAGCCCTGTGTGTGTGGGTTTGAATTTTGGCTTGAGTCCTGGCTATTTCGCTCGTTCGGCTCTGCTTCTTAATATCCTCTGTGTGCAATAGCAGGTGCAAATATAAAAGAACACCGGAACATGATGGATTGCTCAGCTTCCTCACAGCAAATGAAGAAGCACTAATAAAAAATTCTGTAATGTAATAAAGTCTGACTTACAGTCGGTACAGGTTCTGTACATTAAACACTCTGAAGTCAACAAGGACTCAGTGGTTTAGTTTGTTTTTTCTTTTTGTGCTGTAAAGAATTTTTTAAGCCTGTAGCACATTTTGTTAAAATCAATTTTTCAGTTTAAGACTTTTTCAACCCAGTTTCCCTGGGAATAAAACTCAAATTGGACAGTTCTGCAGTACATTATTTCATATCTAAAGAATGAAGCAGGATAAATGGTAACTTCATTGCTGTCAGTGTTTTGTTTTAACAATCACTAAAGTTTTTTGCCACCACTTGTTTGACAAAAAAAAAATTGGTCTAAATTTCTCACAAGATTGCATCAAACCCAGGAGATACCAACTGTAAAATCTGTCAAATGAAAGCAAAAATACATTCTGATGGGTGATACTATTGCCAATATAAGCTGTTACTTATATTATGTGGTTAACCCTTTGAGGAAGCATAGTTCCCTTATTTAAACTGTATTTGTTATTTGACTTTGCAGCTTTCTGGCAACTTTACATACAAGGGTGCATTGCTATGTGCAATTATCACTTCTCTCCGCTGTGGTCAGAGCAACAGTTTCCCTGTCAGAAGTGTTTATCTTGCACATGTGTATATATGCGAAGCCAATTAGAAATCTTCTTATGCATATACTGTACATGGGCAGGTAATCTATCTGGGGAAATCAGGTTTTCCTAATCCCCTACGTATGTAGGGGATGCAGGTTCCTTAAAAAAAAATCCTTTTTCCCCTGATCTGCGAACCTTATTTCTAAGGTTAAGTTTAGCCATAATTCAGTGAATATAAGAAGCTTGTAGGTATTTTGGTACAGTATATTTATACAATGCTATGAACAATCACACTATTATATCATGTAGATTGAAAATATGCATCAAATCCCCTATTTTCATAATAATCAATTCCCATGGCAAATATTTTGACATTTTTATAATGTACTTGTGAACCATGACCCACATTAACAGGAGCCTAAAATGAGACACGATTAATGAGTAGAAATCATTTCTAAACTTTTCAAATCATTTGTAACTCCTCCAGTTGGCTTTTATTAGGCAGTAAAGCAAATTTACATCCTATCTCATGTATAGTTAACCTATTTTTGGTTTTAAAGAGATGTGAAGGAGTCCACAGAGACTGCTTCTGCACAGGGCACAGAAATCTGTGCTGCACTCCTGCCTACATTTGTGCAGGATTAAAAAAACATGTGAAGTTGCACACACTCTTTGAATAAGGATGTTAAGCACATATCTCTACTTGCCTCAGATACCATACTGCACGTTTCTTCCTCCCCAGTGTATCTATGTGTAGGGCCGAATTTTCTTCTTGAGCTGCATCATCAAAATATGATTAGAGGGCTGCAAACATCCACAAATTCTGTTTATATGCAACTCCTCTGCATTAGCAAAATCTGTTTTTGTACAGAACTATGAATTTTCTGTCATATGCTGAATAAAACAGCATATGACAGAAAATTCATTTTGATTATATCTACGAAATACATAATGATTCTTGTTTTTTTTTTTTTTTTCTTCGACGCAGCAGACAGAATATTTGACTATGCAAAATATTTGACTATAATAAAATATAGCCACATGTGAAGTATTATTAAGATATAGAAGGTTAACTGAAGCCAATTATGTAAAATGACGACTGTGGCTGACAATAGGGCCAGTCCTTCAGTGTAGTCTTTTTTAGGGTTAGCAGGTCGCTCACCCTTATTGCATTCTTTACTGCATCCTTTGACTCTAAAGCATGTATGCTTCTGTAGAAAGTGAAATACTGCAGAGACAGCTTCAAATACTTGCTGTCAAAGACAGCGCTTTCATCATTTCCCAGCTAAGTATAGCAGCTTTCTCTCAACTGCTTGTAGACCTTTCATGCCACCATGCAGAGACTGGGGTTGCAGTGGGTGGGATGCTGGTAGTGTTTGGGTTGCCCAGCAGGGGTCTGCCAACGCTAGAAAACAGTTTGTTTTCTTCTGTTTTGACCGTGATGCAAAAGACTTATTTCCTCTCGTTTCTATAATTGGTTTCATTAGGCTCATGCAGCCCAATTAAAAGTGTACCCCGACTTATAAACAAAAGTCTCATTGGAGTTTGGGTAAAACCAAATTGGATTTAAGTGCCTGTAACTTGGGCAAAGTCCAAACTGAATGAAAAGCTGAATACGAGCATGAGCACCACTTGTTATTGGTTCAATTTGTTGTACCAGACTTTCAATGCATGAGTGACTACAGCTATCACCATCCATTGCCTTCTACCTGTGAATGTGCTTATATTCTAATTCCTCATGAAGCTCTGCAGTTTCCTTCAGAGGACAGAGATCTACATTTTCAATGTGGTTATTTGGTGCAGTACAAGTCAGGGGCATTTTACCCCAAATTTCCTCCTTTTTGTTCGGCTTGTTTGGCAGGTGATAGGAGGACATTCAGACAAGCACAGAAGTAAAAAAGCATTAGGAGTAAATAGTGGCTCCCTGACAAGAATAACCAGTCTGAGCTGTCAGATATAGGCCAGGAGGGCTATAAAAATATCTGCAAACAGACTTACCTCTGCCAGAGCATGCAACTATTTATTTTAGGAAAGCAGGTAGTCAGTTCAGTGACTCTTTCTTACTTGCATAAGGCTGGAAAGAATGCTGATAGAGAGGGAAAAAAACAGTCCAGGTGGGATTTTGTTGTAGACCACTGAACGTGTGTCTTTATCTACTATTTTTAAGATATTTGCTAACACGGCACGACATAACAGAGGCAAACCAAACCGACATCTTCTTTCTGATAGTCAGCAAGCTCCACAAAAGCCTGAGCAAAACACAAAAAATGTTTATATGAATGCTCCGCTCCCCAGTTGAATGTACCATGCAGTATGGAATAAAGGACTCCCACAGCTGACATGACACAGAGATTTCTACAGAGAAGAGAAATCAATGTCCATCATGCACAAATTGTCTGGTCCCTCTTTGTTTGGCTCAGCGGGCGTTCATTGTGACTCTGAAACACCCAATGTGTTGCTTTACCTCACATGCTGAAAGAGACATGACACAGAGACAGAATATGCTCACCACTTGGCGCCTGAACAGTACTTCAAACTGATACGTGTGCAACAGACTGCAAGTAAACTACTCTGCTGTCACATTCAAGAACTCTCTGTTGACTGATAAGAATCGCTTACTCATATTTGCTTGGTGGACTCTGAAAAAAAAACATCTTTTTGCATTAATATGTGGCAGCATTTTATCTGCAGAATAGAAGCCCTATACCTATCATACAATCATTTCTTTAAACATTTTTATAATGGTACTACAGCTACCCATGAATTCCCAAAACGTGTGCTCCAGCACAGAGACACTGCCGTCTGTTCACATCAGATTCAAGCTTACGTCAAGTTGTATCGCATTAAATCTTATCTGACTTTGAGGTGAAGGGTGAATTATACATCAACTATGTGACGACGCCACCCTGTTATTGTCACAAATGATTCATTAAAACATTTTTCTACAGATCATGCAACTTATCCACTATAAAAGGTGAGATGAATATGACATTTTTGTCTGTATTTTTTTTATTTTTGCTCCCACTGCACCCTGGACCATTGTTAAAGCACAGGAACAAATTAAAACATGCATTATTGGTTTAATAGGAAGGGTCACGCTTTGTTAATCTGTGTGCTACACTATAATAACTTTGTCATGTTAAGATGTTTTCTGCTCAGTCCTGTTGGTACCCTCTGTTCGGTAGGCAGTAATTGGAGAAGGGCTTGGAGGCTTCCTCCAGTGACCTAATTACCCCAATTAAATTTGTAGCCTTCTCTGAAAACAGTCTGTCGCACAAAGTGATGTCTGATTATCACTCCCAGTCCAAATGAGGTTGAGATATGCAGGTGAGGAGGTGGGGCAGGAACATATGCCTTTTTTTCTTAGTTCATTTAACCAAAAATATCATTACATTTGAAATGACCCATAACCCCTTAAAGTCCTGTTCAAATATCCTGAATAACAGCCATGTTGTTTCTTACTGAGCACTGCAGGTTGAATATTACAGTAGTTACCCACCAACGTAGTTATACACCACATGACTCCAGGATTACTTTACTTTGTTTCTGTTAGTTTGCAGTAACTTTGTTGCACAGTGTGCCACGTGTTTGTCCTGTAAAAGCAGGAAAAGTGGTGGTTTGTTTGTGTGTCTTTGTGTAAGAACTGTCAGGCCGGGCCCAAATTATAGGCCTACCAGAGCTCTTATGGATTTGTAATTTCATACCAATTAGCGACTATGCAAAAAACTTAAGTTACACATATTCTAACAAACTTCTGCAGAATGAAGCCCAGGAGATGAGCAATTCTCAACTGGGTCCAAAAGCACTTCCTGCTTGATACTTAGTGCAGTGTATTTATGTTTCACCATTTTATTTGAGTGTCTGAATTCTTGATGTGTTCTCGGTTCATTTTTGAGGCGACAGTCATTTTTGGGGTGGAGTTTTTACTCATTACATTCATGTTTCAGGATAGAGGATAACGTATGTTGTACGGATTATAAAGTCCCCTGAGGCAAACTGTGATTTATGATTGGGCTTTATAAATTAAATTGGCTTGACTTAATTAACTTCCCACAATGGAAAATATATAGGAGAGTATGCTACTATTTGCTAGAAAATCACACAAATGTTTGACTTTGATAGATGTGAAAATTAGTCATGCCACATCGCCCTTAGCATGAAATAATAAGTGACCAAAATCTCCAATTACTGCTCACTTTAGAGGAGGATTGAGTGTTTTTGACTTGAGGAATGGAGAATGAGTAAACGAGGGAATGATTTCAGACACATGCAGCATTCATATCATATTGTTCAGACATTAATTACAAGCAATGTCTGTAATTCTGAGTCTGAGATATTGTGACTTTCTGACAGCTACATCTCCACTTGGTGATGGGAACTACAGAAATGGGGATGGGTTTGGGTGCTGTTAGAGATTTGTGGAGGTGGCAAATTGTGTTCAATTTGTACTGATCACCATAGCAGGTCACTCAAGAGCAGAAATGTGCCTTTAAAATGCCTTTACTCTTGACCACAAGTGAAGTTGATTTTTTTAAATAGCTTTTTATATGATGCAGCCAGTCGTAATCAGCCTATACAGGTATATTTTGGTCATATCTTGTTGATTATGAATATTTCAGCATCATTTATAGCTCGCTGTGTGTATGCTTTATTTTCTTAAAGCAGATTGCACATCAAAGATTACGTCAGTCCTGCAGATGTGTTAAGGAGCCCAGAATGCAGTTTGGTATTCGTTTGAGTCATTAAAAGTGATGCTTTAAGAACATTTCGCTTCATCTCATCATCTTTCCATCATTCCAGGGAGAACCATCATACACAATTTTAACACATTTACGTAACTACCATCTGCGGTTTGTCTTTTTAAGATATTTTGCTTCAAGGTCTGGCTGAGATTCTCTGATTTGTTTGTTTTTGCACATACTGGTATGCTGTTGTTTTTTTCAAAAGGTTTAACCTAAAGTACTTTCAACACAAGCACAACTTCCAATTAATGATTTAAATGAATCTTCTAAAGTTTCACTATAGTTTGATTCAATTATTAATACCCTCATGTAGCTGCTTATCTGTGCAGGAGCACATAACATGTTTTCCACACAGTACATCAGTAAACTTGTCACTGTTAATTGGAACGGTAAAAAGCTTTATACCACTGTTGTCAAGTGGAAATGTCTTCCTAAATTGGAAGCTTCTGAGAAGGTTAAAAAACAGAATAGTTTTGAGCTCAGTTATGATGTGTTTTGGTTTTGAGAGCGATTCTTAAAACCATTAACCCTTACAGGGGCAGAAATGAACAAGCTAAAACACGTAAATCACACACCAGATATGAAAAATATGGAGTGTTACATCACAGCCATGGATTTATTCTGACACCACATTGCTGCTCTTTCAGGCTCACACTCAAATCCTCCAGCTGAGAAAAGGCAAATGCAGAAAAAGAAAAAAACGACAACAATCAACCGTCACTAGACAGCCCTCAAAAGTTACACACTAACCGGTTGATTGAGTTGAGGCCATTTGCGGACGACAACCTCAGATAGAAGGAGGAATCAATGCCTGTTTGTCCACTCCTTTGCTCATTAAGGAACCTCTATTCACGTCAGGGCCTGCATACGACAAAGAAAGCTCACAAGTGCACATTTTCAGTCCGAGGAGGGTGTTTTTTTCTCCTCCTCAAAGCCCTCCCCTCATCGAAATTCGCCTCACAGAAACGCCGTGCCAGAGGCCAAAGTCTTGACAGGGGCAGCGCAGTGAGAGGGAAATCAAACGATTCCCTTTTTTACGGCCTGGCGGACCGACAGGGGGGCCCCCGCCTACCTACCAGTCCTTAATCTGTATCACACCTTTTCAGTTCGCGAAGAAAGGAAGGCAACCTCACTGTCCATTCATCATCTTTAGTGATTCAGGGCTTTGTCTCTTGCCTGTTGGATGCAAGTCCTTGGTTACTCATAAATACTGGTAATACCTGAACTGTGCAGATTGAAATCCTTTCAGGCTTTTCAGGGGACTAGTCACATTCATCTTAGTGTGTAGTTAATATTGAACAGGAAAAAGATGGCGATAAATGTTGATTCAATGCAATGAATACTGGTGTCAGATATGGATATACTGCACAGCAATGTGAAGTAAGCCCACTGTAAGGCCCGTTTTGAATTCAAAACAGTGGCACATTGTCAGTGTAATCAGAGGGTCCATTAAAATGGAATGGAAAACATGATCAGCTACCTACCGAAAGTAGACAAGGAAAGAATATCTAATTTTTCAGTAATGGACACACACTATGTCACACATAGCTGCTGTACATAATTAAATGGGTTTGGTTGGCCTGCTTTAATATTATCGTACGACATGATCTTAAACTAGTTCCTCTAAATTCCCATAAAACACAGGTCTCGGTCACAGCGCTCACTGGTACCACTTTGTGTATGCACAGCCATTTATTCACACATTAGTTTTAAAATCAGCCAGAATGTGCAAACTGGATCAACTGATTAATCTTGTATTTATTTTTTCAATCGAGTTTAACAGTTTTTCTGCAAGAAATCGTGGCATACTAAAACAAGGCAAAATGGGGCCAACTGACAAACTGATGCACGTGTAATTATTTATCTTCTGCGATGATTAATTATGTATGATTTGGTGGTGTGGACATTAGGAGCTTTGACAGTTATTGTGTGCTCACCAGGAATCAGTTTGTTGAGTTCTGTTGAGGTTTGTGGATAAATAAGTTTTCATTGTGTCATGATCACAAAACAGTTGTGTAATTCTGCTTTCATATTTTTCATGATCATCAGAAAAGACAGAAACGTTGTCCCCCATGTCCTCTGTGCCTTTTTTTAGATTCTCTTTCATACAATAATAACAGGCTTTTACACATGCCTTGTTAAGCTTCTTCAGAGTATATTTTCTGTGCATTTCAGACATTTCTGTTGTTTCCATTGGGCGGCAGTGCGTCTATCCTAAAACTTAAGCTACACTGCATTGCCTGCCTCCTCGTGCACTCTATTCATCACTATCCTCTCCAGTATAAACCAAGTTAAGTGTTTCCTACATTGCAAATTATCTTCTGGAAACATGCGCATAAGAAAGATGATTTCCTCATGTGCGTTTTTGTTTTTGGGGGGGGAAAGGTTTCAGTCAGCGCGCCAGCAGACGATGAAGACTCCAGAGGAACGCAGGTCTCAGTTGGAGCGTTCACGCTGGTACTAGTGTCAAGCCGGACAGAATAAAGAAACAACGCGGCTGATGTCTTTTTCTGAATAAAAGCCGCCCAGAAAAATCCAACACGAAACGCCAAAAAGCAAACAAGGAATCCGTTAATTTGCAACACGTGAGATCTGAACCGATCCACCAATGTGACAGCTACGTTTGCTGTCGTGGATAATCAAGTTTTTCTGCCTGTCATGATTTGATAACAAATGGCGTGCTTTTATTTTGGTGGTAAAAAGCCCCTTATGTCCGGTACTGTCTTGGTCCATTTATGCGCACTTGGCGCATCTCGCGTTGACACAGCGGCACTCAGAGAGAGAGAGAGAGAGAGAGACGGCGTCCGATGTGTCTTTTTCTGCACATCACTTTGGAAATCTGCGCTCGTGGAGTCCTGCTTAACGCGGTGCTCACCTGCCGGCGCTGTGAGGCTGCGAGCGGCTGAGCAACTGATTTAATAGGATAAGCAGACTAATTGCCTAACCCTTCATTGATTCTGTCGACCATTCCCCTAATGACTGTCATGATTTTCTTCATTTTCTTCCCTCCTGCTGTTTCAAAGTGACCGGCTGCAGGTGTTTTAGTGCTCTGATTTGCGCCAGTCAGGGCTGGCAATATGTAATTTTGGGACAGACGTTGCGTTTTTTTCTTTGGAGAAGTGGACTATTTCACAGCTGGGATTCCTTGTGTTTGAAACCGTTCCTGCTTTACTCTGTAGACCAGAACAGATTCTGATACACCGTGATGGTGTGGGGCTATCAGAACTGACAGCAGAGTGTACGCTATCATTTGGAAACTGCTTGTGGGTAAGTTGCATTTATTTTTTATTTTTTTATTATTTTCATCTTAACGTTTCCAAAGTTGCTTGGCAGCTCGTGCTGGTGTGTTTAAATCAGTTTGTCGGCACCAACCATTCATTTGAATGACGCTGACATTTCACATGCGTGGATTTGTATCACTTATCGACGCGCTTTAACAAACGGATTCATGATCTCCGAATATGCGGCACTTAAATGCGCATTTGGAGCCAACCTGTTTTCCCCTCCGAGTTACGCATGAATCCCAGCCGCTCTTTTTGCTTTAGTTGCGGACGGAGCCTCCTCAGTGGAAGTGCTCACGGCTGCAGTACGACAGTGAAGCGGACCGCTCAAGTCTTCTGTCTTCTTAAGTAAAAACCTAATTATCCGAGCAGAGCTGTTCTGTGCCGGCGGACACGAGCTGTTAATTTTACGCATTCTTTTTTTTTTTTCCTCGACGTTAATTGTGTAACACTGTGCGCATTTGCATGTCGCTCCGGTGCGTCAGCAGTGTGTGTTGGGTGGGAAGTGCGATTGCGTGCGTGTGTCGGTGGGTGGTATGCGAATTTTGTGCACATGTGCGCCTTGTGTGCGCGCACACATCCAAAGCGCGCGCGCGCCCCGTGTATCAGAGGAGGGAGGCGAGAAGAACCCGAGCTTAGTTATTTCAAATTATTTCTGCTGAGTGATTGCCTGGCGAGTCAGCTCTCTGTGTGCCTCTCCTCAGTATTTGCAAGTATTTCCTCTCCTCTCCCCTGCTCCCCTGCTCCCCTCCCCTGCTTGGATGGATGATGGCCTATGATTGTCCAGATGGATGTTATAGTTCCACTCTGGCGCTGACCAGACTGGGGATTGCCAGTTCAACATATTTGGGAATCGGGAAGTGATAGTGATGGAAAGTTAGAGCAGATCCTGGCTTTAAAAAGACTGGAGGGGGGTGGGGGATTCTTTCTCCCTCTTCACCTACTACAGATGACTTCCTGGTACTGTAGCCTTGCAAGCTGCTGCATCTTACCATTTTATCAAGTGATGACTGCTGCAGAGATGCTTCTTTCCTTGTGTCCTTATAAATCTATAACAAACCATCCTCCTAAGGCCAAGGCCTACAGGTAGTGTGAGACTACATTCAGCCAGCATCTCATCAATCACATGATTTTTTTTTTTTTTATTACTTTAGTCAACAGTAACATTTGCTCCCCATTTCAACTCTATAATCTACGTGCATCATAAATTCCACTCCAATTTCTTCTTGACATTTCTGCTTTTGGTAATATCTTTTTGGTTTATGATATTTTTTTTTCATAACTTCTTATTCACATCCAACATCTGGGGGTTAATCTTTGCTACAGGAGCAACCAGCAGCACATGAATTAATAGGTAAGTGGCAGTGGCCACTTAACGTAAGCCCTGCAGCCACATATTGAGCTGAGTCGAGTGCTCTCACACAGAAATTGATTTAGACAGAGATTATGTCATCCAGCATTGGCACTGTTTTTTTTTATGCTGGTCAACTTTACCCGGCGGCATTGAATTCTTCCTTTGCTCCCTGATGATGAATTAAGTGAAGGTTTAAAAGGCCATATTAATGCACCAATAAACTCATCATTTCATTGATGGGCTTGTTTCATATGTAATTTTCAATACTTAATAACAGCGTGTTTGAATGCTTCTCTTGATAAACGCTATGGCTGAATCTCTCTCTTACTTTAACATATTTGCCACTCAGTACAATTGCTTACTTATTATTATGTGTGGTGTTTAAAGCATTGTGATGTATCACAAAAAGTATTTGGCAGTCAGAAAATTCTGAACCTTGTGGATTTGCGTCTAATAATTGACATATAATCTTATTTTCCGATTTCATATCGCAAAGCAAACATCTTAGACTAAAATATGCTGAAACACGGCATGACAAACATTTGCAAAAAGGAACATGACCCCGTTTCAACATCCAATTCTCTCTCTCTGGTAGACAGATCAGAAGACATCACAAGCTTTTCCCCTTGATTGATACTTTTAATTTTCAAGGAGCTGTCACCGAGGCCTATTGGCCTTGGCTTTGCAATCAAGGGGCGGGCAGTCAAAGGCTTTCAAATGAAAGAGTTCATTAATATGGTGGGAAATAGGGGCTCTCTCGGCATGGAATATTGGCTCTGTGTGAGGAGTGATTGGAGCAATTGATGAGGATTTGTGGGGAAGAATGTTGGAAGTTGAGAGGGGGGCACCTTAATCATAGCTTTAGATTACATTAATAAGTCTCGAGGGGAAATGAAAATATAGAGAGGTGATCCAGCTTGTGTGTTTATGGTGACCACGTGCATGTGTACAAATATCACTGGAGCACCTTCCATTCCTCTTTGGCACTGCCGTGCAGACGTATTGACTGTTGTGAAATCTGAGTATTTCAGAGCACGTCTGCTATGCATGTAGTCCGCAGCTCCTGTTAAATCTTTTGAAAATCCAATTCCCGTGAAGATGAGATTCCTCTTTCCCCATGCCTTGTTCCATTTTCCATCACAATCATTGGGCATCGATCTGATTCAAAGCTATTTATTTTGGTTGCGGCCATCATGTCATGAATTGACAAGTATGGTAGATCAGGTAGATTACAATATGTCTGGGCATGTCACTTCACCTGTACAAAGAAGAATCATGACTACCATGGGTGAAAAACAAAATTACAATCTATATCAGACTTGAAGAGTTCCTTTTAGGGGCTGGTGAATTTCATAAAAAAGTAATTAGTGGGGCATGAATATGTTGCTTCTAATGTTCCTTTCATCATCTGGAGATCCCTCAAATTTACCTGGAACTGCTTTTTAAAGATTAAAGCAAAATCGGCAGCCAACATAGAGGTACATTTGAAATAATTAAAATCAGAATAGCAGTGAAGTTCATTTGATTTCATTGAGCTAAATGTCTCTGTGTCATACAGTGATAGAATGATTAGTTGATTAATGAATTAGTCATTTCACAGAAATATATTCAACAATTTTTATAATTTAGCATTAAGTATTTCGAAGCTGGTTTCAGTGAGACGATGTGATGTGTAAATAATTCTCTGTGTGTCAGTGAGCTGGACTGCTTTATGGCATTGCCGTATTTTTGCATCAGTGTGAGAAATTACTTTTGATTCGTGACAGCAGTCGTACTTACTGTGATTATTTTATCCAGAAAATTAAATATATCACTATATATCTAACAAACTATAGATATGCATATACTATGATAGCGGTTTATTCCTCTCACCCTTCCCTAAAATTATACCAATAAAATAAATTCTGACATACTGTATATTTAGAAAGTTCGTAAATACCTGCCTGGTGGACTTGAGCAATCTTTCACACACTCTTTCACCAACACTAGTTCACAGCTGTCCATAACAGATGCCCTTATTTACAATTCTGCAGCCACAATGTAGGTTATCTGAGTTCAGATCAAGAGTTCGACAGAAGAGGCTTGCTTTGTCCTCAAATCTGTTCCCTGCAGAAAGAGAAAGCTCGAGCATTGTCTCCCTTTCAGAGTCTACATCAACCACAATCGCTCTGATGGAAGACACGGCTGTATGGAAAAAATAAATGGAGTGGTATCAGAAAGAATGGTCTTCCCTGAAAATAATTTTTATAGGCCACTTATTTTTTAGGCCTTGATCCGAATGCCTTATGTATGGATGTAAACTAAGCTGAGTGCTAGTTTTATTTAATGTAATGGAATTGCTCTCCTAACAGAGCAACGCTTAATACCACAATAAAAGGATGGTAATGGCATCATTGCCAACTGTCTCTTTACATTGCTCCAGAAAAAACATATGCAGGCTATTCTGTGTTCAGGCAGGATCAAAGAACAAACTTGACCAGAATCAAATGCAATTTAAAAGCGTTTTATTTTCCCATTTGTTACAGCAGAAAATAAAAGGACTCGAGGTCAGCCACAGTGTAGCATGCCCGGGAGCTTAGAAGTTGTGTTGGTCAATTGTAACACGGCTAAAATGAAGAATGAGGTGATGAAATACTTGTGTTGCACTTCCTCGGATGAAACAGCCATCTGAGGTATGATCAATTACCTCAATATACAGTATTTTTCTTTGCTGGGGGCAAGTGACGTTTAAATGATTTTTTTTTTCCTCTTTTTAATCAGCAGTAAAATGAGAGGCCCATTGCTATAAGCAAGGGGGCAGAATTATCATTTTCATCCCTTCTTTTCAGCCCTACTATCAGCGTGCCATGTCTGGAGGTGATCCTCTGAGGCCCATCCAGCCTAGAAAGATGAAGTTGATGTGTTTTAGATAGCTTTTTAGAGAGATGTGGATAGAGGATGGAAATTGCATGCCAGGGGAAGCAAAATGAGCAATTTTTCCTCCCATTTCCCCTCCTCTCTTCATCGTATCTGTGCTTACTCATTCATGAAGGCTTTGTTGTGACATTCCATACGTTTGTGTGGAGATAAAAAATTGCACAAAATGCCACTTGGTAGGAGGAAAAAAGGACCCAGACTACATTATTGTACTGGCTAATGTATTTGCAGGTTAGCTGCATAGCAGACGAAACACATCTCCCTAATGCTCCAAAACACTATCACAGCTACCAATCTTTATTCTCATTTTGACCTGTAATCTAAGGTGCTGTTGTGAGATATTCAGAGAATTCAACATAGCCTTTTACAAACCCATTTAGGATGGCATGCTCTGAGTAAAGGCTTTTAAGTATTCACTGATAGAAACTGCTCATACTTTTATGCAGCGTTGGCTTCAATGGGAGCACCATGCATGCCCATGAACACAGACTATGCCCACGTCGCTTTTTCTACCCCTAACCCTAATTTCATATAACCTAATCTGAGCCAGGCAGGACCTTAAATAGAACATCAAGTGATTAATAATGAGTGAAATCGTGAAAATAAATGCTTCATTACCAGTTCTTCATTTGTCATTAGCTGCTACAAGAGACCTCAGGCAACATTGTATTCACAGCTAATCTTAGCCATATATTTCAACCTGCCTCTAGTACTCGCTGGGACTGGTGGTGTAAATTAACATAATGTCATATGTAGGGCTGGGTGTCAGTACTCCATACTTTTTTAAGGTGTTGACCAAAACACTACAGTGCCAAGTACTATCAAAACTTCTTAAGTGAACTGATTCCTGCAGTCAATCCTTTCTGTATCCAGATCTAGAAACAAAAATACTATATGTATTCAATCAAAGCAAGCCTCTGATTGAATGCGACATATAATTGACCCATGACCACAGTTACAGCTAGCAGTTCCGTACAGTCTGTGGAGGGGAAGTTGAGTGCAGTGTATTTGGCAGATTTGGCCCTTCAGTGTGCGATGATGCTGCCAGAACACTCAAACGTATGGCAGGTTTGGAATTAAGTACTCTCTTCCTATCAGTATCACTTTAAGGATACTGGTATCATATTTTTTTTTAAACAATATCCAGCCGTAGTCATATGACACAAATGATTCAAAGGTATCTGACCGACAATGATGTTGAGTTAAAGAAGACATAAGAGGCGGCGTAGGTTTGTGTGTATGTTGCCAAATATACGGACGAGATGAGTTATGACATCCAGGATGTTCAGTTTGAGTAACTCATACCTGAGTTTGACGGATTATCATATGCCGAAACACTACACAGCAATTTGGAACGCTCTGAGAGAGGGTTTTACAGCTCTGAAGTTTTCACAGATCAATCATTTTATCCTCCATGACTGTGTTTGCAATGTAAACAATACATTTACCCCATTCATGCTCAAAGTAATCTACCTGGAATGCACGGATTTAATTGGCCCACACACTGCTTTGCCAGATGATGATTCAATGCACTGCTGCCAAAGTGGAGCCAGGTATTTTGGCCAGACATCTGTGGTTTTTGGGGGGGATCTCATTGAGATTTTCTGTACGCAGGCCTAAATAATATTCACTGCCAGAAATTTTTACTAAACTGACTTTCAAATCCTTTTCTTTGATTGTCCCCGTTTTCTAGCTGTCCTTGCTTTATTACGTGAGCTTTGAAATATAAACCAACATTAATAAGGACATACCGTTTTGACCCAGTTCAGTTACATGCATGGCTGAACACCCTGAGCCTCGGCATCATCTATATATTTAAGCATAACAATTCCAGTAATAATCCAATCCCCAGTTTGGCTAATGATGGCAATAATTTTGTGCTGCTAAGACATGCTTTACATTACAGCTGAGGGTTACTGGTGTGCCTTTTTCCCAGCCAGAGCGTGGCTCAGTTTTCCCCCCTGCTGGACCAGACCCACAGAGACCGGCTCTCAACAGGGTTCTTGATTTATGGGCCACTTTACAAGAAGGGCCTGGGGACGCAGCACTCCTTGTCCTACGATATTGAATCTTGGCTGCCTAGCATGGAGATGTGGGTCGTCTGTTATTGTGTGAAAGCTTATTTGCATTGCGCCGTTAAGCTCTCAGTGGTAACTACAGGATGTCTGCTCACCTTAGCACTTAAGTTTATTTTTGCTTGCAGGGCTGTTTGGTTCAGACATGTCAGGGACATTTTCTGTGAAAAGGTGCATTGAAGACAAATAGCTTTCACATTGACAGGTTAGTGTGTGTGTGTGTGTGTGTGTATGTGTCTACCTTTGCAATGTAGTTATGAACCCTTGAATATATATGAAATATAAACAGTTATTTGCCAAGTGCTGTTTGTGCACCTGTCCTATGAGGAGATGAATGCTTTGTTTGGTTTTCCCATAGAACAGACAACCTGCCATAACACAATATATTGTATATTCCAATCAAATAAGCCACATGCCGCACATCCATCATTATGTTAAGAACGGTGCATTCATCAATGATAGAGTATTTTCAAGCAGTGTACAGCCTCAGCAGACAGTCAGATAAATTGACTGTACAATTTTAAGCACATTGTTCAAAGAAAGACTTTGATTATTCATTCAGCTTTGTTTGTTTTGTTGCTATTGGCTCTATTGTACATTTGCTCTGCTTTTGGCTCAAGTTGATTCTTCCCAGTGGTTTATTCGATAAGACAAAAATCAGCAAGATAAATGCTCAGCGGCCTTAATGATTATAGTTGCTTTAGGGTAGGCGGTTATTAACTTGTGTTAATAATCTGACAATCCTCTTTCATTCCCCCTTAAATCAGCCCACAGTTCTGCTGCTTAGACAAGACAGTATATTCAGCTGAAGTGATTTGGCAAGCTACAGAAACTGCCAAGGCGTTATTTCTCATTTTCGTAGGCCTTTAGTTTCTACATTTTTATAGTTTAAAAGACATTTTATTGGTCCCTTATTATGTTTCAGTGTAATCTATAAAAAGCAGCTCGGTTCTCCTGGAGGATTTCGACCATCCTGCTTCCTCTAAACTAAAAAAAAAATAAATAAATAAAGACTCATCCAATGGAATCTATTCCTGCTGTTCTACTGTAAAATATGCAGTTTTTTTTTTCACTTAAAGTCAGAGCTGCTTGAAGAGCTCAGACTTTGATGCTCTCCAATGAATAGCATTAGCATACCGTAGAGTTACCTAGAGACTCGTCGATTCAGCAGCAGATCAGTCTCAGTGTCACAGATTTAAATTTAGGTGTCGAGTAAAAACGTGTTAGAGGTTGTGTGTGAAAGAGAGGGAGAGAAATCCTTCAGTCCGTGACTATCTCATCGTTACCGTTGGAAGTCTCTGGCTCGGCTGATGAGTTTTCATTTTATTTAGCATTGGGGTTGTGTCTGTGAAGTACACCTGCTGCAGATGTAGCTAATGTTAGACTGCAGATAACCCTGCAGCATGAGGTTTTACAAGTGTCATTCAGCAGCTAGTGGAGCATGCTTCCTCTTGAGGTGAATCCTATTTCATACCTTGAACTCCGATCGAGTTTGATTGACACTGGGAGTACAGATCAAGCCTGGGGAAGAAAAAAAAACTGCATGTGCTGGAGTTTAATCGAATTCCTGGTTTCAACTTTGAGAAAAAGCTAAACCAAGTCAATCGACAGGGATCTTCTCACATAGCTGCTGTGAGAATAAAGTACAAGTTGAATGAGCCTGATATTTCTTTTTAGCTCAACATAAGTGTGCAGTGGATGCGCCGATAGTATCAAGGGAGAAGCTTTGCTCAAAAAATGTGACACAACCTCAGTACCGTCCCATATGTGCTACATGTTTGGAAGAAAAGTGTGTTTTGAGGCTGATCCTTTCAGTGAGTGCTAAATGATCTGTGATGTACCAACAGAGCCGAATCGTCACTATTAATTTTAACAGCGTGTGAATCATTGTGTCGTTTTCCTATAAATCCATATCTTCTGGAGTTCATTTAAAAATTTAAGACAGTTTGAATAGCAGCAGTGAGTGAGCAAACAACTCCTTGACAGCCCTAATAATTGTCCGTGTTTTGAAAAATCTGCATCTATTAACACTGGAAAATTAGCTCAGTAAGCACTACAAATTGGTTGCATCTTTTAAAATCACATCAGCACATTTTTATAGACAGTTATAGAGAGAGTTGACACAGTAAAACTCGATGTTAATCACCAGGATGTCACAATATGGATAGTTTGCATAAGATAGTTTGCATTAGAATCTACAGTCACAGTAGTATTCCCCTGTTTTTAGCTTCTCTGTGTGTTTCAGTGCTCTGCTGCTTGACACCATCTCATCATACCACCTTGTGGTCGCCTTGTCCTCATCAACTCCTCTCCCTTTTCTAGTGTTCATTCATCCTCTCGTCCCCTTTCACCTCTTCCTCTCAGTGATTCCAGCAGGTCCTTTTAGTTTTGGCCTTGGAATATCCAAAGAGAGCGCTCCGTTCATTTAATGTCATCCTTATTTCCCTGACAGCCGGGCAGGATAAAGAATCTTGTTAGCAGGCAGCTCAGGTAATGGGACTAAGAAGTGGACGTGGCCGCAGAGACAGTTTGGACGTGTGTGCATGGACACACACATTATGCTCGTCCAAATTCGTCGAAAGTGGATTTTGTCAAGTAGCTAACAGACCAAATATAAATGAAACATTATATACTTTATCTGCCATATTTCATGCACAGACTGTCACTGACATATCCTACTAACTGTTGAGGTCAAATGGCAAGCTAACAGCTCAGTTTAATTTTAAGACCAGTTGTTTCTTTGGTTATTTGTTGAACTCAGCAGTCCCATACAAGATAACTAAATAAAAATGTCGTAAATGTTGGGGGAATTTTACTGAGCAGCAAAATATTTCCTGAGCCCAGAGATAGAGGTTCTTCTTTTTTAGTTACATGATGCAGCCCAGCTTGCAAGCTAACAGCTAGTCAGCTGTTACTATACTGTTGTGCTGCTGTATATACTTAAGGTTGTCATTTTTTAATTGAAGACACTTATTTTAGCTAAATGTATGCCAAAGTGACAAGTAATGCATGCAAATTAATTATTGTAGTCATAATTCTGACCTCTGCTTACAGTAAGTTGTAATGAAACAGTACTTTTGTTGGTGTTGTGGCAGAGATAGGACAATTCAGTTGAAAGCTTCAGTTGAAAAGCAGTATGCTGCAATGTATCTTTTATTAATACCAGGGACATGGCTAGCATTGAGGACACTGAGGTCATTTTCTCAGGGTTGCTTCTTGGAATTTGTCTAAATTGTAGAATTCAAACAACTCAGCTTGTAAAATGCCCAAATCCACTTGGATATATATTTTTTAAGTCTGATTCTGAGATTTTTTGGAGCCAATCTTCGATTTTAGCTCCAAAAAACAAGTTATTGTACGTTATTATTTAGTAATTCTCCACCAGAATTGAAGGATTTGGATGCATTTTGACCATTGTATGGGGATTTTTATTTTATTTTAGCTATGACTACTACCACCACCATGGAAATTCAGAGAGCGCTGGCAGCATATTGTAGCTGGATGGACTACTAAGAACATCACATTTCAAATGACTGTCATAGAAAGCAGTTAAATATGTCACTAGGCTTTTAAAACCTATTCCTGAAACAGTTTCTGAAATGACACAGACATGACTTGTCTTCTGTTTTACCCTCCACACACACACACACACACACAAATTCGCAATTTATGAAAATACACTGTTGCATAAGTATGTGTCTTCCTTTGTTCCTCCATCATTCAGGCAGGAAGTGGACTGCGTGCATATTTTTACACAATCGCAGGAGAAACATTTATTTGAAGACGTGCAGCATTTCACTTGAGACGTCGATTGCATTCGAGGAGCGTCCTCTTCACTCGCTCTCTCACTTTCTGCGTGCATGTCAAGAACATGGAGGCTTGTGGTTGCAGGGTTATTAGATTATCTAAAATGGAATAATTCAGTGAGGAGAGCACAGACTCGCGTGGGTGTGTGTGTGCATCAGCCAAGGGTGTAAGGGCTTGAAAAGTGTTCCTCACAAATAGAAATGTTAATAACTCACCAAGCAGAGTACATATCAATTTTCCAGCTGGAGGTAGGAGGAAAGGGGCAGCGGGGTAACATGGGGCGAATGGGTAACACGGTTGGGGTTCAGACGGTAATGATGGAGACGTGCTGCAGAGTGAGAGTGTCACAGCTGAAATTTTTTTCATGGTCTGCATGTGATTAAAAGCATGCCCCATAATGCAACTTACATTTAAGAGGATGACAAGACTCAACGCTGGAAGAACAAAAACAAGCAAATTGTTTTCCACCTCGATTCAATCCAAACTTTAAGGCACAAAACTGAAATGTGCGAAGAAGTGCAGGCACAAATACGGATATCTGTTATTGCTTCTTGCTGTCTGTTTCCATTGCTATCCGATATGGGCAAAGTCCTACAAAGATATGAAGTCATCCAGAAACATCAGATATGAGCAGTGGTTCAAAGTTGAGCACGAGGACCTTCAGCCTGAGAAAACGTGCGACCGAGCAGGAGCGACTTGAAATGAGAGATGTGTATAAATCATCATCTCAATATCCACCTGGCGAGCTGCAGTAAAGCGGTAAAGCCTCAGTCGTCGATAGCCGAAATTGTTTGTGTGCGAATGAGAGAGGGAGATGCATTCCTCAGGGCCAACTCCGAGCTGAGAGAGTGTTGAGAGAGTGGCCCATTTCTCTTGCTGAACCCTCCTCGAAAGTAATTGAATTTTGGATGAATCCGCTGAGGAGGAAACACTGTCAGGGAGGGGAGAAAGTGGATGCTTGAGGAAAAAACAATCAAAGGATGAGAGGCAGGTGACAGCACCTTTTGGATGAGCTTTTCTTTAAAGAATGGCACACTATGAGATGCTTGACAGGATAAGCTTTCATTGTGGGATTTTTAAGGGAGGACTATTTTTTCCAACGATTTCATTTTTTTTTTTTTGGACATCCAGTATCCGTTCATTTGTTGAAGGGGGATAACTCTTCTTGCTTTTTTCCTGCTCTATTGTGTTCCTGATCATATCTCTGACAGTTAGACAGCTGCACTGAGTCTTTCACTTCTCACTAGCTAATAACCATGTGCCAAGAAGGGAGACGATAGCGCCAATAATGCATTGACACTCTTTTCATGACTACTGATATCAAATTGAGTGTTTGACCTTGATAAGCCCTTGAGTTAGCTCCTTTCTTCAAACAGGTGGCCGTCTTTTTAAATGCACTCCATCAGCATCAGAAGCAGGGAATCAAAGTCAAAGCACATAGACAAATTTAACCATTATAGTTGCTGTATTTGGGGAAACACTGCTATGATTTTCATTTCCTTATGGACTGATGGAACTGAAGCATCTCTGTAGCTTGAGCACAGGGGACAACTTGTAGTAACCAAGAGAACCATACTACAAAGGGGAACGTGCATCGACAGTTTCGTCATGAATCAGCCAATCATGCTGTGATGTCAAAGAGAATAAACATAAAGCAAATGCATCAAGTAGAGGCTCCTCAACGACAATAACAACCACATAGACGTGTGACGGGCAGTCGTGTGTTACAGAAGCATGAATGCCCGCATCAATACGTGCATGGCTGCCAGATTAGCTCAACACCTTTTACGCTTCCTTTGATCTCTTCAGCAGAGTCTGAAAGAGAAAAAAGCAACATCCCCTTTTGTTTGGAGGACCTGGCACTTGTACACGCAGCAGTCGTGAAAGAGAGCCTGCTGAGAGTGAATGTGAAGCTTGCCATGGACTAAGAACATGCGCCTAATTCTTATCTGATATATTTGACACATCACTCACTGTTAAAGCTCCTCACTAGTCTGCCACAACTATTACCCACCTGTGGCGTTTGCCTCCATCGTTATGAAGTGCTTTGAGAAGGTAGTTGTGCAGCCACTTAGTTCCCCAACTGGATTGCATTTAGTGCAAGCAGATCCACAGGATGTCATCTCCACTCAGTTCTTACACATTTTAAAAATAACAGCACCTATGTGTGAATGCTGTTTGACAAGCTCAGCAGTCTTTTGAGTACTACCTTCTGTAATTGGATTCTGGACTTCCTCAGCAGCAGACCACTGACAGATTGAATAGGAGGACACACCTCCACAGATACGACTAAATACTGTGTGCTCTGAGTCCCCTCAAACTTCAACAGAGGGGTAATTGAAAGTATCCTGACTTGTCAGATGACAACATAGCATTGGACATGTGAGAAGACATTTAAATCCCCCCCTAGAATATCATCATTATTGTAACATTGGCGAGATGATGTACTTGTGCCATGTGCAGATCCCACAGAACAGCTAAGGACATCATCTAGTTCAGCCTAAGTCTGATAACCCTGCTGCTAGTCTGGCGGGAGATATAGAAGGATCTGCTGGCTACAGGGCAGCCTCTTCCCCTTAGGCTATAAGACCGCCACATCACCGCCAATGAAGACTCAAATACCACTCATCTCACTTACCTCTGCTCCACATGCTCCACATCTGGCACTTAGTAATATTGAACTAGTGCTGGAGCAATTAGTCAATTGACAGAAAATAAAGACTTTGCCTTGGGTTTTGGCAAACTGAGATTATTGCTACTACTCTGTGATATTTTATAAACCACATTTAGATTTGATACATTTCTACAGATCCTGCAGATTAATCAATAATACAAATAATCATTAGTAGCAGGCTAATATTTGAATGTATAGGATGTCTTTTAAATCACATCAATTAAAGACTGAGCTTTATTATAGAGCAGCATTGACTACTGTAGCATATAAATGTTCTATTTTCCTTTTGCATAACCAATATATCTAATATTTTCTTTTTGCAATAGGCCACAACAACAGCATGACACTGAACTGACAAATTAATTGACAGTGACATTGTGCTTTTTTTGTCATCATTGTGCAGCTGCAATATTACATATTATATGCACAGTGTTACACTTTATAGTTTATATATATATATATATATATATATATATATATACAAACATTATATAACTAACCTTGGTGAAGGGGAAACAAACAGTGAGATCAGTGTCTTCTTGAAAGGGTTTATGCAACCTCACTTCTGGAGCCATTTTCCGCAATGACTGCACACAAGCTTAGAGCAAAGCACTATACCATGTTTTCATATGTGATTCTTAAATATATTTAATCCCATAATCCATATGTCTTGCTCTCTGCACACATGCAAACATAGTGTATGATCAATGTAGCCAACAGAAGACTTACTGTATTTGCTCATCTGTATAGTTGGCACCAACAAAAAAAATAATTACACTGCGTTGCAAGAGCACGGTTTTAACCTTTTCACTGATTAAAAAAAAAAAGTGTTTGCTTTGACATCAAGCAGCCCAGGATATCACTGAGCTGGATGGAGACCGCACAGAACTGGTGATTCAGTCGTTTCTTCTGTGTTCAAACCACAGAAAGAGACCACAGCTTTTGTGCTAATGTTGCAGACTGTCGCCCAACATGGAAAACTAATTAAAAAGATAAGATTTTTGTGTGGTGGCGTGTAGCTTTTCAGAGGTGGCATTGGTTGCAGGAAGCAAGGGCTGACGACAATAGGGCTTTGACGGGGAGAACAGGGCAATGTCGCCATCTTTGGCTGCCGGCCAGTTTCGCATGCCTCTGTGTCTGTCTCAAGGGTTATTGTGGCTTTTCAGGGTTTCCCCTCAAAGGGTTTCTGATGCAGCTTTGTGGAATCCATGTGAAGCATCTTTGTCGTGACTGAAATGCCAATGGAAGCACCCTCGTAGCCTACATGAACTTCTTGTCGAGCCATAGCAGAGATGGCACTTTTGCCTGTAGCAAGGAAACAAATGAGTAGCCAAACAAAAAGTCACGTGGAGGGGTTTGATGAGTAAGTGCAGGAATATTTGTAGCTTCAGGCAAAACCTAAATAAATATTACCTTTGAACTTTAGACGAATCCTATTTTTCATTCAAGTTTGACTACAATGAGCTTTTTTATCATCACGTATTCGACAGATCCACTGACACAAATAATGTGTGATTGGCCAATATCAATCAATCCATTGGCAAACTATCTTATGGCTTTTATTAGATCACAAAATGTTTCAATATAACTGTTACCCAGATTGTTATTTTTGTGGAGAAGCTTTTATCTCACTGAGCCTGACTGACATCAACTGAAATGTCATGTTATTCCCATTATTATCACCATGTATGCTAACGGAGATGTATCCTGATCTAAGTAGGCACCTGATTATGTCATGTTGGTTGGGAGAGAAGTTGCATTAGTGTCATAGGCAGTTGACAAAACTGCAAAGCCAGGTTCCCCTTGATAGAAATCCATCCTGACATATGTATCATCAACAGCCTCCCGCTGATTATACGGTCCCTGAAGAGTCACTGTTATAAATAAAGTAGAGGCAGACAAACACTTTGGAGAACAGAATTTGCACATAGGGGTTTTGGATTTTTTTTTTTTCTTCAGTTGACCTTAGGTCCTGTAAAAGTTCTGCAATTATTGGCTCAGAACTTGCAGGTTGTTTTTTTTTTTTTTTTCTTTTTGTATTTGAGCTTTGATCGAGCATCTCCTGCCAAAATCATTATCTCTTCTTTTTTTTGATGTTTGGATAGGTTCGCTGTATGCGAAGCCTGCCTCAGTACAGAATAATAACTCAAGCTTTTGTTTCCTTGTAGGACTGGTAAAAAATGAAAGCTCCCATTCCTCTTCTGATCCTGCTTCATGCCGTCGTGGTCCATTGCCTGAAAGTGGTGTCGAAGAGAGGCTCAGGTAAGTCTTGTATACTTAGAACTATTGTATCTTCCCTTTGTTCTAATGATAGACAGCTCTGAAGAACCAATGGGGAAATATTTTAATTAGAAATCCATTTTACTATTCCCCATATTAACATCTACAGCTACATTAATTGGTACAGGTTTGATTCCCTGTAACTTGCCAAATTTCAAGGCTCCTTTTTTTGTTTGTTTGTTTTCTTTTTTTTCTTTTTTTTTTTGCCTGAAAGCACAAACCGTGTTTCAGTCAACAGCGGAAGGATCACAGGCCTTGTGCTGTTGTACTTAGGGACTTCAACCAGTCATGATGAAAAACAGAGCTGTCCTGTCTTTTAACAGCTTGATTTTCAGGTCCACAAACACTCAGATACTCAATTTGATGTTCTGTGAGCGATGATGGAATATTTCGTTGTTGATCTGCAGATCAGTTGCATGGTACAAAATAAAAAGAACGTGTGTAAGGTGTGTAAAGTTGATCTCATGATCAATCTTATGACTCGAGCCAGTGATGGTTCTGTGATTGTATTAAAGCTCCCTAAATGTAAAGGTTAACTGTGAGTGAAAGAGTGAGTGAGCGAATGAACTATGTATAATGTGAGTGAGTTACTTTCCAATGAAGCACTTTTCATCTAAAGGTGCAGCTGTGGCCTTTGGTAGGAATATCCAAGTATTCACGTGGTTGTGGTACTAATACTGCATGCCTCTCCAGACTTAAAGATGATAACTTTCTACAAGCGGATAGATGCAAGCTAGTAGAACAATCCAAATTGGCTAACATGAAACATAAAGTAAGTCTTTTGTCTGTCTTTTATATATATATTTTTATCCAGAGGCTGCTTGCATCTGGGTTTTTATCCATGCATATTAGACACAGGTGCAGGAATGGCCCAAGGCTCATCAGAGGGTTTTCTGCTTTTCCAGCAGAAGTCCCTATGGGCTATCTCCTCCAATGCTTCACGAGCCATTGCCTGGGGCAAGGATTTGAAAAGTCCACTGATAAATGAACACCCCATTCGAGCCAGACCTCTGTCCTTTGTTCCTTCTCTTTTAGCTCGTACGGCTTTATTAGAAGCCATGCTGGTAGCAAGTTAGAGCACCATTGTAAAAAGGGATTCTGGGCAATGAAAGCCAGTTTGAAATTGCATTGCTTTCATTTTTATGGAATAGGAAGAAACAGCAGGGATGGGAAGGTGAGTATCCTGATGTCATAGCAGGTACGTTTCCAAAGAAACAATTTCAGGGTTTAAGGTGTCTTTGTTTATGAGGTAAAACCTATGCGGCTTATTTGGTCATATTTTTATTGCATATTGGATAAAATCTAGCTTATAGTCTCATGTAAAACCCTCAACTTCTCTTGCAGTATGGCTTTCCCTCATAGAAAACTGTCTCATCCTCCACTGTGAAAGGCCTGTTTATGCAGGATGTAACAATTCGAGTTTTGGTTGGTTGATGCAGCAATAAAGTTTTTACTTATTAATTCTTTCAGTAAAAAATATCAGGATCCAACTCAAATTTAACAAAAATATCATCTGTAAACATGTAGTGTTTTTCATTCACACCTCATTGTAGTCAATCAAACCTGGAAGTGTCAACCCATTAAAAAGAAATTAAATCACTTGATTGACTCCCTCAGGGACAATGAATTCACAATCTCACTTGCTTTGCGTTTCACTGGGGACGCAAACACACACACACACACACACACACACACACACACACACACACACACACACACACACACACACACACACACACACAAAAAACTCCAGGAACCCCTGCACAGTGCTGCATATGCACCACTATTATCTGTAGATGATTAAATTCAAAACACTTGTCTCTGAGTAATGCTTTGTCTGCATTTGTACTCAGAGTGGAACAGTGCAAAAACATACAATGCATATCTGCCATACTAATCCTCAGCATGCATAAGCGAAGAGAATCCATCCATTTGTCCTCTGCTGTGGTTCCTCTTTGTTATAATGCTGATATGGCCTGAATGGTTGGGCAAACAGAATAATTATGTATATTTCTGCTTAATACAGCACATCAAGTCAGATGTTGGAGGAAAACACTGCTCTTGGATTCGCTTACATTGTTGTATACTATCAGTCGGTATTGTTCAATCCATAATGTACAATTAATTCCAGGGGTTGTTTTGTTTTTGCTTTTTATTGGGTTGAAGTATCTTGTGGCTGTGTTGCATTTTGGTTTAGTGAAGCTATTGTCCATGTAGAGATCAGTGTGTACATATTTATGATCAGTCTCTGACCTTTCCAGTGCAAAACAATGAACTTAGAAATAATGCTTTCTCGTCAACTATGATTAAACAGGTACCAAAATGGAACTGATTTAACGTGGTGTAACTGAATTTAAGAGAGAGTTTCTCCTGTTGTGTAATCCGTGTGGTGCTATGATTGCTATGTGTGATTAGCTGTGCTGTGCAAAAAGCAAAATGCACCCAGAAATGCACGCAAAGCTCACTAGTACATAGTTTTACCGTTTACAGCAGGGACTTCCCTGCCCTTGCTTGTAAATCAGGGTTTGTAGTTGTTTGTGGTCAGGATCCATGTTGCACTTTAACGGATCTGGTGTGATGGCAGAGGTCTAAAGATTAGAGAAGTGGGCTGTGGGCTCCCACTGGGAAAATCTATGTGAGAAATGTGAACAAGCAACACACATGCTGTCAAATTGGCCTTCACCGAGACACTTATCAATGATTTGCTTCTTTCTGTCGGGCAACACTTACACCCTTTGGCTGTACATGGCAGGTCCTATATATGAATGTGTATTAAATGTACTTAAAGTTTGTAGCATTCCTGGGGAAAAATATGAGCTGGTCAGCAAAACCTTGAAAAGTGGCTACTAATGTGATCCTTTGAAAATATTTTCACACTTTACATATTTAAATAAGTCACAAGCTGCTGACCGCCTTTCTTTCCCCTTACCTCATCAGTCATCAGTTCAGTGCCTAACTGCTGATGTTTAAAGTGAAAGATGAAATGAATTATTCTCACTGTGTAAACTACATTTTTTGTTCTTGTAAATATTATTACTCATACACAACCTACTCATGCTGTGCACACTGTATGTACTGTCATGGTCATCTGTGCATAGTACTTTGTTGTTGTTGTTGTTGTTTATGTTTATTCTGAATAATCAAAAAGTGAATTATGTCTTTTTCGGAGAGCGATCCATGGAAAAAGCTTGGCTTTGTTGGTCTTGTTCTATTACACTTGCTATCCTTCGTTATTAAAAGAAAAGATCCCATTAAAATGAAAATGGCTTGTGGTGCTATTATTGTATTAAACACACAATCGACTCCCTTGTTATCCACTTCTGTCTTCACAATGGATGCTTGGAAGGGCTGTGTGAGAAGTCCCTAAATGTGCCTGTTTGGTTACTTGGCAGTGAACTGAAAAGAGCAGAATCCTCTTTCTGTGCTCTGCACAGCTGCAATTTATTTAATATGAAATAGAAACTAGAAAGTTCATGTAAGGTCTCACTTTAGACTCTCTGAAGTAATAACTATGCATTTATTCTTTTTTCTCACCTCTGAACATGGATTACAATCAGAGTAAGAGGGAGCTTCGGAGGTTACTGTGGATGACTTTTGGCAGGCCTGAATACAGAACAGAATAAAAAGGGCACACACGCATTGCTTAAGCAATGAAACAGAACATTTCCAAAATACTGTAGTAGTTTTCTGAGATAGTTCATGCGCGTCACCATTCATCTGCATTACAGTGTGAGCTCTGTCCTCTTATCTTTGGTATTCAGTTGTGCTGCATGTAGCTTCCTGTACTTGTTATCTCCAGGGATTTACTGCGATGTCTCTTTATTTCTGTTGATGACATGCTTACTTTTTTCAGGATTGGACACTTACAGGGACCACAAGGCCAACATTTATGCTCTTAAATGAACTGGCTTGTTGTTTTCCGGGGCAAACCTTGAATAGTATTCAGAGAATTTCGTCTGTCCATGTTTGATTTATTTTACCATTCATCTGATTTTTAGAAAAAAACAAAATATTTTGTTTTATGTCCCAAATCAACACAGCAGTTAGGAAACCACGACTGTGCTGTCCGGAGTTTTTATTGTCCATGGCTGGTTGACAACAAGGCAAACTGGAGACTGTCACTGTCAGCCACCGGCCATTTACCCCTGTGGACACGGCAAGGACAATAGCTCTATCTATTCAGAAGAGTCACACGCCATTTTCCAAAACAAGCTGATTTTTGGCTTTTCGGCCCACCAGTTGGTTGCCTCAGCATTTAAAGTTTCCTTGCTGCAGTGCAGGTAATATTTTCAATTTTCTGTTCACTAAAAAAATCACTCCTCAACAAAACTGTTAACACATGTCGCCCCCCAGTGAACACTGATGCCAGTTGTAGATTCACAATCATATTCCCTGACATTGATTGAGACAAATTTAGCCTCTCTCCTCCCCTCTGCTGTACAGTCATTAGTCCCCATTTCTTCAGCAGACATTGATGAGTCCCCAGACAAATGATGCTTACCTTTCCACAGTCTTCCAGTAATTCCAGCAATATTACCCATAACAGTCACTCACAGCAAACGCATCATTCTGTTATTCATGCATATGTAAAAAGACGGCCTCCGACATGTGCTCCTATTTGGAAATGGAAAACACAATCCCTTCTCTGCCTCTAGTTTCTATTAAGCATGGTCCGAGGGCCCGGCATGTCACTCTGATGAAGAGTAGCTGTAAATAAAATACGCCACCACAACAAGACCTTGGTTCCTATTAGAGAGCGGCCGCTCATCATCCGTCTCTCCCGTGTATTTATCTACTGCCGCTACAGTAGGTCCACAACATATATTTCCCTTCTCTTTGCCGACTTCTTCTTTCTGCTGTTACAGGAGGAAGAATCAAGGACACACCGACAGTCCGTTAAATTTACTGTCTTCACACCCGTCGCAACACACAACTCTGGGTGGACGTCAACATTAATACATCAGATAAAGGATAGAATCTTCCCTCCACATTAATGGGGCTACTCGCAATTTGGCCAATAATAAGGCTCCTCTTAATTGGACAAGACAGTGATTCTTAACAGGGGACGTCAGCGCACAGCACAGATTCAATTATAGCGAGCCATTTGACTTTCTAATTGATATTAAAGGACGTTATATATGGCAGGAACCTGTCAGCAAGAACTTTGGGAGGGAGGGGAGAGGCTTGAGCAGTCGTGAACCTTACTGCTGTCAGTTTTTTTACACATGAAAACATCTGAATGTTGGATGATTCCTGCAGAAGTAAGAAAAATAAATGAAATAAAAATAATACAGAAGTACAATCAGATCGATTATACACCACTTGAGGATGTCAGTGATAACAGCTTGGGATGTAAAGGCTTGAAATTAAGTTTAAAAATGCTTTCAAAACTGAGGCTGAAAACCGAACGCTGAAATTCCAGCTCTCTCTCTCTCTCTCTCTCTCTCTCTCTCTCTCTCTCTCTCCCTTCCTTCCTTCCTTCCTCTATCTCTTGTCGCACACGCACAGAGGCACACACCCATGAATACCCGCGGTTCATCTTCCTCCGGTCAATACCACATACCTGCCACAAATGTTGAATGATTGCCTCCACTGCACCGCGCGTTCATTGCGCAGGGAGATTGATCACACACATGATATTAGAAATGAAATGGCTTGCCACATGGAGTTGTTTTCCTCCGCTGCTCGGCAAGAGAGAGGGAGAGAGGAGTGACTCAACAAGTGTGCCAGATATAGGCCTCTTGACAGCTGGGGTTACTATGGATATGTGTTTGGCGTTGGGGACACATGCCACAGTCCTCTGTGTGAGATGGATGACGATCAATCACCTGATTTATGAGCGGAATAGTCTCTATGTGGCCTGTTTCCTGACCTGTAATAATGTTACAACACCACAGCAATTGAGAAAAATGCCAGGAAAGGGTGGAGAGGGCTGCAGCTCAGTGAAGATCCATTGAGTAGCTGTAGGTTGAGGTGTTTAAAGCTCAAGCGCAATGTCCATGCTTCTGTGTGTGGATCCAGTTAGTTATTTTTTATTTATTTGATGCATGTGAGGCATTGGTGTCCCCCACAGGCATATAAAGGCCTGTAGGATGATTGGATTTTTGGATTTGGGTTTACTGAAATCCAGATTTGGGAAATGCGGTGGGTGGAGCTAATAGGGTCAAATACTTATGAAACAATAATCTTTAAAATCACAATAAACATGACGTCCATTGCAGTGCGTGACTGCATTTAGTGGCCATTAGAGGAACTGCATTTTTTGTGGGAAAGCACAAATTTACACTATCACTGGGACCAGAGCCAGTCCTTTGTAAATTACAGACTTGATTACGCTAACTCAAAAAATTGGATTTAGTGTTAAGTTCCTCTTTAAAATTTGTTTTCAGCCTCAGTGATTGTTGCTCACAGTATTTTTAATTCCTTTTGATGTTTAATTATATACACATGGCTTGTCAAATATATAAAGCAGGTGTCTGCAGGCTTACACACTCATTTGATGCCTCCGTTTTTATGCCAGATGCAGAAATATGAGCAGGGTAACATGCTTTTGGTTGCATTTGTATCGATTTTGTAGCATCATAAATCTGAAGTTGTTCCTGTTCATTGTTGCATGATTTGTTTGAAATGCTCTTCATTTGTCACCGATGGAAAAAAAAGCTTTTACTTCGGACAGAACGAAACACACAGTGTTGCTCACTTAGAATCATCTGTCACTGTGATATGTGTTGGTGGCTCTAAACGACACTAAGTGAACTAGAGTATATCATTTTTATTCTTGGTATTTTGACAGCTTCTGAAAATGTACTTTATCAGTCGCCTTTTAAAGAGTTATGATTTATTTACTCCCAGTAGGAGTAGTCATAGTAGTAATTGTTGTTATTTTCCGTAAGTCATTTTAGAGTGTCTCACCTTTGTCTGTAGCTTTTTAAAGGTCCACTGTGTAAAATTTATGGGGCTCTATTTACAGAATCTGCCATGTTGAACCATCATGTTCCTACAGTTGCCCAGAACGGACAAACACTGGCTCTGGATATGACCTTTTGTGCATTTTGCTGTAGTTTCCCAGAGGAGAGGGTGAGGCAAGCAGGTTGCAATCAGAAAGTACACCACTAGATGCCACTAAATCCGAAAAACTTTAAAGTTATGAGTCATTCTTAAAGCTGAAAACCAAAATGTGAAGATTTTAAATATATAAAGTTCTGTGATAAACTTAAATTACCTTCCACCTTCATGTGTTGTGATCTTCTGTCTGCAGGCATTCAACATTAAATACAATATATTGCACTTATTATCACCACTTTTAATATGTCTCTCTGGAAGATAATACATTAATTTCAGGCTCCCATAGCAAATTATGCAGCCCACTTTAACAGCTGGGGCATTTGGTACCAATTTGAGAGATTATATGTGTGGATGATAATGAGCTTTAGTCCGAAAGAGGATTTAAACATGGAGAAGGCTGGCCACTGCTTAATTTAAGAAAATCTGGCTCTCAGGTTTTAAGGAAGAGGACTTTAGGGGAAATAATGAAACTCGCTGGAGGAAGAGGGGAAAAAAAGAAAGAAAAGTAAATAAGGAAAATTTGTAATAAGGGCAATTTGGACAATAACAATAATGGTCCCGAAAATTATTAAAATTTCTCGACTGCTTGGCTCTCACAAAGCTGATCGACGTCGGGAAATGAAGCTGTAGTCTCTCAGTACTATGCAAATCGCCTGGAGGCGGTGATGGGATTGTACCCAAAAATATCACACATTTTAACCTGGGGCTGCACTGCATGATTAATCCATGTGGGTACTCCCCTTCATTCTGCAGAGCTCTTTGCCAGTATACATCAGTCTGTGTACCTAGCAATCTCAGCACAGTTTGTATGTATTTCTGTTTATGTCCAAATTTCCTGCTTGTCACGATTGAGATTTTTAGTCCCTTTCAAAAAATAGAACTGCTCCCATCATTTCAATGCCATTGTTGTTTCCTGTGATCTCTCTGCCGTTTCTCTCTGTTATCTTGCCTGTCTCCCCCCGACCTCCTGTGCATAGAAAGTGATGGTTATTGCCTCCATTGATTGGCGACTTTCTCCTGGAGGCCAGACAGGATTGCTGGGGAGTAAGATAGATGTCTCGCAGAATAATTAAAGCAATACACTGATGCCTAATCCCATAATCATCATTAGATTTTAACTGGTTTAAAGCAAGAGGCTGTCCTGCTTTTGTTCATGTAAGAACACGTTTCTTGTGGCAGCATCTGTGATTTCTGTTTGTAGAGCTAATTTGAAAATAGCACCTTTCCTAATATGTAGACTAGAGACCAAATTCCATGCTTTGCCCCTTTTAAATTACACACCTGCAGCATCTGTTTGAGTGGAGTAAGATTGGGCTAAATGATAGCTCACATCCCTCCTTGATAAAAGGTCTAGCTGGAGAAGCGGGAGCAGACCCTCCTCCTGTTAAAAAAAGACAAGTATTGAGTTTTTTTCTGTCATTTGTGGAAATCAGACAAACTAGTAATTTGATTTCCACTTGTCTCAGACTATGCAATCTCTGAGACATTCGATTCTTTTTTTCCCAGTGTTGCGACTCCTAGAGTACATTGGTTTTCTATTGATTGAAGCGCTAACTTTGTTTTGGGCTGATGCAACTCAGTTAAGTTTGATTTCTGAGGGGAGATCATTGATCTGCATGGCAACACTGTCTCTTGTCATTTTCCAACTTTATTGGCCCTTTATAATTAGCCTCATACTTCACCTGCTGGTTTTCCAATGTACAGTACAGGGATTTGAAAAGCACAACCAACTTGGAGCGTATATTTACTTTTATATCACGCTTAAAATGTATTTTTTCCCCTATTATAAATGCATTATTTTTTACACCATCTGTGTTCAGCAGAATGCAATGTATAACCAACGACCTATAGCTTTACTCAGGGATCATTTCTCTTGATTGATGGCTTGGGGCAAAAGATGAGATTTTCATTGTTTTTTTTCCCCACATGACTGTCACTGCTACACACAATAGTTAATCTGCCATCTTCTGTTGCCATAACAACACATGTATCCGTTTGGGGAGGTTTTTGCCCATGTACAGGAGTGATTGTTTTGTATTTGTGAAGGGGATGTGATGAAAGATAAGCAAATCAATTCAAAGAGGCTTGATAATGTCGAGACTATAGCTTTCTAATGCATTTATTCATACACTGAGTAAAGATGTGGATTATGTGCAACTGTTCAATACAGTAATGAGTTTGTTTTTCCACAAACTCAGAATTAAGGAGTGGAATTAGAGCACACATTCCTTTTTATTATGTAATGAAATGGCTTACGGGACATTTTTCCTTGTAAGAAATATCACATACCAAATGTGATGAGAAGGATCCTCAAAGCCATCATTAACTTTTTTTTTTTTTTTGATTATGTAATAATCTCGTCTGGAGAAGTGACATACGCACATGTAAGGTCATATGTGAGGTCAGTCATTAGAATTTGCCAGCAAGAGTGAGATGTTCCAGTGTTTCCATCACAAATCAATCCTGATTTGTTTTCTTGGTGCACTTTTAATGTGCGACTGATGCATCATGCTTCACAGTAAATGAAGAGTAAACGGATCCAATGTATCTGCGCCATAACAGTATAGTTAAGTCAGTCTAGTTGACAAGGAAAAGAAGCCTCTGGGTGCTTCCAGCTGTCTGTCTGTCAGGTAAGCCTTGTATCTCATAGCAGTCCCTCAAGAATATCCTGCATTGCTTCCCTTGACCTGAGAAGCTCGTCCAGAAGTGTGCCTACTTAATTGGGACCTACTCACAATGGGGGCAGACACTCGATAATGAGAACTATAGGACAGCATACCTAATTTTCCGTCCCTCCCAAAGTTTCACCTTGTAAACCAATTATGTGCTTGTTAGGACCACACTGGAAAAATTCAGATGACTGATAATGTCACTGGATGGGAAGTTTGTGGCCTTTTCCAGCCTTTAGCATTGTGGGTGTGAAAGAAACTGCGTGAATTGCGATTTTTAATTAGCCATCCCTGCACAATGAGGCTGTGGTCGCTTGAGAGGTGAAGTTTTGTGAATGCAGGAAGTCTCCCAACAACGTCGTGTTTGATGAGGCTGTCAAGCTCTCTCGCGTCAGCCAGGCACTCAGCGTGTGGCCTTTTTCAATGCTCCTTTATTGGAAAGTTTGAACACATCCTCTCTCACTGTGTTCATTCCCTGTTCACAGTCTCCCCGTCGCTCAATGACAGCTAAGAACAAAAAAACACTACTCTCTTGTTCTCTTTGTACATTTTCTATCCTTTCGTTTTTCCTTTTTTCCCCATTCTTTTTTTTAGTCAAACTGGGATTGGTCAAAGCACAATCAGTCTATTTCTGCAACAAGCAGAGACACAGTGAATCCTTACAGGTCTCGAGGGAGTCTTGCCAAGTTCGGGGCTTTTCAGTTTTCCTTTTTTTTTTTTTGCAATGGAGAAAGGATGTAAGCTCGCTTGCCGACGAGTACGCCTTTGTTGGTTGCAGGAGACTGACGCACTGCAGGAGTTTTGGAAACAACCCAGGTTGACTCTATTCTCTAGGCCCTGGCTGCTTTTCTCACCACTGTTCTGAAGATACATGCAGGTCCCATTCAAATCCTACCGCTTAGCATTTTTATTATAATTAGCAGGGAATTACTTGGTATTCCCCCCTTAGGAAAGTATGTCATTTCATCCAAAGCTAAAGTACCTATTGTTTTGGGAAGAATACTACTTTAATTAAGATGCACCAAACATGCCTTTAAAAACCCACTCTCTATAAAATTCAGCTCAACTATTCCCTGTAAGCATGCCTTGTAATTTCATTTGGCATGATTTAAAGTGAAGTTCCGTCACATATTTACTGTCATGTTTATTGCTTGCGTTTGATGTGGTGCATGGTTGAAATATTTAAGACCTCATTTTTATGATCCTCCAGGGCCCAAAAAATGTTAGAAGATGGCAGCTGATTTCCCTGCAGTGCAATGATCAATAAATTCTACATATCAATTAAGTTCCACTGTCATCTCCAAGGCCTCTCCCAGGGATAAGCCTCTCTCTGGTCTCTTACCAGCCAATCACAGCACAGCGTGGCACTGCACAGCCTCCCCCACAGCTCCTCTGCGTTTATGAAACAAACATGTACGCATACAGAGCTGCTGCATTAGGACTGTGTGTTTCTCAGTGAGGCGTGAGGTAGAAGAGGGGATCTTCATCTGTAATTTACAAGAAGTGTCTTTCATTTATTTCTTTTTATATGACAGATAGTGGCAGCTCTGTAAATGTGAAAAGTTCTCAGCTGTGGATCAAATAGCCATGAAATGCTTTTACGGCCTCGGTGGCCTTCTAAAACGATTAGATTCTATTAGCCTCTGAAACGTAAATAAAAGATTGAGAACATAGGAAAATTTCAGTCCTTAAAATGCGAACAGTTTGCTTCTGATGTCTTTTTTTAGACTCTCTACATGTCTCCTCTCTTTAACTCCTCTTTTTAGCTCTGTTATTATAGAAACAAGCCTCTTATGTCAGAAACAACACACTACTGGTTGGAAGATTGAGGTACTGTAGATTTAGCTTTTTATTGTGGTAGTACCAAGACTGTACCATCAACACAGTGTCAAGTCTCTATTAGCATCGTCTGCTAACTCAGGGGCACTATAGATGTGGGCGTTGCATCACTGTATCCTGTCAGTGGCCAAGCAACACGGCACGCTGCAACCTCACAATCTTGAGCGTTCTTGCACTCTCAGCACATCCCCTCACATGAACCCGCCCTCTGAAACGGGATTAAAAATCTTCCTCAACCTTTGCCGGTGTTGTGCATGTGATCTTGCCAGAGGGCACCCAAACTGCCCCCCCCCCCTTCCCCTAAGATCAAAAATAGTTACAATAAATTGCTGTATGAAAATGCAATGTTCAGGCAGCCAATTAGGTTTGAGTCGTGAAGTGTTACCCTCTGAGCGTGTGTAATGAGGCCCATAGCTTAACTGTGAAGTCTGCTAGCCTTTTTATTTTCCATTCAGCCTAATGAGTGGTGGAGATGCTATTGTTTCCCATCAAATCAGATGACACAGATCAAATTGCTTGATGAATGATTAGCATCCTTTTCACAAGGCGCTGACCTTCTAATTTTCTCTGCACCTACAAAGACAATCAATTAAAAGAGACGATGGCGACGATTCATATTTAGCAGTCAGTCCAGGTTTGATAGACACATCTGGTAAAATGTTCATGGTAATGGCATTTTGTTCCAAAATAAAAGTATCAAAATCCCATTCTAACACCATTCATTTGCTCGGCATTGAAATTCAAATATGGCCTGATTATAATGTTTAATATGCATGCCACCCTCAGTGATTTTTTTTTTTTTGAATGTGTGATATAGGCTTTTAAAAGGCCTCCTTTTGCTGTTCACAACACTCTCTAAGGCTCTCTGTCACTTTTTTGTGCACCAAGTGCCTGGTCTTGAAAAACACAAGGACAGCTAAGGATTATGGTTCTGTATGTGTCTTTCATTCCCTTTAATATGCAAATTGGAGATTAGCTTTGAAGGGAAACTGTTTGGCATAGGAGTTATTTCTACCAGGAGGTGTGATGCTAACCATTCACACCTTTTTTTCTTCTTCTTGTCTTCAGTATCAGACTTAACCATTTCAGCAAGAAATGTCATCCAGGCAGCTCTACACTATACATATCAAGGAATGTTCGCTACTCATCACAGTAGAGTAGCGTATAGCATAGAGACTTAATAAACTACAGCTGCTACATGCAGGCAAAACACAAGGTTTCAGTAACATGACTCAGTATTAATTTAATTTAAGTCAAAGGCATACGTCAGTATTTCATTTGAGCCGCATGGCAAAATTTAGATGACTCTCTGTGCATGGCTGAGGTACATCAAACAAAATAAGAAAACTACATCTCTGCAATTCATAGCAAAAGCCAAACGCAGCCGGGTAAATGACTTTGGTATTACACTGTCAGAAAACCATTTCAAATGTGCCATGGGAAGCAATTCCAGCATTTCTTTTGATCTCCAGGCGGAGGGGAGGAGGAAGGATTAGGAAACATTTTATATCATGGAATTGTGATCCCGGCATTAGAGCTATACAATGCGCATGCAATGTCAACATCTATAATTGAGTGATTTAAATGACCTAATTTTTTGTGTGCGGGCTACCTCTGCAGTTGTTGCTGCGTCAGAGCATTTAACCCTTTCAAATTGTGCTTCAGGGTCACTAATGATGTATCCAAGCACACATCTAGGACACCATCTAGAGGTTACTGCTTCTCAACCTCCTCTAGGCACATTTGTTAAGTGACCCTAAACTGTGCTCATCCATGAGAGCAGGAGATCACGTGGGCGCAACACACTATGTGCTGTTGAATTATAGATAGAAGCATCCTAATACACCCTCAACACTGTGCAAAACAAAGTCCATCAAGTCAACTATTTGTTTATTCTGAAACTAAGTAAATTTAATTTAGATTGAAAGCTCACCACACTTATTAAATCAGCATTCAAGCTACATACACCTCTGTTTGTAATATTGATTCTGTGTGCAAACACACAGACACATGTGAGGCATAGATTACTCAATCAAACATCCATGCTGACCGTGTACAATTGATCAGCGTACATTTGCCTGGGGCTGACAACCCTGCGAGCATTCGTGGCTTCGGGGGTTTAAGGATTATTGACTGCGGGATAAAGCAAATGGAGAAATCTGCAGAATAGAGTCACCAAATAATTGGATTAAACAAACAAATTAGTGTGCTGAATGTATAATCGGAACAATAGAGCACCCCAAAAGACGAAAGGACTAGATGTTTTCATCCCAGGTTTTAAAACTAGTTTAGACAAGATGAATGCCCCAGCAATGACCTTAAAAGGTTGTCAAGATTTTTGTCATTGCTAACTTAAGACATGACGGTGATCTCTTTTGCTTTTCACACATGCTGTTCCCTCTTCTAATTGGTCAGTGTGTGGACATTTTTCCCCACAGAGGTTTTGTGTGTACATCCACCCTTAATGACTTAAGCATAAAGGACATTCTTGCCTTTCAGCCTTGGCTAGCTGTGGAAATGACTCGGTTTTATATGTTCCTTGACCTCTTTTAGGCCTACAGAATGGAGTCAGTGTGTGCCTGAGCAGCCTAATTGGGTTGACAGCACAGTGTCTTGCCTCTTGCTCACATGACATCCAGCTCTTTGACAGAGTGGCCTGCCTCTGCAGTCCTTTGGCTGTCAAAGGTAGTAGCACTTGAGCAAATGTTTAAACAAGCGATCATGAGATGCCTCACCACTGTCGACTTCACTCTGCCTTTTTTGAGTATTTGCATTTTTATTGTTGAGTTGTAAACACTTACAAACAAAACCAACAGCGGATGAAATGTGGCTCAAAGTTAATGAATAGATTTTAATGGACACTCTAGGAATGTGTTTGTTAATTTGCTGTCAGCGCACGCGCACTTGCGTGTGGTTTTAATGAAGCTGAATGAATTGTGCATCGGGTTACTGGTGCGTGCAGCGTGATTATGTCGAATATGTTCGCTGTGTTGTGTGGTGCCAGGACAGTTTAAACAAGCCTGTGTAGGTGGGATAGTGGGAAGGGCAAAGGGAGACAAAGGCAAAGTGGAAGGTATGCAAGGCCGGGCTCCTCAGGAATTCATTTCCCCTCTCTCCTGTGTCAGGGGGACCTCCACTGAACCCATTAAGGTGGTAACAAGGTGACAGTGAGTGGTCCTGCTACGGGTTCTGGCCTCCGGAGCTGTCTGGCTGCCCGTCTATGTTAATTAAGGGAGAGAATGAAAGTGTGAGGTATGGGGACACTGTTGGACAAAAACGTTTAACTCGATGGTCGGGATAAGGACGGAGTTTCATTCTTTCTCTGAAACCAGTTTGTGGCTTTGAGGTGAAGCTAAATAGACAGCGATTCATGCCGAGACCCTGATTCACATAGGTAAGTGAGGTATACAAATCTCACCACAGGCACTCAGCAGACCATGAATTATTGAGGCCCTGTTCAGCTTGTCATGTTAAATTCTTTAAAAGTTAGACACCCTCATTCCCTAAATGTATTTCCTGTACACATTTAAAGAACTGGTCATTGGAGCTCTTGTGAAATAATGTCCTCTTTAAAGCTTGCCGGCACTCATGGATAGAGAGAACAAAAGTGTTTGTCAAATGGAAAAGCCCCCTTCTCCTTTCCATCTCCCCTCTGCTGTGGGAGAAGTGGCATCATCTTTCTGTGAGGGAAATGGCATTGGAGAAGTTCACTGGGAGAGCGTTTTTTAGTGCAAAGTAAGTGGGCGATCAGGAGATGTCATCAATTCCAATGCATGCCAGTTGCCACGGAAACAGAAGTGGAGAGGCTTTTCTCAAGGATTCTGTTAAACATTTAGAGTGTGCAAGGCTCAGAGAGAGAGAGAGAGAGAGAGAGAGAGAGAGAGAGAGAGTGTCATGGACAATTGTCCGTCTTTCCATCCGTAGTCATCTTCTTTCAATTATAAGTGTAAATGATGTGGGTAAACTTTGCACGATTTGGTTGTAAGTAAAAGATTCCATTTCTATTAACCGAGCAACACAGTTGGAAGTTATGAAATTATACAGCTCACAAACCTCCAATTTACCTAAAGGCATAATTTTTACGGTACAGTTGAATTTGCTAACTCCGCCAATATCTCTTTAATATTTCATTTCAAATGGAATATGAATTATATTGGTGTAATTTTCTTAAAGGTCAAATCTGATTTAGGCAGATCTATTGGGAAAATATAGCAGACACTGAATATAATATGCATAATTAATGTATAATCACCTGAAAATAAGAATCATTATGTTTTTGTTACCTTAGAGTGAGCCACTGAGTGCTTTGTGTTAGCGTGTTATACCAGTCTTGACAAACAAATATAAGTCATTCTTATATTTGCATGTGAGCACAAACTGCAAGACATTACTGGAGTTCATCCTACACCCAACCTGGCCTTTATCTTCACAAGACCAAAGCTTTAGCCAAGCACCACACAAAAGCCCAACAGTTGTGTGACACCTCCTGATCGAGGAGCCCTTCTCCAGTGGTAATCTCCCAGCAGACAGGCCTTAAATGGGAAAGGGCTCTTTGCTGTAACGATGTGGGCTCAGCAGATAGGAGCTCTGTGTAATTCCTGTTAATTACTGTCCACAAGGCGATAAGACCTGGTTGGAGAGGCTAAGAGAAGAGATAAGGAGGATCAGGGATTCACCTAAAGGATTTTCCACCCCTTGAGCAAAAACAGTCCTCTTGTCCAGAAATAGTCTAAAGTTTAAAGCTGCCCTGAAGTAGTTGTTTTTTTCTTTATTTCACTTACTGAACTCATGTAACTATTTGGACAGACACGTTTACGAGTCGTTGAACTGTAGGTTTTATCTAGTAAGTCATCTGAAAACACTTTCTGAGCTGACTTGGTGTGCTGTTATAATGTTTCCATTCAGTGCTAAAATTCTAGCATGAATTTCTAAAAAAAAGATGACCTGGCTAAAAGCGAGTAAATGGACCTTGAATCTGTGTTGTCTTGGTTGCTGTTGTTTCTGAAGTCAAGAGTGAACTCAAAAAGAGAACATTTTTGCAATATTTAGCAAATTAATTTACATTTATTTGTGAGTCATAAAATCCTGGCACGCCCCCCCTTTCCTCACAAATTCAAAAAAGCACATCCAAACAGCCGTATGGAAACACACTTCTAGTGCACTTGAGTAAGACCATTGATGCCACAGCAAATATTCACAGCGTGACTTGAGGGATTTTCTTTTAAGAATAGTTCAAAGCATTTCACCAAAAAACATGAGCCCTATGAGACCCAATTCATTTCTTTGCCATTTTCCAAGCCTCCATTAGCATGCGCTGGGGATGAATCTTACAAGTTGTCAGTCACCTCTGCTGTAGCATGAAATCGGACCAAATCCCAGTTGCTGTTTGTCTGGTTTTCACTGCAGGGACGCTGCAGCGTCTCCACAAACCTCTGACCTGATAACAAACGGGGCAGTTTGCTAAATGGGTGGTACTGTGCTATGAAAAAGAGAGGACACTGTGGTTCTTTGAAGGAATTGAACCCTACATGGTAAACTGTAGTGGCTCACTGGGGCTTCAACTACAAGGATATATGAGCTCATGTTAGAGAAACGAGGCTAGTTGTCTAAATGCATTACTGTAATAAGACCTGGGAGGGGGGAGTGGTGCCTGTATCTGCGTGTTGACCTTGTTAGTATGAAGTTTTTGAATTACTCTCTGGGGTGTGCATGCTGGCAGAAGCACCGGTGGTATGACTGTAAACTGCTTTCATTTCTTACTTTTTAGTTTAATTCTTTTCTTTGTTCGTGCTTATTAACAGCTCAACAAAAGAACCGTGTCTTCTTCACTCAGCGGCTCATCATTAGCAGCCGAGGCATATTTCTTCCTTGTAATACACAGAACACCAAGATACTAATTACCTTTCAGTCACCAATAAGGCTTGGTTTTACCCCCTACTTCTCATTGAACAGTCTCTGCTGTAAAGAATCTGTTTCACTCAGGCGTTTGTGGAGCGTCTATACAAATCATGCATAATATGACAGCCATTCATCAGTTTGATAAATGATTATCAGAAAGAGCTACTGAGAATATGAAAATGTCAGTGCTTAGAGATCACAGTGTACCTCACACTTGGTGACTAGAGAGCACGCAAACTTTTTTTGTCTTTTAGTAAAAATAAGTAGTTTTTGAATACACACAGGGATTTTTTATTCTTTTCTAAGTACACTGAAGTGGTACCAAGGGACTGGGTAAATTTGATTTCCCAGCTGAAATAGATGTAAATGTTCATAATTTCCAACTACTCTGTCTTAAATGGTTTCTCACTTCATCATATACTGCAGTTAAATTAGTCAAGTCTGTGCATTGTGCCTAATGGACCGTCTATTGTTCCAGATATTAGACAACACAGAAAATTAGACATGAACCACTTGTCTTTTCTAATGTTAAATGAGTAGTTTGATGAATTTGAGAACAGTTTGTGTCATTGTTTATGTTTGAGCACAGAAAACAACCTTTTGTCAGATGTTGTGCGATGCTACAGGGCACAGAAGTACACATTGTTTTGTTTACTTCAGCTCTAGGCCTTTTCGCTTGTGAAGTAAAGTCTTACTGCAGCATAATGCGATATTTGAGATATAAGTGCACTTCCAATTTTGTGGCAACAATTTTGGAAAGGTGGGGAATGTTTCTTACCAATTTGGTGTGGAACAATCTCAGAATCTGGGCAGCAACCAATGTTTCAGGGCTTCCGGTGTAGCCAGCCATCCGGAAAACAGATAACGGATATCGGGGCCAAGGCTTCCTCTGCATCAGATCATAGCTGATGGGTTCCAAGATAGAACTTTAGCCAATCCATTGCACCTCACTCTCCACACAACTGTTTACCTGCACGAACCCAAAGCATGCTCAAACATCACTGGTCAGTACTACTCGGACTACAAACAGAAACCAAAAGGCTTCTAATGCCAAAAGAGATTCTGCATTCATATGCAGATATTAGGCCTGCACAGAACCCTGACCTCAACCGCATCCAACATTTTTGGGATGAACTGGAATGGTGACTGCTAGCCAGGCCTTATTGCTCAACATCATCAATCTCAGTAATGCTCTTGTGGTGGAACGGCAACAAATCCCTGCAACCAGATTGTAAACTCCTGAGGGAAAGCTTCCGGCCAAAAGAGTGGAGGTTGTTGACAGCAAATTAATGCCCATGGGTGAAGGAGATGTTTAGCCACCCATGTGGGTCTAAAGATTAGGTGTCCATGTACTTTTGTGCAGTGGTGTATTTTGTTTTGTATGTCTGGGCAGTTATGCATTATATGATGTTGTTGATGTTTTAATCACAAATGGGACTTTTTATCAAATCTGTCTAGAATTATTGATGGTGTGGTTGACCGGTTGACTTTAATGCCACAAAACTAATCATTTGTGAAAAATCGCCTGCATCACACATTTATTCATGACTGTCTTTCAAAGATTAATGTGGCAGATAATAAAAATGTGATCTGTCACTAAGCAGAATCATGTTCAGATCAGGCCCTTTTTATAAAGATATGCTTCAAACAGTCTGAAGCAGAATTTAAAATCTGAATTGTCTGACAATTTGTACCAGATGGTCAGGTAAAAAAAAAGAAGAAAGGAAACAAAAACGTCCTACAAAGATCAAACTCATGTCCAATGTTGTAAAAATAGTTAAACTGAAAAATCTTTTCTTCCCCTCAACCTGTCAGAATCAAGGCGGTGGGTTAAGGAGTGAAAAAGGAGATAAGACAGCAGAGGGATGGTAGAGGGTGGGTCAGTGAAGAAGAGAGATTGAAGGATGTGCGCAGAAACGGCTATGATGTAAAAATCATAATTTAAAAAAATGGAGGGATGGAAAAAGGACAGCGAGGGAGGACGGTTCAGTAACTTTCATGTCCGATAAAGCCACTCTGGCTCCACATGACCCAGTTTCCGCAAAGAAGATTGGTAAACGATAAAACGAAAACTGACATGTATTTGCTGAAGATTTTAAGCATCTAAAATGTGCAGGGTAAACACGTTGTAAAAACCCTACATGGAGTGGCGGCATACTGTTTGTGTGTGGGTGTGTGTGTTTCATGCTTATTTGCGAATCCATCCTTTGTGATGCAAGCATTGTTGCAAGAAATAAAAACCAGGTTCATGGCGAGGAATAACATTACAGATGCTGATACCTCGCAGGAAGATTCCATTTCGCTCTGTTAACGCCTCCATGAATTTTTCTGGTCACATAGTATAATGTGACAATAACTGGGGTGTCGATCTCAGCAGGCTTTAGTAATACTGGGTGTGCTACACGAGGTGCCAGACTTTTTTTTTTTTTATATATATATGATGCTTGACAAACCTCAGTCATAGTTTATCATGTGTACTGCTGTTTGGGATATATATTTTTATGAAAGCAGCTTTCAGTATACAGCTACAACTACTGTATAATGCATAGCACGTTGTGAAAGTGCTTTATTCCCTCTCAAGAATGTCAAGGCTCTCTAAATCACTAAAAACTGATTCTGAGATGACATTGCACCAATGAAAGAGGGAAAAAATATATAATAATATGTACACGCTGTGCAGAGATATACATCCAATTTTGTTTAAGATGACTGCTTTAGAAAGCTATCCAGTCTTTTTACTCTGTCTCAATGGGGAGACAAGCAGATATGAAACACATAACGGAAGAGAAAGTTATTATTTCTTGGTAGTAAGTGCCAATTTTCGGAGAATACTGCCTGTTTAGTTATAAATTTTACTTCTCCACTTCATCATGTCCTTCATTTTATCTTGTCTTGATAATCACACATACTACTTTTAGCTCTTTCTAAGTGTAAGTACTTTTCCAGGAACCTGTTTTGTAGATGTGGTTAAGTTCTCTGCAACAGTAAAATCACTACCTTAAGGTTGTGGCTAAAACAAGATATTTGAGAAATAGTGATTATTTTTCACCATTTTCTGGACCCAACAACCAAATGATAAACCCTGAAAATGATCAATGGATTATTCCGTAATGGCAATAACGGTTAGTTGTAAACCCTAGTGTTAGGGTAAAGAATAGAAATGTTTTTTGGCATTTAAAAAAGAGACTGTGAGACAAGAATAAAGAAATGCTGCTTTATTGCCTGCATATCTGGAGTATTTAGTCTCCCTTTCCACCTCTGCATGCCTCGACAGCAAATGACAAAAAGCATCACTATGACTCTGTTATTGTCTCCTCTCATCACAGATAAATATGGTCTAATGTGTCTAATCTTCATGGCTTTTGAGATCAGACTGTTGGAACATTTACTTCCCAAAAACATCCTTATTCCTTCCTGATACCTAACAATTTTGATCAATTTGTCAAAATGTCACACCAAGTGTAAGGGTGTAAGTAAGTAAAAATGCATTTAAATTTGCCATCGTTGATATTACTCATACTCATTCACAAAGCCCCTTTTAACACTTCTGGAAGCAGTAGATGTTGTCATAACTGCTTCAGTGTCACTTTAACAAGTGTCTGATGCCAATGTTAAGAGCTGATTATGTAAATGAGGCAGCGAGTAGGGACCTCTGTGCAACCTGTGAGGAAGTGTAAGAGACAGAGGTAATAGTGGAAAGGACTCATGGGTATGTCAAAATGCATTCCTACTGTTTATAGTGCTTTATTTTTTCATAACACTGTCTCTAATGCCTCTCTGCTCTTCACTATGTCTAAAAATATTGAAACTAGTGATGAGGGTTTTGAAGCACAGGCGGATGTATCTCCACTTCGTACACATGAAAAGAAAATAACTTCTTGCAGCACAGACCCAGTGTCATTTGAGCACAGCGCTGTTTAAATTACCTCTGAATGGACGGTTCTGATGACCCACACCCCGCGGTCTCCTCAAAGTATGTAAATGAGTGCATCTTGTTTGTGTGGCAAAATTGTGGGCCGATAAAATGATGCAGAGAAAGACAGGGGAGAAGTACCGTACACTCTATGGCTCTCTTGCCCCAGAGTGCTCGGTGAATTATTTATGAAAGTGCTGACAGAAGAGGAGCAGGTTCAACAAGGCGCGTTTCTCTAGGGGGCAACAACAGCCGACAGTCAGGTGGGGCTCGGTTTGTCTTGCGGCCTCTGGATTTTAATGATGGTCCAGTGGTCTCGTTATGCGAATCTACAGTGTAGCTTTTCTCCTGTGTCAGCTGAAAAGATTGGTTGCGTGCAAATCTGTAATCTCTGCTGTGGCTTTACCCCTCCACCCCACTTTTTTTTTTCTTATGTACTTCGCTCCATTGCTTCCGCTCTAAGTTTTGCCTCTTAGAGTCCCCGTCTATGATTATCTTCCCCTTACCTTCCACACTTCCCCAGCTTGTTTCTATACATCCCACCTTCAGCATGTCTATTTCTGAATTGGTCTTCTGTACGCCTACTCCCCACTTCCATCTCATACATCTCTCTCTGTCTCCTACACACTCCTAACACTATCACTGATGATTGACAGTGCATTAAAGATCATGTAAATCATTCCCCTTAATGTACATTAGCTAATTAGAAGTCTTTTTTTTTCTATTCCCGCAGAAAGGCAGAGAAAAAAAGATAGCTTAGCCATGAAATCCAGTCAGTAATCAAAAGGTTTCAGGTTTAATCAGCCTGCTATTTATAAAAAAGCGTACAGAAAACATGAAGATAATGTACGATGTCTAATATAAGAAACGGTAACTGTAGGTGGGCTCTCCTTTTACACTTCCCTACAGCAAAATCTGTTGTGAATTACACGTAGGTATAAAATTAAAACGCTACTTGACAAATTAAATGATGTCGTTATTCAGGTGGGTTTTGTCTCCATCAAACGTTGCTTCTCCTTTGCAGTTTGAGAGTCGCGGGAGGTCTCAGTGGCAGGTTTGGTGGCACTTTTGGGTAAGAGAGATTAGCCTGTGAACTTTAAGGAGCTGCCCACAGGATTGTACCAGCAGGCAATGGATATGGCTGCTGCCGATAAGACATAAAAACACTTCTATAAAACATTCATCCTTTTGGAATAGCTTTTTTTACTGTTCCAAACATCAGCTGTCTGAAGGTTTTCGAATAAAGTCAGTTATGCAATCATGGCTTTATTATTGACACTTTGACAATTTGTGGTGTTTCCAAAGTCAAAAATATGAGACACTGACTTTAATGCTGTCCAGCTAGTTTTAAACTCCGCTCTTTATACAATAACACATTACAATGTAGAGTCATGCACAGCAGCTAAAACTCTGATTGTTTAATAGTTTCTTGCTCACATCTTGAAATTAAGAAAACAAGCTTGTGCTGTCGCTTCCTGTCTATGAGTATCATCTTAATGTAAATCAAGAAAGATTACAGTTCACATTTTGTAGCCCTCTGACACCAAGTGGAGCAGTGTTCCTCATAACAGCGACTCGCTTCTTAATTAAATTTTGTATCGACCTCACTAAACTGATGCTGCCGCGCTGACAGCCTGTTAAAATTATTACTTGATGTGCTTACCGGTACAGATTGAGGTATTGTAAAGTTTTAGTGTTGTGATGACTCACTCTGTCTTTCTATCTTGCTGCTATCTCTCTCTCTGGCATACTGTACGTTCTCCAGGGTTTTTCATTGTCCTTGCTTCTCCTTGTTGCGCATACCAATACACATATGTACACACATTTACTCAACAGGTGTTGTGATTTGTTTTTGCATCTCTCATAGAAAACTATGTGTTTCTGTTGCCCATAAAAGTTCATAACTTGATACAATGTAATACACAACTCCATGAATCACCTTTTTTTAAGAAGCCCATCATAAATGGCAGCTTTTCAACATTTGTCATAGAACATGTAGAGCAACCTTACTTACCCCACACCCACCCAATCCCACTACTAATGCATTGCACCTCCGGCCTACTGCATAATCTGACAGCCCCTCTGCTTATAGGTCCCCTCACTGTCAGACTCACTTCTCCAGAGGATCGACACATCACAGGTCTGCGCTAACAGCATCTCCCCCAGGGCTCACTTGTCAACAGGAGCAGCACCTCCAATGTTTGACCCCAAGGGAGTAGAGAGAGGGACTCTGGAATGGACTAATACGTGTTGATAGACATGGAAGAGTAGGCACAAAATACATACATCTCAAATATGATCATGATTTTGTTATTGAGTTTGGTGCTCTTCCTTAGCAACACCATGCTTTATAGAGAGCATTTTGATTAGACTAAAATCTCAGTATCATGCAAGGAATAAAACTTGGTTGGTACTCATGAAGTGGCGGAGAATAGGTGGGAGGTGAGGTAATACATATTCCTCCCATCTGTCACAGTGTTTAACAGGTTTTGAGATGTACAGATGTCTCTGCTGGCTGTCTAGTCTCCATAATTAGCCATTAACCTCATGCAGTAGACATTGGTTAGAACTAATTAGAAGGACTTGTATCTTTGCTTTAGTTTAACCACAAAAACATGGATCATAGATGCTCTAAAGACAGAACTTATGTTATTAATCAGGGTACAGATGAATACTGGAAGAGAATGTTTTATGAATTTGGATTTTGGAGGTCAGGTTAGCCAGCAAGCTAAGTCGAATGGCTGGCAAGGTAAAATAGATAGATACAAGTTCCTGTAGTGATTTCCAGTTCTTCTCTGGCATTTGCTATTTTAAAGGGGAAAGCAGGTAGATAGTTTCAAGTAGTTCGGATTGTACCTTGAAATGGGTAGAATTGTTTCATATTTCGTACAAGAAAGAAAACCAAGACAGGAGAAATGTTTGAAAAAACACACACAGCATGCATAGAATTGCCAGCATCATGACGCCATCGGTGGGTAACTTGTAGTGATAACATCATATGGTGAACATAATTGTCTGGAGTTGTGTTTGTGTTGTGTATCAGGCTTGTGTGGATTTATTGCAGCGTTCCTCAGCCTCTTTGGAGACTTAATGTGCCAAAGTATGTTCCTTGGTTGGAGCTTAATGGGTTGTTTGTGTTTTCTGCACACACATAAAAAATGCTTATGAATCCAGACTGAATTCTGCTTGCTGTGTTTCCTTATCTCCTGAGTTGGGTACAAGCTCTCATACAACCCTGTTTACATGGAAGCAAAGTCCTACCCTTCAGATCCGCACCATTTTCCACTCTGAAACCCGCCTGAAATTAAAGTCACGACTTCGATATGAACTGCTTCATTCAGCATCAGAGCCCACTTTTCCAACTGATAACAAAGAATTGTTCTCCTGTATCACATTTCTACCATTGTGGCCAAATCTCACTCCCTGCAGTGCATTTCCACAGCATACATCTATTATTTCTGCACTATTCCACTGCGATCAGATATGGCACATCCTTCCCGAAAATCCCCAACTTTAACCTTGTGAAAAAGCTTGCAGATTGAACTATCTCAGCAGTTCCCAGCATCTCTAAGCTGACAGAATGTCTTCATAGCAGTTCAGGGCTCCTCGGCGCCCATGGATCTGTGCGTCATCTGAGAGTTTGACAGGTGAACGCGCAGGCACCCACATGTACGCGCACCAACACACATACTGTACACTGAACGCACACTGCGGTGAGAAGCAGGGGGCCAATTATGGGCTACTGTGACAGGGAACGGCTGTAGGGAAGTCAGTGTCCCCCCAGGCAGGCCACAGTGCACTCGACATACTGCCAGCATGTCCACTGACAGTGATAGCATTCCTATGATACCTCATATGGGAAGCAAAGGCACAATGGGAACCTTAAAGCTGTTGTGAAGGATATGTTGGCGGTGTTTTCTCAGCAGACTTTATAATCAGATCATATTGAACTGTGCCGCACTGTGCTCGCTCGCCCACTCACTGTCTTTATTGAGATAAAAATTAGCCCATGTTTTCTCATGAGAATCTCATCTCTCGGGCTAAAATCAGAGCCAGTGTGTATGAAACATCTTCAACTCATGAGTCCAAAAATTCCGAAAGTCAAACTTACAGAGTCACCTTCCGACACCCAAGCATGATTCAAAATAAGTAATAATATAATATTCATGTATGCCATCATGAAATAGTTGGTCTCCACAGTTTTGGTATCCGTCATATTGTATGATACATTGGGTATCAGGCAGGAAGTGATGTATGAACACTATTCCTCTTATCTTATAATGATTGGATTATTAAATTCAAGTTAAATAAATACTATAGATCCATTGATCCCAAGTAAGACTATAAAAATCCTTGGACAGTATTGTGTGTGTTTAGCTTCTGAATGGCATCCATGCTGCTCTTAGAGTCTTGGGCCATCCAGCCCAGATTTATTTAAGACTGATGAACAGATCCTGAGCCGCTGCAGATCTCCAAGAGTACTGCTTTTTCCACATACAATACTCTGGAGCCTCAACTTGGGCAAAACACATTCAAATCCCGTGCCTCCACACCTGCAGGTACGACAGTTACTGTGTGTGTGTAACACGTTTCGCTATTGCCGAATACTGTAATGTCGGTACGAACACTCGAGAAACTTCAAGTTTATTTAACATTACTACTTCTTCTTCTAGATATTTATCTTAAATATATCTTATTTCATCATATATTAATATTTCAGTATCTTATAGACATCTTATTATATTGAGGAGAATGTCATGGTATTTTCTTGTTTTAATTAAAACTAAATATATATTTAATTTATACTGAATATTTTATTTATTTACCTGTCACATATTTATAAAAGAACAATCATAGTGAAATGATAAATATACCATTTTACTCTCTCTTAGTGTGAATTTAAATGTGTATTTACTGGATAATCTGCTGCTGTAATATTCACCCCTGACAGCTCAGACAGTTTCTGTTTTAATTCAGACTTCTAATATTTATATTAACATTTTGCCACCACTACACAAACACTGCTAAAGTATAAGGTTGTCTAATGTTGACTGCGGTTAGTTGTTGTGAAAATGCAGACCGACATTTCTCCCTGTCTCTCGCATCAATGTAACGGTTATTAGAATACCTGTAAAGTGGAGTGATGTGCAGTTGAAAGTCCAGTGGTATGCTCAGCACTCATTGAAAGCCTCTTGTCCAATCAGATTACTTAGTCATCTAAAAACAGATGAGGCAGTCTGTCTCATGTTTGAAAGTCTGTGTTCATTTATTTGTTTGATACTACACTTCAGTGCTCAACATGTTCAAGTTTAATTCATGTTGATCCCATTAAGACAAACTTGTTGACTAGCCTACTTTTCAGTCTGAATGGCCAGTATGGTTTCTCAGGAAGAATGGCTTTTATTTTCTCGTTATTCTGTGAGAGGGACTTGAATGAAATTTGAAGGTTAGTTTAAGTGGCACAAGTGGAATTAAATGAAAGCTTAACAGGGGCACATGGGCAGATTCATATACCGTGCACACACAGGGGCACCATTTTTACTACAAGTCCAAAAATAGAAGACAATTTTCTTTGAAACATCACGCATTTTACAAGATGCCTCATTGCTTTTTAAATCCACACAAATGCCCATACTGTGCTCATTCAGATGCATCTTAACTGTGATATTGCAAAATGCAGATTAGTGCTTTCCCCAGGAACAGAAGGTGGTTTATTGGGTGAGTAACTGTATTTTGACATCAACTCAGAGTGTTGGGAATGATGCCAAGACATGTGAGGCGGCAACAAGTGAGCGCACTCAAAACCCCGTCCACCCCCCTGTGTAATTATCTTTATATGCCAGCAAAAAAAAATAAAAAATTACCCTCCTCCTCAAGATTAATAATATTGCTTTGTGGGCTTTTTGGCCATAAGTTGTGAATAATGAATAGTAGAAAGACTGGATTGACTGAAAAACATTTAAAAAAAAAAAATACCTCTCCATCATTTTCAAGTTTTGATGAAGCAGTGACAAGTTGTTGCACATGTTGTGCTTCAAGAAAAAGGTCCACCTCATAGCATTACAAAAGAGCTGTTGTTGATACCACTGTATCTCTGATTCTATTTTGGCAGCTGTGTATTCTTCTTTCTGTGGATAAGTGGCCAAACAGGCAACATGACATTATGTCCAGATATTTCCAGGGGAGCTACAATAACAATTGACAGCACAAACATTGTCGGCTCAGAATTCAAAGTGCAGAGGCTTCTTTCTCCACTCAACATTTTGCACCAACATTCAGGCACCATACAGGGAGAAATCCATAGTAGAGATGGCAAAGATACCAACTTCTTTGACGATATTAGACCCAAAAGCCCACAATGCAATGTAGCCAACCTGTAGTCACCTTTTCTTGAGCAGTGAAAACCTCTCCTCCTCCACTTATGCTATCACTGCTTCTCCGTCCACCCACACATTAAGTATAACCCGCAGGCGAACACAAGGGATTCAAGCTAAAGTGTTGTCAGAGATGTAGGGAGTCATTACCAGAAAGAAAAGTTGATAAAAAATGTAAGTAATAATGCAACTCTCAGACAGTTTAAGACTGAACAGCTACTCTCTTCCCAGTAAAAAAAAAAAACAATATTTGAAATCTAAGAGACTGGACTTGCTTAGGCTGCAGGAAACATTTGAAGAAAGTGATGACATGCCTCTGTATTTTTGCTTAAATCAGCGCATCACAGCTCATCATATTTGGGTCTTTCATAATTTGGCTATAATCTTACAAGGATTATTATAAATGCAGGAGAAGTAAACAAGCAGAATTCTTATGTACCCTAAATTATGTGAAGATATCACATAATTCAAATAATTCCCCCAGTGTTAAAGATAATGTTTGACATTTTCCCCATAAAGGAAAGCCAGTGAGTGTGAAAACAAAGAGGGCAATATCTCCTGGCAAATTTGACAGTGGACAGTAAAATGAACACAAAATTGAAAGGGAAATGGCTTTTCTATCTGCCTCTTCAATGCTCCAACACAGTGTGTTCTGTGGGCACTTTGTAAATTTGTACGTTCAAAACTAGAATCTTGTGCACAGCCTTGTTTCTCTCCCAGTGGCACAAAGAGCTGCATATATGTGCCTGACAGCTCTAGCGCCCCCTGCTCCTTCATCTGTCGCCACTGGCATGGAGTCTCCAGTCACTACAGCCACCCAACTCCCAGGGACAGGGCATACGTTTGTTCCTCTCTCAACCAATCACAGCAGGGCTTCACCCCTCAGCCTACCCTGTTTATTCTGTATCCTGTATATCTTTGTCTGTGTGTGTTTCCTGTCTCTACACACTATGCATCTCGTCCAGGTTGTGCCATCTGGCCTTCTCAGTGACCCCCTCCTAGGCACACACTCCATTTCCATCTCACTGCGGCCCTTGCCTCCCCCCACCCCATGTTTCTGCAGGTCAAACATCAGAGACCACTGTGGTTATGTGCTTGCTGCCTGTCACAGGCCCTGCAGAGCTCTACTGCATGTTTGTCCTAGCTGCACTGTGCAGACCTCTATTGATTCAATATACAATACATTCCTGCTTCAGCGACCCCCTCCACCCTCCACCCTCCAGTCGGCCCTGTTGCTCACTCCAGTAATGGAAATGTTTCTTGAGTGGTTTTCCAAGGCTACTGTGGATGGAGGCAAGGCTTAAACACACTGTGAAGGAGTGCTTAATGTGTCAGCAAAGGAGTGTGCAAGACACTGTGCAATTGTTCACTTTGTGCAAAGGATGAATTTCGTGAAAATGATGTGAGAGCGTTACCTACTGAGCATGTATGAGTTGGTTTTCAGCTCTGTAGGGCTATGGGGAGGCGTTAGTTAGGTATTATTATCTATTATAGGTAATACACTGACTGTGGATAAGTACCTCATACAGCCCTACTTCAGATAACCCAGACTATACCTTTAATGCGCAAAACAACCAACAAGTTTGAAGTGCTGAACAAATCTTAAGAGTAGGAGCAGATTCAGAGGTCTTGTACCAGACAGTGATCGAAATGCAGGTCACACTTAGTGTGTCACTGCTCCTTTTGACGCACCAGCCAGTTTAGCCGGCACTTTGATCTTTCCTCTTGCCATTTTGATCAAATATGAAGGTCAATTGGGGCTGCTCAGCAACAGCTGCTCAGATGGAATTTAAATAGTTGAATTCATTGTGTTCCCCACTCATTTATTCAGGTTTTTTTTCTTTGTCACCTAGAAGTAGTATAATAGAGTATTTTATAGCAATAGTATTTTATTGTGTGTGTGTGTGTGAGTGCATGTGTAATGTGTAAGAAGGAAGTCAAAGCCTCTATCATTTTGAAAAGCGTTCTGGTGGAATTATACTGTGGCAGCATCTCTCCATTCAAAATTTAGATAACTAAGTCTTGAGGTGTTAGGGATAGTGTACTTAAGCATTCAAAGTAAAAGTAAATCTTCAATAGCATGTCCTTGCATTTTAGTGCTTGGAAGTGCTCCATCTTTAATGCATTAACCTCTATGGATTAAGCTAAAGGGGTCAGTGGTCCATTTATGCTCGCTGTGATTGCTTCCTAAATGGCCCAGAGTCAGAAATGTTAATTTTCTTGAACAGCTCACTTTCTTAAAAGCAGTGAGCAGCTGCAGGTGTCAGATAATAAAGTATATAGATGTCAGATAAGAATAGAAGAGTGAAAACACAGGCATTTTTTTTGCTTGAAGCACACTGGAGGAAAATGATAACCTCTCCTAAACTGACCGCAAATGGTTCAAACTATACTCTAGGTGAGTAAAAGCTCACTTGTTTTCAATTGCTGTTTTTGAGTGGTTTTATCTATTTGTGTGTGTGTGTGTGTGTGTGTGTGTGTGTGTGTGTGTGTGTGTGTGTGTGTGTGTGTATATATATATATATATATATATATATATATATATATATATGTATATATATATATATATATATATCCTCCTAAAAATTGATATATTTGTAGATTTTTACGAGTGTGTATTTCTGAGCCTTTGAGCTGCTAAACAAGCAAGGATCATTACCCATGGAAGACATTTTCCTTGAATATTTTTCTCTGTGCTTTGAGCAGCTTACACATGGCTCTGCAGACATATTTGAGTGGGCGGCTGCACAAACATCAGGAGCCTCAGCTGTCCAAATGACAGTCACACATTTACTTTGCTGTGGCAGTCGCACATTTAACACAATCTGAGCTACACTAATGTGTGCATGACGGACAGACGGAGCATGCGCAGTAATTCCACTGAACAGTCTCAGTTACCCATCTTGACCTGATGTGCTCACACTAAGCACTTAGTTCTCCACTGGCCACTTCAAAGCACAGCTAACCCTCAGCCCTCATTTAGGTTAACCCTTTTCACACACACCTTATGTACCCCTGCAGGGTTTGCTTTACCCAAGAGTGTTGCCATGCTCTTGCAGGAAGGAGATTGTCTATTAGATAATGTTACAGTCTGAACTTGTCAGAAAAATATTCCACTAACCCCAGACAGCGCCCAGGGGTGCTCCCACAGTCACCTTGACTTTAATCAAGCTCTTAAGTATGCAGTAGTACGGCAGAGAATAAATGTGCATGCTGTTTTTCTTGTTTTCTATAGACTTTTGACAGAACTATCCAGAGAATAATGTCAATGTTTTTATATAATGGTACAAGGCAATTTGTAGCCATGGTGTTGTTGCTGTAGTGCATTCTATGAAAGTACAAAATGTACTCTGACAGTACATCAAAGTCTATTTGAGTGGACTGCAAATAGCAACACAGATAGCTACTAACTTGCATTCTCCAGTGAAATATTCCAAATATATTCCCATGAATACTTGCATTCCGGACTCATATGCTACTGCTTACATATTAGATGAGTCGCCATGGATATACAGTAAGTCTCAAACATGGCATTGTGCAGTAGTCCAGACTACACCACGGAGTATTACTGCTGGTGGCATTTCTATTTTTGTTCACTCCGGTTCTAGTTGCATAGATACACTGCGACTGGTTGCTGGAAATCAAACTTGTGAACATGGTAATTTGATATCACGCTGGCTCCTTTTTTTTTGCAGGGTTGTCAGCTGCCCACATGAACCACATGCAAGGAATGATTCCTTGAAAATGGGATGCACACAACTGAACGCTTTGCAACTGCAGTGTTGAGACTGAGGGGCAAGAGGCGGTGTGTGTTGGTTTGCTAATCTCTTTCCTTCATTCTATAGCCAGTGTAACCATTCTGTGGCTTTTAGTGGTAAACCACAATTGATCTGCAGCTTCCTTTCTCACCTTCCTTAGCCAGACTGAAAGTCTTTAGATGGGAAAGCCAAAATTAGCATGTTTGCAAAAATGCAACAAAGCCTTAAAAATACTGTTTATTATTATTTTTTTCCCTTAAATGTCAGTTCACCTGTCCTTTCATGGACATTCACGTCTGCCAGTGAGATGTCTCTGTGCTTCCTTTTTCTCAGCAAGGATTAACTAATGCAGTCAGATCATTTCATCCTCCAGAGAAGCCCTGCCCCTGAGAAATGTTTAAATAACTCAAACTCCAATCTGTCAAATGTTTATTTTGAAATACATCCACCGAGCCTCAGCCCCTTCCTCTGCGACTCAGTTTGTTTCTTTTCACAGGTTCATCCTTGCAGCACCAGACACACTGACAGTCAGTCTGCACTGCTGATTTAAAGTAACTCATTCTTACTTCTCTACAAGAGATTTTGCAGTATAACTCAGCTGGGGAATAGTTGCATCGACACAGCCAGTACATCCAGCTAACTCAGCAACATCAGTATTAACTTACAAACCTTCAATCTTTAGACCATTTTGACTTGTCATATGCTTTTTTCTTATTTGATCTTATTCTATATCTGTCTTTTCTCTAATTTGCCCTTTTTTTATATTGTTTTGATAATTGCTTTTCTTTCAAAATTCAGTTGTAACAGTGTGCAAAGGCACAGAACTAAACTAAATCAGACAAAACAAACAGAGATAAGAAAAAATCTATTAAAAAAAAGACAATCCTTTGATTGCCCAGAGGGTAAGTTAACCCATGCAACATGTCTGTACTGCTTTAAAGCATAACACATGAGTTGCACTGTGTACTGCAAGGGAGAGTTGTCATTCTATTTACCTCCATCTTGTTATCTTTGGAAGAAAGAATTGCATAAAGTAACCATAGCTACAGTGTCTGAAGGACAGGATAAAAACACTTGGTACGAGGTCTTTCTGTTGGCTAATACAAAACCGCACAAACACAATGTATTTCAGAAGTTTAACTGAATAATACAAATGTGACTCAGCTGTCATTTTGAACTCTAACCCTTAGTTTACACTGACCTGAGTTTACTCCATTTTTACAGGATAACCTTGTAAGAAATTGGGGTCAGCCCTCCTTTGGAACAAAGCCATCGAGGATTGAATCGGGTTTAACCTGCCTCAGTCTTGTCAAATGATTGCTAGCTAACACACACACAATTCTGTTGTCTCTTCATGCTGTTGTTATGCAGTGCATTCTAAAGGTATGTTCTGCACTACTTATAGTATATGTTTGTTTCAATCACATGGGTTCGCATGTAATCTCTGCAGATGCCTGCAGATGTTCTGAATATATTTTAATGCATTACCTGTTCAGTAAAAACAAACAAACATGCAATTGCAACAGCAAAAGAGAAACGGAGGCACATATACAGGCCTGTTGAGCTGTTTGTGAGACAGAGATTGTCTGGCACTAGCTTTGGGGAAGGCTTCCTGTCATGCAGATTGGTTCCAGTCCACTAGAAAACCAATATGAAGTTTTGGGGCAGTGATAGCCTAATGGAAAGGGAAGTGTATTTGTGGTTAAAAGAGGAGCTTTTTCAAATCCCCAAAGCAGGAGGCAAACTCTCTACACGAGAACTGAAAGAAATGCACGCTGCACATCCGCTTCATACCTCAGACAATTATACCCCCAAACTGCTCTCGAGCAAGGCATTTAACCCAGATGGCACTGGCGGGTAATATTAAAAGCAGTAGTGCACACCTTGCTCTCTCTGTGGAAACTCTGCCAGGCTGTCACCGTGAATGAAAGTGTGTTGTTAGTCAGCCTGCCTGCTTAAATAAAGTTTAGACAGTGGCAGTGGAGTGTCACTCCACAAGTTTCTTACAGGCAAGTAGTTTATTAACTTCCTGCTGATAAACTATTCTGCCCACCAGGGAAAAGGACAGCTCTCAAACAACAGTGATAATATACTGTGTATTTAGTGAGATGTTCTGGTGAAGTGGGTTAAGAGAATAAGATGTTTCTTTAGGTCCTATGTTTGCAAATGAATTCAGATGAAATTTTGATCATTTAACTTTGATCATTTAATCAAATGCTTAAAATGACTTAGATTTTCCTGAAAAGCAACCTCTTGCAATTTGTGCAAAGTGACAGAAGCAGGGAGCATTCCTAGAGTAGTTGGCAGACAAAAAGTGTCTGAGTGTGGAGGAGGTCAACAAGGATGGCTTTTTACTTTTTAACATCAGAGACTGTGGACTGCATAGGAAAGCACAAGTGACAAAGAAGTTCAGTGGGTAAAAATAGAATTATCCCAATAGGCAAAGCATGTATTTTGGGAGCCACTGACAACCTATTCTGTCATTTAGGTATTTTGTTGCATACTACATGTTGTTAATTAGATGCTGAGACTCTCAAGGGGCTCATGAGACTCAGCAGATGATCAATGGAGCAGAAAACTCGCTATCATGTCTGTTTTTTGTGATGCATTTCAGTCTTTTCTTGTAAAACAGGGAATATTTTTAAGCGTCTGGTATCAAAATGAACCATCTGGGAACAGTCATCCCCTGGCTGACCTGTTTACTGCTCTGCATATGTAAGACTATGACACATTTTGAGAGAAGTCACTGTATTGTTTGAGAGTGACACAAATATGTATTTGGGTGTCATTTAAGTCCAAAAATTGCAACCATGATGCCGCCTGAGGATTTCTGATACCAGCTCCTTCTCTCACTCTTGGGTCAAACCCAGCATCCATCGTGGTGATCAGGAAATCCAAACAAATCAAGCTCCACATGCTCCACACAGCTGTTCCTTTAAGTATCACCAACCCTAGTGAACCCATCTCTGTGGCAGCCTACACTACCATCCATCCAGCCTGCTGGCTGTCTGTCAGTCCAGAGACAAGAGCGAGACAAGCTGTGACTCCAGCATATGCCCTGTGTTGCCATGCATCTTTAGATAGCCCTGAGACTCTGAGGCTAATGTGCATTAGCCATGTTTATACCACAGAAAGGGCACCAGTTGCAGAAGGTCAAGACAGTAAGTGGCCTGATGAAAGTGTCTGGGGAAATTTCATCTTCGTGTTGGCGGAGGGTCAAAAATGTCGACGGGCAAATTCGTTCTGATAGCCCTATCTTGAAGAGATAATGTGCGACGAGGCAGGGAGATGCGGGGAAGAGGGTGGACTACAAATGCAGAGAATCATAAATCTTTCCTTTGATCACAGATAAAGATGTGGGTGGATTTGTTGTCTCCGCCAGCATGCCTTTGGAAGTGTGTCATGTCATTTGCTGCATGCATCCCTCCTCCTGACAATCACTTCTCAGGCGGTCTTGTCTCTCGGCATTGTTATCTTCTCCTCTGTGAATAAAATGGATGAGACTGGTTTTTAAAAGGGGTGATGTCAAAACAACACTCTTTTCATGTTACTTTTGTAGCATTGACCTTTCGATGAGTTCTGGATCCTTTTGTCAAGATCCCAATGAGGCCTCCAGGATGCTGTATTCTTGCGCTTTTATCCAACTCTTTGCACACTAACAAAGGGTGAAGTCAAAGGGCTACTCTTGTGATGAATTCTTCATAAGTGCAGCTGGAAGTAAAGCAAGTGGACACAAGCCCCGTGACAAAAACTGCTGTGAGTGAAACTTGAGGGCTTCACAGTCAGACATGCTATAATGAGCAGAGAAGGTGTGTTTTATTTTGTGTTTTTCTCCCTGGTGCTGAGGCAGTTTTAGCCATTTATTTGCAGGATAGACTTCACCGAAGGCTCATGGTTCCAACAGGCAGACAATAGTAGCAATAACCAAGGTATACAAATGCAGGTACAAATGGTCAAGTGGTGCCTTATTGCATTTTGAAAATATAATAAAATGATAAAAGTTCTTAATCTAACGTGTTTTTTTTTTCACATCACATTCAATTTCCTCATCATGACACCAATAACTGAAAAAATGAAAGGCCTTTTAGCTTGTCAGCTACAAATAAATGCTTGTATTTTTCTCTAAACAAAGAAAGCTTGACCTTTAACTGTACAACAGTAGAATATAGAATATATCTTTGACCTATGCGTTAATTCAGAGTGTTTAATGCTAATTCATTCATTTTTATTTGCATTCATAAGAATCACTGACATTCTGCTGTTGTTAGGACACTTGGACTCTTTCTGTTTCATAAACCGGTATTCTGGTGTGTGCTGCATTGAGTGCGGGCTAATCTAAAAGACTTAACAATGCATCTGTCTTGTTAGTGTTCCACTCACTGCCGTGCAAGCCGTCACATTTTTCTCTAAGAGAAAAGGACAAATGCTCGCAGTGCCATATGCTCCAGGATCACGCAGAGAAGCAGAGTGAAAACAGTAACCATTACAATCATATTAGATTCCATTATAGTTTGTCTGATGGGGCACTCAGGGCCACGAGCTGCAATTAAACTCTAAATAAAATATTATTTTCCAGCCTCTGTGTGTGCAGTGGGAGGAATCCAAATTCTTTTAGTAATGCCTCATTTAGGATCCACAGTTTTCCCATTTGGGCACTTGGACTCATTTAGGACTGCGACACCCATCCTGGAGCTGCAGTCTTCAGCAGTAAAGCCCAGTGTGTCAGATTGCAGGCCTCATTTAAGGTTGGACAATGGCCGGTCTGAGTGTGTGTGTGTGTGTGTGTGCGTGTGCATACAGCATTGCAGAGTTTCTTATTACTTCCTGCCTTTTTATAGACATCAGCAATGTTGTGTGGACAAATAGGTGTATTAAGCAAAGACAGCAGCTTGATTACACGGATCCATACAGCAGAGTGATCAATGCTCAGTTTGATGCTACCTGACCCAAAGAGTTCATCACTCTGGCTGACCTTTCCCTCGCACTACAAGTCACTCTCCTCGACTGTTCATTCTCATCAGGTCTTCATTTTGTTATATCTGTCCACAGCGAGTGGCTGAATAGATTAGTGAGCACAGCGCTCAAATGGAAACACCATCGCTGCTTGTACAGCTTGTGACAGAAAAATGTATTTAATCAAATGTCTTTAATGACAAATGGCTTTGATTGCCATGTCTCGTTACAGACTTTCTAATCAAATTAATCATTACAAATGTCATTTTTGTGGATTTGAATATTTCTCATTATCTCTTTTTTTTTTTAACTGATATTTATCAACCAGTCTGTTTCTTCTCTGATAACCTCGACATTTTGAAGTCCTCATCATTCCACTTACTACCCCACATTGCTATCATTAACTTTGTCCATAGTGCATCTGCATGTGGCTTTAATGCTATTATTTGCAATCAGCGTTTCAGTTGGATAGAAATGTCAAGAGCGCTGTTTAAAGCCCAGCACAGTGGGTGCTAGAACAAAGCTGCCCTGCTGTACCGATCCAGAGTTTTCTTAGCAATTTCCCTGTTAATGACCACCATCACAGTCGGAGGGCAGTATGTAAATGTGTGGTTGGTGTCAAAGTACAGATTCACTCAGAGGTATTCGACTGCTGCAGATTAGAGGCTTGTTGATACCTGCAAGTGGGCAGTTTAATTTTACATAAAGAAAAATGTTCCTGTTCAGAGATGGTTCAGTAGAGGTTGACAACTGTCAAGTGGAAATCAGGAATGTCCGGATCACTTTATTTGTATCTTGATCTGAGACCTTCAGTATTTACCGAGATTGATTGATTATATACAGCAATACATTTACATTTAGTCATTTAGCAGACGCTTTCATCCAAAGCGACTTACAGAGAAGGGAACAATCAAGGTACAGTGCGATAAGAAAGCGTTAGTGCAACAATAAGTGCTATGACAATTCTTTTGCTATGACAGCTTCCAAAAGATGTGTGGATCTGTTCACTACAGAAACAGTGAGAACCTTTAGAGGAAAACGTCCTGTGTTGACCTTTGATCAGACCCATACACCAACCATATCATCTAAAAAGAATGTTGATATTTGGCTATGATCTGTAAAATCCCCATATTACAACCAATGACAGTATGTCTTACTATGTCGAATGTCAGTGACTTTAAAATTGGGTAGATTATCTCGGGCAGGCTAGAGAAAACTGTGGTTGCAGCCAGTGAACTACGGTTAAAGTTGGGCAACAACAGATGGTCAAGGTTACGGCACAGGTTGTGGTTAGAGTTTAAAAAAACATTAACTCAGATTATGACGGGACACAAACTCTGGTCTCCTGCAGGAAAGTTGGATGGGTTCGGTGTCCTCCCACCACCACGACCTCCATGCCCTCACTTTCCGCTTCACTACATAAAGGGCTTTCAGCATTAGCACTGGACTTAAATTATGCACTGCAGAATCATCCAGGATGAATGTAATTCTTAGTGACCTGGGCTGCACAGACAAGTGTTTGAGATGATTTGTGTTAAAGTGAACTTTTTTGGAAAGCTATAGGAGGCTTGTACTTTTTATTCATTCTTTTATCCCCATTTTAGAGAGATGAGTAAAATGTTATCAGGACTAATAGGTATAATGGATGAAGTGAAAAAGGATAGAAAAGCCCAGCTTCACAAATACTACTGGATTTTTTTAGGTTCTTTTGCTTGGTCTGAGGTCTCAGTAAGCTAAATCCCTACTGGTGAATTACAGTTTACAATACATACCATCACAAACCCTCTCATCACTCATGCACACCCACCCACACAGCCAACCCTCGTTTCCTCGCCATGTTGCCTGCTCTCCAGTTTGGATCTGTGTGTGGCCCGGGCTCATGCTTTTCATCGCCTCCACTCTTCTCTGTGCGGCAGGATCGCAGAGGTGAATCCTCTGCTGCCAGGAAACAGAGTAAAACAATGGAGTCAGTGAGACATAGCAAGGCTAATGGATTCACCGCCGCCTCTTCCCCACCTTCACTTTTCATGTGCAAAAGTATTCATCGAGTCTTGATGGCGCCAGCCATGCATGACACTGATTCATTTAAATGGCCCAGAAAAAAAATGAGAATCTTTCACACACCTGCAGAGTTGGCAGAAAACAATTCAGGTTGGTTGTATTGAATCAGCATTTTTATCTCAAGGTGGTGCAAACGTTTGTTTACCGTTTTTAATGTGTCGCGTTATGGCTCTGGTGTGGTTTTGGTTGATTTTTGCCGATGATGATTATATTCAGTGCTATATCCTTCACTGTCACACACGGACTCCTTTTCCACCGACGACATGGCAGGCAACATCAGCTGGCACGTAAATAAGAACTGTTTGAGAGCCAAGCCGTTTTGTCGACTCCACAAAACAGAATTTTAACGACCAAGCAAAACTTTATTCAGCATTTTTAAAATAAGGGTGAAAACATCCTCTTATTCTGTGTTCCAATAATAAAAATTTATACAGAGTTCTTAAGATGTGCTCTGAATCAGCTCTTAGTTAAATTATGGATCAGGGCCAAGACAGAGTGCTGAAATCCTACTGTGTATTCAAACTGTATCTGGTTAGAATACCAGGCTGAAAAGATTTACGAACAGAAGATGGCTGACTGTACAAGCTTGACTCTGATGCTGTTTTTATATTTATTTTTAAGCTTCATTTGGGTGTGCAAGTCTAAGAGGCTTCTTCTCTCTCTCTCTCTTTTTTTTTTTTTTTAACCATTATTTTGGTCTTTATCAATCATGGAGGGTTCAGCAGAGCTTTCTGTTTGAAGATGAATGGAAATCTGTAATGTTTTGCTATATTTAAAGGGAGAATGGCTCCGCGTTGCTGTGGTTTCCAACCCATTCAAGGCCGTGTGACCGGAGTGCCTGTTTTTCAACATTTTCATAGACTTCTCGAGTATACAGCTATTGTGATGGAGACTTCTGGGATATATTTTTTACAAAAAGTCGAAAACATATAAAAACATCACCTGTATTCAAAGATAGTTTGGGCTGCTTTTATGCAGCGTGAATAAATTGCTTTTGCTCTCCTTGACTTGAATATAAACGGACACATTATTCAATTTGCTTTGCTGTATAATATTCAGTGATTTAAAATACAGTGTGGCTGGCAGGATAATTTGATAACTTGCCACCTATATCAAAAACTGATACGTTGAATATTCTATTTTGTGTAGTTAAGCAGCAAAATATGCTACACCAGGCTATTTTCAGCTCAGGTAGCATTGTGGGTAAATTGGTTGGATACAGACGCTGTGTGGCCTCTCCGGTTCCTCGCTTTGCTTTGATGACACCGAAGATTAAATGGTTACTGTTGGCTGAAATTCAAAGCTCTGCAGTTTGGGGACTATGCAGTGTGCATACCTGCTGTATAGGAGACACTGTGCTGCAAAGTTCTTCTATTTATGTTTCTGTGATTTGCTATAAGACGCACATATTATACACTCCAAGCAGGAAGTATTAAGACAGTGATATATCATTGTTGTAGCTGCAGTGAAAGTGGTGACATTCAGTTTTCATTTGAGGATATTCACATCCATATTTGGTGACCAGTCGAGCAGGGCTGCCCCCATAAGCTCAATGATCCGAATCGTCGCACCTTTTCGGTTGCATCACTGTACACAGAGCAATGCAGCAGTGACATGGCATGGTGGGCTGCAAACTTCACAAATCAAATCTCAAAATAACCACCAATCACAAAACTAGCTGTGAAGGAAGCAGGGAAGAGTGATAGTTAACAGAGGGCAGCATGATGCCGGACAGTGACGATGACTGTCGGTGAAATCAGCTAAACCACTTTCAGGCAGTGGTATAACCTGCTCCGTGGTGCCATCCACTGTGATTGACTCTTGGGCTGACAGCGCTGTCAGCAGCCCGGCAGGAGTGATGCTCCGTGGTGCTCTGGGATTTTATGACTGAACTATGAGCAGGACACACACTTTTACTGTCTTAAACTGTGTGAAAATCTGATGATTTCATATCACATGATGACAAACAAACACCCACGTCTGCGTCCACACCCCTACTGACCTCAGTCCAAATCATAATGTGTTCCAGTGCTGAAGACCGGACTGAGAGCAAAAAAAAAAAAAGGCAGAAACAAGTATTAAAAGAAGCTGGCTCCGGTACAGGCCTGACAGAGCAGGGTGTCTGCAGATGTCTCAAATATTAAACATGAGAACTTTAAGTTTAGGTTAACCTGTCCAATTACTTTTTCTCCCCTAAAATTGGCCAACTATATATAAAAAGTTCTGAACTTCCTATACCGTTTGTCTCGTATGGATGTAAACACTCTCATATTAAAGCTAGGAGTCAGAGTACTGAGCCAGTACACTGAAAAATGTGTCACTGGCCTAATGCTTCACGACTGCGCTGTATGTAATTGGAATAATGAGTCGGTTGTACAGAGAAGTATGCTGGTCCACTTTGCACAGGTGCTTTCCCAAAAAAGAGGTTCCTGTGCTATTATTATGAACTATGAATTTCTATTTCAGGATATGAACAAAATATATACATTTGACCAGTCTAGTTAAATACAGCTCAATGCATTCCCAGCGCCGGGTCTCTTGTATTGATTTCCTTTCTACCAACAGCCTGTTCTGCAAATCGGTGCACAGTTAATGTCATTAAAACTCAAAAAACCAAAACTCGTTAGTCATCATTAGGATTGCTTGATTAGGTTTCATTTGATCATTTTTCTGCTCATTATAAGATCAATTCCTTGAAATGGTGATTGGTAAATAAACATAAATTATTTGTGTAAATGTGTGTGAAGCTGTGAACTCGGTGAATGAATTAATAAATGGGCCGTTTGGCATTGTTAATGTATTAATGATCAGTTATGAATGCATACATGTGCCAGTGTGCAGTTTCAGATTATCATTCCCCTGTGCAACAACCCTGTTTCTCTGGTGCATTAAAAGTCACAAGAGTGGAACAAATGGCACAGTTTCCACAATCATTCCAAATTAATGAGTCTCTCCTGCAAAGAAATGCAAATTTCCAAACGCTAGACTGCTTCCTAAAACAGGACTGAGAGAGAAGGGAAAAAAAGAACGTTTCTTTCAGCCATTTTAGGAACAGGCTTAACATGTCTTGCCCTGGTATTACCCAGTTCCACAGAATGCTTCCCCTTCATAATGAAACAGTTATTGGCTATGGGGTGTCGGGCAAGTATGTGGAAAATCTGCACAATTTGGCATTCGTTTGCATTGCATTGCGATGAAGTTAAGCAGCTTCCTGTTTGTTGCACTTTGATATCATTGCTTTGTTATGCGGGGCATGCAGTCTCATAAAAAAAAAAGCATCAAGAAGGTCAAATAGTTGTAGACAAAACAGTAAGCCCATGGACTGGAGGCTGTTTTGACATTTGTGCCATGCTAATTGCTACCAGTAACACACTGTACAATCTTTGTTAGTTTAATCATTCTGAAAAATTATAACTCAGAACTATGTTCAGCGTAAGACGGGCTCCCTTCCTCTTAGCGAAGTGGTTGACAGTCACTTATAAACTGAGATCAATTTGGGACACAGACTTTGTCGCTTGATTTCATATCCTTCACATTGAGCCCTCCATAGGTGCAAACCACTGGACAGATTTTGTATATTAAACTTCATTCATCCGCCTGCTGGGACACTCCTCCTACACTGCGGCACGTTGTCAACGTCAATGAACTGTCTTCCTCCCAAGAAACAAAAACAAGAATGTAGAAAGGAAGACAAGCATGCGTTTAAAAAAACAAAACAAAACAGAAGCCAGATGACTTTGATACTGAACTTTTTAGAGGCCGGCCAGCCAGCAGTTCATGCTTTCATTTCTTATTTATTACGGAGAATACTGCTGCGTCAGTGTGTGCATGTGTCTGTGAGAGATGACTCTGTTGTGCAATTGGAGCCCGAGCTGCTGTCGACTCCATGTCGGGCATCCAGATCTCAACAAGGACTTGGCTCGTACCCCAGAGATGCATGATGGGTGAGACAGAGATGTTTGATGTAAACTGTCACATCACTCCACTGGCATCTACCACATAATGCGCCACCAGTTGGGAGGAAACAAGCATGGCCCTTATTACATGGGAGAGGCGCTTTCTCATGCACTGATTAACCTTGAGCTGGCGTCCATTGTGGCAACACAGCAGGTTTGTCCACCTTTGAATAATGACAAACACACTTTGGTAGGAAAGCCCCTGACATGAAGCCCAGCATGCATCTGTGTAGTTAAAAAGCACTCCACAAAGAGGTCGTCAGTCTAACTGTAATGCTGTGATGCTGTGACCTTTTTTTTTCCGGTTTGGTGAGACCAATGGCGCCTGCAGCAGCAAACCATACAAGCGGGAAGGCAACTAGAAAATGTGTCATTGGCATTCGTCCATTAGTCAACAAATCAGCTCACGGCACAGGATGGATCACTAATGCGGGATTTGTGGCCCTGCGTGACACCGTGTAATCCAGCGCCGGCGCTGTTTGCCTCACCTGTTCATTAGCAGAAGACGGAGGCTCGTCCCGTCGTCCCATAGCTGCCTCTCCTTTTTCTTAGCATGCACATTGAGTGTAGGAGGCAGCTGGGTTTATTTTCACAGTATTTTTATGTATGCTATTGTGGGAAACGGACTATATGGCCCGCTGGATATGTGGTTTGAATAGGCTTACACGTACAGTACATGTGAGTGTGCATGGGAGTGAACATTGCAGCGCATTTTCACAGTTTTTGCAGTGTTTAGCTCGCTCTCGCACTGGCGGATTATAAAAGATTTACATGGCGCTGTAATAAGCAAGTCCTTCAACTTGGGACCTTTTTTAATCTTAATTAATTTCTGATAATTCCTTATTAACATTGCAGACATAAGGGCTCCATTGCTAAGAAACAACCATGCTAGGCCACATTTAGAGCAACGCTGAGCTTTAACTCGACCCAAGAGACAAAAGAAAACAGGGATTGACGAAAACTATGAGAAAGTGAGGGAGATGTGATGACGCCGTGTGTGTGTTTTTCTTGTGTATGTGTGTGTGCGTGCTGAGCCAATGAAAGATGCGGAAGTGATGGGGGCAGAAGAGGAAACGATTAAGACAGTTCAGCATCATCGATGCCTTTTTCTTCTCTCTCCATCTTGTTTGACATGACCTTGCAGATATTCATTTAAGTCATGATTTGGCAACACTGCTCTGTGTTGCACATTCCTACCCAGAGTCCTCCACTCCCTAGCAGGTAGTTGAGTAATGACTAATGCCTCTGCGTGACATTATGGAATGGCGTTTTTAAACAGTGAGAAAGGAAGAGGGAGAAGGGAGAAAGAGACACTCTGGTCGATTAATAATTCATGCTCTGCAGATGATCTGTGAAACGCAGTGGTAAACAGGCTTTTATGGCTTTTAAATCAGCTATATTACATGCCTGCACAAAAAAGAAAATGACCAATGACTCTGCTGTTGGTGCAATTTGGATTCAACTTGTTGTGGCTAGCAGAAAAAATGAGTCGCCTCATGAATGAGAACTTGACTTTGTTATGATATTTGTTTGGAACGCCTTTTCTTTCTGTTGACGAGGGGAATATTGTAAGTGGTGCACCATTAGGCACCAGAATCCTTTGCAGCTCCGGCAAATAACTCCCCTTTGATGATTGATCATGTAGAAATAAGGCCCTGGTGTGACAGGCATCAATTTATTGGTAATTGTATTGTTTTTTCATGAGGAAACCTCCATCGGAGAAGTAATATAGGGAAGAAATGAGTTTACGCCGTGCAACACAGTGCACATTATGTAGATGCAGTGGTGGATATGAAAAGGAATTGTGCATTGTTTCAGAGGCGGTTTATAAGCTGGCTAGCTTGTTTTTGATCATGCATGGTGGCAGGACTCAAAATCTCGGCTGCCAAAATGGCACTGAAGGCTGTTTTGTACTTGAACCCCCCCCTGCACAACACTTCTAAGTTATTTTTAATTTGTGGTTTCAAGCCCACCCCCACCACCAACAACCACAATTCTCCTCCCTCCTCTTTTTTTTTTTTCTTCATCTTCTCACCGTAATAAGTACATGCAATGTGTGAATTTTTTATAATGTTATATAAGAAGCTCCGGCACCCCCAGAGACCCATGTCCTGGTTCTGGTGTGTTCAAAACAAGCACACGAGAGGAAGAGAGCAGAAAAAAGAGATAGAGGGGGGGAGGGGCAGGGGAGGATAAAAGTAGAGAGAGAGAGAGAGAGAGAGAGAGAGAGAGGAGGATTAAATGAAAGCAGGAGAGAATGCATGCGGTAGAGGAGCCTGTGGGGGGAGATCTTCCCATTAAGAGGCACAGTGCTCGGCTCTCTGATCTCTGAGTTGTGTTGTGATGCCAGACAAGAATACTCTAGGGCGACAACCGCTGCCACCAGAGAAAAAGCTCCTCTGCGACTGATATACAAATACCACGTACAGCTACAGCGAGGACAGGAGGGAGAGACACCGGGCGAGTCAGAAGAGGAGGATGATTGAAGGAGAGGAAGAGGGGGAGGGGGGTGAAACAGGAGACGATAAGCTAGTACTATTGTATGAAAAGCTATCTCAAAGTGCGACAGGGAACCCACCAAGATGTACGCAAACTTTTCAGTTTGCAAGATCTTTTGCAGGTTGAACAAGGTGATATGCAAATGCTGCAACACTGATTGTACACACATCAAAAACAGTGTGTGATATATTATGTATTGGCTGAGTGTAGCTGCTGTGCATGTGTATCAAGTAAGACGGAATAAATTTAGGACATGTAAGTTTGAGAATTTGCAAACAGAGGAGGATGAAGTTCCAGTATGGAGGATTTTCTTGTGTCCAAATCCCTTTCAGAAATGAGTGTTCATGGTTGAGTTGCCGTTGCCTGTGTATCAAAACCTGATGTAGCTTATTCCTCTGTGACATAGAGCCCCACTGTTGTCCAGAAACTATTAAAAACACATCAGTGAGCCACACTGTTCCACTGGGTGTCATGTACCTTCATTACCAAAAGCATGGGTAGTAGTATTTTCAGTCAATCCCACATACAGCACATCACAGAGAGCTCCAAATGTCTATTTATCAGCAGCTATAAATAGGCAGACTAACACATTGTTGGTTGGTCTTTTTATGTTATTTTTTAACAGGGAAAAAAATGTAAAATAATGCCGGCCTCATGATTAAGGTAAACACTGAAATGAAAAGGTTATTGATTATTTTGCACATTTACATTTTAGTTGTGTTCTTGAGACTTTAAATGGACACACACTCCTGCAGACACACACATACTCACACTTTCAAAATAATCTGAGTGAATAATGTTTTCTCTGGGTGAGAACATTATTTGCTGTGCATAAACAAAGCTGCAGTTTCCGTACTTTTTTTTTTTTTTTCTTTTGATATCTTGGACTCGGGCTGCATAATCACCATCTTTCTTTGCATTTCTATCCGAAGCATATACTGAACTCTCATCGTGAGAGGACCGTGTTTACTGTAAACTGTAGAGAAGAAGAGTGTCTCCTTGCAGAAGGCAAACAAATGTGTGGGAACATATACTCCAAAACAAAACTGTAGACGAACTGTTATGTTTAAAACATTCAGTTTAAATCGTTAAAGAAACGAAGCAATGAGTCTCATCCATCCTGTATTCTGTTTCTGCTGTTTTTCAGAATTCTCCTCTGCTATCCATCTAACTATCATCCTTATTATTTTAATATGATATTTTAGATAGTGTCCTGACTGTCTGAGCAAAGATATAGAAACTACTCTGGGGATGGATGGGGAAAATATGTTCTCCCTTCTTAGAATATATCCGCCTTCTTGACAGAAAGATTAAGCATCTTTGACAGCTGGGCTCCATTACCCAATATTGGGTTTTGGGCATGCACCGAGGGTAGATAAGTCATCTGACGAGGTATGACACAGAGTCTGTTTGGCATTTTTTTTTTTTCAGGTGTATTTCAGTGCCCAAGAGTCCTGTCTTTTCCTCATGAGCTGTAAATCTTCTCTCAGGAATATTTAATGTGAATAGCAGTTCCTGTTTTCCTGAAATGTTGAGGTATTTTTGCTTTCTAAGACACGGTGAAGTGCACAGTGTCAGCACAGTAGCCAGTGGAAATAATGCTGTAAAGAGCAATAATTTTAGATTATCATTCCATGTCAAAATATGCAGGAAGTTATGTAGACAGGATTGAATTCTAAAAGACGGTAGCCTAGCCAGAGGGACCTGTTTATTTTATTATTCGTGAGCTGACATTATCATGATCATTACGTCTGTGACGCCCGCATGATCCTTACATGATTGCCCTATTCCAGCTAATGAAGCTGGCTCTGGGTGCCTTGATACCTGTCACCCTGCCAAAACCTCAACTTGATTGCCTCTGGTCCAAGTAATTTATTTGTTTATTTTCATTAACAGAAACATTAGGTCTCTTTTCTTACCGGATACAGCAAATACGTTAATGAACATGCCAGTTAAAATGAAGATGAAAGCACCAGTTAATTATCTCCTCCAACATTCTGCAAGACAGATTAATTCCAATAAAAAAAAAAAAGAGAAGTCATTACCGCCGGCTCCACTTGTCAATGTGTTGATCTGAGAAGCTGTTTACAAGGTTCATAGGATAAGAAATGGAATGTACTGCAGGACCTCATTACAGTTATCATACCCTAGTGGGAAACTTGTTTGAGAAGAAGAAAAAAAAAAAGTCCAACAGAAACTGGCTTTCTGATCTGAAAATGTCATTTGCACAGCACATCATAACTGTGCCAGTGTACCAAAAGTTTCAGTGTAGTTGCACAGAAGTAACAAATGAATTGCTGCAGGTTTGAAAGTAGCACAAAGGTCAACAAGCATTGATGGCATTGATGGAGTTTATTGGCAGGCAGATTGCAGTATTGTGCCGCATGTTTTAACAGAAAGATAAGATTGCATTTATTTACACAAGGACTTCTATAAACCTGACACCACTCCTTGTTTTATTTATTCATTGATTTGTTGCTGTTCTTGGAGATCTGATATGGATGTAGAGAGCTATCCATCCTCCTTTTATTTGTGATGCAGTGGATGATTGGCAAAATGATATGTTTTCTCCACTATCTACAAAATTGAATTATATAGACCGTGTTGGTGTTGGTTGTGTTATGTATTGAGTCATATTATATGAATGTGTTCATCTATTGATGTTTGTTTCTGTTATAAGAAGAGTAGCTACTGTTAATACGGTAGTTAATGCAGCTAATGGGGATCTAAATAAACAAACCCTGCAGAGACACCCACGCTTACAGTTTGACAAACTATGAGTAAATACATCTCTTGTTATCTCTCATATAGATATGACAGAGGAGAGGAAAGAGCCGGCACTGAGCGCGACCAGTTTAAAATCTGCTGCGTGCCGTTCACGTGTTGAAGTTCTCTCGAGTTAGACGTGCAGTAGAAGCAGTGATATGTCATTAACTGTGACAGAAGGCCGTGATACAGCAGACAGCACTGGTTAATGGGCATACCTATATCAACAGTAACTAGTTTGACATTATTTTCTCGAGTTTTCAGCATAATATTAACAAGATAAATACGCCCGAAATTAGTTTTCTGCTTCTTTGACAAATGATAAATACTATTTACCTAGGGATCTATTATTCTTGATGGTTTCCTAAATAGTGGATAGTAGATAAAGTGGGAGGAGGAAAGACATTTAGAAAGGCCACCGACAAGTCTCTAATCTGCATGTTTACTGCTTTCATTAGAAGATCATCAAAGTGTGGAATCGATTGTGTAGTAGTCGCTCAGCGAAGAGCCATATATTCAGCCTCTGCGGGAAACTTTGGTTGTTAATCGAAAGGGAGTCGTGCACTGAGGATGTCTTAAGACAGTGGGGATGTGTGAGTGCAGAAGTCACTGTGTATGTGTGTCAGTGGACATTTAGCTTGTTTTATAGCACCACTTCAATCAAAGCGTCTGCATGCGAGCCAGTGAGGTTTTTTTTTTTTTTTTAAAGAAGAAGAAGAAATCAAGGTGCTTCCAAGTACATCTGCAACTCTGTGTGTGTTCGATCCCATTGCCTCTCTGGAAGCTCACATATGGTGTGTGACCACCATCTGTTAGCAGTACTTCTTCCCCACAATGCTTTATGACATGTATGTGTATATTATCCTAACCTGCTCCCTCAGATGAGCGGTCACGGCGAGCTCTAATGGAACGCGTTGGGCCTAAAATAGCTCATTAATGACACAGCTTGTTTAATGGAGGTGATGGGGCGGGGGTGGACAGAGGCTCATCTGCGATTGGTGGCTAAAGTAATCAATTGAACGCCGACCCCCACCATCACCACCACTTATTTCGTCCCTCCTTTCTCTCTGTCATCCCCACCCACGCTGCTCGGAAGAGGAACAGGAGGAGGAGGGTGAGGAAAGCAGGGAGAGAGACTGTGTAGAAGAGGCAAGAAACTCTGTCTTGTTACATCATCACAACCCCTGGTATTATGTGCTCCCTGATCAAAATTCATGTATTCAGCCCTCCTCCCACTCTCGCGGATCACCGAGAAAGACACGACTTGTTGGTTTATTAGCGATCACCCATCGGATTGAGCCAGGAGACTCGGACGGAACACGGGGTGAGAGAGGTGTCGGGGATGAAGGGCTGGATGGTAATCGCTGGCCGGCCTGTTTAGTCATGGTCCTGGTAATCTCTGGTGACCTTGGCTGCTGCCTGCCTGGCTGGATTTCCGCAGTGCTGCATTAATATGCACGCAGTTAGGAGATGGGCTCTCAGCCCGTCTTTGAGTCGGTTTTCATCTGTCTCCCCCCCCCTTGACACACACACACACACACTGTCTCCTTCTCCCCGTCTCTCTCTTGCCTGGTGTTTCTGTCCCCCCCCCCCTCCTTTCATACATTACTGGCAACCATCTCCCTCATCCATTTAGCTCACCTCTTCCCATACTGTCTATAAAAGAATCACAGACTTCAGAATTTACGATGGCATCTCAATTGCGCCAGTGTCAGAATTTGGCAGGCTGAAGGGTTTTTAAGGTTATTTTTATGGCATTTCCGCTTTATTAGATAACGTGCAGCCGAGCAAGATTGCAGAGACAGAGCGATAGAAGGAGAGGAATGACAAATGACAGAGGTCTTTTGTCAAGAAACTAACTTTGCTATTTATTGTCTTTCTTCCTGTATTCCTTATGCCTCGATTCCCTTAAAAGAGAGGTCAAAGGTCAGCACTCAAGGATACTGAAGTAGGAACTGAGACTGGAACTAAGAATCATTTGGTCCTTTTACTCACCACCTCACAATACTGCTCCACATACACCGATTGTGACAGTGGTTTGCAAACTGCAACTTTCTGGCAATGTAGGGGGGGAAAAAAAGCAAGAAGACTGTGTCCCCCTTAAAATACTGACGCTGCATTTCATATTATAATTTTCTCTGCAGAGGGAAAAGCGAGATGACAGCTTGGCTACCACATTTCATTTGCACTGCCTTTATACTCAAACAGACTGACAGAAGAAAGGAATGATGAAGGTGTGACTGACATGTGAAGTAATCTTACAGCGAGGGCTTTTGTTTAAAACCTGATTAGGTTTTGATCCTTTAAAAGTTCAAAAATCTCTCATATGAATTAGAATGTTGATGTTCGTTTGCTGTTTTTTTTTATTTGTGAAAGTGTATTTACGCTAATAGAGTTGAAGTGTCTCCAGATGCAGCACAGATCAATTTTAACTAAAGACAACACTCAACATTAGTGCAATTTATGAATTAATGACTTTTTTTCTGTCAAACCTTTGAGCGAGTACCAGCCTGATGCTTTGTCAAAGTCGAACAATGACTATCTTTTTTTTTCATCACATCAGGCCTCTTTAGCCTTTTTAACAGCAAGAAAAATCTAATTCAATTTCTTTATGACATCCTCTTCATCTCAGTCAGGGAATTAGAGATTTTTCCATCACTCTTATAGCCTAAAGCCTTTATCATGTTTTTTTTTTTTTTTTCAACCAAGGGCACTGCCTCCTTGATTTTGCTTGATTACTAGCGGAGGGACAGCCAAAGGAGGATAAATGAGAACGAAGCAGATTAAAAAAAAGTTAAAAAAAGGACTCTTCATATTTCCAGTGGTATCAAAAAGGACTATAATGTGTTGGAGTTGCAATCCAGGTAGGCATACTTTACTATTGATGGCTTAACAGCAGAGCTGGTCGGGTTCGATTGATATACACGAGCACCGGCCTTAGCATTTGATCAATATCAGAGCCACTGCTTTCTATCCAGTGCAGTTGCTGCACAGATATACTGTAGTTGGAGTTGTTTTACCCTGACCTCCAGCCTTTTCTAGCATCATCTGTCCAAGTAACCTGGGAGGGAAAGAGGAAGTTGTGCAGGTCCAAGTAGCTGAACCTGAAATGTTCCGCCTTTTACTTTATTAGTCGCAGAAGGAGAGTACACTCTTCCCTCCCACGTTTGTTTTGTAGATGTACGCAGCTTTATTCCAGAGCCAGGTCAGAGGATGTTGATGCAACCATCTGGTATCCAATTTTCTATACCAAAACAGCCTTGTTATTGTTGCTCAGCTATTCTGTTTCAAGGCTTATAGTTTTGTAGAAAATTGGAATGACTGGGAGGGTAGCCTTTCTTCAAAAAAAAAAAAAGTCTCCTTTGAAAACTGAGCATATACACCTGTCAAAAATAAGAAACAGCCATGCCACAACCAAAAGCTTCTATCAAATCATGTGAACACATCAGCTGATACTCGACAGCTTATACTCTCACAGCTAATTACATGCACCGTGCCCTGTTTGTCTTGAATGACCTATAAAATCTTTGTGATAAAAGACTGACTATGAAATTAGGCGCACACTGGCCTTGTGAAGTAAAAACAGACTGTGGTAAAAAAAACATTTTGAAATAAAAAAAACTATAAAATGAAATAAAAAATGACCTGCAGTATGAAAAGAAGAAAGATGAAATGACATTTCATAATGAGTTTTAGAATTGAATTATTTTACAATTTCACGGTTACATTTTGTCTATATTTATTCATCATATTATTTATTTCATAATGTATTATCTGCTGTTATTTAAATCCCTTTGCACTGAAAGAGAGCCCTTTCTTACAGTTTCTGCAGAGCTGGCATATTTCAGTATATTTCCCAGTTTGTGATAAGAGTGATGTTTGCTGACGTAAACACTCTTACAGTTGGTTTCCTTCCACATTAAAAGTCTAGACTTTTTGTTAGATTGTTACTCTGGATGTGCTTCAGAGTTCCCCAGATGTAAAAATCGCTTCCAGAATAACTCACCGCATCGATATTAGCTGCTGTATCTCATGTTTTGACGTTTACTACGAAAGCAAACTGCATCAGTGAATGTAGCTTGTTGGGAGGAGAATCATAGTCCTCGCCAACCCCCAAACACCACAACATTTTCCTGCAGCTATAAAAAAAATCTTAATACATTTTTTTTTTTTTCCCCTCTACTGTTTTTTTGGTAGCTGGTGACACCTTCAAAGGCCTCACTTCTCGCATGCCCACATTCAGCAGCTGCAGTGGGAGCACTTACCAAATGAGAGCTGGTCTGAACAGCCGAGGAACAATTGCATTAATTTAGCGTACTCGACCACCTCTGCGGATAGTTTGTTTAGATTGGATTACCCCATTGTTACCTCGCCCAAACCCACGATTCTCACTAACAAGCCCACCGAGTCCTTTTTGAGTTTTGTTTTGTTGTTGTCAAGCTAACTGAGTGAGAGGCGCTGATTACATTAATCTGTTTTTTGAGTGATCATACAAGCCCACATCACATATTACATAGCATAAACACCAACATGATGAGTCAGTGAGTTGGAATCTTGGTGATTATTCCCTTCCCTGAAATGAGAATCACCTTTTCTTTAACCTTTTTATTACTGTTCCACTTTCAGTGGCTCCCTGGTTTCCCCTCAGACGGTCATCCATCTAAAGCAGTGAACCCCAGTTTAATTAATTATGTATATGCAAATGTATGCTCATAGTGCCAGGATCTCCATTTTCATTTTCTTGGCTTTTTTCCTCTTCTCTGGCTCTTCTTTCCTTTTTTTCCTTCTCCCATGGCGGCTCCAGGTGGATTTATTGTAAATTCAATTTGCATTAAGGTTCTAATTTGCTGACACTGTGCACGGATACATTTTTTAAACTGTTAGTCACATCAGCACCCGCAAGCATTCACCCTCCACCCATGCCTGAACTGGGTGCGTTTGGAGGGAGAAGATGGGGTGCAGCACATGCTAATGGAATTCTTCCTAAGCTTCTAATTGGAGCAGAATATTACGGCTTATTTCGAATCAGGAAAATGAACTGCTTGTTATCAGCCAGTTGGCTGAGGGATAAGGGAATTACAGTGTGTGTGTTGAGGGAGTTGTTTTTTTTTATGTGTGTATTGAGCGGAACGTATAGCTGTGTGTGTGTGTGTGTGTGTGTGTGTGTGTGTGTGTGTGTGTGTGTGTGTGTGGAGCTTTAAGTGTGCCTGCACAGTTATGTAACTGAAAAGTTTCCCAAAATGACCATCATCACTTATTTAATTAGTTTCAATAGTTGAAAGTGTTTCTGACCTAAATACAAGGACTCCCTATTTGCAATGTTTTAATATTATTCAATTAAAGTTTCATTATTATTATTTATAAAAAGGGAAATTTAAAATCATAGTCAAACATATTTTATGCCATTGTACTTGCTTTAGTTTGGTTACTCTCAGACAGAACAGTTTACATTCATACCAAGGCTGGCAGCTTTACTGGTACATTTAATGAGTCACTTGCCTTTCTAGATTTAGAGCACGAATAAGTGAATATGTAATTTGAAAACGCACTTTCTTCCAGTCTGCACTATAGTTGGAGTTGTAGCATCAGGAGAATCTCCTCTCAAAGGTAGAGTAGTTTTAAAAAGGCTCAGTTGAGACTGTTAGTCATCTTCAGTCTAGAGAGAAAAACACAAATGACTGACTTGCGGTAGAGTCTCTCTGCAAATGGCCTACATTCTTTTTTCCCCCTCCATCCCCACGATTTGTGATCTCCACACACCGCTGCCCCTGTCGTTGCTAACTCCTAATCTCTGCCTGGGGAGGGCGTAAGAGAGCCTCCTACACAGCAGCTTATTATAACAGCAGCTTTCTTCAGTCCTGGAGGACGCACTAGTGCAACAACAGGGACATAATCCCTCACTGGCTTCCCACTTGCGAACACTGAAAAATCATGTTCTGTGGAAAGCCTGCAGAGTACTTCTACAGTATCCTGCATCACCAGGCACCCCGCAAGAGTTAATATGAAGGCCACTGCTAACAATGTCCACCATAGCTAGTCATTCCAAAGAATAATTTGTTACTGCAATTTGGGAGAGAAAATCCACTTGTTGTCAATGCTGCAGCATTAAACAGAGGCAATTACACATTTACTCAATGGTGGGATCAGTCATACAGGAGGAAGGACTCATTCCCAGGACTTCAAATACTGACATCAATGGGGGAAAAAAGCAAAATTAAACAGAGCAAACCACACAACACAACATGTGGGGCTCGTGCTCATTTACCTCGCAATCTGTGGTCATGGGAACAATTTTTCACCTTCAAACTTTCAAAATGCTTTTAATGACGTCTGACTTTAAATTGAAATGATCTCACTGACAGTTTGTCATTTAAGCTTTTTGGCTCTTTTTTTACAGAAAACCAATGTTTTGTTACTCAGTAATTAAATAACATCTATGTGATGGATTTATTGGGCAAGATTGGAGGCTTTGTAGGCCAACTGCTGCAGTGCGGTCAATGATGAGTGGATTCAACCCTGATTATTTTTTAATTGCAGCTTTGATCCGTTTTATGACGCTCTGATCTGATGAATAATGCAAAACTTGACCTTGGTCCAACGTTTTATGGGAACAACAAGCGGGCGAAAAGATTAATTTTACTGCCCTTTGCGTCACCTGTGACACTCACAGGTGGAAGTCTCCAAACTCAATGCAAATTCAATCAAAGCAAATAGACGTGCTGGCGAGACAAAGCCAAAAATACCACCTCTGGTGCAGAAATATGAAGAAACCGGCATTGGCATTTTCAGGAAACCTCTCAGCCAGCTGTCCTCACTTCCCCATGTCACTGTCTGAACACTGTCACAGAGAATGAGTGCAGTGCATCATATTATCTAGTTTGTAATTGAATTGTAGCGGGAGGTAGGTTGGTAATCAGTGTATAGCAGGTAGTTTTCGTTCCAGTGTTTGACAGTAATGTCCTCTAATGGGAAACTCTGGCTCTACTCTTGTTCCAGGCCACTAGGTTTCCCTGGATCCCTGGCTGCCAGTGTGAGTGTGTGACTGTAGTGTGTGTATGTGTGCACAAGGTGGTTGTGCAGTTTCAGAATGTGGTCATGTTTATTTTTGTGTGTGTGTGTGTCTGGCAGAAATGGCTCATTCTGCAGCCTCATGCCTGAATTCTGTTCAATATTCTTAAAATTCCTGTTTTGTTTTAAATAAACTCGACCTTGAAGATGTGAAACTGAGTCAATGTCCATTCTTGTTGAATTATTGCCGATTGCAAGTGATTTACTGTACGGACGCCCTTACTCGTGCGGCTTTTGGGGACCTTGCTGTCCTTGCTGATCTGCAGCTTGAATCATTTCTCTATCATAATTTTCTTCTCCTCTCTTTGAACTGCAGGCACCACCTCCCCTCAGCCTCCCACTCCATTGAATATCTTGGAGATAGAGGAAGGGTAAAATCAAGAGACAGAGGAGGGGAGAGAGGGAAGTACAAAGGCAAAAAAAGGGGAGAGAGATGACGCCCTGGTAGTTAACAGTGTGGGAAAAAATGAGAGACAAAAAATAAGGTCAGAGTTGACGTATGAGAGCTGACACCAGTGCCCATCAGGACGGTGCCCGCCGCTTGCTTTGTTACATATTCTTGCCATCTTATCATTTCACAGACGGCTGGTGCAGAGGCTGATGTGACAAGGCTCTCTATCCATCTGGGCACGCTCTATTTTCACCGACGCTCATTTCGCGGGGGCACCAGAGCACAACGCCCAAATGGTGTGTCGGTGTCTGTAGTGGACCGGCAAGGGTCTGAGTCACCGGCTTAGCGCACCCACATCGCCATGATACAGCACAGAATAACAGGCTGACAAGGCTGCCGGCAGAGGCACGCGGATTGTGTGGCCCGTTCTGTGTGTTCTCACCGTGTATTTTGTACCTGTGTGGGTGGGTGAGAGTGTGTGTGGGGAAAAAAAAAAAAGTCTTATCCACACTCTTGTCCTATGTGCGCAGTCATGTCTGCAATGCAGCACTCTGGTATTTTTTTCAGGAATCAGTATGTTGTGTGTCTCGCCGCCTCCCAAGGCTGTTTGTCTGTTTGTTAGATGAGAGGATTACTGGCACTGTGGGGAACAGAAGGATGATTTTCTGATTATATAGTGCTCTCTCTGGAGGAGACACCCCAGCCATAATAGGATCACTTTTGCATCTGCTCCTTGTCAAATGTTCCTCTGAAATAGGCACAAACTGGCAGAAAACATACGGATACAAGTAAATTTTCATAGTTTGATTGCCCAGGAGAATCAAAAAGCTGTTGGGGAGACATAATCACCCCTTAAAGTCGGAGTCGAAGTCATCACAGATTCTCACGGTGAGATGATCCGATGGGACGATAAGACACTTTTGTCAGATTTGGATGTAGACGAGTGTTGGATGACAAATTTGATATGAGTGCTATTGAGCATGAAAGGGAAAACAGGCCTAATCACCTATATAGAGTCAAGCAGGCTAATTTACATACTGCTTTGAAGAGAAATGTGCTTCTGTTTCTATGCAGTTGACTGCAGTTCTACTTCATATGCAGTTTAGGAGTTCACTTACTATTCTGCATAACGCACCGAATAAAATGAAATTAGAGGAACATTTATTGGCTACAATTTTTGCCAGTTAAAGTAATATTTAGAAGATGTTTGATAGTTTCTTCAGTCAATAACCACTCAATGTAAGCTTTTACATTTCCTGTTTTAAAGGTCTAGTGCGTCTGATTAAGGGACCTCTATTTACGGGATATGTACAGGATGCCTAACTATGTTTTCATTAGTGTATAATGATCTGAAAATAAGAATTGATATGTTTTTATTACCTGATAATGAGCCTTTTATACCTACAGACGCTGCTTGGTCCTCTTCCCACAAATCTGCTATGTTACTGCCACTAACAGGTGAACTAAACACTGTCTATAGATAGGCTTTGTGCGTTTTGTGGCCTACTAGGAAGGAGACAGTGAGACGAGGAGTTGCAATTACACCACTAAATGCCACTAAATCCTATATACTGATTGTTTAAATACCTGTTGTTTAGAAGGACCTTCCCATTAAATAGATCTCTCAAACGTGTATGGCTGAACAAAGAGTATTACCCTTACAAACATAAATAAGGACAAATATATCTCAGAACTTATAAAAGTGATGTATGTGACATGCAGAAATCTGCATCTGAAATACATTTGAAGAGTCCTTAGCAGACATTCTTGCTTCAGGAAGCTCAGCCACTTGGAATGTGTTGCCTCTTTGCAAAGTCAAAACAGGCTCTTGTTTTTTGGAGTTAAAGTCAAACTCAGTTATGGTTGTCTTGCTTGCTCTGGTGCATCTTAGCCACAAATGTCACCACAATCACCCCCACAAAAAAGAAGCACTTCGGTGACGTTTAAAAAATGTTATAGATTAGTTCTTGCAGTGCGGAAAATAGCTTTAAATGAGTGTGCACACATTTGAAGATCAGACAATCTTTATGGTACATTAAAACTGACTGATTGTCAAATTGATTTCAAAATGTACATATAAAATGGATGATTTGTATCAGTTGTTGGTGTGTGGGTGTAGACATGCCTTCACAAGCTGTGACAGCAAGGAACAACTTCTACTCTGCCTGAATAATTTCAGTCAACTAGTCTTACCTACCTGTGCGTGTGTGTTTATTTTCCTTTTTGCCTCTTTTCCTATTCTCTTCACTGCAAGGGTCCATCCTGGCAAAGTCAGCCTTGTCCCCTGTTCCCATCAGCTCTCTCTCCATGCTCCCTGTCCCCTTCAGCATTTAACCCATGATTGGAGACAGCAGGCATTGCTCTCTCTGGAGGCCGTGTCCAATCAGGGGAGCTGAATCTGATACAGAAGTGGGAAGCCGGCAAGATTGCGGGCAATGTTTATTTTGCAATAGGAAAAAAAAAAGTTTTTTTTTTTCATCCAATCACATATGAGTATTTGCATATAAATGATAGCCCTGGTGGCTGTCAAGGAAGAGAGAGAGAGTTGGGGGAGAGAGAGAGAGACAAACGACAAATGAAGATGAAGTGTCATGAGAGTAAAGTGCAGGCGAGACGGGGAGAGATAGAGCTGTTTTATCTGCTTGTGAGGAGCGGGTAGGAGGATGGGAGGTAAATGTCACTGCAATCATGAAATAAGCTGGGCAGCTGGAGTCACCCTGCAAAAATCATCTTTTCATCGACATAAATCATACATTTTTGTCATTTTTCAAAACAAGACAAAATTATGCTAATGCGGATACCTTGTAAATGCACTAGTAAATTTGAGTTTTTATGCTAAGCTAAGCTGAACACATCATTACGTTGAAGCTTCGTAGATGACTTGCAAATATTAGATTGATCTTCTTATATCACTCTCGGAGAGAAAGCGGAAAAGCAGCTATTCCTTTAACATTCCCCCTCATCTGCACCGCCTCTCTATATATTTATAGACCACTGTTCACATCCAGGTGGTTTTAGATTCTTCTTTATGTCACCATATGGCCCATAACTCTGGTAATTTTAGCATTTGTAGTTCCTTATTGTTGCAGTGCCATTATACCAGCTGTATACGGCCCTTAATTTGCCTCCTACAATTTGGGAAATAGATTATTTTCTGTTCAAGGCCAAAGCCTGCGTCTTTCTTATTGTTCCTAGGTCCTATGGTGTGTGTGTGAGAAAATACTCTCACATGCAGATGGCCGTGGCTGATTACTTTATTGGCTGATGACTCATTCTCTTTTTCCAACCTGCTGGAGGTACTTCAATCATGCAGGTAATCTCCTCCTGCATGCCGGCAGCTGAGAGGTTACCTTTCCCACACATCAGAGCTATGTTCCTCTTAATTGAGACCCACTCTGCTGCGACAGCGTTTTTCACAAGGTGGAAAATGGCAGGTCAAGATTTCGAGACATCTCTCTCCTCCCATGCCTCCCTCCCTCCCTTGGCAAAAAGTGGCTGTGAAGTTGATAAGTTCCTTTAGGGACCCTGGAGCCAAGCCAGCTAAGACACTACACTTCATGAGGGCAAGTAAAGGTTGATGTTGCATCACCTCATAGATTGTGTGTGTGTGTGTGTGTGTGTGTGTGTGTGTGTGTGTGTGTGTGTGTGTGTGTGTAGATGTGTGCACCAATGCTTGTGTGTTTATCCAATCAGCCTCGGCCTAATGTATGCACGCCTTTCTGATTGAATTACACCAGAGCTTTTATGGAGAAAAATGGTAGCGAACCATCTCCTTGAGTGCTTATGGGGGAACAGACACTTTGTGGGAGTCTCAGTGGTGACCTGACTCAATCTGCATACGATTACCCCTCAGCAGACCTGTAACCCAATTTATGAGCTGATCACCTCCTCTCCAGGAGGAGCACACGCTCGTTCTGAAGTGACAGTAAAATGTAGCAGGAACACCATGACATAACATTTGTTTAGCTTTATTGTGGTGCCCTTTAAACCAGAAATGCATTATGCTTGTTTATTTTAATGCAAGTTTACCAGCATCTCGGTCGCATCTGTGTTGTATCATTTCAGCAGTCGTATAGCAGTCGTATATATTTCAGTATATCCAATCTGAAAAAGTGCCACTAAAATAGGCAAGCTGGTTTCTATAAAACTATTACACATTGTAATGTAATTTAAATTCAGAAAAAACAACTGCAGGAGGTAAGTGGAAAATGCCTTGAGGCCGATTTCCAGTGTGATCTCTTTAAGTCTGAGGGTCAAATTTACAGCATGAATGTGCATATATGTATATATTTTAAGAGTATAGTTAGTTTAAAGACTCAGAAGACCTTATTTGTAAAGTCTTCTTTGACTTGACCTTCATTTTATTATACACTGTGGTCTATATTTGCATTTAAACTTTGGATGATGATGATTTTTACAAATACAATTTTAATATGAAAAAAAAATACATCTATGCAGCCAATTATATCTGGAATAAGAATCTTTTTCTCCCTCTCCATATATATTACTGAATGGTTTGGTTTTGGTTACAAGCGTAAAACATGAGGATAAGAACCATTTTATAAATGAGGCCTCAGTCTTTTACACAGTGGGACAAATGAAACAAACATGACAAACATAAAAACAAGGCAGGCCTGACAAATGGCCCTGCCTTTGTTTAATGGCGTGGTTAAATCGGGATATGGCTAGAAAACCCCATTTCAAAGTGGTGTCAGTGAATGAGGCTCTATTAAATCCCGATTTCCATGCACAGTGACGTGCAAACATTTGTTGTGCGATCATTTGGCAAGACATGACAGCTGACAGTTACCAGTGACCATTTCTCCAGCTGACAAACATAATTGTTGGATCCTAGACACACTCGCGACAGAGGAATTACCCCTTTTTACTTATGGGTCATGTGTAGCGCCGCCGCAAATCGCTGCTTATGCTTGATGGCCCCAGTCGCTGAAGAGCCGCCGGAGTTGTTATTATCACTCAGCAGATTGGCCAATTCCCTCACCAATTGTGATCCAGCAGAATGGAAATCTGGTGAGCAGGGAAATGTTAATCGAGTTCAATTAGGCTTTGTACCATGTTTGTTTTCTGCCAACAGATTATGCAGAATCCCCACCCTCACTTACTGAAATGAACGATAACCCTCTGTCAAAAGTCTGAAACGGGCAATTTGAGAATAGGTGCAAGATAACAGATATTGGTGCTGGCAAGCTCCTCGTGGCGGCATTAGAGATAAATACAGCAGGCCCTTTGAAACAGTTGGGCTGGAGTTCACCCTTAAAGGGAAATTAATTTAGCATTTTTGATGCATTTTTTTTTTTTTAACTTCTCAGTTAAGCTGTGGATATTTTCAAAGCCCCAGTAATCGAATGCTGTAGGGTGGTTGAAAAGGCATATTTTATCTGACAGTGTTGAAAGGACCCACTGTTACATGTTGCATTTGTTTTCAGTCGTAATCAACCCTTTAATTTTCTCACTTTTCATTTGTCTTTTTTATCAGATGCATACTAATATGAAGAAATGTATATAATTCAATTATTTAGTCCAAAGATTGTAATATTCACATTTAAGTGTGTCTCATTTTGTTTTACTCTGCTAAACCAGCTATGCAGACACATTTGTACAACAGTTTTTGCATGATAATGCACTGCACTGTAGTAGCAAATATGGTACTCAGAAAACCATCAGCGTTTTTTACTGAGAGAGAAAGTGTTCAGCTGTAAAAATCCAAAACAAAAATGAGTGACCGAGTGTTTATTTGCAGTTCTGATGGGAAAGGCAGAGACAGAAGCTCGGCTGTCTGATGTGTGGCAGTGATGCATTTACTGTGTGTGTTTTTTCTGGTACCAAATCCAGTGTGTGCAGCCAAACTGAAAGCACTTCTGGGTACATTTGTCTTTTTCTTTTCTGTCTGGGCCAACAGACTGTTAAGACCGATTTAGTGGTCAGCAAGTGGGCCATATTCACATTATCCTATGGGAATATCAACAGTGTTGTATAAATTTGATCATTTAATGTAACTTTTGAAGGTGCTGCTAATTTCAATGTTTTATATTTTTAAGTAATTTAATCATCTTCATGGCATCTCTACATTCTCTACAATAGTCTTTTCTTTTTTTGCATGTACAAACAGCTGTCAAATTAATGTGACATTAATGGAATCGAGTACACAGTGCGTTTCATATTTCATCAGGAAATATCCTCATGAAATGACGTTTGGCAGAAAGTAAAAAAGAACGTAGTAAAACAAGTACCTCATAAGTGTATGTACAAAGTAACTGAACACAAAATTCATTCATTTTTGAGCCAGTAAATTATGCCGTCAAGATATGACAACCAATGGGACAACAGCCACAGGGTGCCAGCACCTGGTTTACTGCATGTTAATTGGTTTTGGTAATCTGATAATTTTCTAATTTGTGAGGCAATTTGCACCACCAAAGTATGATGTCAAATAAAGTGGATCCTGCATTATTAGGCCGTTTTGTTGTTGTGTCTTGTAGAGGGTTCAAAATTGATCTTAAAATGCTTTATTATATCAAATATTGTGCTCTCATGGTCTCCTATTCCTATATAGAGTTGCGTTCAATGAAATTACCACAAGGTCAGGAACATTGCAGCACAGGAGAAATGGTTGATGGGAACTTTGAGGTGACAGGGTACATGCACATTGCACATGGGGAGGGAGGTGGGGGTGTCAGTAAGGGCACAGCTGGGAATATTTGCCTCTCGGCCGCCTAAACAGATTAATCCACCCATGCCCTTTATTATATCATCTGATTCTGTACTGCACTGTTCTGTAATGCTGTGAATGTGATAGCAGAGGAAAAAAGGGGGAGAAATTCTGTGATGTTGCCTCTGAAGTACAAGTCGACATCATGTTAACTCTGATCTGGCCAAAACCTCCCCAATTGAGAGTAACAGAGAGAGTCTATTTTATTCCATCGGCTCTGCTGTTCATCTAGAATTCATAAACTGTAGTTATAGGTACTACACATAGCTCTCACTTGGAGTTTGGATTTAAAAAGAGTGAAGAGCGTTTGACCAACAATGTTTGGGTCAGGTGGGAGATATGTGAAGGGCTGTTTTCAAGATAAAACAGTTGAAAAGCAACATACAGTTACACCCTATCACTACTGATAATGTGGGAGAACTATAAAGTTACTGTCTGTATCGAGCTTTTTTACCACTGCATGTGCACTGCAGAGTACCACAGTAAGTCACTGCACCAACTCCTAGATAAAACCCCTGTTTTTAGAGTCTTTGGTGTGTGTTTTGTGTGTATGCACACTATAAGAAAACAGAAAGATTAGCCATTACTTAATGCATACCTTTTCCAAACTAACTGTTTGAGCCGACGCCTGCTTATGACCTTTTACACTCCCCTGCTGTTTTTATTAGCTGCAAGAGTAAAACACTTCATAGTCTCAATTAGGACAAATGATCAGAAGTGAAACCGTCTTGGTTGTGTGTCTTACCTTAAGCCTTCCAAGTTATTATCGTCCACAAACTAATTAGCAAGTTCTTGATAGGAGATGGTAGACCCTTTGTTGCCATAGCAACAGTTAGACTTAATCACAATGAAAGGATTGTGGTGTCGGTTAGCTCGCAGAGGACACACCACCTTCTCCGGCATTCCTATTTGCTTCATTTTGTTTCTACGTAGTTATTCATTCTTTGTACAAATTAGATGTTTTTCGGTTTTGGGGCTCCTGGGAGGACGCAGTTAATCGAGGACATCCAAAAGAGGTTTAGAGGGTGATGTCAAAGAATTGCATCTATAAGCAGTGTTCTCAGCCTCATAAAATGAAGACAGCGACTTATTGTTGAACTGATTTAGGATCAGTTCAGAGCAGGAAAGGTGCTGCAGATTTGGCAGCACTGCTACAGGAAAAATGAGCTGCCTAACAGAGAAATTACAGGACTAATAGTAGATTCAGGACATTTAAAGGAAACGTTCTTCCTCAAATACTCTACAGTGTATATTTTGAATTTCTGGTTTATAACAAATCTCTAAATCTCTGTCATTTTTCTCTAACCTGCTTCAACTGATTTCCTACGTTTTCCAGAAAGCCTTTCTTTCCTTCCTCTGTTTTACATCAAGGTAAATAAAATAAATCAAGCTTGGGAAAATCGAACTACTAGAGGGCCCAGGGAAAAAAATGACCAAGTTTAACACTGATGGAAAGAAACACATATACCTGTAACGAAATACGACTGCAGTCGTAACAGCATGTCATGTTACTGCATTGCATTCTGGTATACAGAGGCTTCTTTATTGTTTTTGTTGCCTCAGTGATGGATGTCTCCCCACAAGTGACCCTTCCTTAGCCTTCAGTGTAGGAGCAACACTGACTGATACTGTAGTCTTGTCATCCTCAGTGTCATCTCTACACAGTGACTGTGTGGCTTCCCCTTTTTCTGTTGAGACCAGAATGAGTCTCAGTTCACGCCATTTTGCCATATAACAGTTAACACGGGAACATGAATATATCCTTCCATCGCATACTGTTGTTTTTTCTGTATTACCTGATGGTCAGATTCACACTCTGGCATCCAGAACAAACAGAACTGCCATCACGATTTTTTCTTTTTCTCAAGCTTGTCCGACCCAGCAAAAGTAACTAAGGGAGACGAGACTTTGGATCTGTGAATCGACTATTGAACTTTGCTCCTTGCCTCTGACGGATTGACACAAAAATCTGCTAGTGCAAGCTAACTGATGGATCTTTTGCTATTAAACTCCACTGCAGCTGCCCTGGAAGTATCTCAGTATGACATTATGCCGTCCTCATTTTTCACAGCTAAAGTGATTTTAGAGTATTCTTTTCCCTTCTTTCTTCCATCTTTTCTCCAGATCGTAAAGCACCCACGAGTGCTGTTGCTGCGGCTCCCAGCATAACCCTTACAGTTCCACACGATACAATACAATAGCATAAACCCCTCCCCCCGGGTTACCCCCACCGACTGCAGCATGCACCACACCTCGCTGATTGGTGGTCGAGGTGCTTCTTTGGTAAATAAAACATTTATAGGGGCTCAATTAGTGAAGCCTGTTGAGTGTGCTGCAGCTGTGCTCACCAGCTGTTTCAAGGAAGAGTGATGCAGCGAGGTGAAGCAAGGGAAAAATAGGATGTCAGGAACAGGAAGGGGGAAAAAATGGATGTAGTGGGCAGAGAGCTTGTTTTTTTTCTTTTTATTATTATTCAATATGGACCCGGTGTGTTTTTAAAATATTCAGACAAGTGGTTTGTTAGTGTCTTTATCTGTATCGGAAGTAGATAAAGCCTCTTTATTAAGCTCAGCTGCTTTTATCTGATTCATAAGATGTAGTTAATACAGCGAATATTCCAATAAAATACAGACGTGTGATAAAACTTGAAAAAAAGAAATGGATACTTGATAAGGACACTGATATGAGTGGATGATTTTTAAAGATGGAATGTTCATATTTTTTTTTTAATAATAATCAACTCATTGACTTAAAAAAAAAAAAAAAACAGATCCTGAGCTGCAGTGAAAAGATTATAAAAGCTATCTGCAATAAATAATCAGTCAGGCATCCAGTAGGAAATGAAAGTGAAGTTATGTACTATTGTTGGCACTGTATGGTCAACTTCTATTGTTGAGACGTCGTGGCCACAACACCATTTTACAAGTGGAGTGTTTTGCCCACCAGATTTTGTTAATTTGCTCAGATTTGAAAGAACCTATGTAGTTGAATCATTTCCCCTTTTGTCTGTTTTTATGATGTAGAGTCTGCAAAGGATGTTTTATTTTGAAAATTGACTGGATTCTCTATGTCACTTCTATGGCTGACTTCCAGCTAGCTCGATCTGCTGTGTGCTGCTTGACATGGCTTATCACGCATCCATCAAAATTAGACCTTGTCCGAAACTGAGAGACGACATTGAATGGATGTCCTGAACTAAGCCTGCTAAGTAGCAAGTTAGCTGTGCAGCATAAGTTACCATAGCGATTTACCCCACTATGCCAGGCTTAGGCCCACAGATGCCTTACTAACCCACTATTCTTATTCAGTGATACAGGTCACAGCTCACCAAAAAGTTATTTTTATGCCATTGTCTGTGCGAGTTTTCACTGGAGTGCGAGAAGTTGATAAGGATTAAGTGTCAATTTAATGTTTGGCATTCATCTTTCATACGCTCAAAGATGGAAAATAAGTCTGAAAATCCAAACCATTCCTTTGCCTGCAGAGCATGAATAATGGAGTTATTATTCAATCTTTGCAACTTTTTTAACTGACAGACGGCGGGCTTTGTTAGATGTATTAACAGGAAGACCCCTATTGCTCAGCCTTGCCTTGTGCAGCAGCGCAATACGAGACGAGACACTCTTTTCCATTTATGTGGCTGGAAACAGCATTTGAGACCTGATGATTGTCTGATAGCTTTAGGGAATGAATTCAGACGTACAGCAGCTTCTAATTTTCTCAGGTAAAATGTAGATGAGTGCCATCACCACTGCCAAAATGGATATTGATGGCTGCTTATACACAGTTTATTGCCAGTAGACTCCATTTATGTATGAGATTGTGACCCAAGAGTCAGATATAAATAAAGAAATGTTTGTACTGTAGGTGAAGGCTGGGGTAAACTGGGAAAAATGACTGAATGCAACAATCAATATGTTAAGAGTTCAATTTAATATTCAAAAGGCTTCATTGTCATCCTTATAAGGACACCTGCTTGCTTTCTTTGCTGTTGGATTCTTTCAGGGACGCTTAGAAAGTCATATGCGAGAGGTGTGCATGTGTGCCAATAGCTTCAGCTGCTTTGTGTGTTCTTGTGAAACACAAAAAGGAGACGTTGTAGTGATCAGTGCTGCATGGAGGTAAAGAGCGTGTTGACTTATTGTGTTACAGGGGTTGCTGGCAAAGCACACTAACAGACACAGCACTGAAAATGGTCCTGTCCTGGCTGCCACATACTCATTTCATGATTACAAATCTCCTCTGCTGTTCTTTTTTTTTTTTTTTGAGCAACTCCTGATTAATTCTCCTTTTCTCTGTCCTTTTCTTTCAGTGGAAGGCTGCACGGATTGGTCAGTGGACTATCTGAAATATAAGGTGCTTTTGGGGGAACCTGTACGGATTAAGTGTGCTTTATTCTATGGATATATACGGGCCAACTACACCCACGCGCAGAGCGCAGGACTTAGCCTTATGTGGTACAAAAGTGCAGGGCACGGGGACTTCGAGGAACCCATCAGTTTTGATGGCACAAGGATGAGCAAAGAGGAGGACGCCATATGGTTTCGACCGGCAGAGTTGGATGATGTGGGGTACTACTCCTGCGTTTTAAGGTAAGATCCTGTAGTTTTTATCAGCCAGAATTACCTAGAGACATATAATACTCTCTTCATTGCTGTTAAATGTAAGCTACTGTTTTTATTCTTCATGCCTTGAACTGGAGCGAGCATTCAAGAGAAACACTTCCACCATTTTGGACTTGTTTTGCCAGCAGTATGTCAGTAAAATAGTGGGGGTAAATAACATTTTCCAGAACCCTGCAGGCATGAGTAAAGCTATGTTAAAGTCCTCCCCTGTTGATTTCTAATGAAGTCTCTCATCTCTGGCCAAAAGTGCACTGGTCCTCGGTCCACAGAGCATCGTCTAACAGTATGAGGCCCCGTTGCTTCACTTTATATGCTAAATTATTTCTTTATTCTCCTCAGGGGGACAGTAAGCCATTAGGTGCAATTGGTAAATCCATAATTCTTGGGCCCTCAAAAGTCCTTTCTGAAAACGTGCAAAAGCGAGGAGGGAGATGAGAGAATGGACAGTAATTCAGCACAGGAAGATTGAGGAAAGGGAAACGGCAGCTAAGATAAAAAAAGAAAGAAAAAAAAAAAGGAAGGGACTTCCTATCTTCCTTTTCCACTTGCCTGATGGTGGAAGGTGACAATTGTTTGATTTATGAGTTCTATAATGTGGTGAAATTTCTGGCTTCTGAGCTCATATTGGCTGAAGTTTTCATTAACGTGGGGGTCGTCTCAGGCCAGTCAGAAAGAAAAACCAAAGCCGCTGTCTTAGAGCCTGTAACAATTTCTTTTTTCACAGGACGGGGTAACTTTGAAACACATCTCCCCGAAAGATAGGAGAGTAATCTTTTGTAGAATTCAGAAAAATCAGCAGAAGTATTTGTATTTCAACCTTAAACATAAACAATTTGGGACACTGACAGAAAAGGTGAATAATGTACTGAGCAGTTGCATTCAGCATAGGTTTCCTTGTGTTTCACAAGCTCAATTCTAAGAGATTTTGGCCATTACTATTCATCACCATTAGCACTCTCCCCTTTGCTGTGACAGCCGCCGTGAATAGAAACGGGCAGCACCAGTCCAACAATTCTCATGGATCCATTCAACGACGTTGGCAGCATTTTCTGGAGGTAGACAATCAGTCAGCTCAGAGTTATTGTGTAATCACGCAGAAAGTAGAGCCATGAGATTTGATTTGGACGAGTAGTGTTGCTTTGTCGTCAGTCTTCACCATTCAGAACCAAATTAAGGGGCAACACTTATTTGCCCATCATGGAGAGAAATAATAGTTCTGAATGCAGAGCACTTTTCCGTCGCACAGGATTTCTCTCTCTCTGGATTTCTTTGGACCATTGTTGTCTATAGTTGCTTTCTGCAGGTTCTAACTGTGCTTTACAATGTGGAGTTATGACAAAGATGTTCACTTCAACGCTTAGCTTTTCAACTCAAAATATCTGCCAGTGAAATGGCATGTTTACAACTCTGACCTTTATTTACAATGCCACCATTGATGCGACAATCAGCTGCGCTTATTTTCAGAGTTAATCAAAGCATCTGATGCAGCTGGGGTTGTTCGGATTTACACAGTATTATAGAAAACACACACACACTTAAAGTAAATCCTTGTTAGGATGTGAATAATCCCAAAAGCACATGATGTGATAACCAGTGATGACATTTTTTCTAAAAACTACCATATTAAGTTCAAACCAGCAGTCCATACAATATCAAGATAGTTAATTTACTTTTATTTTATTTTAGTTGATAAATTACTTAAACGATTATTTAAATACCCATTAATTCAGTCAAATTAATTGAAAAAGCTGAATTATTCAGATTGTTTCTTCGCCACTTCAAGAGGAACTCCAAAACAAACTGCATACTTTTGACATATAATGGTCTCGTGAAGTTGACATGGCCAAAGATGTTAACAAGCTGTTGTGTATTTACACATGCAGAAGACCTAAAACAACTCATCACTCTTCTATGAGCTCAGTTTTGGTATCCACCAACTCCTGAGGAAAATGTTTTTTTAGCTCGCTAGCTGCTTTACTATATTCACTAGTCTTTGGTCTTTGGTAGTGTTCAGTTGGTTTATCTGAGCATTTTGCAATTAATTCAGTTTTTCAATGAGTTAAATGACCAAGCAGCTACACGAAACTTCGTCCTCATGAACAAAAGTGTAGCGTTTCCACCTCCTCATTTCATTTTTTTAATTTGGTTTTCAGATTGATAAGTCTCCCATGAATACATAATACAAAAAGTGAACATAATGCATAAAATTTCCACCAGCTGTATTCACTGAACAAGCCAAAAGTGCAAAAAAATCAAGGGAAACATCATTTGTCACAAGGTGTTTACTGTCAGTTTTGCAACAGTTGAGTTGAAGAAATAAGCTGAATAATGTGCAGAGTTGCACATGCTTTATTATATAGTAATAACTTATTAACCTTGTAGGTAAAGGGCGTTTTCTTTTGACTGGCTCATTAGTCAGCTCTATACAGTGGCATACAGTGGCTTTTAACTGGGGGAAGGGCCCTTTTAAAAAGCTTGTGAGGATTAGGTTATTGGATACTGTGTGTGTGTCATGTGTTTAGTTTAATGCAGCTTTCCAAAGTGCATAGCAATGCATCAGAACTGACCACATGGGACCATCAAATCAGAATGATTTATAGTCCTTAATTAGCATATATTGTTAGTTCTGTTGAGTTAAGCCACAATAATAAGGCCAATGCTCAGTCCAGATGACTGACAGAGCAATGGACTTTTGATTGCTTTGTCATACCACATATGAACTAAAACTGTAAAGTATAAAATGTGCATATATGTCAGATATTGTTATTCAGAGAGACCACATTGCAGTGAGAGCGCTTATACGATTGCTTTCAAAGACTAAGATATTAACCTTAAAATGACTAAGTATGACGTTTGCAACCACATTCGTCGCAGACACTCAAGCGCTACATCGTGTTCAAAATTGCAGGAATGGATCCATTTTTACAACCACATAGCTGCGACATGACTCATTTGAGTTCTCAGTCACCGCAGCCAAATCGGCGGATTGCTCTTCTCTCTTTTGTCTCAGCAGCATGGGTCCTATAGATGATCAGCGCCTGCATATGTTAACACATTTGGATTAGGCTCCTGGCAGCACGTTAACTTGAGGATCCTCACCCCTTTGGAAACATGAAGGGACCTCGGGAATTAGAGCGCTCAGCGGTGGAACGAATGAATCACAGCACAACAATAAATCATCTCTCAGTGGATACATTTCATACTTGAGCATGTTCTAACAATTCAATCCCAGTTACTATGGGCACCCGTGAGGTAATTGTCTCAAGCAAGTATTGATAGAGAGTTGTGTCACGCATGAGTGCTGTAGTTTTTGTACTCAGACAATGTGTAGGGGAACATCATCTCTGTTTATATTCAAGAATCTGTGTGATATAGATAGGGAGGGTCTAGAATAGTTCTTGTTTATCAATTTACAGTGAAATAATAGCTATAATGAGTTCATATCTCCTACACAGTCATGTTACCGTTGTTATTGAACAGGACTGTTTTAAAATGGTGTAACATTGTGTCACAATGCTTTGGTATTGGTCTAGTCTTGGTCATGACTTGGTCTGGGAACAGTCTCGTCTTGGTCATCACTTGTTTAGGAGTTTATGATATGGATCTCATATGGCATCAGTATTACAGGGACTGTCATTCCTGTCAACAGGCTCTTCACATACCAGGGAAGAGATTTGTGTGCCAGTTGTCTGTCACAGGTGTTATTGCACTAGGCAAAGCTTAGCAGTGTGGGCAGAATATTCATAATACACCCACATCAGGATGGCAGTGAGCACACTGGCTGTGGAGGCCAATGTGTTGAGCAAAATTCTGCTCTACCAAACGAATGAGTCCAAGCAAACTGTAATTCAAAATAATATTTAAGTATTTGTTTTACTCATTTTGTCCATTTTAACTTTAATAAATTGAACCACAGTCCATTTGCATTAAATATACATACATATTAATGTGCACAGGACTATAATTTCAAGGCTTTGTGAGGATTGAGGTTCAAGGTAGTGCGCTGACCATGATTACTGCTATGGTAACAAATAAAAAGCCAAGACAAATGTCACACGAGCGACACATCAAGAGACCCATTTATCTGTGTGCAAGAAAGCCCTGTGAAGTATAACAGAAATAGGCTTTGTGAGCAGCTTGAACACCATGTGGCATAATACAGATGACAGAGGCACATCTGCACTGCGGAGAAAAAAAACAAAACAAAACACCACAAACATCTTAATAAGTTTCGCAGTTAGCAAAGTTTTGAAAAGCAGCTGGGAGAACACGTGCTAACACGGTGCAGATAAACACAATTATTTCCAATTCAAATCATGTAGTTTCGAGTGCTTTCTTAATCAAGATGCGTGTTATTAATAGTGTTTGAATCAACTCCCCTTGTTTGTTTTTGTTTCAAGATCTGTGTGAACGCTGTGAAGTAGATCTCGCAGCGCTGCAACTTGCCATTTAATTAAAACATTATATTAAATTGCTCTTAGGATGTTTTGTTTTTACTGTTTATAATGCTGGTTTTCATTTATTTATTTCATTCCCTCCGCTGCACACAACTCCTCTCTTTCTGCCCTCATTTGATGTGTTACATCATGCCCTCTGACTCCACACTTGTGGCCTCCCTACCTCTCTTAACATACAAACAAGCATACATGTGAATTTTCACAGCTGCACTTAAGAGCATCATAGGGCATCATCATACACTAACACACACACACAGAGAAACGTGACATGTCAGTTCTCTGCTCCCCTGAGACGAGCTACTACTGACGGGAACTTCAATCTGTATGTAAAAGCAGGCCAACTTCAACACGCACACACTCAGCATTCTGAGCATGTGTGCCTGTCTCTTTTACTCTGTTGCATTTTGTCTCATGCACACACACACACACACACACACACACACACACCGATCTACATGCATTATAAAGATATGATGAGGGACCGCCATGTGCTGTGTGGTATAGGAGTGGAAGGGAGCAGATGAACAGGGTCATGTGTCAAATCGAGGTGTCTCAGATGTTATACCCCCTGGAGCTCTGTTGTATGCAGAGCGAAAACATCTGCAGTGCCAGTAAGTGTGTCACTTACTGGAGAGGGACAGGAAACACACACACACACACCAAGGCGGGCCATCCGGGTACTTTAGTGGAGGATACCACTAAATCCTAAAGCCTATTAGAATTACAAAGTTGCTAATTCCTGCTATTTTCTACCTCGCTGACAGCAGAGACAGCCGAGTAAAAGCTGGTCTGGTTAACATCATGACAGGAAAAACATGGAGTTTTGTTGAAAATGGTTCACCAGTCACTGTGTGATGTTGGTGTGTTCAGTTATTCTGTTTTTGTTTCATTTGGAAGATTATCATTAACTGGAATCAGGACATCATGTGCGTAAAATTAGTTTTTAAAAACAAGAAGAAAATGGCGAGCAACACTGAAATGGTGCTGAGCTCAGGAGGTGACTAGGTATTATTTAATATCCATGTTCCAGTGCAGAGGTCATCAGACATCCATCTTCATTTTCAGTCATTGTTCAGCTGCAGAGTTCCACACTGCCTGATCTCTCCATCCACCCTATCATCATAATGTATCATGTTGTCTCTCTCGCTTTGCCTTTTAGGCTCAAATGCACCATAAATTAGCATTGCAAACTGATTTGATGCATGCCTGTTTCTGCTTTGATACGATCACATGCATGAATTTCAGAGATTAGCTATCAACGTCACTTTAATCAACTTTTCTGACTGGTTAGATGATTATGCGTGAGTTATCTTTGGAGGTTTCAGTAATGTTAAAGTATTTTATTATATTATAATTCTATGTGGGGAAACAATGTAGTGTCCGGTTGTCAGTTTCCAAAAACATCCTACCTTAGTGAATAAAATGAAAAGACAGCAGCAGGTCAGACTGTGTTTCTTGAACAGCTTTTAATATAATGAGACATTCACTTTCATGCACAGACAGTCACAACCCTAAGCATGCACCCCGCACACCCCACTCAGCAGTTTGGGACATGAAGATGCCAAAATAGACACATCCACAGTGCATTGATCGCAGGGCTTACAGTGTCAGATTAAGGACAGATGTAGCAGCGCAGGGAGGATCCTATTTCTTGGCAGGTAGCTAATGTTTTACCTTTGACCCTGTTCACTGGTTTTGGCATGCTGCCGCTGTCCCAGGCTTATTAATGGGTTTCCTGCATGTCCTGTAATGCCTGGGCTGTCACCAGCAAAGGACAACAAGAGGGGAAGATAACAAAGGAGTCAGGTTGCATCTGTGTGTGTGTGTGCGTGCATCCATTTGCTTATTTAAGCCTGAACGCAGTGCATCTCACCTGGCACCTGTGCGCACACATACATAAGGAGAACTCCAGCAGAGAACGCACATGCATTAAAAAGCGCTTCCCACCCGTCCCCGGACCGTAGCCATGTTGACTGTGTTAGTATTCGTGGGCAGGAGTGGCTGGTGATCTCTCAGGGAAGTGACAGTCAGAATGGGCCGTCTGGAACACTCTGTCATTCAGCCTGAGTCAGGGCCTGTCCAATTGATCCAGCCCAGCTGTCAAAGCCAATGAGAGACGCTAGACTAAGGAGCAGCAGGGACGGTTTGTGCTGCCAACGGTTATGGATGATGTATAATGTAAGGATGGTGTTTGTGTTATAAGCTACCTGGCAGGAGACAATCAGTTAGCTGTGGCTCTGTGGAATGGCTTCGGCGAGGAGGGCTGTAACAAAGGCACCCTGATGGATGTCCGTTAATTGAGTTTATTTATGTGTTGTGCCAGAGCACATGTTGATGAAGTCACAATGAAAACGCAAAACATTTAATTTCATTCAATAATGTTCCCAAACATAAAAAAAAGTACCCTGCTACAAACATCTGGACTCTTGATTACTAAGACACTAACAAGAAGTTATTGAAGCATCCATGATTAAGAGAAACAGAATGTGGTTAGCATTAAAGATGCCATTTTTTCCTTCCCTATACCATTTCCAATAGCTGAACTTTGTATATCAGCGATACTGAGTACCAATCTGATAAAAGAATATGTGAATGGGATGCTGCTGGGAAGTAGCAGTGTGTTGTTTCAGAGCTGATAAATTACGATATCAGTACATATAGACTCGCTGGTACACGGGACTGTATTTGAGGCTTTTCCGATACTGGTATCCGAACAACCCTAGTAAGCATGCTAATGTTTGCTTTTTTGCACAAAACACAGCTGAGACTAATGGAAATTGGGAGATGAAAAGTCAGTCATTAGGATACATCATGTAAGAGCTATGAATGTCAATGCCAAACCTCATTTCAGTCCATCAAGATGATCAGTAGAGATGTTAGGATTTCTGACGGCTGCACACGATTTCATGAAGATAAAATATTTGTTGAGATATTCAATCTGGACCAAAGTTGAAAACACTGCCATCATCAGAGCCTGACAGCTAGCATATCTAGAAACTCACAAAGGTACCATGTTTTATATATCTGGTCTCAGTAGTGTGTTTGTAGAAGATACCGTATGTACCGCTAACTTGAGCTGTGATGACCAAATTGGCTAAACAGATGCTGCATAAACTTCAGCATCTTCCACATTACTACTTTAAGAGGTAATGAGAGAGTTGATGCCAAATCTCTGGCAGAAGTTATTCACAGTACCCAGGTGGGGTTTTAGATAATTGTGTGATATGGATTTGCCAAGCTGCTTCATCCACCAGCCAGGTGTTATTGATGATGTTCCCTTATATTCAGTATTCTTTACACCTGTATAGAGAGACTGCTCTGTCGACACAGAGTTTGGACAGCCTTTTAGTTGGCTCTATGCAGTTTAGTAGAGGCTGTTTTCCAGCAGCCATTGTCTGATGATGTATGGGCTGCTGTTTGGGTTTAGGCCACCTTTCACACTATGCTTTATTCAGCATGATGTGGCGGTGTGAACTTGGCCTGATATTCACTCTGGACGTCTGAAGTTACAATGGCGCTGTCAAAGAAGATGCTGCACATGGAACAATTTTGGGGCCAGGTGCTGGATACTAATAGACTTTCATCTGGCACTCAAATGGAAATAGAATACATTGAAAATGCTGTTAATTAAAAATGTTTTCATTTTTCACTGATCTCTATTCAAACTCTTTCATTATAGAAATGTTACAGAAAAGGGTCAGCAGCTTAAAAACAGAGTGCAGATAAATGTTTTTCCACGTGTGCATCACGGTATCGTCATGCATTACGGTCAGTGTCATCAACACATAAATGGCTATACAGGTGTAATAAATAAAGACTATAATAAGAAGAATAGGATGTGATTCATTTGCATAACAGAACATTTCCTGCATATATTCAAAGATTTGCTCCGATGCATTCAACCACAATCATTCCATACTCCAATCATTAGTGCACCATCCATAAAATCTCATACTGTACCATTATAATTCACCCATGGCCACCCGTGAAGCCTCTGCTCTAATGCTCGTGTCCATTTGAGTATTTGAATTAACCTATATCCACAGATATTTAGCATGCTGTGGAGGAGCAATGCAGTTCACTAACACCGATTGACATTTAACATATTATGGAAGAAGCAGATGCAGATATTGGTACTGTCAATGTGAGGAAGAGATAACACTGACTTATTCAAAGTAAAGACAAGGTTAGCATTAGCTTCTTTAATTTCTGGAAAATCATTCAGAGTTAGCAGCAGAAACTTCTTTTTTAGTATTTTTAATAATAGTCCCTATCCTGGTTATAATCCCCATCTCGTAGACAAGTCTATATTCTACCAGTCGCAAATATGTAAATACAAAAGACATATTGTTGAATATTGTTCTGTTTTAACACTGAACACCAAACATGCACATGCTTGTGTATTTCAAGAAATATTAAGATATTCCACATATCTCATTTAAAATGGGAAATGATATTTTCATGACCAAATGAAAAACAGAACACTTTAGTATTCTGAATGGATATTGGTTGCAAAAGCGGCCAACATTTCTGATTTGTAACCAGCCATACATATGCTCATTTTGATGTACATTGGGTACTCTTTGGAGAAATTGGAATGTAAGTTTAATCCACCATGTGCCTGCATTATGGTCTCAGCCAATTTCATTGCATGCCCTTCACGCTCACTCTGATTGGACATTTGCCCCATGCTCGATTCCATTTGATTAAGCCGAGCTCAAATGGTTCCTGGCTACAGGGAACACGGGGGGAGAAGGTTGGCTGTGGAGATTTTGATTCAAATCAGTTGTCTCAATCTGCATGACTAACCAAGACAATTGAGTCATATATGACCAATTTATTTGTTTTCAGCATTGTCTGTTAATCTTGAACACACACGTGCAATGTACAGAGGGTTTCTATTCATTCTAGTTCCATTTTTTAACATACAATGGAGTGCAAAATAACATCCAGGTTAAATATTTCCACATTCCTCACTGAGGGATTTTATTCAGTCACATTCACAGCGTCACCTCCCCATATATCCAGGCTCTTGGCTCTCCTGTTCCGCACTGAGCGGAGGAAGTCATCAAACAAGATGCCAAACCATAGCTATCTGATAGCAGGGACACTGACCTTCTCTTCCTCATATCTGATCGTGGTTTTTATCTGCCAGACAAATGTCAGAAATACCATTCCCCAAGCACAATCACTTTGGCACCACAGCCAACTTTTCCTCCCCCTCCCTGCCTCCGCTCCCGTACCTCCTGGACTGTGAACGGCAGAGCTCCAAGCCAGCCAGACATCTGCAATACCACAGCCATCAGTCAAACCGTGATACAGGAGAAAACTCATAACTGGCCTGAATCCTGAGGGTGAGAGAACAACAGTAAAGTTGCTGGGACATGCGACAGAAACATTAGAATTTACAGAATTTCATCCTATCATTCTTAGCTGACTCGCTAGTTAGCCACTGGTAAACCTACATTCAAGAATTACCTGGTTTTGTTGGAGGATGTCTGAACTATGAGCATGAGACCTCTGTAGTGATGGCCTTCATTGCATCTCCCAAAGAGCTTACCTCTCATTCACGTAACGACTGCGAATGTTTTTTTCTTCAACTATATGGCCCATACCCCATTCCTGCAGCAGTATTGTTAGTATGCATTTGTATTTGATATGCAGAGGTGTATGGCTGCTCATACATTACACCCAGGTGGCCCGAGGACCAATGAATAAGGTCATGACGGAGTTAGAAGAGAATACAGTGGAGACAAATTGTTTATGCTTGTTATGAAAACAGGTTGCTAGCATAACGATGAGTTGAGGGTGTCGTGGAATGGAAAATGAGTTCCCTGAAGGCATCTACTAGGAAATGACTGACTAATGCATTTGTAGTGCTGCTGTCAGTCTGAGACACACAACTCAAGGGAAAGCTTGCAGGAATTCACGGATTTGTTGGAAAATAAGTTCTTGGGTTAATGTAGGTTTTTGGGACAAGATGATTGCGTTTGCAGCTGAATATGCACTGCATTGTGTATGTTTTGGAGAGTAGTTTTCAAGGTGGGCTTTGGAGACTCTGTGGCGTCCTGCAATTGATTCTTTAATGATCTATAATGGAAATAATTCCAATTTAATACAGGAAAAATTACAATTCAACTTATTTGTGTGCCTTTTAAAGTCTACAATAGCTCCAGCTCTAATTTGTGCCTCATAAAGCTAAGCATCTGTTTGCTGGAAAAATAAAAACCTGCAGATCTTTGAAAAACCCAGAAGGTTGTTAAACACTGTCAAACACTTACCTCGGTTTTGAGCAAATCCTCAACCCTCCTCAAACCATCTGGAAGAAAATTATTCTGTTTGCTCCTTTGTAAAAGTATTTTTCATCTGTTACCCAAGTTGTGACTGGATTTGTTAATCTAAAAAAGAATATGAGGATGAAAGTGACACGTCCTTACTCGGTACGTGAACCAAATTTTATTATCGTGTGTGTGAATTCTTTCTTTGTAGTTAGTCTTGTAGGATTGCATATCACTTATACTTTATTTAGTGTTTGTAGCTGTGTATGTGCGGATGCAAGTGTGTAGACAGGTGCGGGCATGTGTTTTTCACAGCGTGGCAAAACTACATTATCCACAGAGGTGTGTGTTCCTCTCTGGGAAATTGTGTACTACAAGACAAGAGAGAAGAGGGCGGGTAGAGGTAGGGACAGAGACAAACCACAAGCAGAGTGAGAGAGAGGTGGATGGATTATAATTGAGGCAGGAGTCGATTGTTCCAGCATGGAAGACAAGTGCCACACTCTTAGACAGAGGCTAAGTAGGAGCGAGTTGGCCCACAGTCAGATTTAGGGAGCCGGGGTGCTTAATCATCCCGGGCTTGGTGCAAGAGTTGACAGGTGAGTTATGAGCGGGCGCTACAGGTAGGAACCCCAGTCTTCCCACTGCTCACTGTGACCTTCGCTCTGGCCATAAATAATGTAGGAACCATAAAATACTGATTTAGGATAACTGGGCCGACCCTCTGTTGGTCTGGGTTAATCTAGGTTTTGTGCGGACAAGGAAAGTAGTCCAAGATTACCAGGGAGTGATGTAATGCTTATACAGTATCATATAGGTCTACGCCTGTGTCCAGAAGTGTGTGACGTTGCAGCTGCAGCACTTGTTGTCCATCGATACTCCACCAGGATTTAGAAGTGGAACACTTTGTCTGCCAATCTTTTCTAACTTATTTAGCCTCCATAATGCTTTCATTTTTGTCTGTTTTTATGATTAAGAGTCTGCACAGGGAGTTTTATTTTGAAAATTGATGAGACTGTCTGACTTGCAGCCAGCTCAATCTGCTCTATGCTGCTGGTGCTGCGCTTCTGGATCATAAGCATTGTGTAGAATGGGTACAATTAGCTCTGGCAGCCATGGCGCAGAGCAAGTTTCAGCCGTGGAATTTAGGAGTAAGCCTTGTACTCCAATCTCAGTCTGTAGTTCAGTATCAAGGCCACTTTCCTGACCCCTCAGTCTTGTGCCAGTTTAGATTTGGACCTGGTTTGGTCTCAGCCACTGTTTGATGTCGACCAGACCTTTTCCTCCCTGTCTAAAACCATTTATACATCTGGCTCTAAAGGGATGTGGCACATCCAATCATGCCAGGCTACATTTACTACTGTGTATGTGCTCTCTCAGGAAAGAACATGGCCGGATCTGCCCCCCCATATCCTGTCTGAGATACATGCTGACCCAAGTGGCAACAGGATGGATAGTACAAGTGATGTCACTTCTTTTAAGTCCCTGTTGATATGATTCCCTTTAGCTTTTGCAACACGCTGGTCCAAAGTGAAGTCTAATGGAAAGGAATGGAAACAATTTATGGGCTTTTAGAGAGTTGCAGCAGTCCTAGATTCAGTCTCCAGTCTACAGAAACAGGACGCACTTTAGAAAACATAACTTTGATGGATCTGGTCATTAGGTGATGAATGAAAAGGAAATCCTGAATAAATTATCTGAGAAACAAATTCAAATGCTCAGGGGTCACTGAATGGTCAAAAGATTTTAACTTAATTAAAGAGCACTTTCCTCCATCATTATCAATATACAAAATGAGGGAATGTCTCTTGAAGAAATGGTGTTATATTTGTTTTTCTTATTATTTGTCATATGGTTGACTATAATAAGTACTGACAGCAGTGAGGCCAGATCTTTTTTCTTCTGGTACATCAGGTCATAAAAAAAGTATAAGTGTCCTTCACAAGTTCTTTCAAGGTTCTATTTTTCAATATAATGTGAAAGGTCCATTTTGATGCCCGTCCTGACTCCTCACTTTAATCGAGGCTCATTTTAACTTAACCTTGAACCTTTCGAGTCGACTTACCATAGACACACACTCAAAAATACATACACTCAGTGTGCTGCCGAGGAACACCGTTATGATTTGGCAGATGTTAGCGACATTTCACAGTCGGAAAATTCCAGTAACATTTTTAAAAAGCTGCACTGATGGAGGATGTGCTTGATTGGATGGAGAGACCAGTAGGCAGTTTTCAAGCTCAAGCATGGCCCTTATACATAGACATTACATAAGTCATTCCACGAAACAGGTATGATTTTGACATTTTCAGATTTTTGACCAAAATGTATCACTTACCTGAGCACTCAAACATATTTTCCCACTTCATGCATAAAATAACTGTTATTATTTGTCTTTTTTTCTTGTTATATGGGCATGATTAGTTATGGACACTAATGGAAGTGTCTGATTATCAAGGATTAAAATATGGTAAAATGTATTTGTAATTAAACACTTTCCCATTTAGCAGATAACCCTCACATTCATTCAACTTCAACTGCAAATAGAAACATTTGATTAAATCTGACACGTTTGCTACTCTAAAACTGAAATTGACACTCTTTGAGACGGCAACTTCATCATTTTTAATTAAAGATGTAGTTTAACTAAGAAACAATATTCTTGCTGCTGATTGCTGTACATATTAAGAGGGACTTCATCATACTGGTTTTGTGGAATGACTCACATTTATATATATTACATTTAAATAACTTTTTATTAGGTGAGTCAAGACCTACAGCATAGGTCATGCTATATTCTGTATTGAATCTCTAAAGGGTTAATATCTGTGGCGGGTTTATTTCACTGCCCAGTAATGACATTATGCCAAGGTAACCTTCAATCAACTTTTCGACCTTTGGCCTCGTGCTTTACACTGAGTCAATTCTCAGAGAACCTTATTGTTAGTTGAAAGTAAGCTGTAATGAGTAATCAGGAATTATTTCATCACCATTTTCTATTAGAGAGGAGTTTTTTTAATTAAGAGATTCATTAAGTTAGTTCATTAATTTCCCCCCAGGTGCCATGGATCCTCAGGAGAGTTTCAAATCAATTCTGCTGCCTATTATTTAATATCAGAGCGAACAGTTGCTGAGTTAAAGGGCAGGTTCCATCTGGTTTCATTCTCCAGTGGAACAGATTCATTGACAGTCAATAAAATAAAAGAAAAACATGTATTAAATTGTGAATGGTTTTGGTTGGGAGAGATCTAATTAAAGTAGAAATGGCCGCATACATAAATATATGAATTAACTGGCGACTTTAACTGATGCTAATTCCCATGAGTGTCTCGCAGTAAGTAGAAACTGCTGTATTTTTCCACAGCATGCCAATCATGATCTTTTCAGCGGGCTGCTTTAACTCCTAACTGACCATTGCACATAATTTCACTGCATTTGCCGCATATTGCAGCTCAAGTCCTCTGCCTGCCCTCCAGCTGTATACAGTAGCTGTCAGCCTGGCACTTCTCTCAGGTGATGTATGCAGGATGCTATCTATCATTGCCACGACATTGCACATCCCCTTCAGTTTGACACATTTGACAGACACTCTTGCCCATTAATGCCATGGTATCACCCAGCTTGTTACCACTGTATCTGCAGTACGCAAGAGGGTTCCACAAGTATTGAAAGCTCAGTGCGTCAGCTACAGTCAAGTCTCTGGAATGTGCAGCATTGGGATAATTTTCCTGCTTAGTTCTCTGGTTAGGCTTCATGAATATTATACCTGCTGAGTGGATAGTCAAAAGATCACCTGGCTCTTCAGGCTCAAAAGGCACAGTGATGGATGTGAAACGTCGGAAAGACATCGTAGGACAAAGTGTTGGCCCACACCATCGATCACTCATGCGGAGCAGATGACACAATTCCCTCTCTCTCTCTCTTCCAGCGGGCAACTTTATCAGTGCTGCCCAGAATATTTAACAGGGAAGAGAGCGCACCCGTGGGATCTCATTTGCACAGGTGTCCATCTGGTAGAAGTTGTCCGGGATAATCTCCACATCATGTCACATTTGCATCCGGGCTTCACGAAAACGACACACTCACTGTAAGCGGAGTGTAGGCGGCACTGGCCAGTTCGAAGGCTGAGGGATTGTTTGTCGACATTGTAGAGAAGACCAGCGTGTGCTGTGATAATCCACGAGGCAGTTAATGCCGCGCAATTATGTAAGGATTTAACATGTTTGTAATTGTTTGTTGGTTCAGCTCAATTTGTGTAACCAGCTTTAGTTAGAAAATTAGCAATGAGATTTTCCTAAACACTGCCAATTTGTTTGGTCTTTTAACCAGGAGGGATTTGCTGCAGTCAGGCCAGAGTACTTGTCAATTGTGACAGTCTTATTAGCCAGTTTGGGCAAAGAAAAGGTGCTCTTATTGAATTCATTGATCATCAAAGACCTTGGCTTTTGTTTCCCTCCTTCAAATAGCACAACTTTCACAGTGAATCAATGTGTTCATTGATTACCATGTTCTGTTAAGAATTACTCAAGCAGTAGATCCAATCTAAAAATCGCTGTCCCATTAATGACCCAAACAGGGTAGCTGTAAATGCTTAGCAGCTGTGTCTTTGGCTGTGGAGCATTGCTCTCCTGGGCACGAGCAGATCTGATCAGGATCTCCTACAAGGTTCTGCATATACACATGGGAACACTCCATCCTGATTGGTGTAGTACTAACGAGACAAGAGGGCAACACAAAGTCGCTAAAGCTATACAGCACCATCGAAATGAAATGTTTATTCCACCATGGATGAATATTCACCAATATCTGCGAGGCCAGGCAAGCATGTAGTCTCCAAACATTACAAGTAATCTTGCATTTTACGCCCCTCTCCCTTGCATTGTAAATTCTCTTCTTTATGTGTATGACCTGACCAGTTACAGTACATCAATTGTAGCAAGTAATTTTCTGCTAGCTCGAACTGTATCTGCTTAACACGTGAAAACAAAAGGCTCAATCAATCTTCAAGCGCTGTTGACATTCAGAGCTGTCGCTCCACATTACCAACCCCGTCCCTGCCGCCTATACACACACATGGACATCATATACATATATATTATATATACATGCACACTTTTATCTTTCCATTAATAGTTTAGAGAGGTAGGCTCATCATGCGTTACCGATATTCATACCTGAATGCTTGAGAAAACTCGGTAAGAACCTGTAATTGTCCAGATTAATGGTCATACTGGAGATGATGATTCAACATTCAGCACTAAAGGAAAGTTTTCACATGAAAGAAAAATGACAAAATGTGAAAATGATTAATTGCTTTCTACAGGAAGATTTCTTTCTATCTCCCTTAGTGATTCATGTGGAATCTAATGAATGAGCCTTGTGGAGATTTTGACTCTGAATGTATGTGAAGCCAGAGATGGAGCGCTGGCAGCTTTTTCTTTGCTGCATCTGGCAAAGGCTTCAATACGATGCAAACTGATTTGTTTCTCCAACTGATTCATTGACTTTGTATTTTTGCAGAAACTCCACATACTGCATGAAGGTGTCCATGTCTCTCACGGTGGCAGAGAATGACACAGACCTCTGCTACAACTCCAAAATGAGGTTCTTTGAAAAGGCAGAACTAAGCAAAAGCAAAGACATCACCTGCCAGGGCATTGAGGATTATATCCAGCCGGGAGTGGAGCCTGAGATTGTGTGGTACAAGGTAAGATATTCCTGTTTTATTTGCTGTTTGCACCAATATTTGTCACCGATTTAATTCCTTTTTTTAAATAAAGAGACACTAGATGTCGTCTAAACAAAAGGGTTTTGTCAGCCACCTGAAACCCATCATGCACATTGTTAGAAATGGAGCCTTTCAGTTTAACTTAACAGGAAGTTCTTTTATTTATTTGAAGAGTTGAGGTCAGCTATATTCAGATAAAATTTGCTACAAATACTATCGCCCTCTGAAACTAAAATCATCAACAAAATAAATATAACAAAAAAAAATCTCTTCTATTTTTTGTGTCCTATGTTTTGGACTTAAAGTTTGTCTTCCCCTCGCAGAGAGCTGTTACGCCCACAGTGTAACTGACCCAGTCAGACCTTCCATGTCCGACAAACCACCTTTGACAGCACTGTTAGGTGAAGCTTGAGGGCCAATTCATCAAACGTGAAAGTCTGCAGGATTAGGTGGCCACAAAGCTTCTTCGGTTTCCCACTGAATCAAATTAAAATAGCAGATAATGACTGTGGGCTCACACCCTCCAGTTATTGGCTCTCGCTTTGTCAGTGGGGGTTGATTGAATTCTGGGAGGCCTGTCTTGGACCGTAGTTTGAAACCAAACCCACGGTGCCCCAGTTTCCTTTGCCTCGGGTATTCTGTGGCCCACAATCTGAAAGGCCTTACTTTAATACTTACCGCCTACATGACCGTACGCTGTAGAAATGTAGAATAGGAGTCAGTCAAGAGTTCTTCTGGAAGTGCACTCTGAAGTTTATCTGGGTGATGTTTTAATAACGTGTAACTTTTTACGATCTCCACTCAATTAGACTGTAAACTGTATCAGCAGTTGTCACCAACAGCCTTCCAAGTATTTGACACTACACATTAAAATACATGTACAATTTATGTTTACCCAGTTGTCACCTACCATCTGTCCTCCCTATCCAAAGTCGTCAATCAATAAAAAAAAATATAGCACCCACATGATTTCTGTAGATCCAAAGGGTGCTTTATTAGTTTTTGGTTGTGGTTAGTTGAATCTTGCAGTTTAACCCCTTTTTACAGCAGCAGTCTAGCAGTCTTTACATTGATTGCTTAAAGTGCTGTTTGCTTCAACATGTTTATATGTTTCCTGTAAAAACCTTCCCGGGACTGAACACAACCTCCGAAAGCAACGGTGGCCAGCCTGGCAGGAAATACAGATAACAGATAATCTCCTCCTGCTATTTCTAAACCCTAACTACAAAATGAAACATTTTCAATTTGGTGTAGAAAATGGAGGGCTGAATATGTATGCACTTCCATGGATTGTGATATATATACACAGATACAAAGTGCTGACAATGCTAAGAGCTAACTTCAAGCTAAACCACACACTACGATATACTACCCACATAATGAGAATGAGGAAAGTGCTAATACTGCACACAACACAGAGGTTGCGAAAGAGACTGAAAGTATTAGAAACAAGATACTTTTCTCTCCACAAATAGGTCTGACAGCCAGTCAGCTTATGCAAGCTCAACTTCAGACTTCTACGTAGTGTTCCATTTTTTTTTTTTTTTTTTTAAATTGCACTGCATCACACACACAGGGGCGACTTTCACACCTGAGCAGCTCTCAAATCCAAACATATCCTCCAAGATTAAAAAATAGTACATACTACTACTGCACAAATACTTTTAGACTCTCACACGCTCACAGGTTCTCCCTGACTCTGTTCTTTCTGTCCACACGGACATGATTTGTTACATTTTTAGCCTGGGAACACATTCACCATAATGTCCTTCATTTCAACTTTCAAATAGATTAATCACTTCTAAATATTTGACCCCAGTAATATGTAACTTGTTTAGGGGTAATGGGATAATAAAAGTGACATGACACTTGATAAAAAAATATATAATTACAATGTGAACTGGAAATTAAGTTAGAATAAAACATCACGATGCACCCCAAATTACAAAAATGTGATGCCAAAAGACTGAATGTCAGTTAGGTAATCAGATGTTTCCACTCATTCTGGACTGCATGAGTACAACTACACACACTGACACAGTTATATACCTATATATGCATAAATAAATCAAACTCCAAATGTGTGCTGCTGAAGTAACTTAATGTTTGCATCATATATTGCTTTTTTTGTGCTGTTTCTAAGCAACTGAGTTACTTAAGTCTTTGATATCACATTCCTAAAGTATTGATGATGGTACCCAACTTAGCAAATCTTAACTTTGAAACAAGGAGTTACAAAGAGCATAGGAAAGACTAGACATAAACTTAGTTATGAAAAAACAAATATCTAGTGCAACACAGTCCATTACAGTACAGCAGTCCTCCCTCAGAATAATAAACGCACAACAATTCAATCCCATAAATCACTGTCTTAAACAGTATTTGTGTCTGTGCAACAGGGGTACACTTAAATAATGTCTGAAAAGAAGCATAATTTAAGAAAGTTTGTATATTGATATGAGGTCTCTCTACTATAACTGCATGTCAAAATGCTGCTTCTTAAATGCAGGATGTTTAGTAACAAAGGGCTCTCTGTGGATTTAGTTTGTTTTCGTTTAGTATGCTTAAAGATAAGACAAGTGTCTACTCTGTTGGTAATGATTAGTGTTATGCAAGTAAACGTGTGTTTCCTGCCGATTTCAAACATTGGTTACACTTGAAGTGACAGTGTATTTACTTTCTGTATCCCCATGGTCTTTTTCTGTATTTTCAATAAAGGAATGCAAGCCAAAGCAGTGGAGACAAACCATAGAGAGGAGGAGAGACACTTTGTCCATCAAGGAAGTACGGGAAGATGACATTGGGAATTACACCTGCGAATTACAGTTTGGGAACTTTGTGGTACGAAGGACGACTGAGCTGTCCGTCACAGGTAAACTACATTTCTTCAGTGCTCCAAATCCTTTGATTGCACATGTCGAAATGTTTACACACTCACTCATGCCTCAATTCAAAAACATTTATATTTCCTGCATTTCAGAACAAAGGTATTCCCACAAAAGACCATCCTCATTGTTGCTTAGGCCTTTGTGCACAATGTCTGGGTGATTGTTTTCTTACACGGCGAGCTGGCAAAAGAAATGCGGCTTCAGGTTGTTGTTGTTGAAAAATTAAGCATTTTAAAGCTGATCCCTGCACCTTTTGCCAAAGTGTCGCAGTCAATAGCATCGCTGTCTCTGTGACTTCTAGGCTGCTTTAATTGCTAAGTAGAGGAATTCACACAGAGCCACTTCAGCACTTTTTCTTAAGGCTGTTGAAATATTTAAGCCTGAACCTAAAGTGGGTGACAGATTGCCTGCTGCTGACACTGTCACAGCCAAGGTTCACAGAACAGGCACAGTGGATAGGGAGAACCCAAAATGTACAACTTAATTATACACACGTCTTTTTCTTTTTCTTTTGTTGTAAGTTATTGGAATTATTTAAATTTCTGTTGACCTTTTGAGTGATGCCAAAATACTTCTTGTGATCAATAAATAGCAACATAGCTAATATTGATTTTGAAATGTTAAATTTCTGGACATATGAATCATTTCAGAAATAATAATAATAATAATAATAGCACTATGGCTAGTTTAAAATGATCCTATATTACGAATCTGCTCCAGTCTGAAATGTTTCTGCCAAAGTGGAGTTCACAAGTAAAAATGTTCCTCTGTTCGGGCTATTTCGCAACGACAGCTCCTTCTCTCTGTGACTCATTTGGCCGGGCTCACATATCCTGTGGTGGCTCACGTCTGCAAGGATACGAATAAATGCAGGATGACGCATCCGTGAAACAAAGAGAGAAGTGAAGAGGTTTTGGGTGGCTAGAGGGGCTGTTATGTTTCAGCGCAGCTGCCATCGTGCGTCGTAGGCGTGAGGGTCAGACAAAGTGTTTGCTGTTAACTGCTACCTGATTACACTTTATAGTCCCTTTAAAGACACAAAGACAGACTCCAGCGAAGGCCGGGCTAAGTCATAAATCATTTTCTCACCAGCCTCAAAATGTCATCCTGGGGGAGTAGTCCTAATCTCTCTATCTACTTTGGAGACATTAAGCATCTCAAAACAGGTGGCAAAAGATGATTGATGATTGGCAACGGCAGCAGAAGCGACATTAATGATTTTTTTTTTTTTTTTTTAGAAAGAAAGAAAGAAATATACTCTTCTACCTGGGTCTGTGTCCTGGGTCGTCTCCCACACCCAACCAGCCTGTAGGTGTGAATGCATCTCTTTTTAGCGTTTTCATAGACCGGCAACTTGTCAAGGATTTACCCTGCCTCTCACCTAATGCATGCTGGGATAGGCTCCATCCCTCACAAGCCCTTAGCTGTATAGACTCTTGTCAGTATGCGTGACAGAAAAAAACGTTTTTGTTGCTGTTTGCAGTATTGACTCCTATAATTTACTGTGGTTTGGTTGAGGAAATAACACTTTAATAAATAAAACAAAGTAGCAGTACGTGGTTACATAGTGGTACAGTAGTTTATTGGTATACTTAGATGTACCTTTTAGGATGCAGAGATGCAAATGAATAATTTCACCCAAAATTGACTTTGTAAGTTACAAGATACAATATTGCCTCGAGGTAACAAAGTGTAATGCAAGTTCTCGTTGTTCTTTCTGAAGTTGGAGTTCTTTTTATCTTTGGAGAGCAATGCCAGTGTTCACTCTGCTTTTGGCTTGGTTGCTTTACTTTTCTTTTAGGCAGAATTGCTTCCCTCTGAGTTTTAGATTTATTTATTTATTTAGAGTTTTTCGATTGAAGAAGTTTTCACTTTTTGTACGTGGTGTTTTTCCTTTTGTGCAGTCACGGTGGCTGTACTGATCATGCTAACTACCCAGCTCGTTTGATCTCATCCTATTTCTGTCTGCCGTTGCTGCCTCAGTACACATGAAACACATCACACCCTGTTAGGAAGCAGACTTCATTCTTGGAAAGAACTCCTGCACACCGTGTTTAGACCAGTAAATGTGGAAGCTTTCATGAACAACAACAACAATTAATGAGGCAGGACTTGTGTCAGTCCAAGTAATTTCCAGTTTCCCCCTAAAAACACAGATTTTTATAAATCCACTGATTTCATATGGATAAGTCTCTTCCACTAGTTGTAATACTCATTATTTGTGTGTGCAAGTGACTCAAGTTCATCTAATTTTCACAATTAATCATGATAACAAGCATTCTAGGGTTGAATTGTTCAGGAAATTGTCAGCCATTTATCCCTATTATATACCCATCGAGGCCAGTGAGAAGAAGTACACAATAGAAAAAGAGTAACAACACAGCAACACAATAGACCTAAAAAAACAATTGGTCTGCTAACTAAGACAGAAAAGGGAAGTTTTCCAAAGTGAGCCATTAGGTAGAGTATATTATATGTGTTGCATTAATTGGCCTTTTTGTCAGAACTTGTAGAAAACGTGTTAGGATTTGGGAAAAAGTTTGTGTTTATGCTGTATGGGACATTTGGGATATTTGCCAAGCCTTGACAATATGTCATTTTTATGTGCTGTTTGCTAAGTGCATACAGTAAGCACCTATGGAGCAGACAACAATGTTAAAAGTAGGGCTAATATTGTTATTCACTTTCTTATAATGTATACTTTATAAGCCCTTCTCTCCCCCAAAGTCCTGGACATCTTTGTTTGTCCAACAAGCATTCTCTGTATTGGATGTCCTAGTTGATGAAGAGGCAGTAGTTAAATGGTTTATTAAACTCCGTTATAGTCATTGTTGTTATGATGTGACGCCACATCTGCCTGATTACAACCTGCAGCATTGCTGGTAACCCCTGAAATTACCTAGAACTTGCATTTATTAGCGCCACCTAAGCAGTGCAGAAGTTTAGTTCACAAAGAAGGCGGGAGACAGTTACATTACATTGTAATCACATTCCTGCAGTGGAAAAGGGGTGCAAATATTCCAAGTAGAGACATGTGGTTCAGAGCTGACCTTTCCATCTGTATACTTTCCCTTTTTAATTTGGAATAAGTATACATGAACCTTTATGTAATATGATCATCAACCTCCCACAGATAGTTTCCAATTCACCATCAAAACCCTTGTCACTTGTTTCTTTATCAACAGCCTACGGTCCCTCTCACAGCAGTGCTGTGGGACAAAAGGTCAGATTCCATTTGATTATAATGAGCTCCCTTGCTGCGTAATTGGAAGCGACATTCATTTTTAAATGAAATTTGAGGTTTTATGACTTCTTTGTGAAGTGCACTGTTTGATCTCTTAGATTAAACACCACAGAACAAAGGAGCAGTGATGAAATAGATATACAGGGTAGGTAGCAACTCTGGTGTGTAAAATAGACTGTCAGTGTAGCTAATGAGCTGGGACTGACGCTGTTAACCTGCTTTTCTTATTTTGAACCGGTACAAAATGAGGTGTGTTTGGTTGAGGATGCGAAAGGCATGCAGCATGAGTATGTAAATAACCAAAAAAGCCTGAGAGGTCAAAAACAATCATGCCAACATCTCTCTGCATGAAACGCCACTGTAGTCCTCCTTAAGCCGACTGATACATTTACCTGATATTTTTCATTTTGAATATTCTTAATAGACACTAGACTTTAGTAGCTTTGTGGCTTAAAGTAATTCTGGTTGCAAAAGTCGTCTTTCAGTCTAGCACATTCAAAACCAATTTCTCAAGTGAATATTGGCTTCTTACAGGATAGCACCATTCTATATCAGCGTCTTGCTTACCACTGAGTATGATTACACAGTGATTTGACTGGTTGGAAATGAAAGGAACTATTTTTCTTCCTGAGCTCAACTGCTGCTCTTGAATGATGGGAACCTTTGCCTTGATATGTGTTCTCTGTTGTGCATTTGTAAGCCAGAGGCTATTTTCTCCAAATGTAGACGATAAAGAACAACAAAGCAGTGCAATACAAGTTTAAAATATGCATTTTAAGTAGAGAACAAGACTCTTCATGGCCTTCACTTTGAGTTTTTAGGAACATAAAAAGAGTTGAGACAAACCCAGAAATGAATTGCTTGTTAGAGGCAAACACAAAGAAGTAGTTACCATTGCTTTAAAGATGCTTCATGATATCACTGTATTTAGTCTTCAAGATGAATTAGGATCAGAAAAATGAAGAATGAAGGTGTTTTCAACATGATTGAACAAGATCATGGTCATTTTATTAGGTGTAAATGCAGATCCCATTCAGGTGTAAATACAATCTGTATGGCCAATTCTTCTCGGAAACCAATCTGCCCATCATGTCATGGTCTTCACCTAACTCTAACGCCTCTTCATGCTATCTCTAGCTTCTAATCAAAAGCCTGCCAACGACCTGTTCCTTGGAAAAGATAAAATAAAGATTAACAAGCACTATCACATTGGGTGTCTCTCAAGGGACCATACAACAGTAGCTGAGCCTAGTACCAGTGCTGAAAAGCTTCTCTGCTAGCACTGAAAACAAGAGCATGTATTAATACAAGAGCATGTATTAATACACACGCAAAAGCCCAGTTGTCATTGTCCAGATAATGCATGCAGATACATTGTGTTACGATCAAATGTCAATAGGATCTTTGATGGCAGTGATGCTTACAGCAGGCTACCATGACCGGACTTACCATGCCGTGTCAGCAAGCTAACAAACACAGTAGTGCTGAGTAAGCAAAGTCATCTTTCAGAAACACAACCAGTTTCTCACAACCATCAGTCCCTTTAGTGTGAACATCAGAGGCTTTAGGGCACCAATACTCAACTCAAGGGCTTTGGCTGACCATTTTCTAACTCTAATCAAAATAATTAGATTTTTTTTTTTCCTACATATGATTAAATATTCAATAAAGTCTGTTGGCTGTTACTTGGAAAGTGGCATATTAGCCTTTGAGCAATGTGTGCAGAAGTGGTGACACTTGATTTTTGCGGAAATTTCTCACACACCTGACCCGCACAGATCGCGACTTGATAAACCTCTTGATAAATCTATCTAAAATTTGGCAATGAAAACAGGCAATTCAATGAAAAAGACAGATAGATTTGCCTTTATTTTGCCACCTCATACCTACAGTAATCTACTGAATTTAACTGACCAAATGACAATTACTGTATGGAAGGTTGGTAATATCAGGCGCAACTTCAAAAGAGAGGATAACAACTTTGAAGTTGTCTTATACTGCCATATCAACTATCTTAATGATTATTCATTTAACTGTTTGTTTATAACTGGCTCCTGTTTCTCTCTGGGTGAAGCAAGTTAAGTATCCCTGCCTTAGATTCAACTTTTGTTGGCTTTCTTTTCAATATTAGAGTCATTGTTTTTTAAATCCTGACCTGGCACATCTTGAATGTCATTACCTATAATATATGCAATCCTGTCACCATGATGAATGCCGTTAAAGCTGAAACATATTGATTTTTTATACTTCAGTCTAGTCTATTGTTCTCCAGGAGCAGCTAAATGATTTTAGTTTTGCTGAGTAAAAATAAATGTGGCATTTGTTTTGGTGGTGGCAGTGAGAGGACCACAGACAGATTGTGGCACAAGAACACCAACAGTGGAGTTTAAATAACTTCCAGTATTAAATCATGCACAGGATGAACTCATTTGGTAAACACTAAAATGTTAACGGGGCCTCTATGTCCTTGTTAATCCTAATAAAATGTTAACCTCTCCAGCTCAATCAGACACTACCACCTCTTACACCTCGACGCTGCAAAATCTCCTGCCAGCGCCATTTGGTGGCCATAACCAATTTTCTGTCACATCTCTGAGTTGGTTCATTAGCATATGAAGGAGGTCGGAATATAATTGCTCCTTTAATTGATGGAAGATAATTAATCTGGCCAAGGTGCTGATGTAAGAGAGAGAAGATGCACTGAGTAGATTCAGTAATCCTTTCTTTTCTTGTGAATATTATACAGCGTGTAATCAGCAGGTGTTTGATGAGGTTTATTAATTTGCGCATCTTTTTTTTTTATTTTAATTTCATTACTTTTATATTTTGTCAGTTTATTAGAGAACATACTTATCCATTAAAAAATGAAGCCTGTCATTATTCTGTAAGTCTGCTGTGATTTGAATTCATCATCTCCTGCTGGGGCCGATGGTGCACTTCGACTTCAAGACTGAGAGTTATCCATTACAGCGGGGCACGGGTAAATTAAGCCCTTCTTTTGTGTTGTGCTGTAGCCATTAAATGCAAATTGGTAAAAGTCGACTGCAGGAACTGCACAAAGATATACTGTAGCCTTAGCATGGCATTATGATCTTCGCACTCTGTGTTTGTGGCTCTTGGCCCAGGCTTATTTTTTTAATTCTCAAGATGATACATAGAATAGCATGATGGGAAAATGAGGAGGAGGGAAGCATTCGATGACACAATATGTCTGTGTGTAAGAGTGCATGCCTGCCAGACTATAAAGCTCACACTGTAGTTACTATAGCATATTGAATGGGCAGAACCACATTAACAGTGTGGGTGATGGAGCTGTTATAATTACTTGGCTTTTTGCAATAGTATTTTCATTATTACATTTGCTAAGTAATAGCCCAAAAATAACTGTCTCCCATGACAAAAACGACAGCATTTGTCCTTGGCTACTCGACTGCATTTCAAATGAACCAGGAACAGTTAGTCAGAAGAAAATGAAATTTTAAAAAAAGTAACTGTGAAAATAAATATCTTAATAATATGTTTGACCATTTAGGGACAGCAGAACAACCTATAAACACGTATTATCACATTTTAAGTTGATATGGCGAACAAATCACTTCCACCAACTCCTGAAAGAAACATTTGGCTGCTAAATATTCCACTAGGTTCACCAGCTAGTTGCTCACTTGCTGTTTGGTGCTGAGCAGGTAGCGTTGAATGTGCTTTTAGAGCTTTTTATATGGAAATAGCTGCATGCTGGGTTTAGACAATGCTGATGAGAATGGTAACTGAAAAGGTAAAGTTGCAGGCCATGAAACCAAAAGAATTTGTGCAGTTTGATCTACTTATTCAGGTTTTTTGTTTATTTATTTAGTTGGTGACTTGGGGGATTTGTGAATCATGGTAGGCGAACATGTGAAGGTCGGGATAGGAGAAGCTTTTATTTATACATGATACAATCTTACATATTGGGTTATAGAGCTTTCCACCCATATACCACTGATTGAGACTGCAAGATGGAGTTCTGCTCTGTAAAAGCCAGTAAGTGGAGAGTTTAGATGAAATTATTTAGTCTTAATACATATTATTGTTGCACTTAATACATAATACATGACATAATACAGAACCCTTTCACAAAACACAATGCTACTGATTAGCCTTTTAAAAAGGGACAAACTTACAGGAAAAAGCAATGAGTTGCCGTCCCAAGAAAGAAGATGTGCTCTCGTATAAAATGCACTTCACGCACGAGTGAAGTGAACATCATGCACATTTAAAACTGCCAAAGGGAGAAAAAATATGCAAAATTGCCAAAGTAAACAGCAGGAATAATGCAAAACAAAAATGCCAAATATAAAACGTTGGGGTCTTCTTGTTATCGTGGCGCTAGTATTTTAAGATTTATGATATCATCTTTTTTTATCATCGTCTTTTTCTGCCACTGCCGTTGTCTCACCATTTATCACATCCCAGCTCTGCCTTGCCCCAGTCAAAACCAAATATCAATCAGAGGTGAAAGGCAGAACCTCAGGCTTTCCTTTAGAGTCAATAACGGAAAGTCTCAAGCTGCGCTTTCACAGCGGCTTTTTTCCCCTTCTTCTACTGCCACCAACTAAATTGTCTAGATAACTATGGCACCAAATTGAATACCTTGTTGAAAAAGGACATAATCATAATAACTGCATTCAGAAATCAATATTCCATATTGTAACCTGAGGTCTATTTTACAGTTCTTGGGGGGAAAAAGTGGTGAATATAGGGCGGTCAAGTGAGATCAATGCAAAAGAAGACAAAAATAAGACAATGTAGTGAGAATGGGGATGAAAGTCATCAGCTTTTAGCACTGAACCAGAGAGAGACTGAAAAAATGTCCTTAATTCTGCCTCAAGGACATTTATTGTTTCTGTTCAATGTATGCAGTGGATGTTTTTTTCCAAGCAGTTTCTTCCTGGGGCTTTTTCCTTTTAATAAAACGCCCTTGACCTCCACTGAGACAGAGACATAGAGGTCAGAGAGAATTTTAGCAGAGGACTCTCACTTTATAGAAACAGTCTTGTTTCAGAAAAGAACAACTTGCCTGAGTAGTGGCGAGTTATCTTTGAAACAGTGTGTTGGAATTTATCACCTAAAAGTCACATGATCAACATTTTATTTTCCTAATAGCTAGAAAGGCCGGAGGATGTCAACAAATGATTTTCACAATGCCGTCACGCATCATCTCCCTCATTCACCGCTATTAACAAGGGAGTTTTGTATTTTTCTTAGCTGCAATTCGTCACTCGCTGTGCTCCAGTGAAGATTTCCCACCACTGACCATGCCACATGTCAGAATTTAATTTGGGTTTATGACATAATTGGGTCTCGTTTATGGCGGAGAATGAGCACTTTTCACTGCTGCACTGATGAGGCAGGTGTATTTTTAGATAAAAGATTTTCTTGTGCAGCTTTAATTTGCAGGAGGTGCATCAACCGGAGAAATCTTTTAACAAAACTGCTCTGAAGATGAGCAATGAAATGCTTTTTACCTTTTTGCTGAATTATAAAAGAAACAATCATTTCTAAGATGATATGTCATAATATCGACAGCTTATGATGTGTGACTGCAAAATGTCAAAAAGTCATGGGGGTGGCAGCAGATGATTCTGACTTAATTAGTAATAGTAGTTTCTAGAAAATGTGCCATTTCCATCTAGGAGACAGGAAGTGTGTACCATTTCATATCATTGGTGGAGACTGTAATGTGTTATCTTCAATTATAGAAAATCTTTTAGGCTCACAAGATTAATGCATTTTTTCTCTCAGGTAACTGACACAACAGGAGCAGCCACACACAACCTTCACATTCAAGAGACACACTGGACTGTGCTTATGGATTATCAGGTCAAAATGCACTGACTAACTTATTGTCATTAAAAATGCTCAAACAGAAAACATGCTGGGACTCTAAGCTGTCATATAAGAAATGACAAAATAAATGATCACATAATGCATATTTGGGCAAAACAGCTACGGTGGCTAAATTCCCTCTGCTGGCAGCAAACAGTCGCTTAATACATTAAAAGAAAACGTGTAGCTGACTCAACAGTCAACAAAAAAAACACAACACTTGCCTCTGATGGATGAGCTTTGATCAGCCAACCAGAACATGGAGTCAAATTGGATCACTTCTGCATTACATATATTTATACAATTGCAGTTATTTATCATTTTGTATGTGGACAAATCTTGTTAGATTCACTTCTTGGGCAAATGTTTTTATTAAAAGTAATACCAGCTATTTTTCTGTCAATTCAAATGTTTGTTGTAGTTCGGAAACATTGAACTGATTTTACACTCAAACTACAAATGCAGCCATTTTGACTGTTCTCGAATTTTGCAGTGTAATAACCTAACTAAATAAAACCAGCGTAAATATAGGAGTCTGACATTTCCTATACGTGTGTATATTTTATTCTGACACTCCAAAAGTCAAAATGTATTTAAAAAAAAAAGATGTAATCATTTCTAAAATTTAAAACAAAATATGTCAACAGGCGTTCAAACTTCATTTGAAAAGTTAAAAAAAAAAGGCATGATGAAATACAATGTTCACTACAGCCAAGTATGAACGGTCAGAGTGGCTGCTCATTCTAGTAGTTATAGATTTCTGGTAGTTCTAGTGTTAAATTTATGAACCATATTCCCATTGTAGCAGGTTGATTTAAATAAGAATCCCTCCACTCTGCACTTTTGCTCTACTCTGTAGATTTTCCACATGTTACAATTCCCCGCAGTCAGCGCTGTAGTTCTCCTCTGTGTCCAGCTGTTTGCCACAACTCCCATGTTTTCAGCGGTGCCCCTATCCCCCCTGTGATTTGGCAGGCTGTTTGTTATGCGTTCCCCTGCCATCGCTACCCAACCCGGCAAGTCAACTCAACCCTGTGCTCTGATCAATCCAGCAGCAGCGTGTGTACACTGTAGTGCACACTCAGCATCCTGGTGGGTTTCCACCTGCTGGCGCCATCAAAGGAGCAGCACACAGGAGATGTGATTGCAGAGCTTACAGCAGGGGAGGAAGTGGGCGAAGCAGGAGAGAAAATATCTGAGCATGAAGCATGTGCAGAGCACTGTGTTCTCAGACTGGAGTGGTTACTTAGTTACTGCATATCAGTACAGGCTGTAATTGTGCAGAGATGTATAACACTGCAGTTATACTTGAAAAGGAGGTTTAAATGTTTGGATGTGAATCCCTAAGATAAAAAATGGATACAAGCTTGTCTTCCATCTGTCTCCCTCTATATCCTGTGGTCATTTCCAGTATTTGTGTGATATTGTTTGCTCTTGTGAAACAGTGACAGGTAATTGGCAACGTTTTCCTGGATGCCTGGTTTTTCTGTTTGTTTTCTTTGGCTCAGCCCGGCAGATCTGAGCCCCATGAACAAACTGCCGAGGAACAGCTCCAGGAATTAGTTTGACTTGGCCAGCTTTCCACAAGGTGAGATGACTTTGATCAGTGTCCCCTTGTTTGATGAGGTGGCACTTTCTGGGCACAAATGCTGTTTTAAGCAAACAAAGAACAATCTCCCTTGGCGTTTTGTCACAAGATTTAGGACACAGGGCTAGCAAGGGTGAACAGGAGGATTTAATGCATGTTTAGTGCTAAGTATCTGGACACTTAGAGTTGTGTAGATGTACAAATGCCAAAAGAAAGTATTGTTATTGCAGAAAGTGTTGGTGTTTCCTACCTTTGACATGCATGTTGCATGTTTTTCTTTGCACAGTGAAGTTGGAGTTCCATGTACATGTTGTATTTGGTTGTTTGGTCATTTACAGTAAGCACCGAGTAATTGACTGAGAACACACTGTTTTTCCTGCACTCACAGTTTCCGCAATAGTGGCATCATTATTGCATGTACTGCAGAAGCAGCCCAAGCTAACTGGATTCCATCTTTCGTATCAGATGACACATTATGCAACCCAGTATCCCTCGAAATTCTGTTCACATAGGGCGATTCTACAGTACACGATTTACACCCAATGGCAGGGTTCACTTGCAATGCAGAAAGCAGTGTGCAATTTTATGTAATGAGGCAGGAAGTAAAATGCAATGCATACTGAGTGTGTCATGCCATACAGAAAGAAGTGGTAATAGCCAGGATGTGCACATCAGGGGAATGAATGGAAGTTACAGTGACATTTCCTAATGAGCTGTGACGTTGACGTTGTGTGGTCTACCATACAGTAGAAAGGAATGTGTGCAGGTGTTTTGAGGTATATTATATTGTGTTGTGTTTGATGCCTTTAAAGGTGTGGAGGTTGGGGTGGTGGATAGGCACATTTACACATGAATATATTAAAAGTCTGTACTCTACTGAAACAAATATCCGTGACAGAAAATGTTCTTTTTACACGTACAAGTATCATCACAGTAAACTGTGTCAAAAAAGCTTTTAATTGTTTAAAAACTCAAATGCAAAAAATGCAAACTGTTCTTTAAATAGTTTATGATAAATATAGCAACTTCTATTCAACCTGTATCAATGTACGTGTCCTTGTTTAGTCTCATCCCCAATAATTTTGTGTGCAGTGGTGGATTTGCTTGTCCCTCCTAACTCACACCAAATGTTTTAGTTTCTGAACCTAACCAAGCTGTAGTTGCCATGTAAAACAAACCTTGGCAATGAACACTCTAAACAACAGCATGGCAACCACATCAGTGTTCTCTTTGATGTCTGTGGGTTGCATTGTGGAAGAATGTTAACTTTGGCCAACAACCAAACCACTTGGGCATCTGTTATGTGGTGTCAGTCTGGTTTTTCTGCCTTATGCATGGACATTTTCATCATGGGTGATAGCATAACTCTTTAGAAGGGAAATGGGAAATGTTCCTCACCACACCTTACTCTGCATTTGCCAAATTATTTTGCCCGCGATGCTCATGGATGCAGAAAATGGCAACAAAATTGGCAGGTGCACTTCGTTAGCCCGTCATTGTTTCCGACCTCATGACACACTGCTTGTGCTGCTCTTTGTGATTAAATCAGCCTGTATGTAGAAACCTGAACCCAGAACTGTACTGAGTGAATATTTACCAAAACCTCTTTGCCTGAGAGACGAGGTCTTTGTGGAGCAGGTGAAACCCAGCAACAGATGTGATGCTGGTTTGAACAGATGGTGCAAAAATACAAAAAAAAAGGTCATGTGGTCTGGTGTCTGTGCTGCACATTGATTGGGTTTTTTTTTTTTTTAAGAAGGAAGACAGAATCCCTGACAATAATCCCCCTGCATGAAAGTGGAATCAAGAGCTTATAAGCCCTAATTCCGAACAGTGGGCAACTATTTGACATATTTCTCCTGATTTGACAGGTATAATGATGCTTTTGATGAATATTCTTTACTCAGACAGCTGAAACTGAACTGCAGACAAGACAAGATTGACAGGAAAATAAATGTGTTTCACCGCAGTCCTTCACCGCCTCTCTCTATGTTTTCTCAACATTAGTTTCTTCCTCCTTTAAGTGCTTCACTCACAACCAAGTCTGGCGTTATCCCAGCTGATCTGGCTTCCCCAAACCGGTCGTCACCTTTGCAGCGGGCTGCTGTCATACATCTTGTCAAATATCTATCAATTAACACAGTGTGCTTACAAACGCTCCTCTGACACCCCGTACATCTGGGATTGCTAATTAAGATGACGTGTTACATAATTAATGCCTTCGCTTGACTAATTAGCGCTCACTTAGTGCCTTAGCTTTGGAGATGTGAAAATCTGTGCTAAACTAGTGTTAATGTAATTCCACAGCATGGTGGTAGAGTATGGAGGAATGGATGAAAGTGAGTAATGTGGAAAATCAAAATTCCTCATCAGTTTAGGATTTTTGAAAAGTCGAAAATGTTTTTTGTACTTACTGCTGTTCGGTTGATTTTGATTTATAGCTCCTGTCAAGACTCACGAGTACATGCGTCTGTAGCCTTGAAGATATTCTCCCGCTTTTTCCTGCCTCCACTATCTCTGACAGTTTGTAGAAATGCCCCATCAAGGACACTTCAGCCATGTGTCAATCCACCGATTCTGCCAGAGAGATAAGACGGTGGGAAGGGACAGTGGACGGGACTCCTGCATAATTTATAATGAGCAAAAAATCAATTTTGTGGCATAAATTACTGTGATGTTAATTAGTTGTAGATTGATCTAGGTGCATTCTAAATTACTTCAGGGAGAGAGTCACTGTGTGGAGATAGGACTAAATTGTTCAGCTGGTGACAATTTCACATGATGTCATGGTGGAAAATCAGGCTTGTTTCCTGATTTGGAATGTGACCAGAATTGTCCCAATGAATTAAAATGCTGGGAACATATATAATTATTTTCAGTCCCTCTACTGGTAAGACGGAGAACTTGTAGAGAAAAATGGAAGCTTGTGTTATTCAAGTAATCCCCTTGCTCCCGTCACACGCTGACACACACCCTCAGCACTGCACACGCACACACGCCACCACACAAACCCTCAGTCTGGGAGATTGCTTACCAGCGCTTAGTTCAGTGGCGATGCCCAGTTGGGCCTTGATGTAATGGAAATTGATTGCACTGCTCCCAGGCTACACTGTCATGACAAGTTATTTTAATGGCACTAAAGCAGGCTTATGTTGAAGTTTAAAAGGAGGGGGGCGGGGGCAGAACTGTGACTCGGGGGGTATTTGCAGCATTGCAAGGCATTTTATTTATTTATGAGATAGCACAGTGTTTCTCTGGGAAAAAAAAAGTTCACAACGAGAGATTGAGAAGAAAATTATGGTGGTGGACGGGTGATTGGGGTGACAGTTCAGAGCCATTTTCCTGCCAGCGTCAGAGTTACCACCTCAGATGTGGTTGCAGCGGTGGAAGTGAGCCACAAAAGTTATAATTAAAGAATGATTTGTGGTTTTCTCTGTACATTTAGGTGTCAGTGCTATGACAGTACAGTATCGTACATACAAGCCATATACTGTATACAGCCATTTATCCTAGCAGTAACCTGCCAAGCATGGAAGAAGGAAATTTTCAGCCGAGATGAAATCTGTTGTTTATTGGCCTCGCACAGGTAATGGCTGCAGCATAAGAACTGCAACAGACGAAACTTTCCAGGTTCTCTTCGCCTCCAGGTTTTCTTTCCTTCCTCATCTAGACTTTGAAAAACAATAATAATAATAAAGTCAGAGGCTTTAGCCCGCTGCCATTTCTCCAGTGATGTTTTCTCCACAGGTGAGGTCATTTCCTGTCAACATGTTGCACGCAGGTAACTAGCAGAGTAACTGTGGCTTGCTGACGTGTGCATTTGTATCGTTGGAGGAGAGTTGGCTGTTCTTTGCCATGGGCAAACTTCTGCAGAAGCTGTTTACTCTCAGTCTGCTGTCCTGTCTCCTCTTCTGTTTTTCTGTTTTTTTGTTGTTGTTTTTTTCCTGCAGCTTTTTCTTCTTCCCACTCTGGTTAGCTGCTACATAATAAACAAAATGATTTATATTGTAAGCAAAAGGCATACAGGACTTGCGATGAGTACTTAAGTGCCTCATAACGCAATCAGTTCCTAATTTATTTTAAAGTTTAATGGCATTTTGAGTTTAATGGCATTTCAGATTGCGATGTCTCTGTAATAAATTACAATGGCTCTTGCATGAGCACTTCAAGTAATGTGTTTCCCTCATGTTTTGTCCGCCGGCCAATTAGGGCGCTCTGTGTGACAGTCTGGCCAAATCAAAAGGTGCCTGCACTCCTCGACAGCTAAAGCAGCCAATTAAAACCCAGCACCTGGGCTGAAACAGCCGTCGCCGCCCACCACGAGTGATCATTACCACATATGTGGGTTGGACGGAATGCGCGGGTGGCGTATTGATTGAAAGTGTGAAAACTGATCTCGCGCTTTGGCCCGAAGGAGCGAGGCTGTCGTGGGTAACTGTGATGAAGGTATCAAGTCTGGTTTTGAGCAAAAAACCGCAAACACACATACACGCCCAACGTGCTGATTGCCCACGTCAGTGTCACTGTCCACCGTGTGCAGCGGTCAGCCTCATCACACGGGTCAGCAGAGCCAAGACCTCACTCACATACTGCTTGATCATCTGAACGAGTCCGGAAATTAACTTTGATGTGGAATGTCTGTGGGCGGCGGCTCAGGTTCATGAGGGGGGGAAAGAGGTGGCTGGTCAGCTGCGTCTGTGGGCGAAATGTGTTTGCCACATGCAGAGATATGAAAGAGAGCATGAGAGAGGAGGAGTGTGTGAGAGAGAGAGATAGAGAGAGAGAAGCCACCCCCATATACTCAATGAGGAGTGACTCGTCTACTTCAAATATGCTCAATTCATATTCAAGTCACATGGAGTTGTGGGCTTATAGAGCTGGTTTTAATACATCTCAGCTCCCTCTGTGACAGATCTGGAGCATGTCTAAATTAGATAGTAATTTCACTGAACTGTCTCTTACAATATATACAGGGGCAGACCTATCATTAGCACTAAGTGCCCCCCTCAGTGACATCAGAAAGCTGTTTTTGGCCTCCTGGTTTTCTCTTGTGTTTTCTCATACTCCAAAAACAGAATGATTTGTCAGTGCCTTACAAAAGCTAGTTATGTGAGCTCTCTCGATTCTGACGTTTCCGTGTTTAAAGCTGCACTAGTCAGTTTCTTTTATGCTAGAAGTTTATTTAATGAAGACGTGTAGCAGCATGGAAGTGGGGTTGTTTAGCCTCTTTTAGCTCATTGTTTTGGTTTTATGGCCCACAAATACAGTGCTCAAAACCTTGTTTCCAGCAGCTGGCAGCTGTTTTCAGTGAAAAAAAGCGCAGAAAGCTAGCTGCTCAGCACCAAATGACAGTCACTTGCATGTGAGCAAAGTGGAACCTCTAGCAGCTTCAACTTCTTACGTGTCTGTAACTAAAACAGTGCTAAAAGGAGACCGAATATACGAAAGTGAATACAAATATACCTGCTGGATGTGTAGACAGACAATTGTTTGCTAACACATTCACTATTATAACTTTATAAGCTGACAATATGTTAGATTTTGTGTTGATAGCCTGTTCTACTGCCCCAGCAACAAAAAAGATGATCTGTAATAATAAAGACCAAAAGATAAAACATGAAGAATGTAGGACGATCTTTCGGAGAGCTTGATGTTCATTATTAAGAATATTCAAAAAAAGATTTAATTTTCTAATAATAGGAAATAGATGTAATAAAAAGTAAAGACCTTATCAGTAAAACACAGATTTTCTTTTGTCCCCAAACATGAATGCGGTGGTGGTGGTGCTGTACTAATTAGCCTGCAGTGGTTGATGCATAATTCGACTTAAAAGCATGTTTGCTGCACAGTCCTTGTATGCATTTCCCTCAGAGACCATGTATGGGCAGGAAAATACAGAAAAAGAAATCTATTTATGTGCTCAGCATCCTCATCTATTATATATGTGCAAATGCTCCAGACATTTATCTTTTAGTTGCCACGTACCCTTAATTCCTTTGTTTTTAAAATCTGCTTCAGTGCAACAGTGTTTTGAGTTGAAAATAAGAAAAACAATTGAAGCACCACAGGCCTTTTTTTTTTAATGAGCAACTGTTACTTAACAATGAGAAAACAGGGTAAATATCATCCCAATGGACTGATCTTATATACATTCAAGAATTCAGATGTTTACATTCATCAGCTGTCCAACTCTTAACGAACTGACTTTACCGTTGACTCTACAGTTTGCATAATTAAAGCCTTTTATTGCGTATGCTTCCAGTACATCATTTCCTCTACTGGGGTTTTCTAATTCAAACATAAAAAGTGGCCTTTACCTTGACCTTTTAAGATGTGAAACAACCATTTTATATTTTAGTATCTCAAAATCTGGAAGTTCCATGGAGACCTTCCTTGGAAAAATGTCCTTTTTTAACACATTTAATGAAGAAAAAAGACAACTGTCCTCCTATGGTTTTTCAAAAAATGCAGAATCTGTGTTATCATGACCCGACCGGTCAACTCCACGTGTTTTTTTTTTTTTTTTTGCAGAACCTCTGTCTCAGTTTTCCAGAGGCTTACGTCTTACATGCATGTCTCTCCCTCCCGCCTTCATCCATGTATAGCAGATCTGCCCTGAATGACTGTAGTGGATTTAAAAGGTGAAATCAATAAAGGTTCACAGCTTTCACCTGGCTCATTCTAGTTCATGGAAAGAGCAGGCTGTCCTAACATTGTGCACACTCAGTGGTTTTACTCTGCCAGCTTAAATTAGTGTATTTTCTTGCCTTTGTGACATAGCTCTGATTCTTTTCATCCATTTTCTTTTCAAAAACACAAAAAGTCGGGAACAAAAGAGGCGGCTGAGGCAATAAGATGCAAGTAAATGCAGCATCTCTCAGCTGAGCACCAGTATAGTTTGGGCCCTCAGCTCCTTGGGAGAACAGATTCAGGGGGGTTAGCACAAACCAGTGATGTAGGGCACCACAATGGCAAAACTACCCCTGCTGGCACACGGCACCACCCACTGACCTGTTTAAACAGCTGGAACGTTTGGCACTGCCTGCCTCCGGAGATTTGCAGGGCCACTGGCAAAGGGGTTGAGAGGAAGGAAGAGGGGGAGGCGGTGGGGAGGGGAGAAGAAAGGGGGATGGGAGGCATGGTGGCAGAGCTGGGAGAAGGGATTCATAGCTCAGCAATAGGGGACCACTGTGCAGAAATGGCACCAAGCAGGAATTAAACAGGGCACTGGCAACAAGCTGAGAAGGAGGAGGTTGGAATAAAGTTCAAGTCAAATAGACACAGTTTTTAATAGGGGGCTGGCTGGTTTCGGGGGTCACTTTGGTTGGCGAGTGCAATGAATGGGTGATCAGGACAAATAATAAATAGATTGTTGAGAAGTTGCCATGTCAACTGTTTTGTTTTCATTAAGAAAAAGAGAGTCTGTGTTTCAGAGGGGTTTAGGATGTGTGTTAGGGGCGGGGAGGTTACTGATTCACACAAGGGAGCAGTTAGTAGCTTGCGGCAGGGGTTTAACCAAAACTAAGCAGTCACTGACAAGAGGTTGAGAGGGACAAGTGGGCTGGAGGTTGGAGGAGGCATTGGCTTGCTTGATAGACCTGAAATAACGGCTGCATTTGCATGGCATGAGCATTCTCTCACGTTTGTTTTTTTATTGTGCTCTTCATAGTTCGTGCTCAGAGTGTCAGATGAGTGAGTTTTGTGTAGAAATGTGAGACACACCATCTTATATCCAGATTTTCCTCATGCAGCTGCAATGGAGCTTAACCATCATCTTTAAATGTCAGGTTTTGGTGTCAGCTTGAATCAAAGGGGATAGGCTTTTTTGTAGAGCTGGCATTTTGCTCTGATACTCAACAATCCATACCATGGGAGAAAACATGCTTCTCAGGGATTCAAGTAAGCAAACTTGAACGGGTGGTGTTCAGAGATTTTTGTGTCACCTCATCTATAGCCTCTGCGTCTGTACAGTACCCTACAGTTTACCCAAGACAGCATGAGTTCCAATGGATGGATGGGTGACCAAAACATCAAAGAAATGATGGACCAATCACCTGCATACAAACAAAGCTTGCTCAAATGTAATTAGTCACGATTATTCGGACTGCAAACGTAAACCAAAACACTTCAAATGCCTAAAATATTGGTCCCATTTCTACAGATTCTGCATTCATATGCAAATATCCATCTATAGAGATTAACTGAAGTCAAGAAAGTAGTACAGGTTGAGAAAACGTGTACATAAAAAGGCAAATTAAAACTCTTGTGTCTAAATATTACTTCAGCTCCATCATACAGCACAGTTTAAATGCCAGTATTCAATGTCACCTCTGGCAATAGACCCTACCCGGATCCAATAAGCCTGGGCGTAATTTGTACCCAGCTTGACTCAGGTCACTAGGAACCAAGCGGAGCCATGAAGACCTCTACACTGCAGCACATTGTGCACCAGCAGTGCCGGTCTGAGTAGGAGGTAGTTGTTATCTCACGGTCATAGCCTCTCCTTGTGATGTCAGTTGATCACAATCGTGCGCCCGGTGGGGTCACAGTGTCATTTCGAGCTTGCAATGATGATGCAAGAGAATGTCAATGACAGCCCAGGTTCATATGTTGGTCCTGAGCCAGAGGGCTATATGGAAGGTCAGATGTGTTTGTGTTTGTGTTTGTGTGTGTGTGTGTGTGTGTGTGTGTGTGTGTGTGTGTTTGTTTGTGATACGAAAGGTTGAACTCGAGCGAGGGGTACAAGGCTGAGAGACAGATGAAAGAGAGTGTAAGAGAGGTGCTATATGTTATCTCTGCTGTCTCTATTAGTCATATTGAACAAGGTTGTTAGAATAGTATGTGAGGGGGAGGAGGAGGGTCAGTGTGCAGCATTTGAGGTTTGCTTAAATTGAGCTGCACAGTTACAGTATTAGTGTCGTATTTAAAGCTTGAATAATGAAGGTAATACTCTATCTGTCATTATACAATAGCTTCCGAGGGACCAGCAGGTTTTGGTTGCTTTTCAGTAGATGATGTCATGCCACCTCTGAGATGAAAGCCCCCTCACTGTTCGCCTGGCTAAGGATTTTTCTTTTTTGCTTATGTAACATCCATTTGAGAGCTTTTTATTATTAAAGACGATCATATCCTTGTTTATGGAAGTGCTTAAGCCCACTGGTTTAATTTTTTTTTTTTTTTTTTTCCAAAGGTATGTTGGTAGGCAGCTTTGATGAATAATGCAGAGGGTTTGTGCTATACTCAATACGCATTCCAAAGGATGTTTGAGCACTGAGCCGAGTGCCAAAAACACTGGCTAAAATCATCCCAGGCATCAGCAATCAAACCTCGCAGTGGTTAAAGTCAAATGCCAATATTTGATCAAACCGGTTTGTTGAACATTGTTCAAATCCAGTTTGGTTGTATTTGCTCAGAGAGGACTGCAGAGAAACAGAGACTGTTACAGACTGTCTTGTATAATGGAGGTACAAACTATTATAGCAGTAATACGTATCTGCACTGAGAAGCTTTTATATCACCATCACAGTTAAGCATGCCCTGAAGCATAGTATGGATTTTGTACAGTGGTCACTAACACACAAGGGCTGGATAGATTGCTGTAATCAAAGTCTAAACTGTGCTGAGAGGGATATTGGACCGAGAAAACTTCAATTTTTTAAGGGGTGAAGATGATTGGGACCCATTTGTCTTTGTGCATTGCACGGTATCCTGTAAATGTTCTAAAATAATTGGTTTTGTTGAAGGCTGACAACCAACTTTGAACTCAGGTCCCTCCTCTCACAGGACCAACATGTTTTTCATCTATTAATGATGACAAGCCAATTACCTGTCATAATAAAAATCCGGTACTGGGTCACCAAGGTTGAACATTTGGATACAAGTGGAGGACAAATACCACCCCGGTCCTAATTTCTCCTTAATGAAATAAAGTGTTGTGATATTGCAACCAAGAACAACTGAGACTCAAACTTGTTGAAAAAAAAATGTTAGAATACATTCAAGAGGCATGGTACACCCTGGACAAGTATGATATAATTTTTTGTTATTGTCCGCAATAATACCGCAGTCTGGATGAAATGTTAGCTTGTTTACAACCTGTTGGGTGCTTCTGTTTCTAACCCTGTTGGACTTTTACGCAATGATTTCCCACAACAACTTATTTTAGCAACTTTTTACCATCATAACAGATACTAATGATGGCTGAAATTAAGGGAGCAACATGTTTTTTGGGGGGGGGTTGCAATATTTACCTGCTGTGGTTTCAGACTGGCCCAGACATTCCAGCTCCACCATTATTTTACCACCTCACTCAGCTTCGTCCTGTGGATGCTGTTTGTCCATGACTGTTTATTGCATTGAATTTAAAGACTACTGTCTATGCCACATGAAATTATTTTAAAAGCTCATAACAGCGGTGACAGCAAGTTAAGCTGACACTTACTGATAATTGGCACTCAGGTTGACATAAGTGGATTGTGTAAGCACCCTTTTCACATGTGATTATTTACCAACCCTTTTGTATGATCTAATAACACAGTATGAAATATATAAACTATACACGCACAGCACATGTATTGTATAGCATGTAAGGGGGAAAATTACCACACGATCTTGCATCGCAGGACTATCATTAAGCCAGGTTTAATGATAACAATTAGTGCAGTGGTCTTGATGAATCACCTTGCTGGTTGAAGCCAACTTTGCATTAGCGATAGCATGCACTCTGTGCCCCATAACTAATTTTACATGTGCTACATGCTACACACGTGGATACATTCCTGTTACCAATTAATTATTCTCTGCACTGTTTTCTTTTCTGGGAAAAATAATGACTCTTCATCATCCAAAAAACAAGTTTCATTTAAATGATTTAACAATTTATTTATAATTGTACTATTGTTAGTAAAAGTACAAATATGAAAGTGTACAATTTAATTTATACTCTTAATATATATATATGTCAAATGTCTTTAACAGTGGGTCAAAGCAGGCAATAAACTTTGTACCAATTATTAAAAATAACAGTAACAAAGGCATTTTATAAGAATGCATGAATAAAAATGAGTCCAAAAGAGTATTAAGTATGAAAATAGAACAATAGTGTAAGTATCAATATTGCAAGCAACAGCAAGCGAATAGAATTTTAAAATAAAGCATGAAATTATGTATTGACGTAGTATTGACATATTGGCACGTGGTGAATCAGTGGTTACAGCATCAAAGTACCAAATACTCTAAGCATTTTCTGCAGCTCTTGTTTTATGAAGTCACAAAACAAATACTGTGAATCGAACATAATGTGTTGTGATTTCTAACAGCACAATTAACCATCATCACCCACTCTCACTTTGATGGGCTGTGAATGAAAGGAAAACTAGAGGTGAAAGTTGTTAAGCAGTTTGATATATCTGGAATATGCCTTTGTGTTTCAAACTGGTCGTAACACGGACGGTTGGTTTAAAACTCGAGCTCGGCCAAGCTTGTATCTGTAATCAAAGTTTGAGTGTATGATTGCACTGATAATAACTTTATGAAGCACCATCCCTCTAAACAATCTCTATTAGAGGGTTATAGGGATCCTCATTATATTGTCTGTGTGATGTGAACTTCCTGCAGCGCAGGGTAACTAAAACAGTAGTCCTCACTACAGATGAGATAAGCAAGATGAGTGATCTGCCAAGCTAGACAAAGATATTTTAAGTTGTCCTTGGGAAGCGTGCAAAAAAAAGAAAATCATTTTTTTGAGCTGGAGGAAGCAACTTGTAAAAATCTTAATTAAAAGATTGTATCAGACATGGCTTTGCTTACGGAAAATAGGGAAATAATGGACTTAAAAGAGAAGTTTTTACAGACAGCGCAGAGAAATAATTCACTATGTTGCGGTAGCTGGAATGAGAGAACTTATTTGCCATGGGGAGAGAATTGGCATTTTTAATATCCACAGCAATGAAATCTCAATATAGAAACTGTCAGGCGGGAAAGTGTCATTTGGCAAAACAACCTTAATTTTCTATATTTTTTTTGCCTCTGCTGTTTGTCTCTTTTTAGTCCTCATTATGGGAAAAACAAAGCGTAATTAACGCAATCATGATTAATTACAGCACACAGCCTCGGTTTACACATCTGCCTAATTGCAACTTTCTTTCACTTTATTTCAAATGTTCAAGTAAGCAGAACTTGTCATTTTAGATGTGTTTTTTCTCCTCTTCTCTGCTTCTCTGGTGTGTTCCTGCCCAGGCAGGAATTGAAAGTCTATTTTTTGCCACGTTGTTTCTTCAACTTTTTCTCCAAACATTTTTTTTTTTTTTTTTTTTTAAAGCAAAATCCAGCTAAACAGCCCTTTGCTCAAACACTCCCACACACGTTACTCCCACCGTCCCCTCAACGGCAGCCAACTCCTCATATAGAACTGGAGACGGCCATTTTGGAGGATAACATGGGCAAAGCGGGAAGTGTAGCACTGCCAAAGGCAACCTGCCAAGCTGATTCCCACAGCGATATATACATAGTAATACCCCTATTGATTGCTCTGAATATATTTATTGAGGGGAACTGGAAAGCGGGCTGGGGGAAAAATGGTGGAATTTATGACAGCCAGCGCTCAAGATTAATTCACTTTTTAATTACAGGGAAGTACATAGGTATTGCCTGTCGAGTAGTTAAATTTAAAGCTAAGACAAACGGCGAGAAATGCTTGCTGAGAACGCAGTATATGGAAGAAAGTGTATGAATCAATAGTTCATTTTTCCTCAACTCTGCCTCATAGAAATTACCCGCGTCTGTATTTGGTTCTCCAGCATATTCATGCTCAATGGAAATTGGAGAGAGAACTGCTTTATGCGTGTGGTTTAACTCCATTATTTCTTCCCTTGCCTTGTATAAATTTGTCCTATAAACTGTCAAGCTGACTACTCCATGCACCAAACCCCTCTTACATCATTTACATTGTCTTTTTTTTTCTTTTTACTTCATTTGCTTTTTTTGTTGTTTTCATGCAGCAGGAATACAATTTCCCTGCAGAGGGAAAAGCTCTCCAGAATGTTAATGTATTTCATAGACAGTGCAAAAGCAGAAACCTGCATGTTAACACCATTTAGTGCTTATGAGGGACGATCATCTCCTAGTCGATTTCCACATCAGAGATTCTCTAAAGACGAGTAACATAGTAATGATGGGAGAATCACAGGAGTATTTTTAAATAGATTTCTCACAGTGTGTAATTTGGTTTGCAGCACTTACTTTCACTTCCATCAACAGAAAGCTAAAGAGTTAGAGTTCAACATCACGCCTTATCAATGTTCGTGAAGGCCAGCTGGCCTCAGTCAAAAGTCACATGTTCTCACGGTTGATGTCTGACGCTGTAAACAACACTTCTCAACCAGGTTTCATGTAATTGTATATGATTTATGACCCCTGCGATGACCCTGTCTCAAACAACCAGTCACGTGCAACCTCATGCAGCAACAAAAAAAAACATTCACCCTTATAAGATCAAAAGTGTTATTTTATTTCATTGTGCTTCACATTCAATATAAAACACAGTTAATGTTAATTGTTTTTTTTCCACATGCAAAAAAAACAAATTGTTTAAATGCCAATACAAACATTTTGAATAAAATTCAAAGAAAAACTTTGTTTAAAGACTTCCAGACCACAGTTCTTTAACCTCCTTTAACCAATCAGACTACTCGATGAGCTACTTTTTGATTGGCCAATTGGAAAGCTTTATGGTGGAGTTATAGTAAGTCCAATCTATTCAGGGTCTAAATAATACATGCAAAATGGAGACTGTAAAATAATTTTCCCAAGCACTTGACACTTTTTTTTGATTTCATACATTTATTGTTCGTAGCTTCATAGACACGTTTGCACTCGTTTGTCATTTCTCTTGTAAATGTGGATGTTAATAAATTATTGTTTTCTTTAGCATTCCCAAAAAACTGAAGACCATTGACTCTAGCTAATTTAATCTTTTCCATGCTCTACTTTGAAATGATTGCTTAAGACACAAGGTTAGTGGGTGTAACAGGATGGCAATCAACAAAGAAGCTGTCAGCAAGCTGCATGTACACATGCTAACCCAGTAACCCAGCCCGCTCTCCTCCTTCAGCCTCCATAACTAAGCATATTTACACCCAAGCAATGAAACAGCGCCCCAACACACACATGCACACACACAGACACACGCTCCATGTCGTTTAAGAAGCAGAAATTATCATCTTTACACACTTAAGTGTCCCATCCCGCCTCTACTTTCCCTTCTCCGTATTATTTATTTTCTTTCTTTCGGTTTCAGCTCGTTCTCTGAGCTTTCTTACAGCTCCGCTTCTTTTCCAACACCATCTCCTTCCTCTCTGACTCATGCTCAACTCCTCCCCTCTGGGATATTTTAGGCCAGGCGGCTTGAAACATATCGCCCTGCCTCCTCCCCACCTCCCACCCTCCTTATAGCCGAGTGAATAACACGTTTCTGAGGCGGGTGGCCCCCGCTGAGGAAACAGGTGAGTAATGAGTGCAGGCCTCTCTAATTAACGAGCAACTCTTTCTCTGCCATGCATGATTAGTCGCGCATGATCCATGCGTGGACAGTTTTTGTTCAGCAGTGCAAATGTTTACAGTTGCTCGAGGTTCAAAAAGTATGCAACAGATTCAGAAAGACATCTCATTACAGCAGAGATCTCAGTGTACCATATGTGACCATTGTGAGTAATTATGTGGAGTGCCTTTCTTTTTCAAAGCTGTTCACTGGAGAGTGAAGTCACTCCAGCTATTTCCAATGCCTGCAGTTATATGATTTATGTGATTTCCCCCGAATATATTGTCCCGTCCTATGAGGTTTCTCATATTCAATTGTTTTGATGGATCTTCTAAAACAACGCCTTTTTCAATAAGGAAATATATCCTTATTGTGGTGTGTTCAGGGTTTCTGTAATGGTATTTTTCAACAAGCATCCTCAGAGATTGTTGCATTGTCATTTCTTTAGGGTTCTTTTTTTTTTCTTCCAATAGTATATTTTTCAGTGCTTTCTGGGAGTCTTGCAGAGCATCCAGCTCATTTTTTTAACAAGCAGCGTCCTCTCTCAGATGAAAGATTTATCTTTTGCACCTCAAGGATATCCATCATAACAAGTGGCTGCAACTCAACAAAGCACACAACATATTAGAATAGGCGAGACAGAATATGATCTCCTCTGTGTGACTGTTGGTGTCAGACGTGGTGGTTGCAGCATCTCAAACGGCTGTAAATATGGTGCATCGAAGCCATTAGCGGCAGGTCTGTAGGTGAAACCAATGAGCAAGGTCAGAGGTGGTTGGCCAGGCATGAAGATATTAGAAAGTCCAAATAAAAGTGGTGTGCTGAGGAAGCATTGAACAGATAGGAATGAAAACGAGGCCACTGTGGGCACGCCAGTACCATACCTGGACAATTGAGGACAATTTTTGTTGCAACACATGTGGACAGTAGGCTGGAGAAAAAGGCACGACTCCACGGAAGCATCCTGCCTTGTTTACAGGCTCGTGGTTAGAATGCAGTAGTGTAGAGAGACTTTTCTGGGCCCATATCAGACACCTCAAAGCCAGCTGAGCATTGACTTGAAAGCCACAGCTTACTCATAATGTTGCTCACTGTGTCCGTGGCCACAGCAAATGGATACTTCTACCAGCAGTACAATCTGCCATGGCACAAAGGACTCATCATCTCAGGATGGCTCCAGGAACATGTCAGTGGATATCAGTTTAGTCCAATAACCTACATATAGTCTCCAGATCTAAAGTCAACAGAGCTTTGGCAGGAGGTAAAAGATGATTTGGAGTGGCAGGTGACAAGCAGTGAATCCATTAACCTTTTGTTCCAAAGCATTTCATGACACATCTGCACATATCTGACCATTTCAGAGAGGTACAGCATGTTTATTGCTACAGGTATTGTCACCTTTTGTGTGAATGAGTGATGCTTATTCAAGCCCGGTCTGCTTTTTTGATTTCATAGAGATCCTTACTCCATGGTGTAAAGCAGCAGAAGTGATAATGTGCAGATCCCACTGGCCCATTTTTAGGTGAAAGAAATATGCAAGAGTAGTGTTACATTTCACTGTTTATAACACAGGCTGTTTGTCCTTTGTTGGATGGTCCGCTTACAAAAAAAAAAAAAAATTGGGGCATAAATTAAGTGTACTGCTCCAGGCACCAGTACACCACTGGGTACTACTAGACAGTTTCAAATAAATGTTGCAATTTCAAAACGGTGGGCCTCTCAGGGACAGTTACTGTGGAGCACTGAACAACAACTGTACAGTAACACTAGAGACTTGTACTTGGCTCCTTTATGGAAGTCCAGTGGAGAATTCAACCAGTGCCTGCATGGTCCATATTTTTATAACAGTAATAATAATAATAATATGCTTCCATGTTTAGCCAATGAATGGATCCACTGTTAAATGCCCAGGATAGTAACAGTATGTTGCATGGCGTACCTTGCTGCCACAGCACACAACCTGCAACTTTAAAACATTATTCTAATGCAAAATTCAAAAAGTCCACAGTTTGTTTTGAGAGAACTCACTGCAATTCTTTTCATAGTCACCACTGATGCTATTATACAAGAAGCATAAATTCAGCAGTTAAAATTAGATGTGCTTTCAAGGAGACTGTGATGAATACCTGAGCAAAAAAGACCTGAAGGCTTACAAGCAGGCATTTTATAAACACGTACATAATCACACATACAGATGTATGAATGGAGGAATGATCAGTTCAACATAAAAACAACAGGAAAAAATGTTTGTATTAATATTGTTGAGTGCCATGTTTAGAAGCTTGCTCAACCAATAGCTCCTAATGTTGCCTAAAAGCTGAGGACCAATAAGCCTACACAGTGACTGCCCCACCTGCAACGCTGCTATCGCAGCAACTGGGGGTAAATGGTAAAGCTTCTGAAGAATTGTAAATCCAGTTCTCAAACATTATGCTCTCTCTAGCTTCCTGTTCTCCTCATGTAGTAGTTAAACGTTATCTACTCCATCAGAGAGATCATCAGAGACTGCACTCATCCCGACTCTGCTCCGTTTCACCCGCCGCCCTCAGGCAGATGTTTCAGGGCAACAGCCGCAAGGTCCTCCCGCTAAAATAACAGTTATTTTGCCAGAGCTCTAAAATTGAACTCCCACACAGCAGCACCATCACAGGCAACAGCAGCATCATTGTTCTCACGAACACTGAACTGCTCTGTATATCTGACTGGTCTGCACATTTAATGCAGTCACTGCTGTTTGTGAAATCTGTTTGCTGAATGAAAATTGCAGCAGTTGTGTTGCGTGGTAATGAAAGCACTTTTCCTTCAGCTGAGGTCACATTAACAATTTACAATGGCATTTTTCCAGTCTATTGACCTGTATATTTAGCCATGAAAAAGAAAAGTGCACAATAAAACCTTGGAAGTGCTTGATGACGGCCTCCTGAAAATACAATCTACTTCCAAAAGCAGCACAGTCAGTATTAAATGTACTAATGTGCAGTAACTACTAGTATTAAAGTCAAGCAATTGACTCAAGTAATGTTTTGTTTATAGTGTTTTGTCGTAATTTAGCTTCATTTTGATCATTTTACCTACCAACAAACTATAGTTGACAAGGTGACTTAGTGAGTTCAATTTGCTGGTTATCTGGAATCATGGTCCATTTATCCCCTCTGCCCTGAGGAAGCCGGTTACTTTTTCAAAACTTTAACAGGCTCTGACAGCTGCTGACAAATTTCTTCTTCTTTCCAGCGCTCAGGAGCTCCCTTCGGCTTAAGTCCAGTTTGAAGACATTCTTGCCAACCTATCCAACACATTGAAGTCCTCGAGTCCTTCATTGTCTGTCAGATTCACTTTAATGACATATCTGCTAATATATCAGATCTTATCTGGCGTGGTTTGCACGCCTAGACTGTATTGGCAGATTTTGTACACTTTGAAGTCAGGCTTCCTTTCAAATCCAGTGATGAGTTGACAACATAAATATATAATTTGATAAGCTCATTAATATAAAGACTTTTTAAAATTCAATCTTTGATTTGACAGTCAAATTAAAATCATTTCTTCAAAATGAAAGTTTGGACGATTTCCCAATAACGCTGCACTCATTTGTTTGTGGTGTTGGACAATATATACAAAAACAAAACAGTATTTCAGACATTATTATCTAAATTATCCCACCAATACTACTGTCCTAATTTAATTAGTTTCCCAGCACCACACCTCTACAGGAATTGGTCAGTCAATGCACCACTTTGGTCCAGACTGTATTATCTCAACACCTAACAACAACAGCCTCAGCTGTACTTTATGTTTAGCGCTAATTAGTAAATGATTAATTAATTACTTAGCCCTAACAAAAGCATTATTAAAAGCATGGTAGCATTGTTATTGTTAGCATGCTGATCTAAGTCTAAGATTCTTGCCTGGCTCTGGAGTCTTGTTATGACAGAATATCTGTCTTTAAAATCATCAGAGTGACTCAAAGGGCAAGAGTTACATGAAAGGAAACATATATTACAAGCTCATATTCATGAAACTTTTCATCACTCTAGCATTTTGTAAAAGTTGTGCATGGTGCTATGCAGCCAAAAAATTCTGCTCTTGCCAAGGCTGGATTACCAACTGGGCAACCGCCAGGTCCCAGAACCCCAGAGGACTAAAAAAAACCCAGTTTCACTTGTTGTCAGTAGCGACCCTGCAAACATTCTCCCTTGGCCTCTTTGGTTAATGATAATTAGCTCACCAGTTTCTTATGAGTGAATTTCCCAATATTAGCATGAAATGCTGAAATACTTTTATGTATACAGTACATTAGCATTCTATTAGACGAGTCGCTGACTATGATTGGCATTTAATAAAGAAAATCAGCCCATTTATGATTTCTGATCTGCAGAAATTGAATTAGAAACATAACGGGGGTTCATTATGTTACTTGTAAGATGGCAAGACTAAATGATCTATTTTTTGGTTTGCATGCGTATGACTAACAAGGTTTGCCCCTCAAGGTGCTCTAAAACTGCTTTCATTTATTTTCTCCCATGGAACTTAGACTGCATCTTTCTTTTAACAATCGCACAGACACACACACACACACACAGTGCTCCTCTTAATCTATGTCTGCTGAAGTGGTCTTTAATGAGGTGTGAACAGAGGACCACAACCTTCTCCCTCCTCCTCCTCCCTCCTTTTTCATCTCCCCTCTCCCGCTCTCTCACCCCTGAGGGCGACAGAAACAGACGGACTGAGTGACAAAGACACACAGCGAGCGACAGACAGACAGGGGTGGGGAGAGCGGAGGCGATGGTGGAGTTAATGGGAGAGAACGGGGTCTTTTTTTTCTATTTCATTACTTCATCGCCCCATCCATCATCATGTGATCACAGCGAGAGCAGATCACAGGGCCTGTGAGGGACACTTTAAAGATTTTCTCCCTAGCTGATACCAACGTCAGGCTTTTCGGTGTTTATGTGTGCAGGAATATGTCTGCGTGTGATGTGCTTATGTGTGTAGCGAAGCAGGTCAGGCTGGATGTGTTGCTAGCCCCTCAGCGAAAAAAGCCTGCCCACTCCCACTCATAATAACCCACCACAGAATTATGGTTTTGTAGTTGAAGATCGGCCAGCTTCACTAATGCATCTCAAATGTGTGTGTCTGTCTGTGAATGTGTGTGTTTGTATGCCTTCCAGCATGGTGGGATCCCACTGTCGAACGGCATATCGGCTGCGTGCCCTTGATTTGGATGAAGGGCAGTATTTCTACCGGAGTTAAATAGCTTTCTCCTACTTTGTTACCTTTAGCTTTCAAATGAGCTTATTATTTAAAAAAAAAAATGCCAGAACTTTGATTACCTTCTAGCTTTGGGATTTCACCTTCACCTGGCTCAGTACAACCTGCAAATTAAAATAAGGATTCACATTCGAATGAGGGAGAGCCTCTGTGTTTTCGCTACCCGTGCAAGCCTGACTTTAAAGCATAAAAACAATTGAAATACACCAATCTTCTCAGCTTATGTTTGAAAGTGGGGGTTATGACAGTGAACAGTGTGTCATGCTACTTTAATTGAGGCTCAGTAGAGTAATCCTGTTTGCTCAGATGAATTAGGAATTGTCACAGGCAGAGCATACAGGAGACCATGGTCTCAGTTTCAAGGATGGTAAAATGGCAGAAACAGCAGATAACTCAACGGTAGTGTGTGTGTTACACTATTACAGTACAAGTATTAATGCTGCATATGAGATGTTTCCTACCTCACTGAAAAGTCCATTCTCAGTGTGCGTGACCTGGAGACTTCAACATCATACTTGTGAAAGTTACATACTGGACCACAATAGACCTCAAAACTAATTGTGATCTTACAAACTGTTCGACTGAGATTTAAGATGAGCACAGAGAAACTTTCCGCCTCCAGCAGACGTGAAATCAGCCCTCTGCTCATGCATCATTCTGCACAGTGAAGGCCAAACAGCCAAGTGAAGAATCAAAAAAGAAAAACACAAAGAATATTTAATCGTATACACTGTTGTGTAATGTTCCCAACGTCAAGATTGAATCTGCACACTTTTGTTCCAAATTGATTTTCATGTTTTACTACTTGATGGCAATTCCTTATGCATGCACGTCTGCCAGACAACATAATACATCTCCTGCTGCTTACATGAGACATAAAATGCATAATTAATAACATTTTTCACCTAAGAGCAAAAGGTTGTTTCATTTTTCTTATAGGTTAAGTAAGATTAAATCAGACTGATTGTGAAGGAGAGGCATTTTTAAATATAATGGATCAGGATAACAAGATTTTTCTTAGATTTATATCCAGTAGGTAAAGATGATTTGTTTGTATAGAGGCTGACAGCTCCGCCTTTTCAGTCTTTAACTTCTGAAGGCTGGAATTGATATAAGATCTCGTTCATGCCTCATTTTTCTCTGTTCGCTTCCATCAGAAACCAGTCGGTTTGGTCAACAGAACTGTTCTGCGTGTTGTATTAATAGGACATGACTAAATTTACAGGTATTCTGGGTGTACAGCAGTTGCGAGGAGCAGCTTTAAAGCTTTCAGGTTATTTTCAACCTGTACCGCATTTTCCATCTTCCCGTTTTGAACATCCTGGCAGTCGATTGTGTTACTTCAAACACGATCATGCTTTCTGACTTCCAGGTGCTACTGAAGGCAGTTGCTAGGAGTGCTTCTCTATAATAACATAACACTTGGCCACTGAAAGAAGTGATTAAAGCGCCCGTCTGACATTAAAAAAACAAATACTGCAGTTGCACCTTGTCTTTCTTAGATGTTTCTTAGTTGGAGTCTGCTCACAATTACAATTATCAAAAGAGTTAAGACTGAATTTTTCTGTGTTCCTCTTGTTTTATTATTAATGCAAATATATATAATGTATAACTTTTAAACTTAACAGTAGAAGCACAGAGCTGTGGCTCCATATTTGATGTTTTTATCCCCAGCTGGTTCTCTTTTCATGTTGCTATAAATACATGCAGCCACATCCCTGCCCGTGCACCATTTTCTCTCCTCAAATTCAGCATTGTGTCGTGTAAGACAAACCACCAGAGCGGAGAAACTCGTTTTTCTTTTTCAAATCGTAATGAAACAAACTAATAATTTGAGCATATTTCGTCAAGAAAAAGGTAATTAAGGTAATGAGATTTCTTTACACAGCGCTGAAACGTGCCAGGCACAGAGAAATGCATAATTCGCTGTGGTTCTTTTTTGAATTTGTAATTAATGAGCTCACATAAGCATTTTTTTTTTTTCGCCTGCTTTCAGCCCACTCACTTTAACAAATGCATGATCCTTTATTTGAGCCCATGTTATGGTTTAGTCTGTCAACTGATTGGATGTCATAACAATGGAAGTTTTCGTTCATTAGCACGAGCGAATGGATGCCGCTGAAGGAAAGTTCTATCTTTTGCAGAGTGCCTGTGAAATAAGCAGAACATCCAAACAAATCAAAAGCTGGTGCCAACAGAGGCAAACTAAAGACAAAATATCTGCATACTGTGCGGTCTCCATGTTTTTAAATATTTCACCAATAGTGTTTGACATTTTGCTTGATCTGCTCATCAGACATGTCTGCTCGGTGTTTCTCTAAATGATTTGTTTTTTTGCAAAGTTTAAAGTCTTAGCGTCTTCTGCTGATTACATAGTGTCTGAAAATAAATCAAGCTAATCAAGTCATTAGTGCTTTTTCATTGCAAGCAGAGCCTCAAAAAATGTTGTTCAAATACCCCAATTGGCCTATGTTGTAGGTTTACCTGGCAAGAACCTCTAGCGACTGCACAAATTAACCATGACTGTGAACCATGACTGTATTTTGTCATTTAGTGTGAAGGACTTGTGCAAGTTTACTGTCCTTGGAAAAAAAACTACAGCCAAAATAGCTGACTTTTTGAATGTATTTAAGTAACCTCGTCAGGACAGAATCTCGCCTACAGAATCCAACTCAGTAGTGCAAAAGTGAATTTCAAGGATCTTGCTGCTGCATCATTAAAATCTCAGTTGCCATATATTGCACAATTATATAGGCCAAATAAAGCCTTGAATGTTCACAGAGAATAACTAAATATCTAAATAGAAGACTAGGAAAGTCTCACCTGCTCTTTTAATCCACAATTGTTGGGATGATAACTAGCTAGAAGGCTTTTTTTTAAGCAAAACAGTCAATACAGACTGCAGCTAACCCTCTCTGCTGCGGTGAGTTATATCACCAGAGAGCCGAAGTGTGGAGAAACCGGCTCGATGTGAACTTGGAAAACCTTCCTCCGTTCTTTCACTCCTCTCACTAAAACTCATTTCTTCGAGGTTCAGCTCAGCGATCACTGCTCCAGTCAAACCACAAGCCATTTGTACCGAAACAAGCCTCATCCCTCCGAGTATTTCCAAGCAAGCGGAGATAGAAAACCTCTCTGATGCCACTTTGAAGACTAGAACCAATTAGGGAATCATTATAATGAGGAGCCTCTAAGTGCACGTCTTTTGTTACCCAGCAGCTGTCTAATTGGAGTTGGTGTATTTTCGAAGGAGAGTTTGGACGAAGGCTGTTATAATGTAACTGTGATACACTTTTAAATGAGGAACTCGCTCATGGCTGACATTTTGACAATATATATCACATTTCTTGGGCAGAAAGTTTTGTTTCACTTTTCACTTTTTTTTTTTTTCCTTTTTTGCTTATGCTAATAGATACTCTATGCATTCATGGTATTTCGAAAAGCTCACATTTTCCAGTCATATTAGCAATATGCAACTGAAAATACTGCATCTCCTGCAGCAGCTCTTAACCTTCCCATGCCCACTGCAGCTGTGAATGATTTTTACCTTAGGGTAGACTCTGTAGATTCAGAAATGGTTGACTAAGTACACAGCTGCTGTATATACAGTGCCGTTTGTATTGCAGGCCATGTCAAAGCCATATCATCGCTTACACACTCATTTTTACAAGGAGTGAATAGCATTAGCATTGAAGCAGCTGCTGCTTTGAAACCATGTGCATTGATGTTTAAAGCTTTGAATGGGTAATTCTGAGTCATAGTAATTTATCCATTTCTTCTCTGTCCACTCTTTAAATATTCTATTTCCATGTGTTTGTTCCCATTTTAATGCAGCTTTTATTGTGGTCTTTAATGAATAAATCATACTCCCACTATCCATGGGGGAGAAAGATGTAGAATTTAATGTGTTCTTCCTTTTCTCTTCTGTTTGTCTTTTCACAGCTCCCCTGACAGACAAGCCACCAAAAATCCTTTTCCCTTCAGAGAGTCAAATGAGCGTCATAGAGATGGCAATAGGTAAGGAAACATGTTTCATTCTCCACATTTTTTTGTCCGTTGACGAAATGTGTGGTGTCATAATGGCATTGCTTCAAATTTCTGGATAAGTCGATCAAAGCCAATTCAAAGTAGGTCCCGTTCTACTTAACTGCTGCTTTGTTTTGACCAATATATGTCAGTTCCTTCACTGCTGCGCATACATGGTGGAAATATTGTGGCCATTAGACCATTAGCAAATAAACGTTATGGTTTTCACAATTGCCATTATCTGAAACAAGCTGATATTCGAGACTCTATCCCTAAGAGACCTTCCTGTTTTTTTTAAGTGCTCCCGTTTTAATTTGTTGTTGATGCTGTTGTCTTGATAACATCAGGATCCTCCCAATTCATTAGATCCCTGCAACAACACAGCTGTATCATACTCACTGCTCCATTACTCCTACTTTCCTACTTTTTAAAAGAAATACCTATTTTAAGGACTACTTAAATCACTTCTACCTTGATGCTTTTTAATTACTGTTAAGCAACTCAACAACTGCTGCACAAATATCTCATTTAAAAAGCTCCCAGCAGGTTAAGTTAAATAATCCTTTCTTAGCAGGTCTTTTAATGTGAAACATCTGCTGCAAGTGTTAAGTTACTGAGAGTGGCTCAAACCTGAGGAAAAGTGGGAAAAAAAGCAAAGCAATCGAAAGTAAAAACCATATTTTGCTTGTTGTTTTCACCCCCCAAAAAAAGAACATATCGAACTTACTTGCTCCTGCTGCTATCTAGTCATGTAGATAGTTTTGGTTTTATTTCATGGGGTTTTAAAATATATATGAGATTTCTGCCTCCACCTCAATACAGTTGAAGTGGATGGACTTTCATTGGTTGTATAATGAACCCTGTCCAGTGTCCTGTGCTGTCACAACAAATATTTACCGCACTTTGTAATAAATAACGCTGGAATGTTTTCAGCAATTGAACTGTATTGATCTCCTATACCTTCCTATAAGTTTAATTAGTGTTCCGGATCTGCACAGATCTGACTGAAAGGAACCAGTGTTCAGTACAAGATTTTCAATTCGGTCTCTTCTCTGTCTCTGTCCTTTTGTAAACGGACCTTGAGTTTTCATCCTGATCGAAGAAAAACTGGATGAGTCATTCGCCACATTTATGAAGAAGTAAGCGAATCAGTGAAAGCCGCCTTTTCTTCTCTTGCCCTGTCGAGTGTCTCTTTAATCACACTGTGCAACATGGATGCAGCTTGTGTTTGTTCAGCTTTAATGAGTCAGTAATGAATCAAAGTGGTACTTTTGAGAAATCATACATAATCTTCCCTCACATTATATCCAGGTTTATGATGTTAGCATTACTTCAAATGATTGCCTCCGTTTCTACCTCATACGGCCGCCTCGGAATGGCAGTCTTTTTCGTTTACCTTCGCCTTTTGATGCAAGGGGGGCTCATGGGAAAATTCCCGCTTTGTGCCTTATTGGGCGAGAGCTCAGCTGTTGGTGGAACAGAAAATGGGTCATGATGAAGGCTTCCTTTGAAGTAAATTTGTCATGGACAATGAACACAACTGGCTCGCAGAGGTAAAAGGTGGCAATCAGGAAATAGGCACCAATCATTGTAGCTTTAGAATGATGATGGATAAAAGCCTTTCTGGCTTTTTTTTTTTCACCTGATTGATAGTGAATGATGGTGATTTTCCAAATCCATTACCTAAGAGATAGCTGGGAGAAGAGGCATGGTCAAAAGAAAAAAATCTAATTTTGATATTTTTATTGTAGTTTTTTGAGCTTTCTAGACATTCATCCCCTTAACTACATTAAATCTATCAGACTGATGTTTCATCCTGATTTTGAGTTTCAGTGGATGAGTAGGAATTGTGTTTTCAATGCTGCTCCCCCCACCTCTGCACCCATTGATATTCTGCACAGAGTCAGCAGCTCTGTGTACATAATATATGAACATCTATTTGATTCTCTGCCTGTACAAGCCCCTATCACTTCCTCTCAGTATTTGGCTAGCACGCTCTTGTCATCCACAGAGAGCCCAGTCAAACGCGGCGTATCCTTTCGTGGTTGTGGCAGTTTTTTTTTTATTTGCAGAATTTTAATATTCATCCTTCCATGAAATATAGAAGCGCAAATTGCCTCGGCTGACAGTTAATTAGGCAGGTGAGAGGGAGAAAGCAAGAGGAGTGGGGAAAGGCGAACGTGGAGAGACACTCTGCAAGCTCTTGTTGTAGAACTCGAGGGATGAACACAGAGAACAGGAATCTGTAAATGGGCGGTCCCAATTAATCAGCGTGCACTTTTCGTCCGTGACCCACTCTGTTTTTTTGCCTCCTAATGGATGCGGTTGCTCAATTATAATTGATTCAATTTAAAATGCTTGATTTAAAACATGTTGTGTAAATGCTCTTCTCAGCCCTCGGTGGTCATGTCTTTCCACTGCTTTCTCTGTGGGACAGATCAGATGCGGTTTGGGTGCGTAATTCAGTCTGACAGTTGAATGCGCATTGCTTTCACTCTGTCTTGGGCAGATGCAGAATAATTGACTGCAGTCTAACCAAGCAGACTAACTGCAGCGCAAGTCTGTTTCTAGTAGAGTGCTAATGCGTACGATTTGTAAACACTAAACACTTTGACAATGGGGTGATTAATTTCCTTAATGCATTACATGTTTTTGTGTTTTTGCCTGGTGAATGAATGCGTGCAACTACAAACTAACTTGCAGACACAAACCTGTTTTGTTAGGCTTTATTGCGCTGCCAGGTTTGATTTGATGTAATGCAGTTTTCTATGCAGAGCTGACATGTCACTCGTGGCCTTCATTGCCTACCTATCCTGACATTTTACTTTGGCTTAGATTGAATTTACGACCGTTGTGTCACTCTGTTTGTGATGTTCACTGTGGGAATACAGAGCAGGTTCCCCTGTGATCTTGATTGGCTGTTAAAACTTCAAGCCCTTTCAACTGCCTCCTTCCTCGGGATATCACACTTCATCCCCTGACACTTGACATTACGACACCGCAGCGAGTTTTCTAAAATTGCAACAGAGAGAAACAAAGGTGATGGTGTCTAAACCTCTTTGTTGAATTCCTCCACGATTGACTTGTTAGCTCTCAGATGAATGCTTTACTTTACAGTACAGCCATACAGTACACTTTTCCGTCATACTGCTATGCATCATGAATTTGTAATATTCATTTCATCTCAAGAGTTGCTTTTGTCAGAGTAAATGAATACATTTTTCGATGGGGTTTATTTACTCTCCCCAAAAATTGTCTTCTTGTGCCTCAGTTAGTGATTTGCTTTGTTCCCCGCAATACCTTTTGGGACCTGTTAGGGAATGGGGGAATTTGTTGTTTTCAGTCAATGATTGGCAGTAACCCAGCAATAAATTGTGAACACAGGAAATGGTCAAAGGTCACACGTATACTCCCCTACCAGAAAACCACCTATTTCCTTTAAGCTGCTGTCGTGGGACAAATTATCTCTGCATCTTAAAATAAATCTCTCCCTGTACGCTCGCAGAAAAATTTCCACCTTTGCTTCCCGGATTTGGGCAGCCTCTTGGACAACAATACAAAAGACTGGACCAATCAGAAACAAAGTTTGCCATGCCAGTTTGTAGCTTTACAGAGCTCTTTAATGGAAAACATATATATGTGCATGGTCATTTGTGATTGGAATAGATTACACTGTAGTACAAATACACTCTCAAATAATAGAATGAGTGCCAGAAATGGTTGGCCAAAGGTTACTTTCAGTTCAGAGAAATCTTGAATCTACAGCATTCAATGATGTCTTGGAGAATAGCACACTCCTTTCTGTGTTTCAACACGACAATGCCCCCACGCACGAGGCCAGCTCCATAAAGAAAAGGTTCTCCCAGTTTGATGTGAAAGAACTTGACTAACCTCCACAGAGACCTGACCTCAACCCCATCTGACATCTTTGGGATGAATTTGAATGCCATCCTTTATCGGTCAGCATCAGCGGACAAGCTCACTAATCGTGTTGCCGCTAACTGGGAGCAGATCACTGCAGCTAGGTTCCTCGCTGGTGTGGCAGCATATTTCTGCTCATAAGATGTTCAACAATCACTGTACTGTACCATTGTTCTACTTTTTGATCACGACAACAGGATTAATATAGATCAGGGGTCATATTGCAAAGTAATAGTAACGAATTTATGATTTTTATATGACGTTAGTAGTATACACATGCTGACAAATATGTTCCTGATGGATTTTGGAGCACTTCCAAGTAATACAAAAGGCATTCTTTAATTGCATAGTTTAAACATCAGTATCACTTCCTCTCAGAAAGGCTCATTGTTCTACGCAGCCTCTCTATAACAAGCTGACAATCCGCACTCCTCTCAGAGGTTGAGCTTCCCCATTTGTTAGTTGCCGAATAATAACAGCGTGGAAGTTGCTCTTCAGTCACTCATCGGAAGGAGTTACATTGTCTAATGATACGAACAGAGGACACCTCAGAACAAAACCATCATTATCTGAATTGACTTGGAGTCGACAGCCACATCAAATTAAAGTCTTGCAGTCCTTTGGTGATGATGAGGTTAGCCGCATCAATTTACTGTTATTTGAGTGCGGGTCAGGTTGCAATAAGAATTATTTTATGCCGCCATTTAAAGCCTCACATTATGTTTAAAAAGACTTGACAAATTCAAATCCTTCTTGTAAGTTTCTACTTGTGTGTTTTTATCACATCCTCTATAGAAACAGAGCACCATTTGGAAGAAATGATAAAGTGCACTTAGACAGCAGAGAAAATGTCAACTTTCACCAGACTGGGAATGAGAGAATGTGGTTGAAATTCAGTCCAGCAGATGGTTTTGAAATGTATAACCTTTACTTGACTTTATCAATCTATGAATGTTGATCATCCCGTTATCCTGGAACAGATTTTTTCCTGTTGCTGTATCGATTTGATCTTCTGATGGTGTGATGTTTGGGATCTTCTCGCATTGATCCAGGCACCATTTTCAATATTTAACGATTCATATTGACGCCTTGAATGTCCTGCTGACAACCAGCTGTGGGACGAAGACACAGCATGCCACAGAGAGGTGGACATGCGCGATAGATCACGTTCAAGGTAAATACCTAGAGTCCTGGAGAAAGGATATAAACGTCGAAGGGTCAGAAAGACATAATGATCACATGAGGGTTTATTGATTTTTCTTTTCCTCATCTGTAACAGAAATCAGGTATTGTCTTCAGATCAGACTTTCCCACTTTGTAGCTCCACATATATAGGACATAAAGAAGACAATATATACACATAAAAGCACTTTTATGTGTATATAAGGAACAAAAATACAGTGAATACAGCATAAAGCACTCATATACATTGTATTGGATCGCACTACTAGATTGTACAGGTGTAACTAAAGTGGCCAGTGAGTGTATTTGGACATGGACAGCAGAGCGGACGGTTAGTGTAATTGACAGATATTTCCTGGAAGTCGATGTCACACCAGTACATTTCACATGGTTCTCTTCTCACGTCGATATATCAGGGAAAATTTCCATGTCCTGATGCATATATGTTACCATGGTAACCAAATGGCATTCTTACATATATACATTACCCTACTTATACAGTTGCAGAGAGTGCTTTCTAACAGTCAGTGGATAATAAGCTGGGTATAATAGTAGTCCAGCTTTGAATTTATGCTAAAATCACATATCTACGATGGTCGCTTTAGCTTTCACACAACATACTAATTGCAACAGCGGCCATCTCGTTCATGTGGTCAAGTCCACCAGTATTTGATTGACAGCTCTCACATCAGCCTAAACAAACTAGACTTGGCTTTGATGTGTGCAGAAATCACACTTTTCTTTATAGACGAGGCTGCTTGTGTTTGTTTTCAATTTAATCCCGACGACAGCCTGGAACCAGACTGTGTTACAGCCACTCACCCGCCTTTATGGCACAGGTACAGACGGCACACACTTATATTAACCCACTCAAGTTTTAAATTAAACACATCTTCAAACCATCACTCCATACACTGCAGTAGGTCGGTGTTATATTCGGTACATTCTGCAGGCAGGGAAGCATCACCGTCTAGTTCGCGCTTGGGTAGTCTTGTGCTTTTGAGCCGAGAAGTTCTCATCACGAGACACATTTTAGTTTCACAAAGAAAAAAAGAGTCTCACACTGCACAACCTCAGCAACACCTATCCCGAATATCACACACATTCACTCTCACATACACACAACCATCCCTCTAAATGTCACAGGCTCGGCAGAACACTCCAACGATGCCAAAGGTTCAGAGGCCCTAGGATCAATATTACATCATTTCTCTCAATTAGGGCATTATTTATTCCCCTCAAGTTATTGTACATCTGCGAGTGATCCTATCTGCATTCCTGGCAAGTCTCCATATGAGTCAAGGGCCTGGAGGGAGGGTAAGACAGAGTGAGATAAAGATGAAGAGAGTGGAGGAAAGAGAATGAGAAAAGTGAAGGTAGGGGGAGTTTGGGCAAAGAGCCGGAGCAAGGAAGAAAAAAGTGGGCAAGATCATTTAAGATTCACAGAGGGGATGAAATATGACGGTGACTTACCTTGAGCTATTACAGATGAAAGTAGATACAAGATGGCACAGTGTCTCAAATGGTTAATATGCCCTGCAGCATGGAGGCATAAATCGTGACTGTCATATTAGAGTTGTGGGGGATTACTGGTGCTGATTGGAAGGGATTCTTGGCAAAGGAATGCTCCGATAAGTGTTTTACATAAGTATAGTAATGAGGGGGACAGTCTGTAATCGCTTCACGAGACCTGACCAAAGGAAGGATCATTTACTTGATAGTTGAGGAAGTTCTCCGAAGCGTGACCATAGGGTTGGTACCCATGTTCACATTTTAGATCGTGGTTGACTTCAGAAGTCAAGCCCCTGCATTGACCGCTCTGCTTCCTGTCAGAGGCTCAAACTTGCAGCCTTGTACCTGCCTCTGCATACTATCAGGAAAACTGGCTGAAGGCATTTGCTCTCCTTAGCAGAAAATAGCATCAAGAACTGGCCAAGGCACTTGAGTATTAAGATATACTGCCTCCCGTCTGTGCCAGCAATGCTTCCTGTCCCTGGGTAGACCTATTAATCATAAATTGGGCTTTGGCATGTAGTTTACAGAAAGTCTGGTTTGTTAGCTTTCTATTTTTATGTTTAAGGGCCAAAGCATTCCTGCATTGCACCTGCATGTCGGCCCTCGGGAAGGTCATAAGGCTTTGTCAGACTTGCATTGTTTAGCAGATCAATGGATTATGGAACAGTTTGAAGAGGGCTACTGACACAACAGGCTGTTTGTGAAACTTGATGAAATCTCTGCAGTGGTTTTGCCAATGTTGCTTTTTTTGTGTGTTGCACTATCTGGTGACGTGCTGCTCATACTGCAGTGCTATCGTTGTACTGAATGCAGTTTTACTGACACTGAAAGCAAGGATGAGTTGGATGAATTGTTTTTGGCAATCAACCCTCCTGTGTTGGATGAATGTAGTGTAACCTTGTCCCCAAAACTGCACCCTGCGGATTGGAGGGTCAGAACTGGTGCTGCTCCAATCAGGATCCTCCAGCTCTTCAGGAAGTGATGACGACGCCTTATCAGCTGGAGGCAATCAGGTACAAGGGACCACACGCCTAGCACCTCAGCATACACATAAATACGACAAGTTGTTATACATAGCAGTGTTAGCAGCAGCCATAACAACAGGGCACAAGAAATTGTGTTGCACTACAAACCCTACTTACCCTCACTGAACATTGGCACTGAACCAATTGTGCACTGCAGAATCATCCCATATAAAAGTAACGGACACATTTCTTGGCAAATGCTGCAATTAAAGGGTGAAATCCTTTACATACGCTACAGTGGTTTATAAGTGAGAAAGCCTGCAGTGTTGGTGGTGTTTTGACTTCCACCTGCTTCTGTGGATTACATTATAAATTACAGTTCACAGAGTTTAAAAATTAACAGCCTCGGACTAGCTATCAGGCTGTCAGAGCTGCAGTAGAGGTGTGTGTAGGACCTTATGTTTCAGTACAGCAGCTCCTTCAGGCGCTTGTTCTGTGATTGTTACTCTGGTGCCTTTGGGTTTGTTTCAGCACAGTGTAACTTTAAAGCCATGAGTTTTCAGGGGCTATCATTGGATTTTGCTTTTTAGCCTTTGTCTGACTCCCGTCTCCGGTGCTTCTACAGCACATGTACTAACAGAGTGCGGTCTGTGCAGTTCCCATCCAGCTGTTGCATTATCAACAGCTGTGTATTTCAAACCTGAGCTCGAATTTTAAAATGAAAACCCTTTGTGCACACACACAAACACACTCTCACACTGTTTTGTGCTCCCTTCAGTGCCGTCATGTATCAGTAGCTTCTGCACTGTAGCAGAGTTACACTCTGTCTGATAGTCAACTTGATTCAAACACCGGCATATGGACTGCCGACAGCAGAAGGACTCGCTCTGTGATTCGTTCGGCACTGTGTGACAGCTTGGTACCCAAGAGCCACCTGCTTTAAAATTAAACTCACCTTTTAGTGTGGCAGTTAAGCACAGCGACTTTTACAGCCATTAGATTAGCCCTCAGTTTAACCTGAACACGGCAGTGTCACCTTGCTCTTTTGTGAGCCACTATTCAAAAATTTCAACTGCGAGCAGGCCGGGGGAGTCATTACTTTGCTCTGGTGACTCAAAGAAAAGCTTTTCCTTTTAATTTCTTTGGTTTTTTGATACCCTTTTTTACCTCTAAAGCTTTTTTCTCATGCCTGGAATTTGTAGAGCCCCCCCTGAATGCTAAGAGAAGCAGAGTCGGTTGCACTTTTCATTTATCAGCCTCCCCTCAAAAGTCAGCTCCATGGCAAAACCCACGGCCAAAATGCAAACCCTGCAAACTTTCCCTTCATCATCATTCCCTCGGCACCGCACGTGTGCTGCCTGGTTGAACTAATTGCCCCTCCTGTATTTCCAGCCAAACAGGTGGCTATATTGGTTTCCTTCTGGCTGCATTTGTGTGCCTGTGCGTCCAGGTTGGACAGAGATGACAGCTTCTCCTCTCCGCCCGGAGCATGACCTTGGTTTGGCAATACTCCCTCTGCACTGTCTTTGGTCTCACATTTGTCTTTTGGGCCAACTTCTGATTGTGTATGTGTTGTCTGTGTCGTGTGTGTGTGTGTGTGTGAGAGAGAGACAGAAAGAGATAGAGCAGCCTCTGATGTCTAGCCAGAGAGCTAGAGGGGCCAGCATCGCAGTCCGGAGGGGAAGGAGATGACAGTGGCAGTAAACTTTGGCAAGTGACACATAAGAACACATGAGAGCACAGATGTACAGTATGATGTCATGATACAGCTGCTGCGCACACAGATTTATGCACATACAGGCAAAATGCAATGTTCTTTAAACAAGCAGAAACATGGGCAAATGTTCAGCATTCGCGCACACAGAGGTCTTATGCAGCTTTTAGCACCTCACACTGTCACCTCCAGGGATTTGTGCTAAAGCAGTCTGGTACAGTTATTGTCTTTTCTCCACACAGATGCAGCATTTGTCTGCTTTGTGTTGCTCCATTGTATCCACAGTTGTTGGTACTGTGTTTATCCGTGGGCAGTCATGCAACAGGGAATATGAATGTGTCGGATGAAATGTTGCGGATATTTGTCTCATAACCGCGATGAGTCAAGCAGCACCTTGTTTCTATACCTTGGGTAAAGAAACAGTTTATTCCTGAGCAGTGGGAGGGATTATGATGCGCTCAGATAGGTCTTGACCTCTCCGCAGACCAGAACAGAATACAATAGAACAGAAATAGAGAGTCTTCTCATCTCTACACCTTCCTGATATGCAACATTATAACATTTATTATACAGATTAATGTCATTAGTAATTACTGTGTCCCTGTTTTGAGCACTGTTGGGAAGTACTGTCCATACTTTAAGCCACTGAATTCCGTTTTGTATCTATATCAGAAATACAAAGTGGTCAGTATCTAGTCATACAGATTGTTAACCTCTTGTATTGTAAAAAATGAAACCCGGGGTGAATAGTTAAGACTTTTAAGTTTATGTTATTCAAAGCTAGTCTTCTACTACTTTCTGATGAATCATGGGAGTAACCAACAAAGAATAAAGGATAGTTCTTTGTTGGTTTCCATTTATTTTTAATCTTTCTCTTCAGGGAAGGGAGATGGGTTAGATCCAGAGTTATGCTCTGTTTTAGCAATTGAATTCTTAATTTGTGTTTTAAAAAGTAAGTATTAGGAGTTTTAAACTTTTGTTTTAATTCCTCAGTTGTGGAGAGCTTGTCGTTCTTGTGAACATTTTTAAAAAACAGGTTCAGACGTGCCAGACCAGAGATAATAGGAACAATTGTAATGTTACTCTTTGCACTTAAAACCAAATCCCAATTATATTAATCACAAAGGGATTTTGTGTGTCTTTTGTTCTAATTTGACAAATTGTTGGAAGTAAAAAAGGTACAGCGGGTGTTTCAGGAAGGATCTGAGAACCAAAACATTAATTGTGCTGCTAAATTGTACCCGTATAAATTGTAAGCCATCTTCCATCAGTGAGCAACTACAACATATGTATACATGAATATGCAGATACGCTGGCTTACTGTATATACAGCACAGGCTGGTATTTAGTGATTAGGAAAGTCTTACAAATAATAAGCATATTATGAATTATTTTTTCAGAACACATAATTTAGTCTAGATACTACCAGCTCTACACTCCAAAATAAAAGCCAGTTTGCTCTGGAGTTGTTAGATATACTCAGTCATTTTTTCTACAGTGAACACACAGTTGAATCAGGACATAGAGTATCATGCTAATGGAACATAGCTTATGAGCAGGCAGTCCTCCCCGAGCATTCTTGGTGAGTCATGAGACGTACTTGCCAACATGAAATTCAAAATTGTTACTTCACAGTTCAACTTATTGCTTTTGGAAGAGACCAAAATGTTCCCAACAATGAAACCAAAGTGCCCAGAAAATATTTTATTGTAAAAAAAAAAAAAAAAAGATTTCATTTCTCTTCCTAGTTCCTACTGAGAGAAACCACAGTCACGGTGCCAGCTGTCTTGGCAGCATTCAGGTTTAATCTCTGAGACTCAGGCTAACCGTAACATAGAAGCCTCCCTCTCTTCTTTAGCAAGCACGCACCACCAGATGATTCATTCTCCCTGACAACCACAGGCCAGATAGGAGATATTGAGCATCCTTCCATGCAGTGACAGAGTATTGATATTGATTTCAATTATGGCAGCGACATAGTTAAGACAAAGTGTATTTTAGAGGACTTGTGCACCAGGGGTCCCTGCTCCATTAGCTGGTGCAGCTATTGGAAAGCCATCCACAGATTTTTCAGGTTTTCTTTATGTTTTTTTCAGTTGAATTGTCCCTAACAGGATTGGACTGGGTCTTTTTACTATTGTTCACCACATGCAGTGGTTTCAAGTTTATGACATGTCCCTGACACATCTTTGTTCAGTCGTACACAAGACATAGAAGGTCTCAGATTCAGGGCATGGAATCACGAGCTCCCTTCATGCGGTAGGGTTAAGTATAGGCAAATAAAAGTATTTGGTTAAGGTTAGGAAGAAAGTCATCGTCATGGTGACAGTCGCCAGTCGCACACACGGTTTGTCCAAGTTATTCGCTCCCCTGCTAACACTCTGGGCAAAAGCTGCCAGTTTTCAGTCACGGTTGGCTGCTTTAAACGCTGCTTTACCAAGGATCAGTTAACATTTTGTGCACCCTGTCTGGCACTCTTTGGTGATTTGATTTTGTTTTTTATGACTAGGGAAGGTTTACTTCCTTGCACACAGATATAGAAAAAGAGACAGAAAGGTTTTACTTCTTCATTTGCTTCTCTATTACTTGTGCGGCCTCTTTTTACATCTTCTCAGACACTTACAATATTCAGACAAATCATGATACGAGGCGAACATTTCCATACGCAGCCATTATCAAACACGGCGAGAACATCTTGATTGGCTGAGTGGTTCCATGCGCTTGATATAAGTGGAATGTATTATTCTTGATATAAAAGGTTTATGTATATATTAGTCACTGCTTTGGGTAAGAACACAGCTTCATCAGCCAAAACTGCTTTTGGAGCAAGGCTTGGTTGTTGAGTATGGGGACTGACATGAGATCTGTGTCAGAATATGACAGATGGAAACTTAGAAACAAAGTACAAAGCATCTTCCCCATCCGGCAGCCAAAGCACAAATGTACAGAGAAACCAAACTCACCAGAACGATGGCTCATTGTGCTCCCAAAGGCTTTTTTTCTTCTCTATCTCACCCCTTAGCAGCCAGCAAGAAGAGAAAATTTAAAGATTTAGAAGTGTGCATCTTCCTGACACCACATGCATATTTTCTTGGTAATGAAGTCCTTCCAACTTTTAAAAATTCAAACAGTTATCTCTTGCTGCCACTTGGGGCTGTCGAAGTGCTAAAGTGCCCAGTGCAGCTTTACTTATAAGCATGAAAGTCAGTGCTTACGCTCCCAAGTTGCACCGAAAAACGTTTCTAGTTTAGTTTAGTTTGGCAATGAGGAAGTAGAACTTGGCTGAACTGTCTTACTGTGGTCTTGCTTTTGTGCAGACCAACAGATCATAAATTCAAAGTGCCATCAAAGTATCATAAATAAATCAAATTCTAGAGGCAAAGCACCACCGATGCAAAAATTTGTATTGTATCGATGCCACGAGGGAAATTTCTTTTTGCATGACATTTACGCCTAAATATTAGGTCCACCTCCTAATATTGAGTTGTAGTCCATTTGCACAATCAATAATCTGTCTCCACTCAGTGGTAGGTAGAGTAGATAAAGTAAGGTCTTCCCAGGATAAACTTAATTAGCCCATTTCATGGGAGAGGCAGGTGGCACTGATATTTAGCACTCTTAGTTTTTCGGATGTGTGAAGGAAAAACAGCACTAACCTATCAACACCAGGCAGCTTCAGAGTCCCCCGGCAGAGAATTTGGTTGCTGCCAAGTCGCCCCTGTGTGTATATGTGTGTTCCTGTTTGGGAGTGTATTCTCTACGTGCATGTAGGTGTGTGCATGGTGCTCTATTGTATAAGCGTGTGTGTGTGTGTGTTGAGTGTGTGGATTGTCCCAGTTTAGAAAACCCAGAGCTATGACTCATCAACTAATAAAGCAGGAGGCGAAGGGGGAGTGAGTGTGTGAGCAAGAGAGAGAGAGAGAGAGCGCATGCCTGCTTGACTGTCTGTGCCAGTGTGTGTGTGTGTATTCATATTTTAACGTTCGTTTAAAAAATTAAAAAAAACGGGGCTAGGGACCATGGGGGGCAGATGTGTTAGCGCTTTCACTACTGTACCTGGTGCACTTGCAAACACACGTCTTTTGCTTCCTTTCACATAGCTGATGCAGCAAATGAATTCAGATAAGCACTCAAACAATGCTGCATCCACCCATCATATCACAAATGTATATTTGCCGTCATGCCTGAGCTTGTTCTTCCCGTCTCTCCTGACAGAAACGTCGTCTCTGCAGTTGTTGTGAGCAGCTGCCGATTTGCCAGCTGATGTCGGTGCTCATAAGGTTTTACGTTTTTGCGTCGATGCTACATACATGGCCGCCGCAAGACTAATAGAGACAATAATTTATGATAATTTCTGCTCTCTTTGTTTGTTCAGTTGAAGCTTGTAGTTCATTAGTCACCATTAAATACAGTTTACATTATTTTCTGTGTCCTGCAGAAAACTCCATTAAATATAATAGAGTCCAATTTCTGCACGTTGGACCATTTCCAGCATAGAATCCAGAATAATAAAGCGATGCTATATGTAGCTACTTACCCATATTGGTAAACAATGACATAATGCATCACTTTCAGCATTGGTTGTTTACACAATGAGAAGACCATGAATAAAACGTATACTTGACCTGTTGACATTGGATGTTATTGTGGGACATACTGTAGCACATTGAGGCATCAATCTAAAGTAGCCTAACACTAATTAGATATTAATAGAGAACCACTTTGATATAATTGGTCTGATATTTCAAAATATGTGATGGCCTTGTCTGTTGGACCTGACACAGTGCCAGGTTGTGCCAGATTCCACGTCATTTGAAATTACGACAACAGCCCATGACGATTGTGCCACCCTGAATTGATGGCCTGTGCAGCAAGAAAATGAAATGTCAGGTATACACATGGATGGATTATTGAACAAGGAGGATGAGACTACTGGGCATCGGCACAGGGACCCGAGGGGGCCAAGTTTTATCTATTTTTATTAGCTATGATTGTGTATTTTTGTTCCTTATATGATGCAGCTGTAAAGCGCATACTTAAGCTGTATAACTGCTAGTAAACCTGCAGCACAGGTTTCCTTTTATGCCTTCATATAATTTTTTGTATCGTACCTATAGTATTATGTACAATATGTCCAACATGGACTTAATTTGCAGTTTAACATCCACAGCAGTTACATTTATAGTAAAAAGGTAAGGCTGATGCAATGTTTTTCATATTCTCAACATATCCTGTGAAAAGACTAAACCCAACAATGTGTTAGTCTGTCTCTCAGTATGTTCTGACTGGCTGCAGTCAGTTCCAAGTCCATTGATGTCTACTGAAATCCTGAAACAGTTGGTCACTGTGGTTTTTACAAAACATTGTTTAAACAGGAGTACATTTGGCGTCGGTTATGGACTATTTTCAGCTGCGGATTAAAATAAGCAACTGCACGGTAAACAAAACAGATTTTCAAATGGAGAGGGTGCTGTAATGTCTAAAGATAAATTTCATTCGACCTAAATAATAGTTGCTTTCTGCAGGCTGCATACCTCCTAACAGACAGTGCTTTAACATTTATGTTCACAGTATGTGTTGTTGTGGATTTAGGAATGTTTTCAGTATTTGCTATTGTGTTTGGCGTTCATATATCCTCAACCCCTGTATTTCCAACATGACCTGAAGGCAGCATGTCTGACAACTAACTGAGAGAAAGCCAAATATCACACTCACACACACTCAGAGTGGATGGACACTTTTCACAGAATTTGTCAGAATCTGACAATAGGTTATGGCTTATGCTGTATTGATTTTCCCCTGTTAGACAGGATGTCCAGTAGACACATTCTGATGGGTTGTCATGATTGTTACCATCTGAACTTGGCCTTTACTGGCTAATGCTACTGCTTATTTTCTAAAGGTGGGTAATGATGGCAGCTGAATGTCAGTCATGCTGAAAAAAAAAAATGGTTGGAGTTCGAGGTGGATGGTTTTGTTGGCATGAGGGCATGACGGCCGGTAGCTCAGTCCAAATGCTTCCATTATACCTTTAGATCTTATACATGCACATGGTCATGTTCGTAAGCGAAGACCTGACTGTGTTACACATCGGTTTGACACAAGCTGGACAATGTGTTAGGTCTTGGGTAAGAGCTATTCACAAAGACTAACTGAATTAATTCAATTAATTTAGAATGCAGAAACTTCTATCAACGTGCATCTGTACATTTTATCTGTATAAACCACCAACCATAAACCAAACCAAGAGAAGTCTTCACACACTGCACACTGATCTCTCCTCAAAGAAGCCCGGCTTAAAACGAGTATATCTTCTCTGCAGGGCATACAAATCAAGAGCACACGTCATATTACACTCAAACACTACGTCATTTCTTATTTTCTATCCACAGAAGTGGATGACTCATCAGGTGAAAAGCAGAACCAACACATCCCAAAAGGCACGGACGGTAAACACTGAATCAAATTGGATCGTGCCGTCGGCGTGCATGCGGGTTTGCGGGGTTCTGAAGGGTTTCCGCTTTAATTGACATGGCTGCATACGTACACAGCAGCGTCACATCTTTATGTCGTTTTTGTTGGGGGGGGGGTATAATGCGCCACATCTACACTCATCCAGCAGCTGTCAATCTGCCAGCCACTCTACTCTCATCCCACATCTGGTGAAGAATACCAATGCGTGCTACCTCCAGGGGTGCTTTTGTGTGTGAAGATGTGTGCATGCGAGTGAGATCAGTGGGTTCGAGACTGCGTAGTGGAGCAGTGTGTGGAGCACACACAGAAGAGAAAAGCAAAGAGTTTAGTGCGGAAGGGTAGACGACCACCGCAGGCCTGTTTTATATCAGCCAATGGGGGTTGGTTTCGTATTACAATATAATGGTATTGGTTCAACCCACTTAATCAGACACATCATTCTTATGTTCAAATGGGTTCTTGGAAATTAAACGATATGAAGGAATTGTTGAGTTAATGACTAGCTCTTACTGTATATCACCTTTGCCTCAAGGATGAGGGAAAGAATAGGAACTGTTCCTTTAGTTGCTGAATGCAAAAAGGTGCAGAGGAGGCGAGCGTTAAGCACGGGTTTGCAGACAAAAAAGGCAAAGAGTCCAATGCCAACTCGGAAGAAGTTCTCTAAACTTACATTAAATACAATATATACTATGGCTCCACCTTTATATATACATATAGGTGATGATGTCTCCTTTAGGTGACTTAATTTGCATCACGACTGTCCATGTTTATCATTTTTCCACCATAGTTGAATTTGCATAGATTAGCATCAAGGTTCCAGCCCCTCTTTTTTGGGCTCATCCTCAGGTAGATTATGAATCCTAAAGAGAGGACGGTTCTTCAAAGCAGGAGAGTCAGCTCTGTTTTGACTGACCATCTAACATAGCTCCCAGGCTTCAGTGGTTTGTTCTCCTCTGGGTTATTTTTGGGTCTCATTTTTTGGAATTTAAGTTTTGCCTGTCCTACTTACTGCATTCCCCAAAGTGAACTTGAGGCCTTTTTCAGCCTGATCCAGATTTTTCTCCCTCTCTCTCTCTCTCTCTCTCTCTCTCTCTCTCTCTCTCTCTCTCTCTCTGCTCTGTCGCTCTCTCTCTCTTTCTCGCTCTTTCCGACTCCATCCTCAGCCATCTGTTCATGCTTGTGGCATCTCTCTATCTGTCTTCCCTCCCCTGCCATATTTCACTCTTCTCATCTCAACTCTCCCAACATTTTTATCCCTGCTTCCTCTTGTGTAGCTCTTTCCCTTTGCTGCCTTCCCCATGTTTCTGTCACATCATTAACAGCCATTGTGGCTTCTTTCTCACAGTTATTTCACTGTCTCAGATAGCATGCAACAACCGTTATTCTCTGTGTGCACCTGTAATGTGTTTTCTCTCAGTGTCACTGTTGAACTGTGACTGCGATTGTGTTGTAGGCTACAGTGTGTCCTTTACTGGAAAACTGATCTCATTAATTCATGTGTAATTCACAGGAAATCATGTGGGTACAAAAAAAATAAATTACTTTCTGCCCTCTTATTGAGGTGCTAATAATTTAGCCATAATTAAAAAGGCAATAATACCAGTCTTGTATTTACTGCCCCAAAGTAAAAAACAGTTATTTCAATTTTAAAACTGTAATTTGTAGTTAATGGGGTTAAACCAGGTGTATTTTTCTGTGTCTTCTGGATATGTAGAGTTATGTAGAAAATTGGAGAGTTTGTTTTGGACTCCTTCTGCCAGCTAGTGGTCAGGAACTCCTCAGTGGAGCTTTAAATACAGAGGGTACCATCTGTTGGTCTAACAATGTGTTTTGTCCAGTGAGGTCTTAAAGCTGCAGAAGGTGAGAGTTGGTTTAAAGTAAATCTTGACAAATAAGATGGACCCAAAGAAGTGTGGTAATGAGGTTGGTGGTTTATCTGGGTGGAAATAGTTATATAATATATGATATAAGATTGATATTAATTTCATTTCTCTCTGGTAAATGCCTTATTGTATGATTCATCTTGTAAACATGGATACTCTATCAGAAGGCTGATGGATTTCCTCTCCTTTCTTTTACGTGTGAGTGCACACAAGGTTTGATTGACAGTTGAGGGGATGCGCATCAGCAGGTACCTCTGATCCAAGTTGTTGGATGATGTCTGGATGATGTCATCGCACGCGTTACAACCTACAAACTGCAGAAGCTGTTGCCATGGAGATCCCCCCCTTTTTTTTTTCCCAGTAGTGAAATGCGGTCAGGGCCTGAAGCATCGAAACGAGTGTGTCAACCTGCATAAAGGCAAAGAGCAGCACAGTAGAGTGCTTGAGTGTCTTTGACTTTGTGTGTGTGTGTGTGTGTGTGCATAAATGCATAAATCTCCCCCGCACACACACACACACACACACACACACTCACCTCTCCTAGCTGACAGTCCACAGCCCGTTGTGTAATGTCTGGTTTATGCTATGCAGTCTTGACCCACACAGCCTGTTGACTGGAAATAAATGGGTGCTATTTACAGTATGTGTTACTTGGCTGCTAAAACTCAAAGGAACATTCGAGGTCTGCGCGCTGTAGTGTTTCCCCCGTCGGTGAGGCTTTTGAAGGCTGTGAAATCTGCCTGTCGGCCAGATGTATTCATGTCATGTGGGATTAGTAGAACATTGTGTTGTGTAATCTCATAAAGTGTTGTGTATATTAATGTACATATGTATGTGTGTCTGCATCTGGATGCATTCATGAGTGTAACCTACATCAAAGTGATTTATTTAAAAGAAAGACTCAGCCATCACTCGATGTAAAGTGGGACTTAGACTCTTCCTCTTGTGGATTTCTGCTAACACATATGGACAAAACTGAACTGTTATGTCAGTGAATATGAACAGAGTGTTGGCAGCCAAGGGATTTGTATCATTTTAATAACAAGGTGCATTCACACAGGCAGCAAAACATATCATTTTACATACATGAATATTCACTTTGGACTTTGGCTGCACTTAACCTTTCACTCGCACTCTCATGCTCTTTCTCTGGCTTTTATGCAGCCTTGCTCGCACACTCTCCCACCTCTTCTTCCTCCTCTGTTATTGCCATCTGCTGCAACATTAAGTCTCTTTTGATCAGCAAGGGGTAATCATCAATTACACATGCAAGTGCAAATGCGCGTACGACTTAATGGGACTGCTCTTCCGCTGGATTTAGACGCGTTGTTTTCTGAAACGGTTGATACTAATTACGGCTCCATTTTGTCACACAGTGTGAAAGATAATGGCGCCCAATGTTTGTCCCCAAATCTTTGCTGCAATTATAGCCCAATGTTAATCAATTTCACTGCAGAGGCAAACAATGGAGAACAAGCCTCTTATACAACTGAGGTCACGAAACAATAGAGCGAAGACAAAAGAAACTTAGCCAGCCTTAGTTAGTTGTTTGCCACTGTAGCCAGGGAAACAGAGAGCTTTCATGAATTGCTAAATATACATCATAACCACTTTGTGTGTATGCAGAGAAAGGATTCCCTCTTCTGCTCAGCAATTACACATAATTACACATATCTGAAGAAAAATGTCCACCTTTTTCCGTTTTAGAGTCTTAACCTGATAGCTCAAGTGTAAATAAATAAGATAAGGAAGGAATGCCTTTGAAATTACAAATGTATCTAACATGTAAAGTGCCTCGCCTCTGTGAACATGACCTCCCTCGGGTGTTCAGAGCCACAGCTTGTCCCCGACATGTCACCCACACCATACTGGAGGTCTACATCACCTTAATGGGCTGTTAAGCATCATTACAGTCTCCGTGACTTTAGCTAAAACACAGCCAAGGTTATCAATTCAAGGTGTTCGAGCGACTGCGTGCGTCACAGGACACAATAACGACTGATTTAGAGAGCAACGGGAGGGGCGGTTAAGTATTAATCAAGCGGCGGTACAGAAAAACTTGCGGTTATGAGTTCACATCGAAGATGAATATAAGCAACGATTAAATGAGGGGACCCTTAAGCAGGCTCGTTATGGGTATTGATTGAGATTGATCTGGTCATCAGTGTTGTTATGATACTAAGCAGGACCTCCTGGGACATACATGCTATCTTAAGATCAAGGTCTCAACCACCAATCCGGGACAAATAGCTCAAACTCGTGTCTGTTTCCATGTTATCAAGCAAAGGCAGTTCCGTCTTCATGGCTTAATCCGTTTTTTGAAGCAATCTTAATCTGCTTCTCATTCAGCACACGGCGGTGTGCCTCTCAATACGTCAACTTTTTTTTTTTTAATGTACATCATTTCAGGTTTAGCACGCCGTTCAGAATCCAGGTCAGTTGCAGGGCTACAAATCCATCACAAACTATTACGGTATAAAAGAGCGAGACAAAGAAAAGAATTGAATTTCCAAAGTTGGGGAGCAACAGTAGCAAAAGCACTGTAACCTTTAGTTCTGATTAGTTTTGACACTGATCTTCACTGAAAATAGCCCACACATCACAACCCATGCTATGGTGTAGGACGTGAAAATTGGATCCTGCATTTATTGATTTTGTTTGTTTTGGACCAATGGGGACACCAGAACAGGCTGAAAACACAACGCTTCAACTAATTGTTGTTCTGGCTAACACGCTAGCAAACAATTGCCTACTCATATCCAACATGCATATCACGCAGAGACATTAGCATTCATTTAGAGTGTTTCTGGCCACACAATGAAAGTAAGTCTAAAATTCACACTCACACAGCTGAAAAATAACAAAGATGTCCACAACAGTTGGTGACATCTTTGTCTTAATCTTTCCATTCTTTAGAAATTTGACTCATTTTGGCTATAATTTTCCTTTTTCTTTTGTTCTCTTAAAAACTAGCTTGATAAAGTTAACATTACAACTGGAATGAAACTTTCTTCTTCTTTTGTGCCAAGCTCAACTTCAGAAACACAAATGCTTCTGTGTGGTTCAATGGCAGCAATTATAGTGGGCCGTGACAACTCTGTTGAATTATCTATAGCCACAGGTAGAGATTGACAGAATTTGAAGGACTTTTCTATTGAGCAGAGCACACCCAAGGACAGAAAATTGTGATTATCCCTGGGTTTAGCAGCAGGGTTATAATCTTCCAGCCCAAGGGGGAATGGCTCATTCATGGTTTCCCCTTCTAATGCAGTCCACACTTTACAGTTGCATTACAGTATAACAGTAATTCGTAGTGATAAGGGTGCAGTAGTGCCTGAGGTTGGTCTGCCAACTGTAGGAAGCATGTGTAATTTGATCTGATACTTGGGGCTCTTTTTGTGAAATAAAAGTACAGAGGATTGTTGTCGTAAGATATATTCAGTTTTGTCAATCATAGCCCCACTAGCCACATAATCCAGTAGGTTATGAGGTATATTTCAAAAAATTCTAGTATATAATGTGAGCTGGTTTTACCTTTTGACTCATTTTGGCTATAATTTTCCTTTTTATTTGTTCTCCTGAAAACGAGTCTGATAAACAGTTATCATCTGCCACTGAAATTATAACTTTCTTCTCTCCATAATTATTGCAAAACATGCAAATCTGTTACTTGTCGCATTTATCACCAGCAGAGACACGATGACAGCATCAGTGTTTTGAAAGGTTTTCCTCAGCCCCATATTTTTTCTTGTATTCTGTTGAATAGCTAGGCCAAAAGTGTGTCATTGATTCTTGAGGCCAACTTCTAACTCTGTATTCAGCCTGTCATTTTTTTAGGAACACCCTATCCTGCTTCACATTCATAGTTAAACACTTCCACACCTGGGAACTGACTTTTACAAGCAAAGTCTTCTACAATGTTTGCCATTTAACAGCTCCACCGCACCAGTTAAGGGACATGCGGCATGTTCATGGGCCCTGTGCAATAGTCCGTGAGGGCTGGGAGACTGTTTCACTTATTGAATGGCTTGGCAGCAGTGCAATCATTTAATTTTGTAGACACTTATATCATTATTATTTATCAAATCAATACTATGAAGTCGACTAGTGCATTTGCTGAATATTATATTGAAAACAGCACTGAATTTTTCCCAGTCAGATGTCAGCTGCTGTAAATTTCTGGCTTCCTCTGTCACCTTTTTAACACCCAAGATGTTTGAAAGAAATCCATATTGATTTATATGCATTTGGTCACCACTGGTTGCTTTTAGGCACTAGCAAAATAGTGTATTTGTGTGTGTGTGTGTGTGTGTGTGTGTGTGTGTGTGTGTGTGTGTGTGTGTGTGTAAGTAGATTGTTAGCACTTTGGAAATGTGGAACTTCAAAGTGACCCAGTTTTTCGGGTGGCCCTTTTTGATTTCTCCATAAACGCTGCAGCAGCATAGTGAAGTTCGACCAGAGTGACAATGGATGAATCCACGGGGCTGCTGAATATACACAGGTTTCTCAAACAATAAGGCATGCAAAGGCCTCTCTGGGTTTGGCCAGTCCAATAATTTTAGCCCGCACTTGTTGTAATAACCTTTTTTTTTTTTTTGGAGATAGTAAGCAAACAAAAGTATTTCCAATCAACAGGAAATAGGTGTTGCCACAGTGTGCAACTGACATTTCAGTCAGTTGCGAGTCAAGCAGTTTTGGGAGCTGATGAGATTGTAAGGAAATTGCACAATGTGTCACTTCACCTCAAAGCAAAAAGATTATGGGATATTGTGAGCGTTTAGCTGATCTGGACTTGAACTACATGAATTCTATATTCTCTGTCAAAATCAGCAGGTGGGAGGCATGTAGACACAGCTGTTTGCATCCTGCCTCTCTCTTTATATTCATATCTAGACTGGCCATAGCAGTCATCTCGACTATATGCATTATAGATCCATCTTGGTCTGAATATTCATTATCTGTTGTTCCAGATTATCTACTGGCTACAAATCAAGTCCAGAAACATTGGCCATTGCCTCAAGAGGCTAAGTTGTCATCAGATGACAGCCGATGGGTTCTGAGATTGAGTGACTGCATATAAATAGTGTTTATTTCCCCTTTTGTTAAGTAGTACATGATGAGGGAGTGATAGTGGAGCAAACTCATTTAATGATGCTTTGTAGTAGCAAGGGTTGTCAACCTGCTTATCAGGATGAATTCTTCTGTCACACTGTTGATGTTGCCAGAGCGAGAACAGAACTTGTTTTCTTGTCTTAAGCATACAACACAAAAGATTGCGTCCGTATTTTCATTCACCTTGTCAACTCGTAGTTTTAACATCATTGCTTAGGTTTTTGTTGGCCTGTGTGGTGCATAAGTGTAGTGCTGCTATTTGGTGTGAGAAAAATAAACTCTCTGTGACTTTGTGCCGTAGCGGTCATGAGCAGATACACACATGATTAAAGCAAACCATTAGCAGAACAAAACGTCACCCTGGTGAGTCGTAATTGTGTTTCTTTTTTGAATTTGCCTCATGGTGAATTGATTGAATAGTGCCCATTGAGTGGCGAGGCAGGAGGTAAGGCAAAGGATAAACAAACATTAGTGATTATTGGAAGAGTCCGCGTGAATGAAAGTTGATTGAGAGGACAGGTAAACAGCAAACAGTTGGACAGCAGGAGCCGAGTTTGCGTCCGCTGTTTAATGAGACTGAATTTTGCTACTGAAATCTGTCTCATGTGCTGAGCAAGTTGGCAGCTGAGGATTTGATCATTACAGCGTGGCTTGGAACAGATGAGTTAAAACAAATCAGCACCCTAATTTTTCTATCCAAAGGTTTTTGAAATCTGCTTATCGGTTGACATAAATCATATTAAGCCTATTAAACAAATCAAATTATCCCATTTTGCACAAACATAGAAAACACTGTAACCCTGGTTGCTTGTTTTATGTCACATTTATAAACAAAAGTCACTGGACTACTGGACTGGAGGGCAAGCCCAAGTGTTTAATTGCTTCCCAAAGAGTTATGTATCATGCATGCAGCTAAAATTATTCTAAGGCCAGACATCTTTAAATCCTTTAAACTCACCATGAGCCTTTAAGCGCACTCATCTGGAACTCTTAGGTCCACTTGTCTGGCTGATAAGACCTTTATGAGACTATATTTCATGTTTTACCACAGCACCGTTGAGTGTCAGGGGTAATGCAGGTTGGCATTGATATAGGAGTCTGGTTTGCAGAGATTACGGCGCGGTCGAGAAAACAAAGTTGCTCATAAGAAAGTAGATTATTGCAATGGCAACATCTGCTGTGAGATGTGAGGCAGAACAACACAGCAGGTCTGCAGAGCTGTTTATTGTAAGATGTAAGCGTTGATGGAAGGTGGTCTTTTAACAGAGAAATATGAAATATGATATATTTTACAGTCCCTGAATCAAAAAACACATATTTTAGATTGTACTACCTGTAATGCAAATAGTATTAACTCCACGAAGACCTCAATATAGTGGAGATTTTGTATTGGATTTTGTATTCCAGAAACAATATCTAACAACTTCCAGTGTTTGAAACACAACAAATCGCTTTCTATCCTCTCTCCATTGTGTTGGAAGATTGATATTTGACAATTCTTGTCATATTTGTCAACATGAAAAAGGCCAAAACCCCAAATGTCTTATCCCGTCTCTCATTACCTTCTGACCTTACCTTGCCCATATGTTCACACGGGTCACGATTACATTATAGCTTAATTTTTTGGTAAGTTTTGAGTAAAAAAAATCACTGTTGGTTTTGGTCTTGATGTGATTTTGTTGAAAGAAAATAGATGTAATATGACTAGACGCATCCTTCAGACACTTGTATAATGTCATTGATATTGCAAACAGTACTTTCAAAAGAAAGTTTACCTCAGTGTCCACAGAAGCTTTTTCAGGACCTTGCAACCAAATCTCATGGGCTCCATCAATAGATGGAGTTTGCTCTGTTGTCATGGTGATACAGTTGGAAGTTCCAGAAAAGGCTAGTACGTGGGCCTCGGTTTAATTTTATGTGCGTGTGGTTGTTGTTTTATTTATTATTACAGTACATGTGATGAGTGTAAGAATTGACTGCCATGTTCTCGTATTGAAACCGTGTGTCTCTCATTAAAATTCATGTTAATATGTTCATTCAGAATGGTGGGAGGACACATGTCAAATGTCAGATTTCTTTTTCCATCAATCTATGAAAATCTGATGAAGACACACATATATATATATACATTTTTATTGCAAATAAATAAGTTTGAGAGCAGGGCAGGCACACTGTCATGCTGTTTACTGTATTTATACAGTTTCCCACCCACACCCAGCACCCAGCTCTCCTCTGTTCTCCTCTCCTCCTTCTGAAGGAGGATGTAGGCTGATTCTTGACCTTTCAATGCACACCCCTCCCACATGAACACTCACTCGCTCATGCACAGATCCAATATGTGTGTGCAGCCTAAGCTTTAGAGCCAGGGGACTCGGAGAAGGCTTTAGCCCTGACTTGAAGCCCCCACTTGAAAGTCAGCCTCCTCTGGCCCCATTGGTGCAAGTATGGGAGATACTCTCACTGTTGAGAGGTTGACTCCTGTGTCAGCAGGAAAAAGGGGGAGAGCAATCGTTATCTGGTCATGCAGAGAAGAAAATGTTCTCCAACACAGCAGCAGAACATGTACCTGAACTTGTTGTCACGGTCAGTCCAGGACTGTATTTTTTTTTCATCCTTGTAGTCATTCAAATGACGACACATTCTGCTGCTTCATCTGGCATCTGTGCAAAAAGACAAGCTTGTGTAATAAGGTGCAATATCATTAGCATGCTAATTTTAAGGAGAATGAATGTTTCTGTGGTCTTAAAAAGAGCTGCATGCATTTAGATTTTGGGTCTCTCTCTACCAGGGGCACTCTTACCTTTGCACTTTCCCAACTTCAGAAGAATACAATTAACTCGAGTCTTAGAACTTTTTTTTCTTCCTAACACTCTAAACAAATTATCCTGCAGATTTATTTATTTTTTTACCCAAACCTCCGTTGTCTCACTCTCCCTCATTAATTTGGGGCTCACCACAGCTGAGAGCAATAATTGCTTTTTAGTATTCTTGGTGCAGTATGCTATGGGCTTCATTTTCTATAAGTAGATAAGACTAACCACTGTGATGGGATCTGCATTATTAATGTTAGTGTTCACTTGATGTTGTGTTTGGGGATGTGAGACGGAGCTCCTCTGGAATCCAGTTTATTAACGTTTAAAAATAGGCTGCTTAAAGTCCAAATATGCATGGATGTGCACTCATGCATGTCACTTGAGAAAGAGAGCGAAAAAACAGTGTTTTTGTGCATGTTATATTTGTGTGTGTGCATATCTGTCTGTGTGCGCATGCTTAGGCGTTTGATGAATGTAAATGCTAGACTTTGTCTTTGCATTTTCTGCTACGCCGCCTGTTTGCAGGTTACTTTGCTAGCGCGCGGAGCGGCTGCTTCACAACAATGAGAAGTGACAGAGGAGAGAATACCACTCTCGTTTGCGGCCAGGCTTGGCTGGCTCTGTGAGGCCCAGAGCTCCCCGGTGACAGAGTCCTTATTTCTGGGAAGATGGGCCCGTAATCGGACTCATATACTTCACACCCTTTCCATGTAATTGGACTCTGGGTCGCAGACTTAACCAGAGCTGCCAATCACTTCATTGGGAGGGGATATGGGCAGAAAGTAAAGTGGAGAAAAGGAAGGGGTCTCTTTTTGCCCAGACGGTAGGAGGATTTCAAGTGGTGACATAGCACAGCCTTTGACAAGCACACTGGAGAGTTTGGAGTTTGGGGTTTTCTCAAATACAGCTTGCTCACCAAACCCAGAATGAACGCACTTTTCAAACTTTCTATTGAAATTTTTGCGATATTAGAATCTCTTGGCCGCGATAATTGTGTGATATCTTGACAGCCCTAGCCTGTATTTTGGTAAAGTAGCTGAATTTTTAATTTGATATTTCACCCAGCATTTTTTTCCCTGTCATACACAACAAGATTGATTGATGATTTAGTGAGTCAGAAATCAAATCACCAAAATCCCCCCAAAAAAACTGTAAAATATGGGTTTTCTCTGCTGAGGATTTCAGATATCTGCCTCTGAAATTTAATTTCACACCAATTCAGTGAAGGTAAAATTGATTTTGTTTGTGTTGCTCAAGGAACCCACCTTGTTATTGACAGTTTCCATTCGTATCTTTTTTCTTTCCGCTTTGGTAAAAGAATAGTCAGTGGAAAACTGTTCTCTGTTGGACATTGTTTCTAGAAAGAAATGTTGCTTTTGAGCTTTTCAAATGTTATTTTTCAACGCTACGAGCAGCATAAATGAAATTCTATGCATCTCCATTGTGTTGGGATCTTGTCAGACGTTGCTGTCAAGCAAATATCTCAAAACAGAAGCTATCGCCATGGTTAGATACTCTGCAGACTGACCCTTTTAACATTTGGCACCATTCCAAGGAGTTGATTCTGAGGTCCATGAGTCCAGTAGTTTAGTTTGGTGAACCAGTGTTGTGCGCAAACCTCCGCAGACAGGAGGACTGGTATAAAGAGAGGAGGATCAATTAGCTTCTTTAATTAGGCTAATTTGAGCCAACTTTGTTAGCTCATTTACCTCTTCGGCTGTTGAAAAATGAGCAGCAGCACACGGCTATTTGTGCATGCTAATTGCGGTTGTTGTATCAGTGCAGCGTTGAGTCTCTTTGCACCGCCTGCATGAGATGGATGCCTCTGGAGTCCTATAGAGAAGGCAATAGATAGACTATACCTTTATTCTGTCTGTGTATGTGTATAATCACTGTAGACCAGTAATTTCACCGCTCTAATTACTGTGGCACATATTTGTTGTTGTTTTTTTGATAATGAGAAGAATCAGCAGCTGTTCACATGTTTGGAATTTAATTTTAACTTTGATATTAGTTTTCCAGCTCTAGTATAACATTTTTAAAATGGGGCTGAAACACAAAGTGGTCTAATGACAAAGACAAGTGAACGCATGGCCCTCCTGCACACTAACTATACACAGTATAAATCTCTGCTGCCATAGCCGTACACTGTACATACACAGGAAAAGCAAGCAGCGCCTGGGGAAGCTCCAGCACGTGAGCACAGCGTAAATTATCTGCCCAGATTGCTTTTCTGGAGTTAATCATCTCCTTTTATGTTATTCATTCGTCAATGGTTATTGTTTGTCAAAGTAATGCAGTCGCCGCACGATATGAAGTGGAATGTAAATTTTGTTTGGGCAACTCATCGTTATGCACAAAAAAAGAGGGTGGCCGCGCTGCAGGATTTACATTTACAATTACAGTCATGATACAATCATCTCTCATCATAATTCCTCTGCCCGGCATGTCAGCTCGGATAGAGAACAGGCTTTACATACTGCATACCAAACAGCTGCTTGGCAGGCCTGGCACCGCGCTTCCAGGCCTAGTGATTTACACCATGCAAAGCGTCGCTTCCTCTCTCTCTTTTTGTCTCCGCGCCGCTTCTGTGTACCTCTAATTCTTAATGTCTGTCTCTTTCAGTGTCTCTGCCCCTGTAATTCCCGCCGCTTGTCTCCCCGAGTCTCACAAAACACAAAACACACGAGTTTGACCGCGGCCAGTTCTTCAATTCCTGTAGCTTAAACCATCGCCAATCAAAATGCTGAGGTGAACTTGCCAAGGAGTCATAACGTCACTTGTTAAGAGTTAGCCAGTGATATTGGTTATGTTGCCAGGCTCTAGTCTGGTATATCATCTTCTCTCTTTTTATTTTATCAGGGAGGAAAGGTGGGGTGCAAATCATTTGAGCCAGTGGTATCCTGCAGGATGTCAAAGGCCTGTGAAGTGCAAGAAAGCTATTATCTTGTAGGATAGGAGCAAAAATGGCTGGATTTGTGCAGGCAAGCTACCTCCACATGCATGTGGACACCTATGTGCACACACATAGACAATTACAGAACACATGCTGGCCACACGCTAAACAACACATCTTCTATTTGTGTCCCACGTTTTTTCTGCTGTGGTGCATTCACATGCTGCTGGGAGTCACTTCTCTCAGTTATGTTATGGCAAAACAAACCTGATGGGGTCACCAAAAACAAGAACAAACATCATAAAGGTAATCCTGTGAATTTAGTAGCTCCTTGCATAAAAAGGTTTGCTGTTTGGCAGCAAGCTCTCAAGTCTCAGTTAGCTTACCTTACACCAAAATAAAAATGTAACCTAAGAATAATTAAGACAACTAAAAAATATCACCAGTGTTCTGAGTGTTATACCAGTAGTACACCAAGTTAAAGTGTCCTTGAATAAACTCTAAATGTAGATAAATCCTTGAGTGATTACAGAAATGTCAATACATCTGCTAGCATTAACTGACTTTTCAAATATTCCTGTGAAGCCCTCAGGATGTGTTGCAACCGAAAGTCATCTTGAAACTATGTATCACAAATATTGTCATTCCACGTCTACTTCAGTGTCAGCTTGACTTCTTTCTTCTTTTTTTTCTTTTTATAAATCCTGAAAAAGTTGGCGTGTTGAAGATAAAAAACTTCCAATCCAACAGCGATCTCTTCCCTGCGTTGGCAGACGTTGTGACCCTCTGGTGTAGCGGTTCATTATGCCTCTGGGTAGAAAAACTTCAAACTTGAAACATCCAAGTTCACAGAGACCTTTTACAGAGCGTCTCTCGTCACCTAACTAACCTGAATCTCTGGGTCTCCAAAGATCCGGTATTATTGGCTCTCTTGAATTTGTACCGTTGTTATTTTTGAATGCGTTCATCAGAAGTAATTAAAGGTTTGTAACACAACACTGGCTATGATAGAGAAAGGACAAATGAGTCATGATTCATTACCAATGGACTCCTGGGTAAACAACAAACATGTTTGTGTGTAAATTTATAGAGAAGTACATGGCGGGTAATGAATTGTTCTGCTGCTTTTCAGGTGATGCATTTCTCTTTATAGACTTAATTATCTTTACCATAAAAGAAGCTCTATGGGCTGACACAGTGAGTAAAAACACGGCGTTCAGTCCAAGTGTGCTGTGGAGTAAGTGGGATGATTCTCCTTGTGAACACAGAGCGCCTCTCTGCATACAGAACGGACATATAAACCTCTGTGGATAGCTGCATGTCTTTTTATTTGCTAGCTATCATTCAGTTTTAGTGAGAGGCTACATGCGGTGCACTTGTTAAATCAGAAAAATCTGACAGTTTCATCTTTGATATCTTCTTCTGGGTTTTCCTGCTGATTTGCACTTTTCAGTTTTGACCAGGGAATTGTTTGGGGGGGTTTTAAAATGTACCCTAAGAATAACTAGGAAAATATTCAACGTTGGCAGTTCTGATGCAAACATTGCAAGAGAAATCTCCTGGATTATTAAGTCATATTTCTATCCTAACCGAGCATGACACCACACATCACATACTGTAAGGCTGTGTAAACATAAAGTGATCTAACCCTTGTGGATAAAGCGCATGTGGCTTTGTGCCTTCGAGATTCTCACGCCAGGAATGATCCCTGTGATGGTTGGCTCATACATCATTTTACAATACATCATACTCCTGTATCTCACTGTTTTGTGGAACAGCTGACAAGTGCTTTTATTTCACCTCTGATAACAGAAAATCCTAGTAATCAGTTCTCTGTTCAAGACTTTTACAATGATTTTATGCTCAAAATTGCATGTATAAGGGGACTGAGTGTCTGGTCTCACTTTCATGTGGATTTGGAAGTGCACTCGCAGCCAATTTTTCTTTGTCAGTATTCAAGTGTTGCCTTGCCCTGTTGATCTTATCAGGGAAGCTAGAGCACAAATCCGGCGAAAGCAGCTTTATTTTAATGTCACAGGTATTAGATTTGCTGAAGAGCGAATATTGAAATGGGCTTGAACTTGGCACGTTTAAGGGGCTTCGCATCCATTCTGCTTGTGGTGCAGATCTGTGTTGGGGAAATGAGTTTTTTCCCCCCCAGACGCAATGCCAGTCTAGCACTCTTCCTTTTCACTTCAGTTTTTTTTTTTAGAAGCCTTCTCTTTCTCCAATCACACTTCTGCTGAATCCCACACGCTGTCTGACAAGAGTTTTATGCTAATGCAAGCAGTTTGGAAAGGGGGGGAGGCAGAGTGAGGGGCGATGACAAGGGACCGGGATTCATCCAACAGACATCTTGTACTGGTTGCATGTAGAACAGAGCTCCTCGCCTCATTTGAGGTTTAAGCTATTTCATTTTATGTCCAAAACGTTCCTCTTAAGGGCTAATTATACACGAGCTGCCAGAAAGTAACAATGTAAAGTACAAGGGTTGGAGAGATTGTAAGGAATGTACTCCCTGTCTGTCCCCATATCTCACTGAAATTTACATAGATTAAGGAATACAGAAAGAGACCAATTACCATAAATACCAATTAACATAACCTATTAGTCAAGCCAGGTTACATTTTATTTAAACAGGACTTTTGTGCAAATCTAACCTCCCCTCTGGGGCCAAAACGGACAAAGACAAAGAAAGAAACATTAAGATACTGTGGGCAATACATTACACCTTTATAAGCATGCATATGAAAAGCAAAGAAAATGCACTCTTGCATTCTTATCCCTCTCATACTGTATCCTAGTGAAAACCTGTGATTCATTATTTCTCTTGTGCTGAGCTTTTGCTGCTGCATAGAGGTCTTGCTTCTATGATGCCAAACACAGAGTCAGCTTGGAGAAAACCAGAAAAAAAAGTAATTAATTTCTTGCCCTAGTTCTTGTCCAAACCCACACTGTCATGAGGCCTGAAGGTTTGGACACGTTTTAGTGGGTAAATTATCTCAGCAATTTTGCGCAAGTATCAAGGGGGTGTCATGAGGAAATGTTACTGTGTAAACAAGGCATTTGTATCAGCTATCCCGAGAGTGATTCACTGGCCCCTATTGTTAAGTCAATTAATCCTTTTACCTAGGAGTTGCAGCACTGTCCCCACCCCCTTTGAGTTGGGTTTTCAAAGAATTACATCAGGTTCACCCCATGTGGAGGTAGGGGGGAAGGTTTGCTGAAGCACAATCAGCCCAGCTTTGAGAGAGCTCAGCGGGATCACAAGGCCGAGTTCATTAAACGGGAGCAAACTCGAGGGAGAGAGTGCGTAAAAGTACACCCAGCGACAGCGTCAAAGGACAGCCATCAGGTGACCCAATCTCTGCCCAGCAGCTGGCCACTCGTTCCCCGGCCAATTAGCCCGGAGAGTTGAGATGCTTTCACTCGTCGTGATAAGGCCCTGCCTCTTTCTCATCGGTCCGCTTTAATCAGCCTCTTCCTGAGCATCAGTCTTTCAGATTAAGGCTCTATCAGCGCCGCACAGAGGAAGGGCCTGTTCACTCACAGCGGTCCCGCCTCTTAACAGGCGAGGCAGCGGTGTGTGAGCGAGGGAGGCATGGGTCGACAGAGATAAGATGCACTGAGAGTCGGTGAAAAGGGGGGAAGAAGCAAAGGATGGGAGCAGAGCCGAGGAAGACGGACAATCAAACATAGCCAGTGAGTCGCAGGTGTGTGTGTGTCTGCGCGCTTCTGTGTGCATGAAGTGCCGATCACTGTCTTGTCTTTTTATTGTAAATCAAAGACATCTAATACTGCATTCATTTTCCTGGCTGAGCAATGCTAACAGACAGGAAATTGTATTTCCTGAGGTCTGCCGCTGACCATCCATGATTGCACCGAGTATGAAAACACAATGTTGAACAAGCACACTCCAAATTATCCAACAGCACTTGAAAAAAAGAGAATACATCTGAAGCCGTGCCACCTTCAAAGGAGATTTGTGAAGGTACATTGCATTTAATCCTGGCGTAGATTTGGTTGGCCTCCGAACAGTGCATAACCAGAAGGATATCTATGTAATTCCTTTCCAAATGCAAGTCTATTTCCTCGCTTCAGTTCCCTTCACTCAGCAGTCCTCTTATAAAAGCTCTTCGCTGAGAGACTGAGGGCGAGAGAGTTGTTTCAGGTCGGACGTAGTTTTGATATACCCTCTTGTTGTTACAAACCGAGGATTATGGACCAAAGCCTGTCTCCATCTCCTCAGTTATGTTAGCATCATCGAGCCATTAGACCAACATGCTGCTCATCAGCACCTGTTTCAACACACTGACTGAGCACTTAGACCGTTTGGGGTAGCGCTAGAGAGGCAGCTCTTTGTGCTACCTGCAGAAACTCGCGTCCTTGTGATTCACAGGATGTCAACTTGACTCGACCCATCTGTGCCCTTTGATACAATAGAATAGCAAGTCACAGGATCCTGCTGGGATGTTAAAAGCATTTGACAAAGAATGGTTAAAGGAAAGCTCTTAAACATTTGCCTTTGCTCGGCGACAAAACTTGGAGTCAGCAGAGGTTGTAGGTGAATCAGATTTCCATTTCAAATAAAAGATTTGCATTTGTCCTTCCTTTAGACAGTATGATTTGGTTCAGTTTTCTGTGACTTTTCCCACATCGGACTTCAATGTCACATTTTCATTATGCGCCAGCTGAGCACTGGCTGTTGGTTTAGTGG